>JALIGW010000031.1:5693262-6363262 GCA_023053685.1 Diadophis punctatus similis
CCTTGAGCTACAGAGGAACATATGAATTAAAGAACAAACTGTTCTTAATTTTTTTTATTACTGCTACATTGTAGCATCACAACAATGGAACTATAAAGGGAAAAATAATAACCAAGAGAAGTCTGTTTTAGAGGAGAATGGGGGTGGAGATGGGGACTAGGAAGGAGGAAACAATCCCTAAAAGAAGAAAAACAGGCCCGGAAAAATCAGTCCATGCAGGAACCAGTCAGCTAGCTTTGTCTTCTCTGCCAGGTTGAGAAGGGCAGGAAGCAAAAGAGTAGCCAATCTAGTCTTGCAGTACAATCTGGCCTGGAAGTTCTGGCATTTACTTCAAAAAGAATTGGAAACAGCATGTAGAGAGGCAAGCAAGCATCTTAGGTTGCAGTGTGGAATTGCCTTTCCGCTCTAACTATAATGTGTTAGCACCTCACTGAGCTTGACTGATCTCAAGCAGGGCTGGATGAGAAAACACAGGGTCATAGACAAGACTGAGAAGCTGAAAAAATATTCTAGCAAACTTAAAGTGACCAGATATTTTTTTTAAGCGGGACATTTTTTTAAAGGGGGGGCGGGGCCGCCTGGACGTCGCCATTTGAGTTTTGCGCATGCGCAGAACGCTGCGCATGCGCAGAGGGAAAAAGTCAAGAGCTAAGTACGGGACACGGGGCGGGGCAGGCAGGACGGGGCGCCAGGCTGCAGGCCGGCAGCGGCGGAGGGTCGCTTGAACTCGCTTCCTGCCGCGGACCGCGTTCACGCGTAGCAGCGGTGACAGCAGCAAGCCGGGAGCGCTCGCCCGGAATTGGAGTCAGCGAGCAGCCCGGCATCGGGGCTCTTCCCCCGCCTTCTCCATCCTCCAGGGTTGCCACTGCGGGGGTTCCGTCTCTCCGGTGGTGCCTGCGTTGGAAGGGAAGGGGGGGAAAGGCGGCCTGCGGGGCTTGGCACGGCTGGGAGTTGCGAGGCGGCGTAGCAACCGGGCTGTTCCTCCGGGTGTGCTAAAGTGCTCGAGTTTTTTCTCTCTCACACACACATGCACAACCTTCCAACGACCGGGTCGGACTGGATCTCCCAGCACGACTTCCCGGTCGTTGGAAGGTTGTGCATGTGTGTGTGTGAGAGAAAAAACTCGAGCACTTTAGCACACCCGGAGGAACAGCCCGGTTGCTACGCCGCCTCGCAACTCCCAGCCGTGCCAAGCCCCGCAGGCTGCCTTCCCCCCCCTTCCCTTCCAACGCAGGCACCACCGGAGAGACGGAACCCCCGCAGTGGCGACCCTGGAGGATGGAGAAGGGGGGGAAGAGCCCCGATGCCCAGCTGCTCGCTGACTCCAATTCCGGGCGAGCGCTCCCGGCTTGCTGCTGTCGCCGCCGCCGCTCACCCTTCAACAGCCAATCAGCGTGGGGCGCCGACAGCAGCGACGTCATCTCTCCGCGCCCGCCTTGCAGAGAGAAAGGCATGGGTGGGTGTTTTAAGGTGACCAGACGTCCCAATTTTGAGAGGGCCTGCTGCTGCTGCTGCTGCTGCCCCTGCGGCTGGGCCCAACCTGGCCGTCCTCGAGTGCCTGCAGGCCGATTTTTGGAAAGAATGCCCTAGTCGTGCATTCTTTTAAAAAATCGCGACTTTTTAGAGGACGGGCGGGACACGGGACAAAGCATTAAAAAGCGGGTCTGTCCCGCCAAAATCGGGACGTCTGGTCACCTTAAGCAAACTGCTTTTACTTCTCTACTGCTGCTAAGACAACTACATGGTCAGAGCCATTAATCTTGATCAGAGGTGCCTTTTATGTGCATTTGATTGCTGTTGCACAGTGAAAATTAGTTTTAGCCATACTCCACATGGAAGGAAAGCAAATGTGCTGAAAAGTAAAAGGAATTATTTGCTTGAAACATCATGGTTCTTGAGATTATGTATATAGATACTACTTATAGGGTTTTTTTAATTTTAGATTTGTTTCAAAGGGTGAACTAGTAGATTAACAAATAAATGTAGTTAATAATTGCTTTACAGTATAGAAAGCATATCTGCCCAGCTGAAAATTAGTTTGTATACATGGTTTTATTTTTTATTAAATACTAATTTAAAAACCTTTCCCTTTTTCATTTGTTTCAAGTTTTATTTGTTAAAATAATATTGCATAGAACACTAAAGAATATTTTATATTAATAGTTATTGTTTGTCAAAATAATATAATTTTTGGTGTAAAAATCTTTCGTGTTCATAAATTCCTTTTCTTTTTAGACTTGTCCAAAGCTGAACTTTTCACCGCCTCACAAGAGAACATTCTCTTCCCGAACAATATATAACCTTACTGGGCATGATGTTGAAACTTACCTTCTAGTTACTGCCAGAGATTTTATTCAAAAGAGGTATTCTATTTATCTTATTGCTGTCCCTTGCTAGCTCTATTTAACTTTAACAGAAAGCTTCGCCAAAAGTGTTATTGCCAAAGCAGCATTGTACATTGATATGTAAATCCTGTTTTATATATACACAAACACACACATATACATACAATATCATGATGACATTGCAGAAGGGCAGAACATGTGTTGCAACAATGTAACACTAATTTCATTGTGGTCCCTTTGAGATCCCCACCACCTCTCCTGATGCCTCTGGTTATCATCATCTCTCTGGTACTAGTTCAGGAAGAGAAAGAGATAGCAGGTCCTACGTATGGTGGTTAACACTTTTTCATAATTTCTTAGTCACCAATTCACTGAACAAAAGTAATTTAGATTGCTTAGATTATTCTTGCGGCCATAATCTTTAAGTTTGATTTTAAAAACTCAAGAGACACCAATTAGAAATTAGAATTTTAAATTATTTTTTCTTCTTTTTTAAAATTCTAGTCCATAAATCTTGAAAGATAATAATGAAAACATACATTATTTTATTTATTTTTATTTTATTAATGGTTCTTATAGGCCGCCCAACTCCCATGGGACTCAGGGCAGTGTATAGCATAATATAAGAACAATATAAAACCATAACATGATTAAAAATTACAAAAAATTAAAAACATATCAACATTCATACATGGGGGATTGATCTCAATATCACCCCGCCTGCCGGAAGAGCCATGTTTTAATGGCTTTACGGAAGGCCAGCAGGGTGGGAATAGTCCGGATCTCCGGGGGGGAGTTGGTTCCAGAGAGCCAGAGCTCCCACAAAGAAGGCTCTCCCCCGCGGGGCCGCCAGCCGACATTGCTTGGCTGAAGGGACCCGGAGGAGACCAACTCTGTGGGACCTAACTGGTCATAGGGAGGTATGCGGTAGGATGCGGTCCCGCAGGTATCCTGGCCCTGAGCCATGTAGGGCTTTAAAGGTCAAAACCAACACCTTGAATTGCATCCGGAGACTAATGGGCAACCAATGCAGCTGGTGGAGAATAGGTGTTACGTGGGTGTACCTTGGGACACCCACTACGGCTCGCGCAGCTGCATTTTGCACCAATTGCAGTCTCCGGATGCTCTTCAAGGGTAGCCCCATGTAGAGCACATTACAGTAATCCAGACATGAGGTGATGAGGGCATGAGTGACCGTGAGTAAGGCCTCTCTCTCCAAGTAAGATTAATTAATTAATTAATCTCCATTAATTTTAATTAAACTTTTGAGATTATACAGTTCTTGGTAGCTCTTTCAGTATGTAGAAAAGAACATGTTGATACAGCTAAACACCTTATTTTCATAGGACCTGGGAATTGCCTGAATTTTTTTATTTGAATCCTGAGCTTGCAGCTCCCTTGTCAGCTTCTTTTCTTCCTCTTCTCTGTACAAGAAGTCCTTCATGGGGCATATTAGGAGCATGGTGACTCACGTGGGTTGGAGGTTAGCAAGCCTATGTTCGAGACCCGAGTGCTGGGATGCTGGGTTGGAGGTTAGCAAGCCTATGTTCGAGACCTGAGTGCTGCTGTGTGGTGGGGTGAGCTCCCATCACTCACCCCAGCCTCCTTGACAGGACATGAAAGAAGCCCCCATGGGCATCCACCAGTCAATGGCGATGTCATGGGCTAATCCTTTCAATCCAGAAGTGCCTCCAATATGAATAGGATGGGGATAGGATGTATGAGATTAGCATACCCAGATGGTCCAAGAGTGTAGAAAACTTGCTTAAAGAAAGAAAACTTGATGGGGACATCAATCATTGCCCAAATATGTCAAGCTGTGAGAAGTGATGTACACTTTGTGGCTTATATAACTTCCATGGAATTTAATTACCGTACATGAGATCTAAGATGTGTAAAACATGAGAACTTTATTTTCTAAAATATTCTTTCCCCCCCTCCCACATCTAGATATGGTGGCTGGAGTTTTGGGCTGCCTTTGACTAGTAATCTCCAATTTGATGTAAGCCCAGTACCTGCTAACAGAACAGTAACAAAGGTAAACTACAGGCATTTAGTTGTCATGAAAAATAGCAAACCAATAAGTGATTTCTTAAATTTAGTATACATGTAATATATCTTGTTAAAATTCACTATTTAATTACATTAAAAACTAGGGTTTTATTACAAATTTCTCAGGTAAGTAAGAGTCCTCCGCTCCTCTACTCGCAACAGAATACCTTACGCAAGCAGACTTGAAATCCTGGGCTTAGAAAGCTTAGAATACGTCGCCTTCGGCACGACCTAAGCATGGCTCATAAAATTATCTGCTACAACATCCTTCCTGTCAACGACTACTTCAGCTTCAACCACAACAATACACAAGCACACAACAGATACAACTCAAAGTGAACCACTCCAAACTTGACTGTAGAAAATATGACTTTAGCAACAGAGTGGTTAATGCCTGGAACTCACTACCTGACTCTGTGGTTTCGTCACCAAACCCTCCAAACTTTACCCTTAGACTGTCCACTGTTGACCTTACCTGATTCCTAAGAGGTCAGTAAGGGGCGTGCATAAGTGCACCAGCGTGCCTACCGTCCCTGTCCTAATGTTCCCTCTTATCAGTACCCATCTTATGTATATAAACAATGTTATATCTATGTATATTACCAATACGTACTTGACAAAATAAATAAATAAACAAACAAACAAACAAACAAACAAACAAATAAATAAATAAGTTAGTATTACTATTTAAGTGTTGTAGACAGAAAAATTGAGACTTGGAGAAATGGGCTCTATTAAGGCAACTTGTCAAGGTGCAAACAATTTCATGATTCATAATTCAGATTCACAGTCACTATATTTTATCAACTCTGGTGTAATTTTGTATTAATATATTATATTTTACATCTGTATAGCATATGCATAAAATGTTCCCCTTAACTCTGTGGTCCAGGAGATAATGGTCCATATTGGGAGGGACCATTCTAGAAAATGTGTCAACTGCAGTTTTTGTTTCTTTCTACAATATTGTTCTCATAATTTTCAAGAAACATATATTTTGCTGTAGCAGGAATATCTAATTTTGGGTCATATCAGCATTTATTTAGTAAAGGAACTTTTGTTTGTCAGTTCCTAATGTGCTGAGAAAGCCTGACAAGGCTAAAAAATTCATCTGACAGTAATTGCTTCTAGTGGAACTGGACATTGACTCTTATCTGAGCTGTCTCAGCAGAGTTATTTTTTAATGCATTTTCTGTCCTCAGGTACTGTAGATAAAAGCTCTAGTTCTACTAAAACTGGAGTAGCACTTTGAGGACCTGCTTTCTTGCTTTTTTGAGTTTTGAGAAAAACTGTTTCAATTTTGTAAATATTTTTTTGACTAATATAAATTTTATTTTGCTTCTACAAAAACAAACAAACAAACAAACAAACAGATCCTAACAATGGAACTGTGGATTAGAACTATTATCACACAACTCATGAAGTTAACTAACTGAACTTAGAAAAGTTACTGTTTTCTTAATTTAGTTCTCCAAGGATTCACAATCTTTCAAAATCCCCTTTGACATGAACAAATAAACGAACAAACAAACACTTTACTTTATTATTCTTAATGTTGTTTTATGGAGTGGGCCTGCAGATATATTCTGTCTCATTGTTCACTTGAGTTCTAATCATCACTGGTTACAAATTTATTCATTAAATTATGAATACTTATATATTGCCTGTTATTTTTGTGTCTGAAATTTAAATATAGGTTTGGTATAATCCAGAAGGATATCATAGCCTCCCAGCTTACCTTAACAGCTTGAATAACTTCATTCTCTATGCTTACTTACCACACAGAAACACCTCTGGATATGGTAGGTATCCACTTATTTATTTATTTATTTATTTGGTCGCTTTTATATGCCGCCCAACTGCCGTGGGACTCAGGGCGGCGTACAACGTAATTCAAAACAATGTATAAAAACGATACTAATAATTAAAAACATTACAATTTTTAAAAAAAAATTTAAAATTTAAAAACAGACCAACATTCAAACAAGGGGGATAGATCTTAATTCACCCCGCCTGCAGGAAGAGCCATGTTTTCACAGCTTTACGGAAGGCCAGTAGGGTGGGGATAATCCTGATCTCTGGAGGTAGTTGGTTCCAGAGAGATGGGGCTCCCACAAAGAAGGCCCTCCCCCGCGGTCCCACCAACCGGCATTGTTTGGTTGAAGGGACCTGGAGGAGACCGACTCTGTGGGACCTAACTGGTCGTAGGGATGTATGAGGTAAGATGCTGTCCCGAAGATAACCTGGTCCTATGCCATGTAGGGCTTTAAAGATGATAATAAACACCTTGAATTGCACCCGGAGACCAATGGGCAACCAATGCCGCTGGCGGAGTATGGGTGTTATGTTGGTGTATCTAGAGACACCCACCACAGCTCGCGCAGCCGCATTTTGCACCAGTTGCAGTCTCCGGATACTTTTCAAGGGTAGCCCCACTTGCCACATAGTTTTCTATTTCAAGATGAAAGCTTTTGTTTTCTGCCTATCTTTAAATACATTGTGACATTTCACGTATTATGCAGGGGTGGGTTCTAACTTACCTCGCTGCTGATTCGCTTCCTCCCGCTTCCTCCCATGTGGCCATGCCTCGTGGGTGCACGCACTTCACACGCGCATGCACAGTGCCAAAAAATCCAAAAATAATAATAATTAAAAAGCTGAAAACAAGATGGTGATGCATGCGCTTTGCTGGAAACTCGGCTTCTGCAATGCTCAGAAGAAGAAAAAAATTAATGTTAAAAAAAATTCAAATTTTTTTTGTAAAAAAAGATGGCGGCACCATGGATCGGCACCGACCGAACTGGTTCCGTGACATCATCATGACATCACCAGCGGGTCGCTACCGGTTTGGGCGAACCGGTCCAAACCGGGAGGAACCCACCTCTGGTATTATGTTACTGTTCATCGCTTCTAAAAATGAACCTGCAAAATTGCAGAATAGTTCACCCAAGTTTTAGGCATTCCAAGGCATCATTTATTCCTTTCTGAATTCTACTATAGGTTATTGAATAAAATACAAATTGGTTTGCATTGCATTAAGGTGAAAATCCTACAATGAAGCATTTTTGTTTTTTAAAAAATCTTAAATATACTCACTAATAAAGGATGCTGAATATAATAAATTTGAAACAGAAAGGGATTGTTTTTCCATCAGCCATTTAAAGTAACCAATAGCATATATGTGCTTTGACAAAAGGACTGTTCAGAAATTCTTGAAATATCCAGATAAAAGTTAACTATGATTATGTTATTGTTTTTAAAATAGGTAGTAACAATCAAGACCTTATCATTGTGTTTCCTAATTTTAATCCCCAGTGCAGTTTTAAGATTAGAATTAGGATAGAAACCAAGATCTAGACTGCAACTTTTAGGTACTGATTGAAATTAATGTTTATTCCAGTGGGATTGATATCCCTAACCAACAAGGATAACTGTGATGTGGAAGATACATAGCAGAGAAAAATTGGTGTTTTTGAAGCAATTTTAAAAATGGGATACAAAAGCAATAGCACTTAGACTTATATACAATTTCATAGTGTTTTACAGCCCTCTCTAAACAGAGTCAGCATATTGCCCCCAACAATCTGGGACCTCATTTTCCTGACCTCAGAAGGGTGGAAGGCTGAGTCAACCTTGAGCCAGTCAGGCTCGAACTCCTGACTGTGGGCAGAGTTAGCTGCAATTCTGCATTCTAATAACTGCGCCACCACGGCTGCACAATCAAGCAAACTGAATACTAATGAATACTAATTCTTGACATGGCACCAATATAATATAGTATCACTCTTGAAGGCCTTTACTATTGAGTCAACTGACAAAGAAAAGGGGCAATGGTAACTAGAAGCTCAGTAGCCATAAATAGAATATAAAAAATAGAATAATTTCAAAATATTATGTTTACTATTTGTGATTAATTTCATTCATTTTCAAGCTTCCATTTTTACATGCAATGACCTCAGTATCTGCAATACTGCTCTATTGTTGGATTCTAGCTAAAACTGAGTAATGTAATAAATGATCTTGTGTAATTTTCCAGATTTTTCTAGGTAAAATCTATTTTACTGATCTAGGTTTTATGTAACATTTTGTATCAAAAATGGATTTTTAAAACATTTGATAAGCTTCCCTAGATGGCATTTTGGCCTCAGCAGGGATAATTTTGACTGGAAGTAAAAGGTAGGTTAGGCATTTTGAATAACTATTTAATTATAAAAAGTCCTAAACTGAAAAATGCAATTATTGCTTTTCTATGTCTTTTTCACCTGTATTTATTCTCCCAATAATTGCAATGAGAAATAAGGCAAGATGAGGTTGGTAGCTGCCCAGTATGCTTTATCACTAAATTGTGAAATCAGATGTCCACATTCTGAGACTCTTAATATTCTCTAACTGCCTAATAAAAAAATTATCTCTCTACAATGAAATGATTTTGTTAGCTTATTTCCATCCCAGGACATGGACTTACATCCCAGAGATATGCATACATTGCCTCCCTTTTAACTCTACTACTCTCTGGACTTTTACTTCTTCCTGAGCTTTTACATATTTGATTTTACTGTAACTCTAACATTCCACCAGAATTTGCCTTCTTGTAACTTCAGTCCATCATGCCCCACACTCTAGAATGAGAGAGGACAGGTCACACCCTCTAGGTAAATGAGGAAGTGATATTCTCCCATCCCAACTTCATTCTTATATTTCTTTAATTTTAATCACTAAATATTTTTTTAAAATATCAGCCATAGCTGTATAATACTGTCTCACAATACCGCCACATTTTCATGGCCTTTTATGTTACAAAGTGACTCCTAGTTATTTTCTGAGAGAGAGGGGGGTGATTTCAAAATTTACAGAATAACAGTAACAGAGTAGAAAGGGACCTTGGAGGACTTCTAGTCCAACCCGCTGCTCAAACCTATACATATATCATTGCATACAAATGACTGTCCAATTTCTTCTTAAAAACCTCCAGTGATGGAGCATTCAAAACTTCTGGAGGCATTTTTCTGACAAATAAATAAACAAATATGTTTAATACCCAATTTACCCATGCATTTGGAAGTTCAGACTGATTTATGTAAAATTGCCAGTGAATTTTCATTAGGCAGAGATAAAATTCAGAAATAGTTTGCACATAATTGTGGCATTATGAGTATATGCCTAGATGAAGACATACTTTCCCACTGTTGTTCCCCTGTAACTGATGTTTGGAGGAATGCTGCTCCACCACTCAGGTTAATGAGGTGGAAATCAACAGTTCTCAAGCTACACAGTAGTCACTGTGTAAACATAAAACAGATGTCAGCTCTCAAAACTGGGAAAAGAATGCTCTTTGACTCAAAAGGGTAGGAGGAACATTTTGCATGGATTAATTATGCAATATATGAATAACTTTCTTTATTCTGTTCTAAATCTTTCTCCAATCAACTGAATTGTATAACCCTGATAATTCCCCTCTCCACTTTCGCAATCAAGATTATTTTATACATCTTGATCCCACTCATTTGTCTTTTTTTTCTAAACTAGGTTCTCATGTATTCTTTTTCTCAGCAGTTAAGCTATAGATCAGGGCAGTGGTGGGTTCCTACCAGTGCGGTCCACTCTATAGCACCGGTAGCGGCCCACTGGTGACGTCACAGTACTGGTGCGGTCGGTTGCTGGTGCCTGGGTGCCGCCATTTTTTTAAAAAATAATTTTTTTTACATTTTCTTCTGCGCATGCCCAGAAGCCGAGTTTCCGGCACTGCTCATGTGCTGCCTTCCTACCCCACAGTGAGTCCAAGCAGGGGAGGATGGCTGAGGGAGCGTGTGAGATGCTGAAAGAATGGGCGGCAGGACCTATCTCAGTTCCCCTCCCTTCAGCAGTCCGAGAAGCCACAAACGTGCGGTGATGATCCTAGGCATTTTTGCACATTTGAGGCTTCTTGAGCTGCTGAGGGGAGGGGGAATGGGCAACAGGACCTATCTCAGTTCCCCTTCCTTCAGCAGTCTGAGAAGCCACGCCCACCCGGTCACATGGCTGGCAAGCCACACCCACAAAATAAGCCACACCCACAGAGTGGCAGTAAAAAAATTAGGAACCCGCCCCTGGATCAGGGGTGTCAAACTCGATTTCATTGAGGGCTGCATCAGGGTTGTGTTTGACCTTGGGGGGCCAGGGTGGGCATGGCCAGCTCAATGTCACTCGTGTTGGGGGCGCCTGTGATGGCCCAAGTGCTCTGCCAGTGAAAGGCCCCCAAGCTCCATTATCAGCTGCGACGGCCTCCTGCAACTCTCTGAAAACGGAGCTCAATTTTCTCTGGCAGAGGCACCGCGGGTCGGCCCTTTTCTGTTTCCAGGGCGGTCCCGCGGGCCAAATCTAAGCACCCCGTGGGCCGGATGCGGCCCCCAGGCCTTGAGTTTGACACCTCTGCTATAGATCATTTTAGTTGCCTTTTACCTTAATGGCAGAAATATAAAACTGTTAAATCTTTCTGTTTTTGAACTGGCACCTATATTCAATAATGAAATAGTTCCTAAATGTGTTTCATTATTATTGTAGGCATTTCTGTTATTGCTCATCCTTATCCTGGTGGAGAGAGTCAAGAGCAAGCCATGTAAGATGTTAATTTTATCATTTTTCTCCTTAATATAATTGTAAGAGAAATAAACTGATCTTTTGCATTACAGTTATTTTGAAGTATAATCTAGATTATATTATATGCATGTCAGTCATTGTGAATAGCGACTGCTTATTTTTTATACAGTATGTTTTGAATTTATCATAAATATTATCCCAAATAGTAGAGCAAGAAATTGCATAGCGCTGGAGAATATGAATATATTTAAATATTTATAAACTTCTGTAATTTTATTATCTATCCATTATCTATTCATTAAAATCAAGATAAACAATTCAACAAAAAGTAAGTAAAATGACATGATTAAAAATAAAGTAGGAACTGAGTTATTACAACTACAACCGAAAGCATAGTTTGTTAACCTGACTTTAGTTAGTAGCCTGGCCTCTAGGGAGGAAGAAATTCTGTAATCAAAATGTCATAATGATGAAAGCCCATTATTGCATCTCCACATATAGCCAACTTTATGCTACATTCTGTAAAGACACCACAAACACTTAACACATAGTGTCTCATGTGGTTAGGACACTGAATCAGAAAACCATTGAGAGGTCAGTCCTGAGTCAGAAGACCAATGAGAGGTCGACAGCTCAGCAGTTCAAAACCTGAAAGCGAGCTGCATGACAGAATTAGCTCCCATCAATTTGTCCTAACTCCTGCCCACCTAGCAGTTTGAAAGCATGCAAATGCAAGTAGATAAATAGGTACCATTCAGTGGGCTGATAATAGGGACATAAAAAGAGTCCCTGTGGGTGTGCCCTGGGTAATGGTGATGTCACTGGCTAATCCTTTCAACCCAGAAGCATTTCAGTAGACGCTTTCGACATGAATGTAGCAGCAGCCACCACAAACACTGAATTAGCAATACTGAAATCTCATCTAGAAACATGTGCATCAGGCAACTCAATTTTTTTATTGCTCTACATATCCATGAATTACCATGAGGACTAACTTTGTTACAAATACATTTGAATGAATAGGTAAATTCACAAATATAGAATCCACAAACAATGAGAATTGATGGAATATTGTTAAAAGTCAGCCCTATCAGCAGACCTTAGTATCTGGGTGGGCAGAGGTATATCTAGCGTGGTACCCAAGAGAGATGCTCCCTCAAATAATCTATGTCTCCAACTATGTAAAGGTCTAAACATCATCACTACTAACGATTACCTGTATAGCATGTGTACTTCTAGCCTGTGTATATAATATGCTTTCTAAGTAATGTTTGGGTAGGATTCTAGCTGCTATATTCAGCTCTAGCAATAATCTTCATAACTCAAGTAAAGCAAACAGGATTAAAACTGAACCAGAATTCTGTTTTTCTTCTCTTAGGTACTTTACAAAGCAGCGGGGGGGGGGGGGATTGATAGAATCTTTTTTTCTTTGCCTTTTGGGGTGGGTTTTTTTTTTTTTTTTTGGCAGATAGGCACACACAAGTTTTGGAAACATAAATAGGAGAGGAGTAGCAAATGATTTTATTTCCTTTGGCAATGAGTGGAGAAACAAGAAGATTTTTGTTTCTTCAGGGTCTGCAGCACTTGGTGGTAAAGCACTGGTTTTTAATACCCATTCACTGGTCAGCTAGAGAAAGCACTGATGAAATCCCTTTCCCTGCATTCCAAAGTTTCTGGGAGTGAAAAGGATTACACAGCTGCCATCAAAATCTGTTGGAAGGACTAGGAGTGGAAGTAGTACCATGTGTAAAAAACCTTGTTTACCTAGCTTTCCAATTTATTTCTGGGCTGTAGCCCTTCAGGTTGCAGGTTCTCCATTACAAAGAGAACACTTCTCTGTGATATTTAGGAATGTGGAAGGAATGATTTGGCACCAAATCATATGACATTAACTCTTTCAGATTTACTAATTTTAGTAGTTGTCATATTTAACTATAATTGTTCTGACATATTAATTGATCCTGAATTATTTTTGACAGCAAGTGTCAGTTCAGTCTTGAAACAAGATTATGGAATAAAAAGAAATGTTATATTTTATTATTTTACATCTCTGAAATAAAACATATCTGCATGCCTGTTCATTAACATCTGGGGCTCATAGTCAATTCTTAACTTTCTTCCTTTTGTTGGGAGAAATATCCATCTGGTTCAATTCCAAGCCGGAAGAAAGGCAGGCTGATTGGAAAGAGGGTCCACTTATTGATGGAAGCAGAACCACATGGTGGTTCATGGTTCTGGGCAACTGACCACATGGAGTTGAGAGAGGGTGGCTTTTATACCTTCTCTTGGGCTTTGCACTTGAACTTCCTGTTTCTATGCAAGAACATGTATTCTATTGACTGTTGTAGGGGTCATAGCGAACCCTGTAGGTTGTCTGAGAAGTTTGGTTGAAGCCTGGAGGGTGATGCAATGTCCCCAGGTGATTTTGCAATGTGGTAACTCTGCTGCTAGATAATCCTATTATGTCCTGGAGGGTCATGTCTTAATCCCATCACCCTGGAGCTGAAGGTCTTTTGTCTTGTAGATAGGCTGGCCCAGTCCTGCTGGGGCTATTAAGAAAGGTGGGGGCTGCTTTCCAAGAGCCTGTTTCTCCTTTAGGAAAATATAATATTCTGCCTTTTTAATATTTCTCAAAATATTTCATTCTTCTAGGAGAGGGATGGGTGCTAACTTTGTACACTTTATTTTTTATTTCCTGATCAACTTTCTTAGGAACAATAGACACTTACCTCAGACAATTTTGAATTTCTTACAATGCTTCCAGCCTAACTTTACTATGGACAATGCAGAAAATTAAGCCGGTTCTCCAGAGAACTCCAGCAAAAGTCAGGCCCATTAGAAGATTCTTTGTATAGAACATCTTAAAAGCTGGAGCTGGCCATGGCTGGCCTGTTCATCTTTTTAAATGTTTTCATTTCTTTTTCGTCTCCTCAGGCTTAGTAGTTTACTGGATATCATTGTGTCCATGTCAGTCTTGATTGGATACTCCATCACAACAGCTAGCTTTGTGCTTTACGTGGTCAAGGAACATCAAACAAAGGCAAAACAGCTACAGCATATCTCTGGCCTCGGTGTGACCAGCTACTGGGTGACTAACTTCATTTATGACATGGTGAGTAGCTTATCTCTTAAATATAATATGGAAAATACCACATGATGAAATGAAGCAAAAAAAACCTATATTTGGTGGCGCAGTGGTTAGAATGCACTGCAGGCTACTTCTGCTGACTGCTGCTGACTGCTGATTGCCTGCAATTTGGCAGATCGAATCTCACCAGGCTCAAGGTTGACTCAGCCTTCCATCCTTACGAGGTCGGTAAAATGAGGACCCAGATCACTGGGGGCAATATGCGGACTCTGTAAAGTGCTTAGAGAGGGCTGTAAAACACTGTGAAGTGGTATATAAGTCTAAGTGCTATTGCTAGTGCTATATTAAAAATGCAGGATTCACTTACTTATTCTGACTCATAAAACTCCATGCTATTTTCCCGTGATGGCGAACCTATGGCACGCGTGCCACAAGTGGCATGCGGAGCCATATCGGTGGGCATGCGAGCTCAGGTGATTTTCGGCCTTCTGGGACCACTGGGAGTCGGGAAACAGCCTATTTTCAGCCTCCGGAGAGGGTGTGGAAGGCCCGTTTTTTGCTTTCCCCAACCTCCAGAGCCTTTCTAGGATAAGGTGACCAGATTTTTTTTTAAAAAAGCGGGACACCATTGACGGGGGTGGGTTTCTAGGGGAGCCGCCATGAGTTTTGCCCTCTGCGCGTGCGCAGAACGCTGTGCGCATGCGCAGAGGGCAAAAGGCGTCCAGGTGGGTGGGGGGGAGGCGGGAGGCCTTTCCTCGCCTCCCCTTCGGGAGCCGGCAGTGGCTTGGGCTGGCTGGCAGCCTCAGCGCGCGCTCTTTCTTCTTCTGAGGAGTCGGCGCGTGCGATCGTCTTACCTTGCCCAGCTCAGATCAACAGCAGGTCCGACGTTTTCTCCCCCAAAATCCTTCCTTGCCTTGGAAATTGGGGGCGAGGGGTTGGAGAGGGGGTAAAGGAAGGGTTGCAAAATAAAACAATAATAATAACGCCAATCAATCCTTCAAACAGCTGTCAGCAACCTCTCCTGAGGATATCTCACCCCCCCCCGCTGCCTTTACGCGCCCTCCCTTCTTCCTAGGAGCTTTTGCAGTCCTCGCTGGCCAAAGAAAGACGGCGCAGTCCCGCCGGCTCGGCTTCCTGAAGTGCTTGAATCCTTCTCCGGCATTTGGGGCGGGCTAGGAGAGACTTTCTTCGCCTCGCTTGAAAACTTCTCAGGGTCTTATCTGCTTATCTGGATGTTTCCATTCCCTCTTTCCACATTGTCGCAAATGGTCCCACCCCCACCTCCCCGTGGCTTTATGGTACCATCTTTGCTCAAAGCAGTAGGGAGCAGTTGCTCTTTCATTCCCACTCCTCGGCTGGGCCATGGAAAGAGAAGGAATTGATCGCACAGCTTTGTAAAAACAAAGAAGCAACATTGCTATGTTGCAAAGTAAAGTTTTTTTTTAAAAAAATAAATAAATAAAGGGAAGGGGAGCTTTTCATTTGTGAGGAGGGGGTAGGAAAGCAAGAGGAGAATGCTTCACTAGCCTGGGCAGAAACCGGGAAATGATAGGGGGCTGAATCAGCTTCTGGGACAGGCACTTGATTTAACAGCAATTGCTGGATCAACTGCAATTTTTTTTAATGACAGTTGCCCACCAGTGGGGAACATAGCCATCTGACAGATCCAAAACTACTGGTAGATTAGTCCACAAAGGAGCCAGTCAGCGATTAGCCAATCAGCACTGAGGAGGAGGGGCCGGACTAGAACTACTGCTGCTAAAATGGAAGGATGCACCTCAGACCCTTCCTTGTGAAGGGCTTAAGGCAGCTGAGATGAAAAGATTTTTTGAATCAGACCTGGAGAATATGGATCGGCGTGGGGCGTAGAGGAAGAGCGGGGAGGGGGGGAGGAAACATTGCGGAGAATTGGGGGTGGGGGGGAAAACACTCCATGCTCTTTGCCGAGAAAACGAGTCTCAGGCAGGGGGCCGTCGGTGGCGAGCAGGCGTGGGGGCTTTAATTGTCCCCATTGATTCCGAGCCAGCGTGTTAATTTTTTCCCTTCGCCCGGCGTGCCCTCTGGCTGGCTGAGCGCGCGGAGGGGGTGGGGAGCGAGGGCGGCGGTGGCGTGGGGGGGGAATGGGACGGACGGAGGAGCCTCTGAAGTGGGTGGGGGTGGGTGCGGGCGGGCGGGAGTGGGGGGGGGAGGTTGGAGCTGCGTGGAGTCGAGAAAAAGTTGCCCAGGCGGAGGGAGGGTGCGCGCTGAGGAGAAAAAAAATAACTTCCTTTTCACTCCGCCGCCGCTTGATCACAAGGGAGGAGAAAAAGGGTGTGAGCCAGGGAGAAAAGCCAGGGGGAGGAGGAGGAAAGTTCCCTGGGTGTCTCCTCCCCGCGCTGTGCCCCGCTTCCGAAGAGCTCTGCGGACCCCCCCCCTCTCTCTCTCCTTCCTCTCCCCCCCTCCTCTCGCGTCTTTGCCCCGCGAGTTGCCTCTTTAGGCGCGGTGGTGCTACTACGGTAAGGTGACCAGACGTCCGGGCATTCTTTCCAAAAAAGCGTGACTTTTGGGAAAGAATGCGGGACGCGGGACACACGCTTGAAAAGCGTGTCTGTCCCGCCAAAAGCGGGACATCTGGTCACCTTATTCTAGGAGCCTGGGGAGGGCAAAAATGGCCTTCCCCCCCCCCAGAAGTCCTCCGGAGGCCAGAAATGGCCGTTTCCCAACTTGAAACAGGCCATTTCTGGCCTCCAGAGGGCCTCCGGGGGGAGGCCGTTTTCACCCTCCCCAGGCTCCTAGCAAGGCTCTGAAGCCTGTGGAGAGCAAAAAAACGGAACTTCTGGTTCAACCGGAAGTCGGAAAATGGAACATTTTCGGCCTCCGGATGACCTCCAGGGGGGTGGGGAAGGCCGTTTTCGCCCTCCCCAGGCTCCTAGAAAGGCTCTGGAGCTTGGGGAGAGCAAAAAATGGGCCTTCTGGTTCAACCGGAAGTTGGCAAATGGGCCATTTTCTGCCTCCCCAGGCTCCTAGAAAGGCCTCTGGGGGGAGGCCATTTTTGCCCTCCCCAGGCTCCTAGAAAGGCTCTGAAGCCTGGGGAGAGCAAAAAACGGGCATGCCATCACGTGCCGGGAGTGGGGGGGGGTCACACGTGCATGGAATTATGGGGGGTGGGCCATGACCCGTGACCCTGCCGCCCCTCCTTTTGGCATGCGAACTAAAAAATGTTCGCCATCACTGCTATATTCAGTTTTTAAAATCTTAGAATTAAGCTGTTGCACCATGCTTAGTAATACATGGACTCTATCCTCTTTTTGTTGTTGTTGCTATACTATCTAATACTAAGATCAGAAGTTCATTTATATTTAACTAGAAATTAATAAAGTTGTTATCAGGTTAAATTATAAAAAATATGGCAAAAAAGGAGACTTAATTGGCATCCTCTAATAGATCTTTTATTTGGAACTCTGAGTTACCTATTAATATATGAACATTCAACTATTATGTTTTAATTACTATTGTTAAAAATACTGTAATTTGATGTGATATGAGAAGCCAACTAATTTTTTTTATCCTCCAGACCAAAATTTGTTTTACCCATCCTGTAAAAATGGTTTTCCTTTCTTCAGAAGAAAATAACTTTTCTCTTTTTTACAAGAGATAGCACCTGAACACCGGTAGCAAGTTTTTGTTATGAAATTAGTCCGGGGGGGGACACTATATCTTTGGGGCACATTTCATGTTTATGTATAGTTTATTCTCCAATTTTGAATACAGCAGTACTTAGTAATTCTGATGAAAAATAAAATATATTTTAATAAGAATCTTATCAAGAAGCAAGTATTGAAATGTGCAAAGTTGGCACTAGGCAAAGCATAGTCATGAGATCTCAGGGTAGCATTTAGATATTGTCAGAAGAATAATTTGGGGTTCCAACTTGAGCCAGGGCTGCGCAAGAATAAATAAAAATGAAATCCAGACAGCTGTAAGGAAAGAAAAAAATATTTATTCCTAAAAGCAAAACAGTTGGCCTTTAGGGTCAAGCTGCAGAGAAATGGGATACAGCAGCAGGTTTTTATAAGGGGAGATTGTCCAGTGTGTCACATGCTGTTTCCAGATGACACTTGAGGGGCGTGTGTGTGTGTGTGTGTGTGTGTGTGTGTGTGTGTGTGTGTGTGTGTGTGTGTGTGTGTGTGTTATTCTTGTGAACATGCAATTCCTCTGGGAGACCTAATTTAATAAACTCTGTGTTTGCAGACCTTAACCTTTGATATGTAGATTGGGTCTGGGAGGAAGTTTGCTCATTTTAGTTGATTAACTTAGTTTCAGCTTGACTGTAAATTATCTAGTGGAGACACTGATTCTCAGGCCATTGTGGATTCTGTTAATATTTTAAGGAAAGATGGAAACAGTATAAAGAATAAAATATATTTGGATATAAAACTTGTCACAATATATTGTATACTTTTTGTCTGTATTTCATATATCATAATAAGCCAAAACATAGGTAATTTGGAATCATGTATGAGAAATATGGCTTTTGATGCAGCACTACAAACTATGACTAAGCACATGTGAACTCAGCCATTTTGTTCTTTAAAACCATGATCATCTACTTCCAAATTATTGAATAAATATGAAATATTTTCTCACGGGAATTGTCATAAAACATTCCTAATAGACCTGCATAATTGAAATAAGTTGAAGTTAATTAGAGAGAGTTAATTAGAGCCAAGCAATTTTTCTGGATTTAAACTCATTATAATAGATAGGTATGCATCTTTCATGCTTTGGCTCCTTGGTTTGAAATGGCACATTTATGTATTTTCTGTTCGATCGCATCACAGATGATGCTATCATCACAGAAGCCAGAATTTAACAGACTGAAACTAATGTAGTGATATGCTGTTATTTGATATCTTTCACTGAATTTTTGCTACTAAAAATCCTCTTACTAGGAGAAGAACTGGAAAATCTTGTGAATCCTGCTAATTGGGAAGTAGAATAGGAACTATATGTAATACCAATATCCATGCTGCCCTTCATAATTTGTATATGCTCAAAATAAAGGAAAATAATGTGCATGAATCTCAAGGTTAATCTGTCCCAATTATTGGGTTTTCCTAACCTAATTAAAATTTAGGGCTACTAACCTAGGCATACCTAAGAGGCAGTTTATTTCAGGAAATCAAATTCCTAGAATGCAAAGAAAGAAGGTTGTAAAACGTGTCACACAGAAAATATTTTTACCGGTAGTAGCTTAGCTATTTCATTATTTTGACTGATTCTGTTCCATCTTGTATAGTGTATGATTTATAAATATTTTCAAATAAATAAACATCAACATAAATCCAAAGGCTTTACAGAATTTAGCTTTTCACAATGTCATCATTTTAAAATGTAAACAATTGTTTATAATAATCTTCTCACACCTTTTCTCTCTTCCAATTATTGTTACCATTTCACACCTAATTGACTATAAAATGATATCCAGCTCTACAATTTAAAATGTATTTTATATTATTATGCTTAATGTATGAGTAATTCAAAAAACACTTGAGACTACGGTTTATGTTAATTAATACATTTTTCTTTCTTGTTAGCACATTTTTGTATTATTTCAAAATAAGTTCAACTAGCAGACACAAATAGCCTTCATCCTTCTGAAATACACTACTTCTTTCAAATTGCTTTGAGCTATGTTAGAAATGTTTGTCTCCAGATTAAAGGTTTCTATAGCCATTGCTTTCTAGGACCTCTGTAAATAATGCTTGCTTCCTTTGTTAGTAACTTTTCCATAGTTAGAAGAAAATCCAGTTTAAGCTTAGTATTTGGTCTGTGATAATCAGTTGTATTTATGAACATTCTACAGGTTTATTTTCTGGTGCCTGTTATACTCTCAGTGGGCGTTATTTCAGCTTTTCAGATACCAGCTTTCTTCAATGACAATAACCTGTTGGCTGTATTCCTGCTTCTTCTTTTATTTGGGTAAGGATTTGAATAATTTGATTCAATTTGAATGGAATCTCCAATTATAGTTTTGAACAGAGCTATTTAAATTACTTATTTTGAAAAGTAATTTTAAAAAGTCAGTTTTTTAAGTAACTAGTGATAAACAAAGCATAAAAGAGGGTAAATAAAAATAAACCAACCAACTCTAGAAACAAGGTAGGTACATTAAAAAGAAGCCAATCTACCTAATGGGTTTCATAGATACTTAATGGTATAGGATTATGAAAGAGCACAAAAAATTGAAAGACTGTATTACAAGACAAAACTTGATAAAATATGGAAGATTATGAGAAAAATAAATTCAACAATCTCACCACTAGCTTTTCTTTAAATGCTTTTCATGTCAGAGATAACTATATAGGAAAAGTATAATTACATATGCAGATATGATCCATTTACACCCCATAAATAGATTAAAGACACAGCAACAACTACTTCAAAAGGCCAGAACATACCATGGTTGATGTACCTACCCATTGCTGGAAGAATAAAAACTGACCTCAGAAATAATAGAGGGCCTCTAAGAAAAATATCAGGATTTGAAATCCTTGTACAGAATCAAGATGGTATACTAAGGCACCTATATCAAAGTGACCAGATTTTTTTATTTTTAAGCGGGGGGGGCCGCCTGGGCGCCGCCATTTGTTTTGCCCTCTGCGCATGCGTAGAACGCTGCGCATGCGCAGAGGGCAAAACAGCAAATGTCGGCGTCCAGGTGAGGTGGGGTGGGGGGGAGGCGGGAGGGCGCTTGGATGCCTAGAGCTCGCGACAGGTAAGCTGCCGGCTGCCTCCTTTCCCCGTCTCCCGCCTCCCGTTCATTGCTTGCCAGCCCGGCCGAAGGGGAGGCGGGAGGCCTTTCCTCGCCTCCCGCCTCCCCTTCGGCCGGGCTGGCAAGCAACGAACGGGAGGCGGGAGACGGGGAAAGGAGGCAGCCGGCAGCTTACCTGCTCCAAGCATCCAAGCGCCGCGGTCTCCCGGTCGCCCGCCCGGCCCCAGGGCAACGGCGGCAGCGAGGCGACGGGGGGAAGAAAGGGGAGGGGGACGAGGAAGGGCTGTTTGCGCCGCTCGTAAGCTCACAGCAGCGGCGCCTCCGAGGGCGGGGCTAGGGATGGGGTGGGGGAAGGAGAGGAGGAGCAGCCTCCCTTCCCCCTCCCCCCAGCTTCCAGCCGCCGCCGGAGGAGTCAACAACGCGGGACGCCCGCCCGCCGCCAACGCCGCCCACGGCCGGCCCGAGCTGAGAGGCCTGCTGCTGCTGCCCCTGCGGCTGGGCCCCCAGTCCCGGCTGCCCCAGCGGTGGGAAGGCTGCGGCGGCGGCCCCGGCCGGCTGAGCCAGCGCCGGCCCGAGGGCCATCTTGGATGCAATTCCTTCCCTCGGGCCGCCCCGCCCACCGCAACGCCGGCCGTTTCGAGAGGGCGGGGCTGCATCAGGCGCCTCTTCACCGCCCTCCAGTGCCCGCCGAAAGTTTAACTCCTCCCCCCAATCTCGCACGCCGCCCTTTCAGGCCGATTTTTTGAAAGAATGCCCTAGTCGTGCATTCTTTCAAAAAATCGGGACTTTTTAGAGGACGGGCGGGACGCGGGACAAATGATGAAAAAGCGGGTCTGTCCCGCCAAAATCGGTATGTCTGGTCACCTTAACCTATATACACTCTGATAGAACATTGCTCTGATAGAACATGGAAATGGAAATAGAACATTGCTCTGATAGAACATGGAAATGGAACAAATAAAAAGTTTCATGATAAAATGGATACAAAACTAAAAAAGAATTAAAAATTACAAACTATAAAATTGCTAGGCAAAATGTGGCCACATTAGGCTCTGAGAAGTAAATTTTGTTCTCATGTTGATCTGCATTTTCTTCTTATTTTCTTTATTTTGTTTTTAATTTTAAGGTAGAAAGTTATAATTAATTGAGTGTTTTTCTTGCTTTTTTTTGTTTCTTTATATGTGCCTATTCTAGCTATTAACATTTTTATCTACCTAAATGCATGACTATACCCAGCAATGAAACAGGATGAGCTTCATGGATTTCAAAACACTCAGTAGTGTACGGCAGCAGCCAAAAAAGCTAATACAATCTTTGGTTGTATAAAAAGAGGCATAGAATCAAAATCATGTGAAGTATTAGTATTGCTTTATAAATCCTTAGTAAGACCAGTGGTGGGTTCCTACCGGTGCGGTCCACTCTATAGCACTGGTAGCGGCCCGTTGGTGATGTCACAGTACCGGTGCGGTCGGTTGCCGGTGCCTGGGTGCCGCCATTTTTTTTAAAAAAAATATTTTTATTTTTTTAAAAAAATTTCTTCTGCGCATGCACAGAAGCTGAGCTTCCGGCACTGCGCATGCGCTGCCTTCCTACCCCACAGTGAATCCAAGCAGGGGAGGTTGGCTGCGGGAGCACGTGAGATGCTGAAAGAACGGGCGGCAGGACCTATCTCAGTTTCCTCCCTTCAGCAGTCTGAGAAGCCATGAACACGCGGTGATGATCCCAGGCATTTTCGCACATTCAAGGCTTCTCGAGCTGCTGAGGGGAGAGGGAACGGGCAGCAGGACCTATCTCAGTTCCCCTCCCTTCAGCAGTCTGAGAAGCCATGAACGTGTGGTGATGATCCCAGGCATTTTCACACATTTGAGGCTTCTCGAGCTGCTGAGAGGAGGGGGAATGGGCGGCAGGAGCCTAGGATCATCGAATGGGGAGAAGCATTCAGGCTGGACGGAACCTCCTAGAAGAACCGCTGCTGCGGTCTTGCTGCTCCCACTGTGGAGGGCTGCGTTACGGGTGGGCAATGCCCCCCCTGCTTCTCCGGCTGCTGCCAAGCTCCCGAGGCCCATGCCCACCTGGTCACATGGCTGGCAAGCCACACCCACAAAATAAGCCACGCCCACAGAGTGATAATAAAAAAAATTAGGAACCCACCCCTGAGTAAGACCACACCTAGAATACTGTATCCAGTTTTGGTCGCCACATTACAAAAAAGGTGTTGAGACTTTGGAAAAAGTGCAAAGAAGAGCAACTAAGATGATTGAAAGCCTGGAGTCTAAAACATATGAAGAACGGTTGCAGGATTTGGGTTTGGCTAGTCTAGAGAAAAGAAGGGCTGGGGGGGACATGATAGCAATATTCCAGTATTTGAAAGGTTGCCCCAAAGAGGAGGGGGTCAACTTATTTTCCAAAGCACCAGAGGGCGGGACAAGAAACAATGAATGGAAACTAATCAAGGAGAGAAGCAACCTGGAATTAAGGAGAAAGTTCCTAACAGTGAGAACAATTAACCCGTGGAACAGCTTGCTTTCAGAAGTTGTAGGTGCTTCATTGCTGGAGGTTTTTAAGATAAGACTGAACAGGCACATATCTGAAATGGTATAGTGTCTCTTGCTTGAACGGGGGGGAGGGGTTGGATTAGAAGACCTCCAAGGTCCCTTCCAGCTCTATTCTGATTGGTTCGGAACTGGGTATTACTCGATGGGAGATCACTGAGAAATATAACAGCAGAAAGCTAAACTGTTGAAAAAATATGCCGACAAACCTTGTTAATATTGTGGTCAACAAAAAGTATAGGAATACCAAAGAAGTAACAAGTTGTTGGCCTCAGCTCAAAGGAAAAATAGAGAGAGAGAAGCAAATGTTTTGTTTATGTCTTGAATAATAAGTATATATTGCCTTGCATGTCTATTTGAGTAGAAAGGGGTAGGAAGGTACAAATAAATGAATAGAATAATAAATTATGGTTGTCAGAATTAATGTAGATCCTTGGCAATTAAATTAGCTCCAAAATAAAAGTATTTATCTTTTTTAACTACATTAAAATTTATGACATCAGGAGACAATTTATAAATCTTAAGTTATTGTCAAGATGAATAAAACAGACCACTTTTATTTCTAGCTGTACAGAATAGTCCACAGACAAATTGGACTAGAAGCCAATTAAGTATTTTGCTATTCTGGATTGCTTGCTTTATTCTGCTTGTGATTTTTAATGATCTGCAGATATTCAACATTTTCATGGATGTACTTACTGGCTGGAATCTTCAAGGAAACTGGGATGGCCTTTATTGTTTATGTCTGTATCAATTTATTCTTTGGCGTCAACACAATCATCACCCATTCAGTTGTTTTTTTACTTTCCCAAGAAAAAGCTACTGATAAGGTAATAAGCTTGAAAACATGTAATTGGCACCAACTTTTTCATTAATGTTCCAGATTTTATAAAATAGGGTAGAATACCAATAGTAATATTAGAAGACAGAAACAACAGTTACTCCTTATGTTGCTTGATAATGATTTGCATGAAAAGGGTTTTAGATAAATATAGCTTCATATATGAATATGTATTGCAATGTGATACGCAATAAAGATAAATTCTATTTGAGGTAGTATCAAGAAAAATAAAGTTTTAAAATCCAAGGAACCAACAATTCTATCTTGATCAGATTCCTTCTCAAGTAATGTGTTTTGTTTCAATCTTTAAGAAACATTCAGACTAAATGGAACTGACAGAGATGACAAGGTTATGTGGCTTGCTAATGATTTGCATGAAAAGGATAAATGTAGCATCACGCATAAATATGAGTCAGCAATGTGCTATAACACAATCTGTAATAAAGGTGTTTTTTTAATGATAAGGCAATTTTGTAACTAGAAAAGTACAATGACGAAATAATTTTTATTTCTTTCAGGACCTGCATGATCTTGCTGAAACATTGAGACATATTTTCCTGATATTCCCACAATTCTGTTTTGGTTATGGGTTAATCGAATTATCTCAGTATCATGCCCTGATGGGTTTTTTGAAAGCCTATGGAGTGGTTTACCCTGATAAAACATTTGAATTGGACAGGACAACATCCAAACTGCTTGGGATGTTCATTCAAGGAACTCTGTTTTTTGCAGTCCGCCTCTTGCTTGATGATGGAACAATTCAGAAAATATGGCATAAAATATTACAGTAAGTAACCATAAATATATGTGGAA
Organism: Diadophis punctatus similis; assembly: GCA_023053685.1. Lineage (NCBI taxonomy): Eukaryota > Metazoa > Chordata > Lepidosauria > Squamata > Dipsadidae > Diadophis > Diadophis punctatus. The sequence continues at coordinate 5,718,284 of JALIGW010000031.1, forward strand.
ATTCCAAAATTGCAAATAAAATGAGGGATTGACAAAAAGTAAGTTGCAGTATATAAACTTGCTGTAATTTATTGCTTTAACAGGCTTTTATAAAATGCTTTGTTAAATTAAACTGGTTAGGTGTATTATTAAATTAAGATTATGTGGTAACGGGAACTATCAAGTATATGTTGGTCTATTTTGCAGGGGCTAAAATCTCTCTTTTCTGCATCAAATAAATATGATTAAGGAGTTGCTTTATTACAGTACCAAAATGCCAGAAAGAAGAGGGAAATTAATCACAGTTCTTCATCCACAAAGCATTTTAAGCAAATAGTTGTGTTTGGTTTAATCTCAGCTGGGCTGCAGATTAGAATAATCCTCATATCTATTCAGTCTAAGTAGGCCGTACCAAGTTTCAGCAATAGATGGAAGCATCTGATTTTTCTCACTTGAATTCAGATACTATAAATGGTCAGATGATTAGGATGGGAAATTATAGGCCATAGGCTATATGAGCTTAGATCACACTTTCAGCTGAAGTTAAACAAAATGCAGCAATATGTTTGTTTCTTTGCTTGTACCTCATCTCACCTTTATTATTTTTACAAATAACTCAAGGGGGCAAATAAATTCAACACACCTTCCTCCTCCTTATTTTCCTCACAGCAACAATCCTGAGAGGTGGGTAGGGCTGCAAGAAAGTTACTGGCCTAATATCACCCTGCTGGCTTTTATGGTTAAGGCAGAACTTGAATTCAAGTCTCCTGCTTTCTAGCCTGGTGCCTTAATCTAAGGTGACCAGACGTCCCAATTTTGGCGGGACAGACCCGCTTTTTAATGCTTTGTCCCGCGTCCCGCCCATCCTCTAAAAAGTCCCGATTTTTTAAAAGAATGCACGACTAGGGCATTCTTTCCAAAAATCGGCCTGCAGGCACTCGAGGACGGCCAGGTTGGGCCCAGCCGCAGGGGCAGCAGCAGCAGCAGCAGCAGGCCCTCTCAAAATCGGGACGTCTGGTCACCTTAAAACACCCACCCATGCCTTTCTCTCTGCAAGGCGGGCGCGGAGAGATGACGTCGCTGCTGTCGGCGCCCCACGCTGATTGGCTGTTGAAGGGTGAGCGGCGGCGGCGACAGCAGCAAGCCGGGAGCGCTTGCCCGGAATTGGAGTCAGCGAGCAGCTGGGCATCGGGGCTCTTCCCCCGCCTTCTCCATCCTCCAGGGTCGCCACTGTGGGGGTTCCGTCTCTCCGGTGGTGCCTGCGTTGGAAGGGAAGGGGGGGAAAGGCAGCCTGCGGGGCTTGGCACGGCTGGGAGTTGCGAGGCGGCGTAGCAACCGGGCTGTTCCTCTGGGTGTGCTAAAGTGCTTGAGTTTTTTCTCTCACACACACACATGCACAACCTTCCAACGACCGGGAAGTCGTGCTGGGAGATCCAGTCCGACCCGGTCGTTGGAAGGTTGTGCATGTGTGTGTGTGAGAGAAAAAACTCAAGCACTTTAGCACACCCGGAGGAACAGCCCGGTTGCTACGCCGCCTCGCAACTCCCAGCCGTGCCAAGCCCCGCAGGCTGCCTTTCCCCCCCCCCTTCCCTTCCAACGCAGGCACCACCGGAGAGACGGAACCCCCGCAGTGGCGACCCTGGAGGATGGAGAAGGCGGGGGAAGAGCCCCGATGCCCAGCTGCTCGCTGACTCCAATTCCGGGCGAGCGCTCCCGGCTTGCTGCTGTTGCCGCCGCCGCGCGTGAACGCGGTCCGCGGCGGGAAGCGAGTTCAAGTGCCACTCTGCCGCTGCCGGCCTGCAACCCGGCGCCCCGTCCTGCCTGCCCCGCCCCGTGCCCCTTAGCTCTTGACTTTGCCGGAGGTGCCGACCCCCAGCGTGTCCCCCAGCACGTAGTGAGCGATCTTCACCCGGACCATGAGACTCCGCATCTAACCAGCCAGCCAGCCAGCCCAAGCCACTGCCGGCTCCCGAAGGGGAGGCGGGAGGCGAGGAAAGGCCTCCCCCCCATGCCGACATTTGCATTGTTTTGCCCTCTGCGCATGTGCAGCGTTCTGCACATGCGCAGAGGGCAAAATTCAAATGGCGCCGAGGCGGCCCCGTCCCCGTCCCGCTTTAAAAAAAAAATCTGGTCACTTTACCTTAATCACTAGACCAAACTGGCTCTCATAATTTTCAAAAGAGAAGCATGGGTTTCCCACTGAACTCCACAGAATTATTTTGATTGAACTGTGTCTATAATTGCAATAGTCTTTTTGTCTTCTATTTACATGTGTCCAATTCTCTGACAAGCCCTTACAGTTTTCTTTTTCTTTTTTTCTTAATTTTTATAATTTTATTCATAAACATTTTGAATACAGTGTATTGTCAGGGTATACTATTTATTAAAAAAATACCAAAGAAGAGACAGTAATAAATATTAATACATGAACGAATAACAATAGAAATAATATAACCAAGTAATTTTAGCTAAGTTTCTTTTTATATTGGCTTATTTACATTTTTGTTACTGTAATTATAATGATTGTAGTTATAAACCATCTTTATTTTTAATACATACATTCATAGTCTTTCTTCCTCCAATTTCTACCTCTTGTATCTAACCACTCATAAAATCTATTCCATATCAAGTAATATTCTGTATCTTCTTTATCTTTTATTTTAAAAGTTAGTCTGTCCATTTCAGCACAGTCTAAAATTTTTCGAATTACATCCTCATCTGGCGGAATGTTCTCATTTTTCCAGTATTTTGCAAATACAAATCCTTGGTGCTGTTAGTATATGTAAAACTAAATATATGGTCCCTTTATCATAACCCTCTGGTATTATGCCCAACAAATAATATACTTCTGGTTTCAGATCTATATTCTGTTTAATTATCTTTTCCAGCCAGCTACGTATTTTCTCCCAATATTTTCTTGCTTTGATACAAGTCCACCACATATGATAGTAAGTACTTGGGGTCTGATTGCATTTCCAGCATTTGGCAGACAGATTACTGAACATTTTTGCCAGTTTTGCCGGTGGTAAGTGCCACCTGTAAAACATTTTATAGAGGTTTTCTTTATATGCTGAAGCCATAGTCAATTTATAGTTCCTGTCCCAAAGTTTTTGCCATTTCTCTAATTCTATATTATAACCAAAAAAAATTGCCCATATAATCATTGTTTCTTTGACTGGCTCCTTTTCCATTTTATCTATCTATCTATCTATCTATCTATCTATCTATCTATCTATCTATCTATCTATCTATCTATCTATCTATCTATATCAATTTTTCATCTGTCCCTATTAGAATTTTATCAAGTGCTGTTGGTTCTTTATTTAAACCCCATGTTTTAATGTCTTTCTCGTATCTTGATTGTATCTGAAGATACGGCCACCAAGCTAAGTCCACCCCTTGGTTCTGTAGTTGTTGTCTAGTTTTAAGTTCACCGTTCTCATTCAGAATATCTTTATAGAATACATTTTTTCCAGATTGATAAGGTTTGGGTATATTAATGCTTCCATTATGGAGAGCCAGACTGGTATTTTCATATAATGCTGTAATTTATTTTTTTCCATATATGAAGCAATGCATTCCTCACATAGTGCCTTTGAAAGTATCTATGCACCATACTCCTACCATACCATAGGAAAGCATGCCAACCTAGTTGGAGATCATGTCCCTCTAATAGTAGTAGCCTTCTATGTTTCAAATTTATCCATGTAAGAACTGACACCTGACAATATAGTTCCCAGTCTGGAAGACCAAAACCCCAGTTACTTTTAGATTCCTGCAACATTTTCAATTTTATTCTCGCTCTTTTGCCTTGCCATATGTACTTCAAGATTGTTCTATTTAGTTCATCAAAAAAATTCTTCTCTAATTTTATCAGTATCATTTGGAATTAAAAAAAGTAATTTTGGTAGTATATTCATTTTTACAGAGGCTATTCTCCCTATCATAGATAATTGTAAGTTCGTCCACCTTTCCAGATCCAACTTAATTTGTTGCATTAGTTTTATATAATTGTCATCTTTGATTGTGACACCCCTTGCTGTTAAATAGATGCCTAAATATTTAACCTCCTTTTTTTGCTTATCCATAAGATTTTTGACTATTACTTTGGTTTTTTCTTTGTTTATTTTTATCCCTGCCACCTCTCCGTATTCCTCAATTTTCACTATCAGTTTGGGACCAGTTTCTAATGGTTCTTCTAATATAAAAACTAAATCGTCAGCAAATGCTTGTGTGGTGCCCACATACAGGTACTGAATGTAAAATAGTTATTGTATAAAGTTAAAATGTTGTTAAAAGGAACTGTTTAAACAAGTAAGTACAGAGCCAAACAGCTTTTAAATGTATGGTAAGTAGAAAGGGGGAGGTGTTTATCTCAGTGCTCCAGAAGGGAGGGGGGATAGATTACATCATAAAGAGACAGCCAATCGGATCATAGATAGCAGGGCCAGGAACTATAAAAGGCCTAGTTGAGGGAGCTGTAGAGCTCTCTGTCAGTGTGTGTAACTTCCAGGAGGGAAGGTTTAGTAAGAAGAGCTGAGAAAAGCTCTGTCTGTGTGTGTAACTTCCATGAGAGAAGGATTATAGTGAATCTCTGCCTGACAGGATTGTCAGGAGAGAAGATAGGCCCTAAGCAGTTCTGTGGGAAGCAGGTGCCAGGGTCAGGGAACTTTATTGACTGATATATTGTGTTATTTGTAGATAGAGATAAACGGTGAAACGTGCTCTTATCTGTAGGCCTAGAAACAAAGAAGAATTGGATTTGCTTAGATTTAGTCAGGAAAGCAAGGAGAGTCTCTGAGGGGAAGAAGAGAAAAGAAAGAATTAAATAGCTGGTTGTGGCTGTAACAAATTCACTTGACAATTACTGAGAAGTTGTATTTAAATAAACTGTTTTCTTGTTTGTTCAAGAAACGTGTCAATGTCTGTCTATTTCTCACATAAAGCGAATCTTAAACAATCCTGCAGAGCATAGAGATATTGTAAAAGTAAAACCAAGCTTCTAAAGAGAGAGAGAAGTGAAAAGAGGGTGCAACCCTTGGTCAGGGAGATAAAAAAAAATCAAACACAAATCGCTACCAAGACATATAAAACAATAAACCTGACTGGAAGGGGATAGGTGGACCCTCGCAGCTTGTAATTTATGTTTTCCTTTTTTGATTTCCATTCCTTTTATTTCTGGGTCTTGTCTAATGTTTCTGGTTAAGACTTCTAGAGTTAAAATGAATAATAATGGAGATAGTGGACAGCCTTGTCTCGTTCCTTTTTTTATATTAAAGCTTTCTGTCACATCTCCATTCACCATCACTTTAGCTTTCTGTTGTGTGTAAATTGCCTTTATCATATTCGTAAATTTTTCATCAAAGTCCATGCATTTTAATTGTTGCAGCATAAATTGCCAATTTATGTTATCAAATGCTTTCTGAGCATTCAAAAAAATTAGTGTTAATTGTTTTTCATTATGTATTTCATAATACTCTAATGTATCCAGAATTATTCTAGCATTGTTTCTAATTTGCATCTTGGGTAAGAACCCATTTTGATTGTAATGTATAAACTCAATTAGAAATCTTTTAAATCTTTCAGCAATTACTGAAACAAATATTTTTTAATCTGTGTTTAATAGAGAAATTGCAGAGGTGGGTTCCTCCTGGTTCTCCTGAACCAGTAGCAATCTGCTGGTGATGTCACAATGATGTCACGGAACTGGTTCGGTCAGTACTGGTCCATGAGTGCTGCCATCTTTTTTAAAAAAATTGATTTTTTTTTGAATTTTTTTTAAAAATTCTTCTGAGCATGTGCAGAAGCTGAGTTTCTGGCATCTTGTTTATGGCTTTTTTATTATTTATTTATTTTTGAATTTTTGGCACTGCACCCACACGACTCAGGAGGAAGCGAACCAGCAGCGAGGTAAGTTAGAACCCACCCCTGCGAAATTGGTCTGTAGTTCTTTATTTGTGTTGTATCTGAATCTTCTTTTGGGATTTTGTGTTCTTGCACAATGTTGTACGCCGCCCTGAGTCCCTCGGGAGTAGGGCGGCATAGAAGAACAAAATAATTAATTAATTAATTAATTAATTAATTAAAGTAATGTAGGCCTCTATCCATGTGTCCAGTATTTTGGCTTCTAATAGGACTTCATTATACACCTCTAACATTGACAAGCTCAAGGTATCTTGCAATTCTTTATAAATTTCTACTGGTAAACTATCTGGACCTGGAGTTTTATTATTTTTTTGTCTTTTAATCGCTTCTGTTAATTCTGCCATTGATAGTCTTTCGTTCAACATGTTCTTCACCATTTCCGGGATTTTGGGTAAATTAGCTTTTTCCAAGTATTGTATTATTTTTTCCTCTGGTATTTTTTCGTAATCATATAGCTTCTTATAGAAATCATGTATTATATCTTTTTTCTTTTCCATTTGGCATTGTATTGTACATTCCTCATCCTGCAATTTACTTATCCATTTCTTCTCTTTTTCTTTCTTCAGTCTGTAGGCTAACCATCTTCCAAGTTTATTAGCATTTTCAAAACAGTTTTGTTTTGCCAGGTCATCTTTTCCCATGATATTTAGCTTATGTTTGATCAGCTCCATTTGGTTTCTTAAGCCTATCTTTTTTTTTTCTTAAGCCTATCTTGTGTGGTTCCTTTTGTAACTCTATTTCAAGTCCTTTATATTCTTCTTCCAGAGTTTTTTGATACTGTTTCTTTTTCTTATTTTTCTTCACTAAATAGGTTATGGCTAATCCTCTAATAAATGCTTTTGCTGTATCCCACACATTCTGTAACGAGGTCTCCTCTTTTCTATTCTCTTTAAAGAAGAACCCCATTTCTCATTCCATCATCCATATAAATTCTTTATCTTTTGTTATAGATTGATTTAAAGTCCATCTTACTTTCTTCTTTTGTCCCTTCCAACTAATTTTGACTGGATTGTGGTCAGCCCATAAATTGTTTCTATTTCTATCTCTTGCACATTCCCACTCAATTCCGGAATCATCCAAATCATGTCTATTCTGGACCAAGATTGATGTCTATTCTGGACCAAGATTAGAATAGAATATATATTGCTTTTTTCCTGGATTCATTTGTCTCCAAGTATCTTGTATCGATAGTTCTTCTATCATTTTAGTAAAGTTTCTGGGTAAGGTCCTTCTTGCTTTTTTGTTTATTTTACTACTTTTGTAATCCTGTTTTGTATCAACTATTGTATTAAAATCTCCCATGATACAGATGTTTTTGTAGTCTGTTTCAAGTATCTTTTTATGAAGCTTTTTGTAGAATTCCTCTTTTCCTTTGTTTGGTGCATATATAGCAACCAAGAGCATCTGTTTTTTATTTAAAGTCACCTCCAGCATCAAAATTCTCCCTTCTTCATCTTTGAAGATTTGTTTAGCATTTATTGTCTCTTTGACGTATAGTACCACTCCTCTTTTTTCTGTTATGATAACGAATAAAATAATTTTCCCAGTTTGGGATATTCCAATAATTTATAATGATGTTTCCATATATGTGCTTCTTGAAGTGATATTATATCCAATAATATCTTTGTAGTTTTAAGAATATTTTTTTCTTTTTGTAGGGGAATTCAGCCCATTTATATTGACTGTTGTCAATAAGGGCATTAAATCTTAAGTAATTGGCAGCTTTTTCTGTTTCCAGCATTATCACGGTGTTTTCTAACTCTTTGTTTGCTTGTATCAGTTTATAATTTATATTATCCACTTTTTTCTTTACTTGTTCTGTTTTTTTCTTCCACTTTTTGAATTCTTTGCTCATTTTTTAATATCATTTGTTGAAAATTCTCAAGTTTTTCATCCATATTTTGAATTTTCCCCTTCATCTCTCCCTTATCATTTCTCACTTCCCCTATGTCTTTCCTTATTTCATTGTGACTTTTAGTCATGGATTCCTGTAGCGCCTGGAGCAACGTTAATACCTCCTTTTGGGATGTGTTTGATTTTTCCAACTGTAACATACTTTCAATCAACCTCTGATTGGAAGGACTTGAGGACGTTGATGACGGTGTGGAGGATATCCACACTGTCATCAAGTTCCTGCAGTTTTCTTGGCAAGATTTTTTTCAGACATGGTTTGCCCTTGTTTCCTTTCTAGGGCTGAGAGAAAGTGATGCGGGGTCACCCAACTGACTTTGTGCCTAGGGTAGGACTAGAACTCATGTTGTCCTGGTTTCTAGCATGATACTTTAACTGCTACACAAAACTGCCTCTCAATTGAGATACTTCCTGGAATACTTAATAATAAATATATAATATTTATGGAGTATAAGCTTTCTAACAGATAGGAAGCAGCAGGTGAAGCTAGGTAAATCATGTTGAATACCTGCTCAATTAGCATAGCTGACCCCCAGGGCTGTGTGCTCGCTCTTTTGTTTCTGTGTCAGCGCTGACACTCTATTCCAAAGACTGCATCTCAAAAAATCCCTCTGTTAAAGTACTGAAACTGATACAATAATCATTGGTCTCATTCGAGATGGTGATGAATCTGCATAGAGACAGGAGGTTGAACAACTGGCCCTGTGGTGCAGCCAGAACAATTTGGAACTGAACACACTTAAAACTGTAGAGATGATAGTAGATTTTAGGAGGAGTCCTCCTATTCTACCACCTCTTACAATATTAGACAACACAGTATCAACAGTAGAGACCCTCAAGTTTCTGGATTCTATAATCTCCCAGGACTTGAAATGGACACCTAACATTAGAACCGTCATTAAAAAGGCACAACAAATAATGTTTTTTCTGTGCCAGTTCAGATTGCTCAAGGAGCTGCTGATAACAGTTCTACAGAGGAATTATTGAGTCTGTGTTTTGTACTTTCCATAACTGTCTGGTTTGGTACAGCAACTAAACAAGACAGGTACAGACTTCAACAGATAGTTAGGACTGCTTAAAAAACAATTGCAACCAGCCTGCCTTCCATTGTATACTGCACGAGCCAGAAAGAGGGCTGAGAAAATATCTACAGACCCCTCACATCCTGGACATAAACTGTTTCAACTTCTCCCTTCAGGATGGGGAGAAGGGTGTTGCATGCGAAAACAACCAGACACAAAGATAATTGTTTCCCCCATGTCATCACTCTGCTAAACATATAATTCCCACAGCACTGTCTTATGCCTAAGGATAACTAAGCAACTAAGGACTGTATTACTATTATCCTTCTCATCTTTCCTATTATCTACTCCTATTGGTATCTTATGACTATCACTTCATTGGTTGTATCTTATATTTATGATTGTATCTTATGATGTATGCTTTATCACTTTATTGCTTTTTATATGTATACTGAGAGTTTATGCAAACACCAGAGACAAATTTCTTGCATGTCCAATCACCCTTGCCCAATAAAGAATATTCTATTCTATTCTATTCTATTCTATTTTCCATTTCCATTCTGTATATTGATTGGTAATGAATAATTGAATTTTTAAAACGCTTCTGCAAAAAACTCATTATATTAACAAAATATTTTATAAGACAACATTTAAAAATAAGGTAATACTGATATACTTGATTTTAATTTTTGGTAGATTCTTATTTAATAAACTGCATGGTAAGTCTCCACTCTACCTTGAAGACATTGTTGGGGAGGAAGACAAGGATGTCCGAGCAGAAAGAGAGCGAGTGACACTGGGCTTGTCAGACTGTGATGTGTTGCAGCTCCAGAACCTTTCCAAAATCTACCATCTTCCCTACCGAAGGATTGTAGCAGTAAGAAATGTCAACATTGGAATCCCAGCAGGAGAGGTAAGTCATTAAACCAAAAGTACAAAGTGGAAATTATGAGAGGTAAACACTTTTATTATGTGTGTAGCTAGTCACAAAAAATTGTACACAGCTTAAGAGACATCTTCAGGCATTCACCTGGACATATCAGGCATACATCGCATGCTCATTTCTCTCTTTACCCTCCTTAGGTTTAGCAGTAGCAAAAATATATGAAAATTACCATTTAAATAATATTTTGTACATGTTTCATGTGAATCAAAATTTGCTGCATAAGGCATATATCTTACTCTGTATCGGGGAGGCTGATCCTGCACAGAACTCAATCATTTTAGAGATTAGATGGGAGGACTGCAAAAAAGATGAAGCATTCATCTGAATGTTTCTGCTGCCCCCCCCCTTTGAAACTGATATTTTACTAGTTATTTAAGTTTTGAATGCATATAAACATGCTGTTTTCTATATCTCTTGGGCTTTTTATTTTGTTTGTTTTAAACATCTTCTTTTATTAAAATTGCAAATATTATGGATAATATGAAAGAATATTTGTTTTTCAAATCTATTGTAAGTCAAGGAAACTACAAATGCCTTAAAAATAATGTGATCTTTTTCCTCCAGTGCTTTGGCTTGCTTGGTGTGAATGGTGCTGGGAAAACCACCATTTTTAAAATGCTGACAGGCGACATTGGTCCAACTGATGGAAGGCTACTGATGCAAGATGAAACTGGGTATGGAGGACGGATTCATTCTCCACAATGAAAGTGAAGCAATTTAGCTGAGAAAATAAATCCAATATGGAACAAAATAATTTATGTTAAAAAGAAATCCAAATAGAATTTTCCATTACTTTAGTGATGCTTATTTCTGTAATGCATTTTTATCCATAGTATAGAGATTGAGGCCACGTGAAGCTTAAATCAAAGTTTTGTTAAATTATAGCATTTCAGAGTAATTCATTCAAAGATTATCCATAAATGTGGCTTTATCCAAATGCAATCTCAGATGTATAGAACACAGATACAATGAGACAGCAATGTCAGGGGCTATGTTTCTCTTTCTACTATACATGTTTGTACAAGTGTTTCACATGACTTCCTCCTATGTTAACTTCTAAGCATTTTTAAGAATCTTTCCAGACTTAACAAAGAATTTTTGCAACTCAGATCCTTGAGTGAAATTGATGGTGCACACCGTTCACAATTTGGATACTGTCCTCAAGAAGATGCTCTAGATGATTTGTTGACTGTTGAAGAACACATGTATTACTATGCACGGTTACATGGCATCCCAGAGGAAGATATTAAAGGGGTATGTAAAATTGAGATTAAGTACAAATATCAGAAGTTTTCTGGAAACCTACCAAGTAATGCTGGAGTTTTAACATACCGGTAGTTTAAAACTGAATGTAGCTAAATACATATTTTGGACTGAAAGCCCTCTGACTACTTAGTGCAACTTCTCAATGGGTTCAATTTGTCTCTTTCTTTGTTTTGATTTTTGGGGTTTGTCCAGGCTGAATTTTCAAGAACATATCAGGTTTCAGCTGTATTTCAAATGCTACCCTGCATTTGGAAGCTGGGTTGATGGAAACAGAGGCCAGAATTTGGCTGTTTATATTTAATCTTTGATTAGCATTTTTTTCCAAAGGACCTGCTCCCATCATGGTGGAGGATGAATTTCATTTTTCATGGAAATGATCAGCGTTGACAAAATTAACATTAGGGCTCTCTTCACCACTTGTAACTTATTCGAGACTATGTAATGTATTCTAGGCTATGTGAAAATCAAATCCTTCTTAAGCAGCAAATAATATATCCAGTGTGCCCTATGCTATAGCTCACTTCATCAGATAGCCTATCCATCAGTTTACCAGACACCTTCTGATTTCTGGCTACCATAGACTAACACTACTCTTCTACTGAACCACAGGAAGGAATTGTTCCATTTCATTTGGCATTAATCAAAAACCAATCAATCAAAGTTTTTCTTAAAGGTTTTTTTTCTTTCAGGACCCCTTCCCACTTTTATAATTATGGAGAAACCCAAAAGAGCTTTTGTTTATATGGTTTATACACATTTATAGAATATTTATAGAATCATGTAAAAATAATACTAGATCCATTAAATATTAATATAAATAAAACCCCTATTTTTTACCCAAAAATGAGAAAAGTGACATAGTTTTGGCAAATACTATCAATATCGGACAAATAATTTTGATTTCACAGATCTTCAGGATCCTAGAACCACGCTTTAAGAAATACTGACTCAGGGTATTATGTTCAGTTCTAGGTATCACATTTTACAAAGGATTTAGAGTTCAAGTGGCACAGGAACAGATCTGCAAAAATATAGCCTTACAAACAAAATTAGCAGGAGAATCTTATGCACACAACTATAACTTCTTTTCTAACTCCAAAATGCTTGCTACAGATTTATTATCTATGCTTCATTTTAATATATTGGCTTAAAACTGCTGATAAATTAACATTGAACAGAAAGTTTAAAAAATGTTTATTTATTTATTTATTGTTTGTTTGTTCTTCTATGCCGCCCTACTCCCGAGGGACTCAGGGCGGCGTACAACAGTTTTATAAGAACATCAATAAAACAATAGTTTAAAAACAACAATTTAAAAAAGTACAAAAGTTAAGAAAATTATTCACAATCAGTCATACCAAAAGGGGGGGGGGAGTTCAGATGTAATTTAGTCTTTCCCCCCCGCCTGCAGGAAGAGCCATGTCTTAACGGCTTTCCGGAAGGCCAGCAGAGTGGGGATGGTTCGGGTCTCTGGGGGAAGTTGGTTCCAGAGCGCGGGGCCCCCCACAGAGAAGGCTCTCCCCCTAGGGCCCGCCAACCGGCATTGTTTGGCTGATGGGACCTGGAGGAGGCCAACTCTGTGGGCCCTAACCGGTCGAAGGGAAGTGTGAGGCAGAATGCGGTCCCGAAGGTAGCCTGGTCCTAGGCCATGAAGGGCTTTAAAGATGGTGATCAACACCTTGAATTGTACCCGGAGACCGATGGGCAACCAATGCAGCTGGCGGAATATAGGTGTAACGTGGGTGTACCTTGGCACACCCACCACAGCACGCGCAGCCGCATTTTGCACCAACTGGAGTCTCCGAATACTCTTCAAGGGTAGCCCCATGTAGAGCGCATTGCAGTAGTCCAAACGCGAGGTGACAAGGGCGTGAGTGACCGTGAGTAGAGCCTCCTTCTCCAAGTATGGCCGCAATTGGTGCACCAGGCGAACCTGTGCATAGGCCCCCCTAGCCACAGCTGTAAGGTGTTGCTCTAATTTTAGCTGTGGATCTAGGAGGACCCCCAAATTGCGGGCCTGTTCTGAGGGAGTTAATTTCACTCCCTCCAGAACCAAGGAGGGACCGTTGTCTTGGTCCTTAGGAGGCAGTATCCAGAGCCACTCAGTCTTGTCGGGGTTGAGTCTGAGTCTGTTCCTCCCCATCCAGGTCCTAACGTCGTCCAGGCATCGGCACATTACATCAGCTGCCTCCCTGAATTGAGACGGGGTGGTAATGTACAGCTGGGTGTCATCAGCGTACTGGTGAAAACTCACCCCATGTCTCCGGATGATCTCCCCCAGTGGTTTCATGTAGATGTTGAACAGGATGGGCGAGAGGACCGAACCCTGAGGCACCCCGCATAACAGGGGCCTAGGGGACGATCTCTGCCCACCTGTTAACACCGACTGCGTCCTATCGGTGAGATAAGAGGAGAACCACCGCAAAACGGTGCCTCCCACTCCCAACTCACCGAGACGACGCAGAAGGATACCATGGTCGATGGTATCGAAAGCCGCTGAGAGGTCAAGTAGCACCAGGATGGAGGAATTTCCACCATCCCGGGCTCGCCAGAGATCATCCATCAGGGCAACCAAGGCAGTTTCAGTACTGAAGCCGCGCCTGAAACCCGACTGATAGGAGTCTAGATGGTCCGTTTCCTCCAGTAGTCGTAGAAGCTGAGTAGCCACCACCTTCTCAACAACTTTCCCCAAAAAAGGCAAGTTGGAGACCGGACGAAAGTTCTTCAAATCTGCTGGATCCAGGGAAGGCTTCTTCAGGAGGGGTCTAACCACCGCAGCTTTTAACGGCTGCGGTACAGATCCCTCCGTCAAAGAAGCGATGATCACTGCCTGGATCCAGCCTCGTGCCACTTCCCTGCTGGCGGAAACAAGCCAGGAGAGGCACGGGTCCAATAAACAGGTGGCGGCACCCATCGCACCCACGGCTCTGTCCACGTCTTCCGGAGAAACAGGCCCAAACTCCTCCCACAATGATGGACTAAGACGTTTAATTGTAAAACTGTCAAAATAATATTTCTTCCTAAAATCCAGGTACTAATTATATTGTCATACCATAATTGTTGAAGAATGATCATTTTTCTGAATCTCTTTTCCCCACAGATTGTATTTCACCTTCTTTATCGACTTAATCTCATGCCTTACCGATGTAGAATTGCCTCTATGTGCAGCTATGGCACCAACAGAAAGTTATCGGCGGCTCTAGCCCTTCTGGGGAAACCATCAGTTTTACTATTGGTATGAAATACAAACTTTATTTTGTGGGGAATTATTATGATTTTTCATATTCTCTGTCTCATAATCTTGCAAAGTAATAGCTACAACAAGATGAGAGAAAACTATTTTGTTAAAGCCAGATATTGTGCTCAGCACGTGAGATACTTAATGTTAGTAGTCGAGAGAGATATGGATCTAGTCCATACATTCTGACAATGCCACCTTTTCCTTTTGGTTGCACAATTTGGATAAAAATTATATTGCCACACTTGCTTAACAGTTTTGCAGAATAAACTATTAAGCCTATACTCTCTACCACAACTACAAGATGTGTATAATCTGTAACAATTTGCTACCCTTGATTTTGGAGGCAAGTAGATTATGAACCTACTTGTGGTGAGTTACTTTGCTCCCTCCATTTTGGACACTTGCCAGCATTTCATCTATTACCACTGTTACTTCCCATAACTATCACCTTCATTTCCTCCCTCAGCATTTTTGAAACTGGTTTCGCTTCAACCTTCAAACAAGCCGCCTCACTTTTTCTCATTGCAAGGTCTGGATAATAATGGAAGACCTCCAAATTGTTTGTTTATTGGTTTCAGTCACTTCTCCCCATTCTCCCAAAGCCAGATCATATGATGACCCATTAGCTATTGAACTACTTGTACAGTTATTCCAGTGTATTGAATCTAGGTAGTTCCAGAAGGAGAGAATAGGACCTCTCTGTACTCTGATGCTATTTCTGTCCTGTTTTGTTCCTATCTGTTTCTTGCGTTCATATTAATTTATTATCCCCAATAGTAAAATGGGAGCAAAGCCAGAGAATGAAACCAATCACATTACTTATAATGAAGGGCATGCTCACCGATCAGGACAACATGATTCAGTAGGATTATAAGAGGGGCAATACAGACAGGATACAGATTGGTAATGGGAGCGGCATAGTTTTATTTATCAAATGTATATGATACCCATACTACAGTTTGAGCCAAAAAAAAAACAAAATTATGCTGACAATGGTTTTTTATTTTATTTATCAGATTTAGAGACTGCTCATCTCACAAAGCAACTCTTATGCTTTATGTTGGCATAGAGGACAACAATGTGGAAATGAGCACTTACCCTAGTCCAGTGATGGCGAACCTTTTTTGGTTCGTGGACGTGCGTGCATGCGCTAGTGTGCATGAAAGTGCCCGCACCCATTCCCTCCCCCCCCACGCATGCGCACAGCCCTCACTGAAGCCAGGGATAGTGAAAAACGGCCCAACAGGAAAAACGGAAATTCGGAAAAACGGACTTTCAGTTTGCACGTTGTGCTGTTTTTTTGCACTCCAGGGCTTCAGGAAGCTTCCCTGAAGCCTCCGGAGTGCGAGAAACAGCACAATGTGCAAACCGAAAGGCCGATTTTCTGAACTTCCAGTTTTTTCCATTGGGCCGTTTTTTGCACTCCAGGGCTTCAAGAAGCTTCCCTGAAGCCTCTGGAGTGTGAAAACCAGCACAACAGGCAAACCGGAAATCCATTTTTCTGAACTTCCAGTTTGCCCGTTGGGCCGTTTTTTGCACTCCGGGGCTTCAGGAAGCTTCCCTGAAGTCTCCGGAGGGTGAAATGGCCTTCCCCAAGGCTGAAAATCAGCTGGCCAGCGCACGCATGCGCACTGGAGCTGATATAGGGCAACGCCTTGCGTGCCCTCCAATATGGCTCCGCGTGCCACCTGTGGCACACGTGCCATAGGTTTGCCATCACTGCCCTAGTCAAAAAGATTATATTGCAAATAAATTCCTGAGATGGGGGTGCCATATAAATAGTAGAACAGTGATTAGAAAAGAACCTGACTTAAGTGTCAATGGGGAAAGTTTCTGTAATGAATTAGGGAACAATTGCCTCCCTAGGGCAACAGCATTTAGCCTACTTTCTGGCTATCAGACTATAATGTGTCAATTTGGAAACCATCAGCAAATATTTTTATCTCTATCACAAGTTTCCATTTTTATATATTTGTACTACTACATTTACTTTCAAGCAGAGGTGGGCTGCTGCCGGTTCTGACCGGTTTGAGCGAACTGGTAGTTCCGACCAGCGGCTGGGCCTGCCTACCCGCCCCAGCGCTATCCTGTCCTATATAATCGCCATGTTTTTGATGCCGCACGTGCTCATATTTTTGGTTCTGGGTGATCCGGTTGTTACATTATGTGATGCCCACATCTGCTTTAAAGCCTGATCTCATTTATAATATTAAGTGCTTTTACCCAACATTAATTTCACATAGTTAGTATTGATTTCAGATTTGCCATTGAGGTTTTTTGACATCATTATTTTACTGCTCTTTTTGATATAAACCCTGAATCTTCTATACTACCCAGGGTTAATACAAAGGTCTATGTTAAATCTCCAGGGATTGTTCTTATTTAGATGAAATTGTGGATCACACCCCTTCCTACATTCATCCAGGTTGTTTCAATCCCCTCTCCTGAGCACATCAATCTTATGGACAACCACAGTATTTAAATTAGCAAACACTGATGCATTAACAACAGATAGGTAACGTAAACCAAGTGCAAAAATATAACAAAACATCCCATTTCCTCTTAAGATCTATATGTTGAAATGGCTTTCTATATCACTCACCTTACTCACAGTTATTCCATGCCTGCAGCAACACAGAAATCACACATTCACAAACATTTTTAATCCAATAATTCTGCATCTTAATAGTATAAATTGTTTCCTTTCAGTTTGTATATTTAAATAGGGAATAGGTCACACTGAGTGATAAAAGATAAATATGCACATGACATATTTTTCATCCTATTACTTATTAGGCAGTAGATAAGCTTGTTGGCATTATGGATTCCTTCTCTCTTTGGTATGCTCTCATTTCCCACATCTGTTCTGGTGTGTGGAGAGAACCTTCAAAGCATATTCAGAGGGATAAGTATAAAAGGTATTTGCTCAATATTGATTGCTACCTTTTATGTTTATGTTATACTACAATATCTATAACATATTCCCATAAAAAACAAGAGTTTGTGTCAGTAGTGGGTTCTAAAACCTGTTGCTACCAGTTCGCACGCTCACTCACACGCACAATGCTTCTGCGCATGCAGGTGGGCGGAGCTCCCGCCACCGCCGCTACTGGTTCACAGAACTGGGCCGAACCGGGAGCAACCAGCCGTGTATATGGTATGATCTCTAGCCTCACAGCACCATATCTGTATTTGAAATTACAATAGCGCAATACTGTTTCTCCTGCGTTTTTGAGAATTCAGAAAAGGATTCTTATTTTCTCTGTTCTCAATCAATAAAAGAAAAAGATAAAAATAACCAGTTATATTTCAGATGTAGTGAATTCAGTTCATCCATAATTAAATCAGAGGCTCAACTTTCCTAGCTAAGAACTGTTTTTTATTTATATCTTTTGTGCAATATCTAGACATTTTTGTTGCTTAACAATGAAGTCTTGTGACTTTTTACTCGATAGGAAGCCCTCCTAAGATGGCCTTATTCACAAGCTAGTGAAGAATTTCACTGTTTACCATAATATAGTGGCAATTATGTTGTAAACCTTTAAAATAATGTTCAGTAAAAATGCAGGATGAACTAACAGGAAGGCTAGTAGTGCTTTTAAAAATGTTTAAAAATGTTTTTCTTAACTTGTAATACTCTTGTCAAATGTGTTTAATTTAGGATGAGCCAAGTTCTGGTATGGATCCTAATGCGAAGAGGCATTTATGGAAAATCATCACCGAGGAAGTGCAGAACCAGTGTTCAGTGATACTTACTTCACACAGGTATAATACATTATCTGAGGCATAATGAAAATGTTCAGACCTACATACAGTATAGTATATAATAGTTATAAAATAATATTTAAATAATAATATTTTAATGTAAATAAGTACGTTAAATAATAACATACAGTATATAATCATTTCTTTCTGCTTGCTTATTAGGTGTTTTGACTTTGTTAGATTTATTCAAGTTTAACTAGCACAGAGGTCTTCAAACTTGGCAACTTTAAGACTTGTGGACTTCAACTCCCAGAATTCTCCAGCCAGCGTAGAAGACCTCTGAACTAGCAGAATAGAATATGAGTCTCTGACCAGGCAGAGTCATATAAAGTGAGACATCTCCAACTCTCTCATTTAATGACTTTTACTCTTTTATCAATATATAAAATACAACTAAAATTTAAAATAGGAAATTAAGAGAAGGAAAAAGAGAGGGGGAAAGAAAATATGAGTTACAAGGAAAGAAAGAAAAAAAGCATTGACTTCCGACTCTTTTTAGATGGTACAAGATAATAACATTTCAGCCTTAACTTTTTACTTTTTCACATTAGTATATAACTAACCATAACAACAAATCTATCTAATTGGCAAAACCAAGATCAACGTTTCATTTTTATCATCACAAGCAAAATATCCAGAAATGATACCAAAATAAATAACATAATTAAATATATTCTCCTCTTTGAATAAAACAACCAATTTAACCATTTCTGCTTTATCTTCCTGGCTGTGGAAATAATATGTATTTCTATTTGTACTTAATAATGTGAGATGTAAGACCCCCCCCCTCAAATTGTATTCTCACAGTGCAAAGACAAGTCTAGTTCACGAATCAAAGTTTTATTGAAGAAAAATTGAAAAAGCGGTTACAAGCGCAGCCTCTTCGACCCTTCCCAAATGGATTGAGTTCAAAGAGTGCAAAAAGCAGTCTTCAGGTTATACATTTTATACCCCTACACAATGCATGCTACGCCTCAGAAGCCCTCCCAACTCCCCTTGGTTCTTCTAAGTTATTTACTCTCTAAAGCAGTGGTTCCCAAACTTCAGTCCACCGCCCCCTTGGTGCTACAAACTCATCCTCACTGCCCCCGCCCCCATCCCCTTCAGGTGGGTGTGGTTTTGTGGTCAGGTGACCGGGTGGGCGTGGTCAACTTGTAAAATGTGGTGAAACTCACTTAACAATGCTCTTGCTTAGCAACCAAAATTTTGTGCTCAATTGTGGTCATAAGTCTTTCTTTCTTTCTTTCTTTCTTTCTTTCTTTCTTTCTTTCTTTCTTTCTTTCTTTCTTTCTTTCTTTCTCTTCCTTCCTTCCTTCCTTCCTTCCTTCCTTCCTTCCTTCCTTCCTTCCTTCCTTCCTTCCTTCCTTTCTCCCTGCAAACCAATCCCCACCGGGGCTCCTTTCTCCCTTGCCCAGCCCTCTCCCACCCACCTGCCTCTTCCCTTAAGCTGCCGGCTGGCGGTGGTGGCCGCAGCCTTCCCAGCAGCGGAGCCGGACAAGCCCGGACAGCCGAGGAGACCGAGACCTACCCATCCTTCCTTCCCTTCCCATCCTTCCTTCCTTCTCTTTCCATCCTTCTTCCTTCCTTCCACCGCAGCTTCTCCCCATCTCGCAAATCTTGCCTCAACGCGCCTCCACCACACACACGCGCCCCCCCATGCCCCACCACTTCTCCCGTCTACATGTAGCATTCGAAGGGGATGGCTCTCTCCGGGCAGCCGCCTGTCCCGGCCCGCCGCCGCCACTTCGCTCCCTCCTTGCGTCGGCTTTCACCCCCGCCACCTCCTACTCCTCGCATCCTCTGCCTTGGCTGCTCTTCTACCAAGCATGCACGCGCTCGCATTTGTCTAGTGCTGCGCGCGGGGCACCTGCTCATCTGGCTTATGCTGCTGCTGCTGTCTCGGGGTGCTGCAGCTCTTCATTGAGCTTGGGGAGGCCTCGGCGGCCGAAGGTCACGGGCCCCTTGGTGGGGTCGATGTCAGGGGGTGCGCCATGCCAGAGGGGAGCCCGCCGAATCACACACGCCGGGTTGCTAGGTGTCAGGGACGCCAGGCGGGAAAGTCCGCGCACGCGCAGGTTCTGGGTCTGCAAGCGCTCACCCGAGCAGCTTCGGGAGCATTCGGCTTCCCTCGTCGCTGTGCCATGCTCAGAGTGCTCTCTCCCCACCGATTCGCACTGCACCCTGCGCCTTTGCCCACCGCCGCTCTGTGGCACCTCCCTGCCTTTTCCGACCCTGCCTCTCCCGGGCGATTGGGTGGACATGGGTGGCGGCGCGGGGACAGGACTGGCGAACCACCTGCTACCCCCCTGGCCCCTCTTAGCACCCCCTGCCACCACCCTTGCCTCTTACCACCCCCCTAAGTGTTCCCACCGCCCCCCAGGGGATGGTACCACCCACTTTGGGAACCACTGCTCTAAAGGTCATCTTGACATTTCCTGTCTAACACCAACTATCTTTTCATTTTTACTTTTAATTTTCACCTTGGGCGGATGTTCCTTTCTTACTGATAGTGGTCTTGCCTAAGAAGTAGGTTCCTGTCTCCAAGGGAGCATTAATACATTGTCTCTACTGATTACAATTTATGGTCAATTTGCAATGGTAGGAAACAACAGACAGATAACAGATAACAGATAACCAGAGTTGGAAGGAATCTTGCAGGTCATCTAGTCCAAACCCCTGCCCAAGTAGGAGACCCTACATCTGCCTCTACCTAGGATCGAACTCACAACCTCCTGATTGTGAGGCAAGAGCTCCACCTCTAGGCCACAGCAGACAAAGAGTCTCACACCTTAGTGTTACATTTTATACATTTTTATAAAAGAGTAACTTTTAATTTGCTTCTTTCAAATATCTTTGTAAACTATCACCATTTATATTAACAAAATTCACTGTATTCTTTCAGTTTATTTAACCTTAAATGAAAAAATACTTTTTTTCATCCATTTTAAAGCACTAAACCTTTCTTTAAAACCTTTCTTTAATCAAAACTTTCTAATACATCTTTTTTTAATTTCCTCTTAACATTGCATAAAGTTCACTATTACATTTAGATTATTCCCAAGTTACCCTCATAGTTTTCTTCTTGTATACATTCTTTTTAAAACTGCAAATTTTTCTTTAAACTAATACATATTTTTCTTTAACTTTCTCTTAACACGGATACTCTCAAATACACTTTCAATAATATTCTGCAAACTTAAGGAATTACTTAAGCAGTATATATAGTATAAAGGAAAAATACATTTTAAAACTTTAGATTGACTTTCTTTCAATTACAAATATCAAATTGATAAAAATCCATCCCAGTTCCAACTGACTCATTAAGCTTGTCACTCCTTCCAGCTTGTCTTCATGGAGTAAAGTCTTTATTTTCTCTGGAATGTTTGTCCAGTAATTATAAGATTCTCTTTTTCTCAAGGATTTCTCAACCGCAAGGATTTCTTAGTGAGACATCTCCAATTCTCAAGACTGGGAAAGCAATGGACAAAGAGCTATTGACTTGAAAAGGCAGGAAGAAAGCCTAGGATTTAAAAACTGGGAATAACATATATTTAGAATTTGACTCCTGTATTCTGCAGTAAATATTACTTCTGTGCAATTTCAGTTTACATATTTGTGCCAAGTCTGGGACACAACTATATTATTAACTGTTAGTGATTATGGCACTGGAGGACTGAGATTTAAAGCTATGACTAACAAGAAAACAGATTTAAAATGCATACTTTTGATAAATAGCCTATGAAATAGCTAACTTTCTCTTCTTGATGCCTGATTGCCAGGTCAATATAAGTATTATAGCTTATATTTAGAATAATTGCTACTTACTTTAACATTTAACTTGTATCTCTACTATGGAAACTGATATCCAAGGAAAGTCATAACAAAACACAACAAGGAATTGCAATAGAAAATAGAAAAACAAAATATTGAGAAGATCTGGATATGACTTTTCTTGCTTTTGCCAGTTCAGCAAATCTTTTGGAGCCAAGATTTGTCAGCTGAACTCCAAAAGTCACATTTTCTTTGATAATATTCCTTTGGTAACTGTCTAAATAGAGGAGCCTTTCAGACAGCAACGCCTTAGACAGATTCCAAAGTCAATCCAAACCTATATTGCTGTTAAGGGGCGCAATGCTCAGCAGTTAAAGACAGATTTGTCATCTGGAAAACTGACAGCCTGGGTTCGAGACCCAAGCACGACAGGGTGAGCTCCTGTTCTTGCCTCAGCTCCTGCCAACCTAGCAGTTTGAAAGCATGCAAATACGAGTAGTAGATACCACTTTGGTGGGAAGGTAACAGCATTCTGTGAGCCTCGGGTATAGTCATACTGGCCACATGACCACAGAAGTGTTTTATGATAACATTGGCTCCCTCAGCTAAGAAACGGAGATGAACACTGCCCCCTAGAGTCGGACACAACTGGACAGGGGAAACTTTTAGCCTTAGCTTTTTTAATTGCTGCCACCTGTATATAATGTTTCCATACTGCATTCTCTACCATCAAAGTACATAATAACAGTAAAATTGTAATAGATATTTCACAACATGCAAAACCAAAACCCAATTATGAAAGCATATCTAATCAAATTAACCAAGCCAACATAAATATGTTTCTAAATCATTTTAACAAGCCATATCATAAGAAAAGTGAGCTTCCCAAAGTTGCATTTGCCAGAAGATGGCTAATATCCTGATTGTGCCTTCTCAATTCTCATACGTGTTGCTGATGATTTCCCATTTGGGATAACTAAATGAGTCTTCCTGCTTTCTGCTGTTGCAGAGGAATATTAGGTAACCAGTTTTCAGGCAGTAAGAGAAGTGAACAAGTTCAGTTATAGGTCAATGAGGGAGTTAAAGTGCAAAGTCTACAACAATTTTTAAGCTTTGGAATGCTCAGCTTGAATGCAGCAGCTATCTGTGACTCACTAAAGCAGCTGTGTGATTGTGGAAACAGAAGCAGCTGATTTAATAAATCACAGATTGGTTCTGCATTTGTGTTGCAAAAACTCCAATATACCACTTCCTGGGGTAATCCAACGCATTGCACAGTTAAAACAACTAGATCACGAGTGTCAAACTCCCCGTGTCACGTTGCTGTCATGTGATGTTTCCTGACATTTTCCCCCTTTGCGGAGCTGGGGTGGGCATGGCCTGCACATGATGCATCCGGCCTGTGGGCTGCCAGTTTGACACCCCTGAACTAGATAATGGATTTCCATCAATAGCTGCTTGCCAGTGTTCTCTAGCTAGGTCTGTTCAATGATCTCCTTTTATATATACGTGTGTGTGTGTGTGTGTGTGTGTGTGTGTGTATGTGTGTGTGTGTGTGTAAAGTTTTTTTTATTTTTCCAACAAACATTACACATTTTATGCACAAAGTGTTGTCTGGCTCAATCTTTCCATATACATAATCTATTCCATCATCATTTCTCTGTTTCAATTCTAACCCATAATATTCTCCTTACATATTTCTTTATTTTAATTTATTTTTCTTAATACATACATAATATTACTAATCGCCCAAATTCCTAATCCCTTACAATAACATCAGTTAACTATCCTAATTACTACATACATTCCTCACATTTTCTATGCCACTATATTTCAGCTTCTTCTCATATTTCAATTAATTTAATTTAATTTCGTTTAAGTTGTCTTTAAACATAAAGCAAATTACCTTTTCACATTCCATCTACTGTTCTGCTTTACTATAATCAATATACATTGTTATCCTCAAATCTTACACAGAAACCCTTTAATTTAATTAACAGTCCACATTTAAAAATGTATCAAATTTCTCATGCCACTTTTTCTACTAAATCTGTTTTGCCATAAATCACATTCATCATATATCTTAATTACTACTAAACTATTTTACCATAAATCTTTAACTTAATCAGCTATCCACCATTAATAATATTAATACAATTTTCTTAAGTCTATTAATATGAACCTTCTTTTCTTTCTTTCTTTCCACTAGCCTTCCTTTTTTACCCATTTTCCTTTGGTCTCTCAAAAATTCCACTTCTTATTAATTTTCTCCTTTTATACCATTCCCTTGGCTTCTTCTTCTTTTTCTTTTTTTTAATGTATCTTATACCTTTTCTCCTAAGTCCTTTTTCTCTCTTTTGAATTTATTATTCGTGTGGTTTCAACTTTCTCTAATCTCTTCCCACTATTTCCCATTTTACCCTTTGATTGATTTTTTTGGAGTAATATTCCCCTCTCTCAGGCTCTTTTCTTGCCACTGTAAATCCCAGTGAAATCATCCATTTTTTGCTTTCATTCCCTTCTTCTTCTATGTTATTTTCTTGTTCTTCATTTATCTCTTTTACCACCTCCTCTCCTGTTTCTTGCTCTGTATATTCCAGCAAAATTTCTGACTCTTCTACTATTTCATGCTCTGTGTATTTCAACAAAATTTCTGGGTTTTTACCCCTTTTACAGTTTCACACACATTTTTTAACATCTCAAATAATTCCTCATACACCCAAACCTCCATATTGCCAATTTAAGCTTTTTATATTATATCACACTAAATTAAAACTTAAGGTCCATATAGTCTCTTTTTTCTGTTTTCAATTTCTATTATATCCAAATCAAATAATAGTCCAATCCAGTCCAATTCCAAAATTTATTGTCCTCCGCAGCCGTAGAAAAACAAAGGCAAAAACAAACACTCCGTAAAAGTTCTCAGCCTTTCCACATTATCTTCTTAACAGGCAAGGTCAGACAGCTACACTGTCTCTCTTACAATCAACAAATTGTTGCAATATTTTCTTCTCTAATAGATGGCACTCTCCACTCCACAGTATACTCACACCAGCTGATTGTCAAAGCTGTCAAAAAATAATGTTAAATCCATTTAAAAAAAGATTTTTTCAACAATTTCTTCCTTCTGTTGTTTATATTTCTCCAATTAAAATTATATCCAAAGTATCAGTAATCTTCTTGGGCTTTAATACTTTAGCCTCCGTTTTTTTCCTTTCCTTTGTACAGTTCCCAAGTGCCAATTAGCCGTTCTTTCAGCTTGGGAACTTCTTTAAAATTCCAGATTAAAAATTGCCTTTTACCTGTGAGTTGGTTACTTCCTTACCCGGTTTCAGCACTTTGTCCAAACACCGCTCCTGCACATAAACTTGGTCCGATTGCCCTAGCTTTGTAGTGGTCATTCAAAAATGGCCGCAGGCCCCACTGCCGGTTCAAAGAGCTGTCTCTGACTGCTCGAGGAACTTGCCTGCTCCTCTGGGTCGTCAATGTTCAATGATCTCCTGAAGCCATGGTTCTCCTAGATGTGGGAACAGTTCTAAGGACTTGCCCCGTTGTCTGATTTTGAATCTCTAACAGATTAAGTCAGTTCTTCCAGACTGTGGAACCCAAATTTATATGACTAATTCAGGGACCCAGCATGATTGTCCTTTCAAGTCTAAAGGTAAAGAAATGGGGGAATCCACCAGATGGTGGTGCTGTGAGTGTAGTATGGCAAGAACACTAAGCCAACAATCAATTAATCAATCAGAATACAGCTGGAAGGAACCTTGGAGATCTTCTAGTCCAACCCCCTGCTCAAACAGGAGACCCTATACCCGTGATGGCGAACCTATGGCACGGGTGCCACAAGTGGCACGCGGAGCCATATCGGTGGGCACGCGAGCTCAGGTCCGGCGTGCATGTGCGCACCGGCCGGCTGATTTTCAGGCCTTCTGGGCCCACTGGGAGTCAGGAAACAGGCTGTTTCCAGCCTCCATAGGGGGTGGGGAAGGCCATTTTCGCCCTCCCTAGGCTCCTAGAAAGGCTCTAAAGCCTGGGGAGAGTAAAAAATGGGCGTGCCATTGCATGCTGGGAGTGGGGGGGTCATGCGCGCATGCGCGGGGGTGCATGGAATTATGGGTGTGGGCACGCACACACGTGATCCCCCGCATCCCCCTCCCTTTTTGGCACGCGAACCAAAAAAGGTTCGCCATCACTGCCCTATACCATTTCAGATAGGTGGCTGTGTAGTCATTTCTTTAAAACCTTCAATAATGAAGCACTACAACTGATTAATTGTGCTCACTGTTAGGAAGTTTCTCCTTAATTCCAGGTTGCTTCTCTCCTTGATTAGTTTCCATCCATTGTTTTTTATCTTGCCTTCTGGTACTTTGGAAAATAAGTTGACCCTATCTTTGTGGCAGTCCCTCAAATACTGGAATACTGCTATCATGTCACCCCTAGTCCTTTTCTCTAGACTGGCCATACCCAATTCCTGCAACGTTCTTCATACGTTTTTGTCTGCAGGCCCTTAATAATCTTAGTTGCTCTTCTTTACACTTTTTCCAAAGTCTCAATATCTTTTTTGTAATGTGATGACCAAAACTGGATGTAGTATTTCAGGTGTGGTCTTACTAAGGATTTATAAAGCAGTACTAATACATCACATGATTCTGATTCTATGCCTCTGTTTATACAACCAAGGATTGTATTAGCTTTTATGGCTGCTGCCGCACACTGCTGGCTCATGTTTAAATGATTGTCCACTAAGACTCCACAGTCCCTGTCACAGTCATTGTTTTTGAGCCAGGTTTCACTGTAAGCTGTACGGTGAAACCTTTGGTTTTTTCCTGCCTAAGTGTAAAACCTTGCTTTTCTGCACATTAAATTTCATGTTGTTGGATAGGGCCCATTATTCAAGTTTGTCAAGATCTTTTTGGATCCTGAGCTTGTCTTTTGGGATGTTGGCTATTTCTACCAGCTTACTGTCATCTCAGATTTGATGAGTTCCCCTTCTATTCCTTCATTGAAGTCATTTATGAAGATATTGAAGAGTACTGGGCCTAAGACGGATCCTTGTGATACCCCACTGCTTACTTCCCTCCGTGTAGATGTAGTACCATTAAGGACTACTCATTGAGTACTACAGCCAAAGTGGAGAAAGTAATAAAATCTGGAAAGGAATGTCTTCAGCTGTCTTCATTTCCAAGTGGGAATCAAGCAATTTAAGATTATCGTGCAAAAGTTAAAAGAAGACAATGTGTTTGAGGAATTTAGTTCAGTTTCTTTGAAATCCAGCAATCTCCTTACAACTGTAATGGCAAGTCTAAGAACTTTTTTTTTGTAAAAAAAATTTATCTCCACAATTTATACATATTCAATGCATATACCTTACAATATGTCAATAATATATTTAATTATACATTCCATCAATATTTTTATATAATTTTCTATACACATAATTCTTTATTTTGGGTATATGTTATTAATCTAATGCTGCCTCCTCAAAACCTAATTTTGTCCCGTGAGTCTACCACCGTTTAATATCCAATTTTAACTCAAATTAACCACTAAAACTTAACTTATTAAAAACACACACACATTGTCTCTTATGCTTCTTAATTAATCTTAATTAATTCTTAATTAATCTTAATTAATCCTTAATCGCGAAATTGATCTCTGTCCCTTGAAACCCCCGTCGTTGCTATCGAGGGGGCGAAGATATATCTTGGGCATTAATGTTTGTCCTTGGATGCCTGAGAAAACTTTTTTCTGGAAAGGTCGCGAGAAGCCGCCATTACTGCCTGCCTGTCATCTGGAAGGCAGTTTTTGGAAGGTACAGTGACTATATTTATCCCGGATGCTTCTTTTAACACCACCTTGGCTCCTGTGGACGCTCCTATTTGCTCTATCGATCAGAGCAACCAAGGCGAAGATGCTGAACCCCCCCTCGGCCAGAATTCGATCATACACCGAGGGGTGTGGGACTTTGGACTTTCAAAGCCTCCCTAGTGATCCTGCCGCCTTTTCAGAACTTTTTAGAAACCTTTTTAAATTGTATCCTCCCCTCTGAGATGTAGTATGGGTGTGGCTGAATATGGGTAGAATGAGATGAGCGTTTGAGTATTAGTAAGTGTGCGAAAATGAAAAAGTTAGGGACTGGGATTCTGTTCCCCCCCCGCTGAGTGTAGAAACAGAAGTGGGGGGAGGGGACCCGGCTACCCTTTCTTGCGAGAATGGTATGTATAGCCTGCAGGGAGGGAGGGAGACCAGCGGGGGAGGGGAGGGGGTCTCTGGTGTAGGCGAGAGCCGGAACATCTCGGTTATAATGGGAAGAGGCAGATATGGCGGGAGCAGAGGGGCGGGCCACTCTTGGGGAATAACACCTCGCTGTCTACAAGCGATCCCTTGTTCCGGTCCCTCCGATCCGGTTCCATCTTGCTCAACCCGGATACCTGGCAACCAGGGTTTTCAGGGCCCTGGGCTCAGGATGCTGCTGCTTAACGCCAGGTCAATTATCAACAAAGCCCCCTTGATACGTGATTTAATCACAGAGGAGGGGGCAGACCTGGTGTGTGTTACCGAGACCTGGCTGGGGCAGGAGGGGGGAGTAGCTCTCTCCGAGATATGCCCAGCCAGTTTCTCGGTGCAGCATCATTCTCGACCCCAGGGAAGGGGGGGAGGAGTGGCAATAATAATACGTGGAAATCTGCATCCTCGTAGGATCCCTGCCCCGGAGATTGTTGGGTGTGAGACGCTCCTTCTGAAGTTGGACTTAGGGGTACAGGTGGGCCTTTTCTTAACGTACCTGCTTCCCAGCTGCGTAAGTAAGGCCCTGCCTGAGCTGCTCGAGGCAGTGGAGAGATGATCTGAAGATAAGGGATATAGTCATCACCCCACTGTCATGGTCAGATCATTTTCTACTGAGGTTGGATTTCGCAGCCCCATTCCTCCCCTGCAGGGAGGCGGGACCGACTAGGTGGTTCCGCCCCAGGCGCCTAATGGAACTGGAAGGATTCCAGAGGGAACTTGGGGAAATACCTGAAACCCTGGTACACAATTCGGCTGATTCCCTGGTGGCTGCCTGGAACACCGCTGCATCAGGGGCTTTAGACCGAATTGTGCCTAAGCGACCTCTCTATGGCAGTGGATCCCGGAAAGCTCCCTGGTTTACCGAGGAGCTCCGGGAGATGAAACGCCAGAAGAGACATCTGGAACGCCGCTGGAGGGCCAGAAAAACCGAGTCTGACCGAACACTATTAAGAATTTACATCAGATCTTATTTAGTGGCGATAAGGGCGGCAAAACGATCCTATTTTTCCGCTCTTATTGCGTCCGCAGATTCTCGTCCAGCCGCCTTGTTTAGGGTGACTCGCTCCCTCCTTGCAAAAGGGGGGAGCGAGGAACACTTACAAGGCAGAGCTGAGGAATTCGCTGAGTTTCTGTCAGATAAAGTCATTCAGATTCGGTCGAACCTGGACTCTGGCTGGGCAGAGTCCATAGAGTTGACAGGGGCAAGTCTTAGTCCACCATTATGGGAAGAGTTTGGGCCTGTTTCTCCCGAGGATGTGGACGGGGCTGTGGGAGCGATGGGTACCTCCACCTGTTTATTGGACCTGGCTGGATCCAGGCGGTGGTCACCGCTTCTTTGAGAGAGGGATCCGTACCACAGTCATTAAAAGCTGCGGTGGTGCGACCCCTCCTGAAGAAGCCTTCCCTGGATCCAGCTGATTTGAAGAACTATCGTCCGGTCTCCAACTTATCTTTTCTAGGGAAAGTTGTGGAGAAGGTGGTGGCTACTCAGCTTCTGCAGCTCCTGGATGAAACAGATCATCTAGATCCTTATCAGTCGGGTTTCAGGCGCGGCTACAGTACAGAAACTGCCTTGGTCGCTCTGATGGATGATCTCTGGCGGGCCCGGGATGGGGGGAACTCCTCCATCCTGGTGCTACTTGACCTCTCAGCGGCTTTCGATACCATCGACCATGGTATCCTTCTGCATCGCCTCGGCGAGTTGGGAGTGGGAGGCACCGTTTTGCGGTGGTTCTCCTCTTATCTCGCCGATAGGATACAGTCGGTGTTGGCAGGAGGGCAGAGATCGTCCCCTAGGCCCCTATCATGTGGGGTGCCTCAGGGGTCGGTTCTCTCGCCCATCCTGTTTAACATCTACATGAAACCGCTGGGGGAGATCATTCGCAGACATGGAGTGTGTTTCCATCAGTACGCTGATGACACCCAGCTGTACATCACCACCCCGTCTGACTTCAGTGAGGCAGTTGATGTAATGTGCCGGTGCCTGGACGACGTTAGGATCTGGATGGGGAGGAACAGACTCAGACTTAATCCCGACAAGACTGACTGGCTGTGGATATTGCCTCCTAAGGACCATGACAACTGTCCCTCCTTGGTCTTTGAGGGAGCGAAACTGACTCCCTGGGACCAGGTCCGCAACTTGGCGGTCCTCCTAGATCCACAGCTAAAATTGGATCATCATCTTTCTGCTGTGGCTAGGGGGGTCTTTGCACAGGTTCGCCTGGTGCACCAGTTGCGGCCATACTTGGAGAAGGAGGCTCTACTCACGGTCACTCATGCCCTTGTCACCTCCCACTTGGACTACTGCAATGCGCTCTACATGGGGCTACCCTTGAAGAGTATCCGGAGACTTCAGTTGGTGCAAAATGCGGCTGCGCATGCTGTGGTGGGTGTGCCAAGGTACACCCATGTGACATCGATACTCCGCCAGCTGCATTGGTTGCCCATCGGTCTCCGGGTCCAATTCAAGGTGTTGATCACCATCTTTAAAGCCCTTCATGGCTTAGGACCAGGCTATCTACGGGACCGCATTCTGCCTCATACTTCCCTCCGACCGGTTAGGGCCCACAGAGTTGGCCTCCTCCAGGTCCCGTCGGCCAAGCAATGCCGGCTGGCGGGCCCAAGGGGGAGAGCCTTCTCTGTGGCCGGCCCCGTGCTCTGGAACCAACTTCCTCCAGAGACCCGAACTATCCCCACTCTGCTGGCCTTCCGAAAAGCCGTTAAGACATGGCTTTTCCTGCAGGCGGGGGGTAGAGCTTAATTCACTCGAGCTCACCCCCCAAGTATATATGATGTTGAATGGTTATTGATGCTTTTTTTTATATTGTGTTTTTAATTTTTATATTTGCTTTTAAATTAACATTTTAGATTTGGCTTATTCTTGTATTTTTCACTGTTGTACGCCGCCCTGAGTCCTTAGGGAGTTGGGCGGCATATAAGAATACCCAAATAAATAAATAAATAAATAAATTTTAGGCCATATTGCTCATTCTCCTCACTTAATATCTTTACTCATCATTTTTTTCCCATTCTATCATTTATGCCCTAGATACATTATTACAACAATTTCCATTTTCATTTTTTCTTATTTTTTATACAGTCCAACGTATTCATATTAACAATTCAATTTTATATTATCAATATTACATCAAATTCAAAATATAACTCAATACAACCAATCATATATCAATACAATACAATACAATACAAAGTTATTAAACTATATAAAAAACCTATTATACCAATTAATTATAATATTTAATTCTAAAAGAAGAACCATCATCCAACAAATATTTAATTATCATCTTTTGTTTTCTCTCATTTCAATCATTCCTAAACACCCACCATAATCCTCAAATCTGTTTATACACATCTTATATCAAACATATCTTATGTATTAAAATAATAATTTTACAATTTATATTTTCTTCTAATGATTAAATTCAAAGTTAATTTGGGACTACCAGTCTTACATCAATTTGATATATAATATAGCATTAAAGAAATAAAAATCATCCATTTTCTTTTAATTTCAATCCCCTTTTAAGTTCTTTTTTCTTCTTCTTCCTTTTACATTTGTATCCCCAACTTCTTTCCCTCCAAGCTTTTTTCCTCCTCTTTAAGTATAATATTTGCCTAATTCTACCTTCAATTCTTCTTACTATCTTCTCTTTATTTCCCCCCCTTTTTTTTAGCTGTTTCATCCAGTACTAATATTTCTCCCTATTCTCTTTTTTTCACTGTTAAACCCAGTGTAATCATTATTTTCAACATCATCATCATTTTGTCCATTTACAATGTCTTTTTTTCTTTTATCACTATAAATTTTGGTATACTCATCAATCTGATTATTCTCTTTCTTCTTTTCTTCCTTATCTTCTTGATCTTTATTTTCAACAGCAACATCATCATCATTTTGTCCATTTAGAATGTTCTTTTTATCCTCTGGTTCTTTTTCCTTTTCTATTCGAAGTCCAACTCCCATAATGCATCTTTTGAGGTCCCAAAAATATCCTTTATCTCTTCACAAAGATCTTTCGAAGGTGCCACCAACTCTTCATAATTTATTATCTCCATGTCCTCCATTAAAATTCACAATCTTTAAAGCCAGTCCAGCTGCTAACAATGTCTTTTTCTGCAGCCTACAACACTTAGATATCAATGCTTTCCATTCAGTCTCTGAAAATGCCACAACTGGCTTTTATACTTCTGTACCCATAATGGCTTTTTAATAAAGTTATACTCTTGGAGAAAAAAAATGTCCCGGGAGTTTCTTTTGCTGTTTAATGCAGTGGGATGGTTGACAATAGGTTCCATTATTGAGTAGAAAGAGCACTAATTTTGAGTAATTGCTATTACATTAATAGAAAACTCCTATAGGTAAACATCTACCGGTACCTATTTCTGATATTTTCATCCTAAGAGAATTTTCCTCTTAATATTTGATTAGCCTATCAAGCAGTTCCAATACTTCTTCCAAACCTTGTGGAATGTGATTCCTACTATCTTCTCCATGAGAAAATAATGCTTCTGATTATATGGATTGTACACCTATCCTGCATACTTTTCAGTCCCATCTTGCTGGTTGTTTATTGATATATAAAGTGGGTATTTTTTGAGAAAATTGCAAACAACAAGATGTGTTCTAATCATCAGACATTCTAGTTGAAATTGAATTGAAAATACAATTCCTTTTGGTTTTCAGCATGGAAGAATGTGAGGCTCTCTGCACACGCCTGGCTATCATGGTAAATGGACATTTCCAGTGCTTGGGTTCATTACAGCATATAAAAAGCAGGTTGGTAAAATATTTCTTTTGTGACAACTCTTACTTTGCCACCCAATTGAGCAAGCAGTAACATGTATAAGAGCAATTTTTACTCTAAGGGGGGAAATGGTACAAAAATTACCAAACAAGTAATGTTTTAGCTTTGTGGATTAGTGAACGAAGGTGATTTAATGCAGTTATTGCATTTTCACATCTTTGTATCATAACTTAGATATTCAGAGCAAGATTTGTCACATTCAAGTATCAAAAGATGAGCATAAGACACAGCATAGATAGGAACTCTACCTACACAAACCACTGATGCTGCAGCAATTAGATCATTCTAACCTTCTGAAATTTGAAGCTGGCCCAGATCCTTAATGTGCTTGTGTTTGTACTAGGAATTATTTTTCATTTGGTTTTCTAGAAGTACTGCTTGGGATTACTAGAATGTTTATTACACTTTGAATCTAATAAATTATACTTTTCATATTTTCCTCTAGATTTGGAAAAGGATTCACTGTGAAAATGCATTTGAATAACAGTGTGGACAGCATTGAGAAGCTGACTCTATTTTTACAAACAAACTTTCCAAATACCCATTTAAGGGTACATATTTTTATATATCTATACTGTGAAATGCCTGAATGTCACATTAACAACTTAGAAATCTGGTTACATTTCTTTGGGCTTCAGGGAGATTTCTAACATGATGGAATATTCTTTCATGCACTTAAATAAGCAGAATATCAATAAGGCTAAGCTAAAGTGCAAAAAAAGGGCAATGATGTGACAAGGCCATGGGTGCGATGAGCTCTTCCACCTGTTTATTGGACCCGTGCCCCTCCTGGCTGGTTTCGGCCAGCAGAGAAGTGGCACGCGGCTGGATCTAGGTGGTGGTCAACGCTTCTTTTAGGGAGGGATCCATACCACAGCCTTTAAAGGTTGCGGTGGTGAGACCCCTCCTTAAGAAGCCTTCCCTGGATCCAGCGGATTTGAAGAACTTTCATCCGGTCTCCAACTTACCTTTCATAGGTAAAGTTGTTGAGAAGGTGGTGGCTTTTCAGCTTCTTCGGTTATTGGAGGAAACTGGCCATCTAGATTCCTATCAGTAGGGTTTCAGGCGTGGCTACAGTACAGAAACTGCCTTGGTCGCCCTGATGGATGATCTCTGGCGAGCCCGGGATGGGGGCAACTCTTCCATCCTGGTGCTACTTGATCTCTCAGCGGCTTTCAATACCATCGACCATGGTATCCTTCTGCATCGTCTCGGCGAGGTGGGGGTGGGAGGCACCGTTTTACGGTGGTTCTCCTCTTACCTCACCGACAGGATGCAGTTGGTGTTAGCAGGAGGACAGAGGTCGTCCCCTAGGCCCCTGACCTGTGGGGTGCCTCAGGGTTCGGTCCTCTTGCCCATCCTGTTTAACATTTACATGAAACTGCTGGGGGAGATCATCCGTAGACACGGGGTGAGTTTTCAACAGTACGCTGACGACACCCAGCTGTACATCACCACCCCATCTCAATTCAGGAAGGCGGTCGATGTAATGTGCCGATGCCTGGACGATGTCAGGATCTGGATGGGGAGAAACAGACTCAAGCTCAACCCCGACAAGACTAAGTGGCTCTGGATATTGCCTCCTAATGACCATGTCCACTGTCCCTCCTTGGTTCTTGAGGGAGAAAAATTAACTCCCTCAGAACGGGTTCGCAATTTGGGAGTTCTCCTAGATCCACAGCTAAAATTAGACCAACACCTCACAGCTGTGGCTAGGGGAGCTTTTGCACAGGTTCACCTGGTGCACCAATTGCAACCATTCTTGGAGAAGGAGGCGTTACTCACGGTCACTCATGCCCTTGTCACCTCCCGATTGGACTACTGTAATGCGCTCTACATGGGGCTACCCTTAAAGAGTATTCAGAGACTTCAACTGGTGCAAAATGTGGCTGCGCGTGCTGTGGTGGGTGTTTCAAGATACACCCACGTAACACCTATACTCCGCCAGTTGCATTGGTTGCCCATTGGTCTTCGGGTACAATTCAAGGTGTTGATCATCATCTTTAAAGCCCTACATGGCTTAGGACCAGGTTACCTCCGGGACCGCATCCTACCTCATACTTCCCTTTGACCGGTTAGGTCCCACAGAGTGGGCCTCCTCCAGGTCCCGTCAACCAAACAATGTAGGCTGGCGGGGCCTAGGGGGAGGGCCTTCTCTGTAGGGGCCCCTGCTCTCTGGAACCAACTCCCCCCAGAGATACGAATTGTCCCCACCTTGCTGGCCTTCCGGAAAGCCGTGAAGACATGGCTCTTCTTGCAGGCGGGGTTTTGAGATGATTTGCATCTGGGTCTCCCCCACGTATGTATGTTTTTGGATGTTTTTTAAATGTATTTTAATTATTATTAAATTATATTGTTTAGCTGTTCTTCAAATGTTGTACGCCGCCCTGAGTCCCCAGGGAGTAGGGCAGCATAGAAGAGCAATAAATAAATAAATAAATAAATAAATAAATAAATAAATAAATAAATAAATAAATAAATAAATAAATAAATAAATAAATAAATAAATAAATAAATAAATAAATAAATAAATAAACAAATAAACAAATAAACAAATAAACAAATAAATAAATAAATAAATAAATAAATAAATGATTTTTTCATAGAAGAGAATGTAATAATGTGAGTGCCTGTTGTTCAGTCCAGCCAGAAACTAAAAAGAGGCCAAATTATTCTTGATTAATGCTGTGATAGAAATTGTAGCATCCTGAATTAACTGTAGCATTCACAAGGTAATATTAGATTTTTTAGATTTTTAGATTTATTGTTAGAGTTGGAAGGGACCTTGTAGGTCATCTAGTCCAACCCCCTGCTCAAGCAGGAGTTCCTACTCCATTTGAGACAGATGGCAGTCCAGTCTCTCCTTGAAGGTCGCAAGTGTTGGGGCTCTCACGACCTCTGCTGGCAAGCTGTTCCACTGGTTGATCGCTCTCACTGTCAGAAAGTTTCTCCTCACTTCCAGGTTGAATTACCAGCCAAAAGTTATCACATTTGTTGTATAAAATTATACACAGTGTGTTTTACAGGTTTTTTCCTCATTCACTTTGAAGGATCTCACCACATTCTTGTATAGAAGAAAACAGAAGTAAAAAAAATTCACACTTTCATAACATTCCTTTAGAAATTTGGTTGCGCCTGGTTCTAAGATCCTGGCAGCATAAAAGAAGCAAAGGCCGAAGTACCATGTTTCCCCGAAAATAAGACCCTGTCTTACATTTTTTTGAACCCTGAAATAAGCACTGGGCCTTATTGCCATGCACTCAAAAGCCTGATTTGGCTTATTATCAGGGGATGTCTTATTTTGGGGGAAAGAGGGCTGTTCCTGATTAATAGGACCTACTAACACTGGAGGTTTTTTTATTTAACAAATGTATAAGCACATAATGACTCTGATTCTCATAGTTGATTCTCAAGCTCCTTGTAGAGTAGTTTGTAAAAATCATCCAGGATAATAGAGAAGGCCCTGTAGAATACCTTCACATAGTGTAATGAAAGAACTGTCACTATCCTATAAAAATGCCAGGTAAAAATGAATCAAGATTGGAAATATGTTGTCAGATGGACAGATGGTATTTGATTTAAAAATCTGCATTTGTCTGCATTAAATCTTATTCATACAGGACCATCAACTGAACATGGTGGAATATCATATCCCAGTGTCTGCAGGAGGTGTGGCAAACATATTTCAACTTGTAGAAATGAACAAAGCAGTTTTTGAAATTAAACACTTTTCTGTGAGTCAAACAACACTGGAAGAGGTAAGCAATAAACTTGTCTTGTTTTTTGTTGACATAATAGAATTAAACAGTAAGAAACACAGACTTCTGGATTGCAGCTCCTGGGATATTGGATCTCTTTTCCTAGTTTGAGGCAAGATAACTTATAACTATTACCAGCAATATGTGAAAAACAGGCCTTGTATAGAATACCTAGGAATTTATAGAATGTGTGATATTTTTAGGCAAAGTATGAAATGTCTGTGTTATTTTAATATGTTATATACCGTATTTTTCGGAGTATAAGACGCACTGAAGTATAAGACGCACCTAGATTTTAGAGGAGGAAAACAAGGAAAAAAGTATTCTGAACCAAATTGTGTAGTAATATATTATTTAATAAAATACCAGTGTAGCAGAATAATTTTTACAACCATGTATACTTTTTACAACCATGTATACTTTTTACAACCATGTATACTTTTTACAAACTTCAAACTTGACAGCTTTAAGACTTGTGGACTTCAACTCCCAGAATTCCTCCTCCAGTCATTCTAGCTCAGGAATGCGAGTTGAAGTCCACAAGTCTTAAACTTGCCAGGTTTGAAGACCCTTGCACCCCTAACCCCTAACTCAGGGGTCTTCAAACTTGGAAGTTGGTCTTCAATGCTGTCAGGTGGCTTGCTTTGGGCAGCAGCAGCAGCGGCGGCGACTTTCCCGTGGTCCGGCGGTGGCGGTGGTGGCCAGCGGCAGCGGTAGCAGCTTTGCTGTGGTCCGGCCGCAGCAGCCACAGCGGCTTTGCTGTGGTCCAGCCGTGGTGGCTTTGCTGTGGTCCAGCGGCAGCGGTTTTGCTGTGGTCCAGTGGCAGTAGCAGTGGTGGCGGATTTCCTGTGGTCCGGCAGCAATGGCGGTGGGTAGCAGCGGCGGCAGCGGCTTTGCCATGGTCCAGCGGCAGCAGCGGCAGTGGGGGCTAGCAGCGGTGGCAGTGGCAGCGACGGCCAGCAGCAGCGGCAGTGGCTTTGCCATAGTTCAGTGGCGGCGGCAGCTTTGTCATGGTCCGGTGGAGGGGGCAGTGGCAGTGGTCAGCACCGGCGGCAGCGGCTTTGCCATGGTTCGGTGGTGGCAGCGGCGGCTTTGCCATGGTCCAGCAGAGGGGGTGGAGGGGGCAGTGGTGGTAGCCAGCAGCGGTGGCAGCAGCTTTGCCATGGTCCAGAGGCTTTGATTGGCAGTTGGAACATTCTCATGGAATACCGCCAATCAGCTGTCTGTTGCCACCCATTGTCGCTATTGCCGCCGTTGCCGCCGTTGCCGCCGTTGCCACCATTGCCACCATTGCACCAACTCCCTCCCCTTCCCCCTAATGCAACATCCGGAGTATAAGACACACCCAGTTTTTGACCCTCTTTTGGGGGGTAAAAAGTTGCATCTTATACTCCAAAAAATACGGTACTTTCCATGGCATTATATATAACACTTAGCCATTATGCAGAATGTTAAGAACTATTTAGGTAAAATAGGAAAAGAGACTCATGAAAAGGGTCAGGGTTAGAATTAGCCTAACCATAACCCTAACTCTTTATTGAAAACACACATATGAAAATGAAAGAAGAAATGCAAAATGAAGTAGAAAACTTACTTACTGGGGGGATAAAAAGGACCAAAAAACTCAGAAAAAGCCTAGGAAAGTTTCCATAGATGAAAATCCTAAAGGGGAAAACAACTCAAGAAGTGTGGGAAACTCTGAAAAATGTGATCATAAAAGCCCAATCCAGCATAATACAACTGAAAAAGAAAAACAAGGAATTCAAGAAGAAACCAGCATGGCTGCACAAAGATCTCTCTGGTAAATTGAAAGACAAAAAGGACAAGTACAAAAAAATGGAAAGAGGGACATATAACTAAGGCAGAATATCAGCAGATAGCCAGAACCTACAAAGATGAAGTCAGGAAAGCAAAGGCTCAGAATGAACAAAGACTTGCAACAAAAGTCAATGGTAATTTTAAAAAGTTTCTTTCAATGTATTAATAACAAGAAAAAAGTCAAGGAAACAGTTGGTCCACTGAAAAGAGAAGATGGCAAGGAAGTAACAAGCAGTAGGGAGAAAGCAGAGCTGCTTAACTCATTCTTTGCATTAGCATGCAAAAAGAAACTATAGTCCAACATACAAAAAAAACCTACTGTAAAAGACAGACTAGAAATAAAAATTAAAATAAGAAAGAAAATATAAATCACCAGGACCTAATAGATTATATCCCAGAGTTCTGAAGAAGCTGGCAAAGTTATCTCAGAACCATTGTACCATAGCTTTCAAAAATCCTGGAGCACTGGGGAAGTACATGAGGATTGGAAAAGAGCTGATGTGGTTTCCATCTTCAAGAAAGAAAGAAAAACTGTCCTAGGAAACTATAGACCAATCAGTCTAACATCAATACCTGGAAAAATCCTGGAAAAGATAATCAAAAAACAGATCTGCGAACATCTAGAAACAAATAACGTTATAACTAGTAGCCAGCATGGGTTTGTTAAAAAAAGATCATGCCAAACCAATCTTATTTCATTCTTTGATAAAGCGTCTAAATTAGTAGACCAGCGAAATCTGTGGACATAGTATACTTAAATTTCAGTAAGGCATTCAACAAAGTAGACCACAGCCTACTTCTTGGTAAGCTAGAAAAATATGGAAGAAACAATATCACCAGCAAATGGATTTGTAGCTTGTTGACAAACTACTCAACGAGTAGTCCTTAATGGTACTACATGTACATGGAGGGAAATAAGCAGTGGGATACCACAAGGTTCTGTCTTAGGCCCAGTACTTTTCAATATCTTCATAAATTGCTTAGATGAGGGAATATAAGGGGAACTCATCAAATCTGCAGATGACACTAAGATGGCAGGAATAGTCAACACCGCAGAAGACTAACTCAGATTCCAAAAAGATCTTGACAAACTTGAACAATGGGCCCTATCCAACAAAATGAATTTTAATGTCAAGAAAGCAAAGTTTTACATTTAGGGAGGAAGTCCCAAAGGTGCTTTTTTCAAGAGGCAACTGGACTTTCTGGTTTTTCTTTGAAGACTTTTCACTTCTCATCCAAGAAGCTTCTTCAGCTCTGACTGGAGGGTGGGAAATAGAAAGATTTATATTCCTTGCAGACAGTTGGTCATTTGCATTCTTTTAGCGGGTAGTTAAGGTTACCTGGAGGTTTATCTGTGTCATCAGGGTCACCTGAGTGGTGCAAATTGGTGTAGAGCTTTCTTGGAACTGTTGAAAGAACTGTGCTGTAAATTGGAGATAGATGTCATATCCCTCCCCTTCTGTTGAGAGAGGGCTGTTCAATTTTGACATAGATAGTCTCTTTAACCCCTCTCTCAAAGCAGCAATCCTCTCTGTCCAAAATATGGAATTTGTTTGTTTGTTTGTTTATTTATTTATGTATTTAAATTTCTATGCCGCCCAACTCCCAGAGAGACTCTGGGCAGCTAACAACAGGTATAGAAAGAAACAATCAATAAAAGCAATTTAAAAACATGTTAAACTACAATCAATATTTAAAAATAACTTTCACTCCCACATGCATACATGGGCCGATCTAACAAGACCACATCTTAGGGTCATTGGCCCCATGCCTGCTGGAAAAGCCAGGTCTTAAGGGCTTTCTAGAAGGCCAGTAAGGTGGGGGTAGTACGGATCTCGGGAGGTAGTTGGTTCCAAAGAGTCGGAGCCGCTACAGAGAAGGCCCTCCCTCGCGGACCCACCAGCCAACATTGTCTAGCTGCCAGGACCTGGAGAAGGCCGACCCTGTGCAATCTCACTGGGCGCTGGGAGGAATGCAGTAGCAGTCGGTCAGCAGATAAACTGGTCCTGAGCCATATAGGGCTTTAAAGGTAAGAACCACTGTACATTGGGGAAACAAAACCACTTCATAAATGCATGGCACAACATAGGAGAACAAGCACATCAGGACTAGATTCAGCAGTTCATCTGCATTTAAAAGCCACAGGCTACTCTTCTGAAGACAACAAAGTCCATATTTTGGACAGAAAGGATTTCTGCTTTGAAAGAGGGGTTAAAGAAGCCATCTATGTCAAAATTGAACAGTCCTCTCTCAACAGAGGGGGAGGGATACGGCATCATCTATCTCCACACCCATTGTCAGGTGACCCTGACAACACAGATAAACCTCCAGGTGGTCTTAATGACTCACTAAAAATGCAAATAACCAGCTGTCTGCAAGGAGTATAAATCCTTCCATTTCCCACCATCTAGTCAGAGCTGAAGAAGCTTCTTGGATGAGAAGCGAAACGTCTTCAAAGAAAAACCAGAAAGTCCATTTGCCTCTTGAAAAAAGCACCTTTGGGACAACCATGACCTGGATGACTGAGAATCTCCACAGATATTTAGGGAGAAAAAAATCAAGGATATAAGTACAGATTATTTATTTATTTATTTTATTTTGCTGGATTTCTATGCCGCCCAATCCCTAGGGACTCAGGGCGGCTCACAACATATTCGATTCATTACAAAATAAAAGCTATCATTAAAATATAAAAACCATACAA
Organism: Diadophis punctatus similis; assembly: GCA_023053685.1. Taxonomy (NCBI): domain Eukaryota; kingdom Metazoa; phylum Chordata; class Lepidosauria; order Squamata; family Dipsadidae; genus Diadophis; species Diadophis punctatus. The sequence goes on from JALIGW010000031.1 coordinate 5,759,507, forward strand.
GTGCAATAATTAAAAATACAGAAATTACAAAAGTTAAAAGAGTATCTCATTTACCCCGCCTGCCGGAAGAGCCAGGTTTTTATCACTTTCCGGAAGGCCAGCAGGGTGGGGATGGTCCTGATCTCTGGAGGGAGTTGGTTCCACAGGGAGGGAGCTCCCACAGAGAAGGCTCTCCCCCTTGGTCCCGCCAGCCGACATTGTTTGGTCGACAGGACCTGGAGGAGGCCGACTCTGTGGGCTCTAACCGGTCGTAGGGAGGTATGCGGCAGGATGCGGTCCCGAAGATAACCTGGCCCTGAGCCATGTAGGGCTTTAAAGGTAACGACCAACACCTTAAATTGGATCCGGAGACTAATGGGCAACCAATGCAGCTGGCGGAGGATAGGTGTTACGTGGGTGCATCTAGGTACACCCACCACAGCTCGCGCAGCTGCATTTTGCACCAATTGTAGTCGCCGGACACTCTTCAAGGGTAGCCCCATGTAGAGCGCATTGCAGTAATCCAGCCGTGAGGTGATAAGGGCATGAGTGACTGTAAGAAGTGCCTCCTTCTCCAAGTAGGGCCGCAATTGGTGCACAAGACGTACTTGTGCAAAGGTCCCCCTAGCCACAGCTGAAAGATGTTGTTCCAATTTTAGCTCTGGGTCTAGGAGGACACCCAAATTGCGGACCCGTTCCGAGGGGGCTAATTTCTCCCCCCCGAGAACCAAGGAGGGACAATTGGTCGAGTCCTTAGGAGGTAGTATCCACAGCCACTCAGTCTTGTCAGGGTTAAGCTTTAGCCGGTTCTTCCCCATCCAGACCCTAACATCGGCCAGGCAGCGGCCCATTACGTCTACGGCAAGACCTGGCTCAAAAACAGTAACTGGGAGAGGGACCTTGAAGTTAAAGTAGATGATCATTGAACATGAGCCAGCAGTATGCGGCAGCACCCATAAAAGCTAATACAATCCTTGGTTGTATAAACAGAGGCATAGAATCAAAATCACACAAAGTATTAGTGCCTCTTTATAAAGCCTTAGTAAGGGCACACCTGGAATACTGCAATCAATTTTAGTCACCACACTACAGAAAAGATGTTGAGACTTTGGAAAAAATTAAGAGAAGAGCAACTAAGATGATCAACGGCCTGGGGACTAAAATGTATGAAGAATGGGTGCAGGATTTGGGTTTGGCTAGTCTAGAGAAAAGATCTAGGGGTGACATAATAGCAATAGTCCAATATTTGAGGGGCTGCCCCAAAGAAGAGGGGATCAAATTATTCTCCAAAGCACCAGAGGGCAAGACAAGAAACAATGGTTGGAAACTAATCAAGGAGAGAAGCAACCTGGAATTAAGGAGAAACTTCCTAACAGTGAGAACAATTAATCAGTGGAACAGCTTGCCTTCAGAAGTTGTAGGTGCTTCATTGCTGGAGGTTTTTAAGAAAAGACTGGACAGTCACCTGTCTGAAATGGTATAGGGTTTCCTGCTTGAGCAGGGGGCTGGACTAGAATACCTCCAAGATCCCTTCCAGCTCTATTCTATTCTAATCTATTTGTTGTAACAAGGAAGGATAGAATGGCATTTTAGTGGGAGTATTTTATACTTTGCCAGTGTGCCTTTTGGCATTACATAGAATGCCTAGGAAATATGTGAAATATTAAAGCATTTCATACTTTGACATCCCATTTTTGACATTCTATAGATTTCCTAGGCATTCTATAAAATGCCCAATTTCACACATTGATGGTAACATAACTAAAGCTTCCTGCCATTTAAGTCCATTTCTGAATTTTCTTGAAAATTTATAAAAAAGCAAATTAATTTGTTTTTCATTTAAAATATTCTATCTCACTTTAGTGAATCTTCAAAATAGCAATATGTTAATAAATTGCTATTACAAGATAAAACACTGTATTAACATTTAAACATTACAACCTGAATATTAATTGATTCAGTATTGCTAATGTATAGTGGGAATAGGTGGACCTTAACCATATGTCTAGTAAATAACACTCTTGCTCTCTTGGGAAAGAATTCCTAATAAAAGCACCCTCATCTTAATCTCCAAAGTCATTTGGAGGAAGGGTTGAAATACAACTTCATTTGCACTCCACCTCTCTGGGTGTAATATAGCCCTTGGCCCCTATTATAGGAATCAGCTATTAATACCAACAAGAGGCAAATGAGTTAATTGGCTTTGTCTGAAATTCCTTCCACCCGATGTCTGAAATTCATTTAAGTTGAATGTAACAATTTTGGTATAATGAGAGCTGTCAGATAAGAGATGTCTTAGCAGTACCTGCTGATTTCTTCGTTCTTGATAAGCATCTGTTTTAGTTTAGTAACCACAACATGAATGCTTTAATTTCATATTTATACTACATGTAAGAAGTCCATTTAGAAAACAGAATATGTTTAATTTCATGTAATATGTTTTTGTTTCATTTTAGGTTTTCATCAACTTTGCTAAAGCTCAGACCAGCCCTGATATTTCAGATGCAATCACTTATACAAGTTCAGAAGCTTAAGGGAACTGCTATACTAAGCTTTATGCCAAAACTTCTTGACTACTGTATTAAAGATTTTCTTTGCAAGTTATTTTATGCATATTGTAATCTAGACCATGAATCTAGGCACTTCCCTTTATATCAGATTGGTCTTTTACTTCTTTCTTGTGTCTTTTTATACGTAAGAATACATAGCAGAAACAAGTATATTTCTCATCATGTATTTATAAAATTATTTCAATGCTCCAGTTCCCAAGAAATATATTCAGTGAAAAAGAGCTGCTTTGTGTTAATGAATATAAACCAAAATATTGCTATAGAGAGAGGTTATGACAATGTTAAATAAAAATATTTAAAATGACTGCATAATCTGTTAATTTCTAATCTTTGTTTAGCTCTTGGCAAAAGGAAATGTTTGTAAGGATAGAAAAGTATGGAGATATATAGCAAATAGTGTGGATAAAAACTAGTTTTAGGAATATTTTCTTTCCTTTTCTTTAAACTTTTTAAATGTCTTTTTGTTGCTCCTTATCTTTGCACAATGTTGCTTACCAAAAGGGAATAGCAAGATGATGGGTATGAATATATGAAAGTGTGGCAAAAGATATTTCCATCACAAATGCCCAAAATTTGGCCACCTATAACATATTCTACTTGGAAGTTTGTATTATATTAATTGTGGCCTCACTATTTCATACATGTTTCTTTGTAGTAAGTACATTTTTTCTTTGGAAATAAACAAAAGCATACATTATACTCTGTAAACATACATGAGTACTAACAATTTGTGCATCAATGGAGAATAAGAGGACTTTTATTGCAACAGGATTTGCAAGAAGTTTGACGAGACAGGGAACTATGAATTACATTGCACTTTCTATTGGTGAGCTGGATAGAGGGCAGTGTTTTGCTCAAAATGGTCTTTGCCTGTTTTGCATATTTCAAGATCAATGGAAGGGAAAGCAGTGTGAAATCACTGTTAAATTTAGAGTTGCCCTGTGGTAAGATGGGCAGCCAATAAAAGCAATCAATCAGCAATGGAAAGAAAATGTAGAGTGGAATTGCCCTAAAAGTTACAGTTGCATTTAGTCAAACTTCCTTCGTGCCTAATGACTTCAAAATCATGTTCATGCAATTATCTTGCTAAGAAGATAAAACAAGTTAGTGATTGTCTTCTGGGATGTTTTTGACTTCTAAAACTAGGTGTGTTGATGTAGAGCTTCTGAGTCCAGACAACACCAACTGGGTTACAACCAGAGGTGGGTTCCTACCGGAGCTCCCCGGTACGCAGCTCCGGTAGGGAGCGGCGGATTTCGCAACCGCTCTGGAGTCCTCTCTGCCAGTCCACCCGGCACATCGCCATTTTTTCCTGTGATTTTCAGTGATTTTCCGGAGATTTTGCTTCTGCGCATGCGCGGAAGCAAAATCGCGCCGAAATCTTGTGAGGGGACACGCATGCACGCAAGATTTTGGTGAGATTTTGCCTCCGCGCATGCGCGGAAGCAAAATCACGCCGAAATCTCACACGTGCGCATGTCCCCTCGTGAGATTTCGGCTCGATTTTGCTTCCGCACATGCGCAGAAGCAAAATCGCACGAGGGGGGCGCGCACGTAGCGAGCGAGCGCCCCCCCAAAACATGGAGATGCGCGCTCATGGCTCCGGCAGCAAGGTAAGCGAGCAACCTGCCCCTGGTTACAACCTATTGAACAACATTATAAATATAGATATAGTACACATATAAATATGCCATATATTCCACATCATTCTTTAACGCATCTTAAAATTGCTACAATCAGCATCCATTCACTTGCAGTGATATACTGTAGGTGACTGATAGACAAGAATAGCAATAAGAGGAGTGTGTGTGTGTGTGTGTGTCAAGTGTATGTGTTTTCTAATTCCTCTCTCCAAAAGAAAATAAGAAAATAGGAGTATAAGAGCAAAGAGCTAGCACTTTGCTAGCATAATATATTATCTCAGTCACCAAGGAAGAGGAGGAGGAGGAAGCAGACCAGGAAGCTGATTCAGCAGGAGTGGCATCTGTTCATGAGTTCTCATGAATTCTGATTCAGCAGGAGTGGCATCTGTTAATAGGATTATTAATAGACCCCGAGATTCTAGTCTGGACTCCTCAAAGCACCACCACAAATCCATGGTGACGTTGGGTTGAGAATCTGAAGGCTGAGAGGAAGAAAAGCCCAAGGTAGGTAGGACGTACAGTGGCCTCCCGCGTCCCCCCTCCCCCCTCCCCCCCCCTCACCTGGACGCCGACATTTGCTGTTTTGCCCTCTGCGCATGCGCAGCGTTCTGCGCATGCGCAGAGGGCAAAACTCAAATGGAGAAACCCACCCCCGTCAATGGTGTCCCGCTTGAAGAAAAAAAAATCTGGTCACTTTATTAAAGTATGATACTGCCTTGGTAGCCCATTTCTGCCTGCCTTTTGTAGCTTGGAAGACCTCTTTCTGCTCCCTCCCTGCATAGCTTGGGGAGGCAGAAGAAATATTGCCATGGTGTTTGGAACATGTAAAAAACTGAAGAGACTCTCTACAGACAATCACCAGGAGTCAACAAACTCTAAGCACAATAAAAGTGTTATTACTTTTTGATGTTTTGAAACTCAGAAAAATATCTTTAAAAAGTTAGAAATATTTTAGAGAGTTATCTTTAGAAATTCTAAAAAGTTTTACAAATGATTTAAAATTATAGAAATACCCGCCTTTGCTCTTCCTTTTTCTTTCCAATATAAGGTTTTCCCCCTGTCTCTTTTAGAAGGAGCTACATCATGAGAAAGCACAATACTCTTGAGATTTAAGTGGCTGCTGGAGAATTATCAACCTAACAACCAATGAAATATTTTATCTTCATTCGTTTAGATTCCAAAACTGCTTACTTGTTGCTCTCAAGTTCTTTCTTATAAAGAACTGTATTTTTAAAACTATTTTGGTGATTCAATTTTTTCATCCAAAATATTTTCTTTTTAAAAACTGCTTGTGCTCATGCTGTTTCTCCCAAATGCTATTTTATTCTTAAATCTTATTATTTTGTTATGCTGAAACCAAATGCCAAACAAAAACATTATGAAGCTATATTCAGTTCCTCAAATTCTGCAGAAGACTGAATTATTATAGCCCTAAGACTATACATAATGTGACCAGAATTACAACAAGCTACTTGCGGAAAAGAATGTAATGCATTTCCGAGTGCTTCCTAGCTCTTTTTCTGCTTTTCAGTATTATTGCTGTTCCCCTCTTGCATTTGATTGCATGACACACAGCATCAAATTACCGGTTTCTTTAATGATAGAATTGCTGTAGCTGCAAAGAATTTAGGGACTGAATGCTAATGCTTTGAAACCAATCTCTAATTCCAGGCAGCACTTCTCTTTATGATGCCAGTGGCATAATGCTGAGTAGAAGAAGACTCTTCTTCATTCTGATTTGTCCTGTGCTATTTTATGTTTGATTGAGAGAGGTGAAATGAGAAAGCCATCCTTTGACAAAATAATCTATTGATATGGTTTAACAAACTTTAGCATTATTTATTTATTTATTTATTAAAATTTCTATGCCGCCCAACTCCCGGGGGACTCTGGGCGGCTCACAGCAGATATAGAAACACATAAAAAACAATTTTTAAAAGGAGCCATATTAAAATACTATCCATTAAAAAACAAACTTTCATTCATACCCTGCCTGCCGGAAGAGCCAAGTTTTTATTGCTTTACGGAAGGCCAGTATGGTGGGGATGGTCCTGATCTCTGGAGGGAGCTGGTTCCAAAGGGAGGGGGCTCCCACAGAGAAGGCCCTCCCCCTAGGTCCCGCTAGCCGACATTGTTTGGTCGACGGGACCTGGAGGAGGCCGACTCTGTGGGCTCTAACCGGTCGTAGGGAGGTATGCGGCAGGATGCGGTCCCGAAGATAACTTGGCCCTGAGCCATGTAGGGCTTTAAAGGTAACGACCAACACCTTAAATTGGATCCGGAGACTAATGGGCAGCCAATGCAGCTGGCGGAGGATAGGTGTTACGTGGGTGCATCTAGGTACACCCACCACAGCTCGCGCAGCTGCATTTTGCACCAATTGCAGTCGCCGGACACTCTTCAAGGGTAGCCCCATGTAGAGCGCATTGCAGTAATCCAGCCGTGAGGTGATAAGGGCATGAGCAACTGTAAGAAGTGCCTCCTTCTCCAAGTAGGGTCGCAATTGGTGCACAAGACGTACTTGTGCAAAGGTCCCCCTAGCCACAGCTGAAAGATGTTGTTCCAATTTTAGCTGTGGGTCTAGGAGGACACCCAAATTGCGGACCCGTTCTGAGGGGGCTAATTTCTCCCCCCCAAGAATCAAGGAGGGACAGTTGGTCGAGTCCTTAGGAGGCAATATCCACAGCCACTCAGTCTTGTCAGGGTTAAGCTTTAGCCGGTTCTTCCCCATCCAGACCCTAACATCGGCCAGGCAGCGGTCCATTACGTCTACGGCTTCCCCAAATTGAGACGGGGTGGAGATGTACAACTGGGTATCATCAGCATATTGCTGATACCTCACCCCGTGTCGTCGGATGATCTCACCCAGCGGCTTCATGTAGATATTAAACAGGATGGGCGAGAGGACCGAGCCCTGTGGCACCCCACATAGTAGGGGCCTAGGGCTCGACCTCTGCCCCCCTGTCAACACCGACTGCGTCCTGTCAGAGAGGAAGGAGGAGAACCACTGCAAAACAGTGCCGCCCACCCCCACCTCTCCGAGACGACGCAGAAGGATACCATGGTCAATGGTATCGAAGGCCGCTGAGAGGTCAAGTAGCACCAGGATAGAGGAATAACCCCCATCCCGGGCTCGCCAGAGATCATCCATCAGGGTGACCAAAGCCGTTTCCGTACTGTAACCGCGCCTGAAGCCAGATTGAAAGGGATCCAGAAAATCAGTGTCATCCAACAGTCGTAGGAGCTGGAGTGCCACCACTTTCTCAACAACCTTCCCCGCGAAGGGAAGGTTGGAGACTGGACGGAAGTTCTTTAAATCCGCTGGGTCCAGGGAAGGCTTCTTGAGGAGGGGCCTCACCACCGCAGCTTTTAAAGGCTGCGGGACGGACCCCTCTCTCAAAGAAGCGTTGACCAACGCCTGGAGCCAGCCGCGTGAAACCTCCCTGGTGGCCGAAACCAACCAGGAAGGACACGGGTCCAATAAACAAGTGGCTGAGCTCATAGCTCCTATGGCCTTGTCCACATCCTCAGGAGTCACCGGTTCAAACCTATCCCATATAACCAGACTAAGACTCGCCCCAGTCATCTCGGCCTGTACTGCCCAATCGGAGTCCAGGTCTGTCCGAATCTGAATGACTTTATCCGCCAGAAACCGAGAAAATTCCTCAGCTCTACCCTGCAAGGGATCTCCGCCTTCCTCCTTAGCAAGAAGGGTGCGGGTCACCCTAAACAGGGCGGCTGGGCGGGAGTCAGCGGACGCAATAAGAGCGGAAAAATGCGAACATTTTGCCGCCCTTATCGCCACTAAGTAAGACTTAATGAAAGTTCTTAAAAGTGTCCGGTCAGACTCAGCTTTACTAGATCTCCATCGTCGCTCTAGGCGTCTCTTGTGGCGCTTCATCTCCCGGAGTTCCTCGGTAAACCAAGGAGCCCTCCTGGATCCACTTCCACGGAGAGGCCGCAAAGGCGCAATCCGATCCAGAGCCCCTGCTGTTGCCTGATTCCAGGCCGCAACCAGAGACTCGGACGAACTGTGTACCAGGGATTCAGGTATTTCCCCAAGTTCCCTCTGGAATCCGTCGGGTTCCATTAGGCGCCTGGGGCGGAACCACTTAATCGGTCCCGCCTCCTTGCGGTGGGGGAGTGGTGCCATGAAATCCAACCTCAGAAGGAAATGATCTGACCACGACAAGGGTACTGTGACTAAACCCCTCAGCCTCAGATCATCTCTCCACTGCCCCGAGAGAAACACAAGGTCAAGCGTGTGACCACCCTCATGAGTCGGACCCTGAACTACTTGGGTCAGGTCCATGGTTGTCATGGAAGCCATGAACTCCTGGACTGCCCCTGAGGCTTCGCCGGGCGATGGCAGATTAAAATCCCCCAGCACCATCAACCTGGGGAACTCAATCGCCAGCCCTGCAACCGCCTCGAGCAGAACAGGCAGGGCCTTTGCTACGCAGCTAGGAGGCAGGTACGTTAGCAAAAGGCCCACCTGAACCCCTAGGTCCAACTTCAGAAGGAGAGTCTCACACCCAACAATCTCCGGGGCATTATGTTATCACTTACATGAAATCAAGTCCATTTATAGTATAAGTCTCCTGGCTTGGCAGGGGGTTGGACTAGAAGACCTCCAAAGTCCCTTCTAGCCCTATGATTCTATCTTTCTATCCCAGGATAAGTTTTATTACATTAAGACACTGGAATATGGGGTGGCATTAATACATTTGTTACCATTTCTAACTTCAGTAACAGTTTTTAAAATTTACATATGCATTGGGTGGCAGCCTGGAAATAAGCTTCTTACCATATAAGAAGATTTCTGGATCTGTCAAGATCACCCCTTGAGAATAAGATTTTTTGATTCTGTTCCAGATCGTATATCCTGAATGGAGAATAAAATTAAATTAGTGCTCCTTCAATTTCATGTTGTTTAAATTTAAACAAATCTATGAAATCTAAACTCATAGTATAATTTCCAGTACTGTACCTGAGACATTATAGTTCCCCTCCCTGATGAGCAGGCACTCAGGTTTGCTACAACTGCTATTCAGAAGGTCCTGCGGAAAGTCAATACTCGGAAAGCTGCTGGTCCTGATAATATCCCTGGGCGAGTACTTAAGGAGTGTGCTGACCAGCTGGCCACTGTTCTCACAGACATCTTCAACCTCTCATTGCATCAGGCCAGGGTTCCATCATGTTTTAAGACTGCCATCATTGTACCAGTGTCCCAAAAAACTATCATCACATGCCTTAATGATTACCATCCAGTTGCACTCACTTCCATTATGATGAAGTGTTTTGAGAGATTGGTTTCATGCCCTCCCCCTACATTTGACTCATTACAGTTTGTCTATACGAAGAACTGCTCTATAGATGATGCATTTTCCTTCATCTTAGCTTGGCACATCTGAAGGAGAAGAATACTCGTGCAAATGCTGTTTGTTGATTTTAGTTCGGCGTTCAATACAATCATTCCTCAGCATTTGGTGAACAAACTGGGCCTATTAGCTTTTAACACTCCGTTATGTAATTAGATACTGGATTTCCTTATTGATAGACCCCAGTTTGTATGAGTTAGAAGAAAAGTTTCCAACTCCATCTCCTTGAGTAGAGATTCCCCACAGAGCTGTGTCTTCAGTCCACTACTGTTCACCTTGATGACCCACAACTGCTGTGCCAAATCTGCTACAAATCATATTGTGAAGTATGAGGATGACATGGCAGTGGTGGGTCTTATCCAGGATGACAGTGAAGATTCTTATAGGGAAGAGGTGAAGGCTCTGGTGGACTGGTGCAATAAAAGTAACCTGGTTCTAAATGTTAATAAAACAAAGGCAATCATAGTAGATTTTAGAAGGGCCAGCATGGTCCTCTTTAAAATGTAAAATAAATAAAATCAATGTAATATGGCTCCCTTAATGGTAAGATGTAAAAATTTATTTGTAATTGCTGCTTATCAAAGTTAATGGAAAGTTATTTAAGAAAGATCTAAAATTAAGCATACCATTTATGCTTGCAGATATTCTTTCAAACTTGGCATTCACAGAAGGAGAATTCATCCTAGATAGCACCAATCAAAACAATTGTAATTAGAAGTCCTTTTTTTCCTCCAGCAATTTGCTTTTGCCCTCTGCTTTTCATCTGTATTAAATTTCAAAACTTCAAAGCATAAATGCATCTTTTTTTTACCTTTTGAATAAAATACCTAATGGATGAATAATGTTTCAAAATGTTCTTGAAATGTGATATCCAAAATCCTAGAGTCTCCAGGTATGATCTCGCCAATGTAAAACAGAGGAAAATAACAGATTATACACTTTTTCTAATGCAGCTCAGAGGTCTGTTAGGTATTCTAGCAACTGTATCACACTGATATGTCATACTATGCTTGTTCATGAATGATTCCACTCAAGCCCTACTCCAATGTAGTGCCTCCAAGCTATAAATACCCCATCTTGAATGTGTTCTATTTTCCTGCCAAAATTAATTTTTTCATTTTTAAGGTCATTTTGCTCTTAGGCCAGCTTTCCACACTATCTGAATTAAATTGCAGTTTCACTTTATCTTCCTGAGTATTGAATTATCCATATATTTGTTCAACAACCCATCTACCCTGTTACCTAGATCATTAATAAAATATTGAATAATACTGGCTCCAAGACAGATCCCTGAAGGATCCCTGATTGCTGCTGTTCAGTTCAATGTAGAACCATTAATTGCTGACTCTCTGAGAGGTTAGCTAGCCAGTCGTAGAACCATTTCATAGCAGCAGCACAATCCAACCACACCACAGCCTACTTTATTATCTGTTTAATATGGTTTCAGGAATAGATGTTAGTACTGGTTGATACTTACTGGCAGTGGTGAAATCTAAATTTTTTACTACCAGTTCTGTGGGCGTGGCTTGCTGGGCGTGGCTTGCTGGGCATGGCAGGGGAAGGAGCTGGACCATCTCGGTCATAATGGGAAGAGGCAGGTATGGCGGGAGCAGAGGGGTGGGCCGCTCTCGGGGAATAAGACCTCGCTGTGTACAAGCGATCCCTTGTTCCGACCCCTCCAATGTGGTTCCATCTTGCTCATCCTGGGTACCTGGTAACCAGGTTGTTCAGGGCCCTGGGCTCAGGATGCTGCTGCTTAACGCCAGGTCAATCACCAACAAAGCCCCCCTGATACGTGATTTAATCACAGAAGAAGGGGCTGACCCGGTTTGTGTAACTGAGACCTGGCTGGGCCTGGAGGGAGGAGTAGCTCTCTCCGAGATATGCCCAGATGGGTTCTCAGTGCAGCATCATCCCCGACCCCAGGGAAGGGGGGGGAGGAGTGGCAATAATAACACGCGGAAACCTGCATCCTCGTAGGATCCTTGCCCCGGAGATTGTTGGGTGTGAGACGCTCCTTCTGAAGTTGGACTTAGGGGTACAGGTGGGCCTTTTCTTAATGTACCTGCCTCCCAGCTATGTAAGCAAGGCCCTGCCTGAGCTGCTCGAGGCAGTAGCCGTCTTGGCAGTTGAGTTCTCTAGGCTTATGGTGCTGGGGGACTTCAACTTGCCTTCTGCTGGCGAAACCTCTGGGATAGCTCAGGAGTTCATGGATTCCATGACAACCATGGACCTGACCCAAGTAATCCAGGGTCCGACTCATGAGGGTGGTCACACGCTCGACCTAGTGTTTCTTTCGGGGCAGTGGAGAGATGATCTGAAGGTAAGGGACATAGTCATCACCCCTCTGTCATGGTCAGATCATTTCCTACTGAGGTTGGATTTCGCAGCCCCACTCCTCCCCCGCAGGCAGGCAGGACCGACTAGGTGGTTCCGCCCCAGGCGCCTAATGGAGCCGGAAGGATTCCAGAGGGAACTTGGGGAAATACCTGAAACCCTGGTACACAATTCGGCGGACTCCCTGGTGGCTGCTTGGAACACCGCAGCATCAGGGGCTTTAGACCGAATTGCGCCTAAGCGACCTCTCCGGGGCAGTGGATCCCGGAAAGCTCCCTGATTTACCGAGGAGCTCCGGGAGATGAAATGCCAGAAGAGACATCTAGAGCGCCGCTGGAGGGCCAGCAAAACCGAGTCTGACCGAACACTATTAAGAATTTACATCAGATCTTATTTAGTGGCGATAAGGGCGGCAAAACGATCCTATTTTTCCGCTCTTATTGCGTCCGCAGATTCTCGCCCAGCCACCTTGTTTAGGGTGACTCGCTCCCTCCTTGCTAAAGGGGGGAGAGAGGAACGCTTACAAGGCAGAGCTGAGGAATTTGCTGAGTTTCTGTCGGATAAAGTCGTCAAGTCGGTCGAACCTGGACTCTGGCTGGGCAGAGTCCATAGAGTTGACAGGGGCAAGTCTTAGTCCACCGTTATGGGAAGAGTTTGGGCCTGTTTCCCCTGAAGATGTGGACAGAGCTGTGGGGGCGATGGGTACCTCCACCTGTTTATTGGACCCGTGCCCCTCCTGGTTGGTTTCGGCCAGTAGAGTGGTGGCACGCGGCTGGATCCAGGCGGTGGTCACCGCTTCTTTGAGGGAGGGATCCGTACCGCAGTCGTTAAAAGCTGCGGTGGTGAGACCCCTCCTGAAGAAGCCTTCCCTGGATCCAGCTGATTTGAAGAACTATCGTCCGGTCTCCAACTTACCCTTTTTGGAGAAAGTTGTGGAGAAGGTGGTGGTTACTCAGCTTCTGCAGCTTCTGGATGAAACAGATCATCTAGATCCTTATCAGTCGGGCTTCAGGCGCGGCTACAGTACAGAAACTGCCTTGGTCGCCCTGATGGATGATCTCTGGCGGGCCCAGGATGGGGGAAATTCCTCCATCCTGGTGCTACTTGACCTCTCAGCGGCTTTTGATACCATCGACCATGGTATCCTTCTGCATCGTCTCGGTGAGTTGGGGGTGGGAGGCACCGTTTTGCGGTGGTTCTCCTCTTATCTCGCCGATAGGATGCACTCGGTGTTAGCAGGAGGGCAGAGATCGTCCCCTAGGCCCCTATCATGTGGGGTGCCTCAGGGGTCGGTTCTCTCGCCCATCCTGTTTAACATTTACATGAAACCGCTGGGGGAGATCATCCGCAGACATGGGGTGTGTTTCCACCAGTACGCTGATGACACCCAGCTGTACATCACCACCCCGTCTGACTTCAGGGAGGCAGTTGATGTAATGTGCCGGTGCCTGGACGACATTAGGATCTGGATGGGGAGGAACAGACTCAGACTTAATCCCGACAAGACTGAGTGGCTTTGGATACTGCCTCCTAAGGACTATGTCAACTGCCCCTCCTTGGTGTTCAAGGGAGCAAAACTGACTCCCTCAGATCAGGTCCGCAACTTGGGGGTCCTCCTAGATCCACAGCTAAAATTGGATCACCATCTTTCTGCTGTAGCTAGGGGGGCCTTTGCACAGGTTCGCCTGGTGCACCAGTTGCGGCCATACTTGGAGAAGGAGGCTCTACTCACGGTCACTCATGCCCTTGTCACCTCGCGCTTGGACTACTGCAACGTGCTCTACATGGGGCTACCCTTGAAGAGTATCCGGAGACTTCAGCTGGTGCAAAATGCGGCTGCGCGTGCTGTGGTGGGTGTGCCAAGGTACACCCACATGACACCTATACTCCGCCAGCTGCATTGGTTGCCCATCGGTCTCCGGGTCCAATTCAAGGTGTTGATCACCATCTTTAAAGCCCTTCATGGCTTAGGACCAGGTTATCTTCGGGACCGCATTCTGCCTCATACTTCCCTTCGACCGGTTAGGGCCCACAGAGTTGGCCTCCTCCAGGTCCCGTCGGCCAAGCAATGCCGCCTGGCGGGCCCTAGGGGGAGAGCCTTCTCTGTGTCAGGCCCCGCGCTCTGGAACCAACTTCCCCCAGAGACCCGAACTATCCCCACTCTGCTGGCCTTCCAAAAAGCTGTCAAGACATGGCTTTTCCTGCAGGCTGGGGGTAGAGCCTAATCCACTCAAGCTCACCCCAAGTATGTATGGTTATTGAATGTGTATTGGATGATTTTAAATATTGTGTTTTTTTTTAAAATTTTTATATATCTTGTTTTAATGTGTTATTTATGAATTGGTGTCTTGTATTTTTTTTCTGTTGTACGCCGCCCTGAGTCCTTCGGGAGTTGGGCGGCATATAAGAACACCATAATAAATAAATAATAAATAAATAAATAAAGGATACTGCAAAATCCCCATTCCCTCTCCACTCCTGGGGAAGGATATTGCAAAATTTCCATTCCCACCCCACTCTGGGGCCAGCCAGAGGTGGTATTTGCCAGTTCTCTGAACTACTCAAAATTTCCGCTATCGATTCTCCAGAGCCTGTCAGAATTGTTGGAATTCACCCCTGCTTACTGGAATCCTTTTTTCTCCCTCCCCTTCTCCAGTCCTCCGGGATTCCCCAAGTTTGCAAGATTCCTCAAAGGTACTTGGCAAAAATCCTGACTGCTTTCAGTCAGTACCTTCAGTATTCAATTTCATCAAGGCTTATGGACTTAAAGGCATTCAAAAGAGGATGTTTTTGCTACATCTATTCTGACCTGCAAGCTCTTCCATTCCATGCCACTTAAATCATCATTTCCTTTTGAAGTAAAGACAGAAGCAAAATAAGAATTGGATTCCTATGTTTTCTCTTGGTCATCTGTTCAGATTTCTCCATTTGAAGTGAGCAATCAACCCACCTTGTCCTACTCTGATTCTTGACATACAGTATTTAAAGAAATCCTTAGAAAGTCAAAGAACATAGGGCTAGAAGAGACCTTTGAAATCATCTAGTCCAACCCCCTGCCCAAGGCTGGAGACCTTATATTATCCCAAACAAATAGTTGTCCAATCTTCTTTTGAAAATTTCCAGCAATAGTGCACCCACAACTCCGGGAGGCAAGGTGTTCCATTGGTTAATTAGTCTCACTGTCAGGAAATGTTTTCTTAGTTCCAGATTGAATCTCTCTTTAATGAGCTTCCACCCATTGCTTCTTTTCCTATCCTCAGGAGTTTTGGAGAATAAGCTGACCTTCATCTCTCTGTGACAGCCCCCATGTACCAGAAGATAGCAATCATGTCATCCCTCATTCCCTTTGTTAGGCTGGACAATTACATATCTAGTTCCCTTAACTGTTCAGAATAACAGAATTGGAAGGGACCTTGAGGTCTTCTAGTCCAATTCCCTGTTCAAGCAGGGGAACCTAAACCATGTCAGGCAAATGGCTATCCAGTCTCTTTTTAAAAGCCTCCAGTAATGGAACACCCATAAACCCTGAAGGCAAGCCGCTCCACTGTTTGATAGTTTTCATTGTCAGGAAATTTGTCCTTAGTTTTAGGATGCTTCTCTCCTTGATTATTTTCTATCCATTGCTTCTTATCTTGCCTTCTGATGTTTTGGAAAATAGGTTGACCTCCTCCTCTTTTTGGCAGCCCCTCAAATATTAGAATACTGCTATCATGTGTCTCCAGTCCTTCTTTTCACTAGACTAGATAGACCCAATTCCTGCAACTGTTCTTCATATGTTTTAGCCTCCAGCCCCATAATCATTCTTGTTGCTCTTCTTTGCATCTTTTCAGAGTCGCAACATCTTTTTTATATTGTGGTGATCAAAACTGGATGCAGTATTCCAAGTGTGGTCTTACCAAGGCTTATAGAGCAGTACTAACACTTCATGGGATTTTGATTCTATCCCTCTGTTGATGCAGCCTAGGATGGCATTGGCTTTTTTGGCAGCTGAAGTACACTGCTAGCTTATATTGAAGTGATTGTCCATTAGGACTACAGGATCTCACAGTTACTGCTATTGAGCCATGTTTCACCTAATCTGTATCTGTACATTTGGTTTTTCTTCCCAAAGTGTAGTGTGAAGTTTCCAAAAGTTGCCCTAATTAATTCATGAGCCACGAGCCACGTTTCAAAAGAAATCCAGTCATTTATTAGGAGCAATATTCCAGCAAGTACTCAGGTGGAGTCAGCTCTAACCTCACATAATTTACGGGCCCTCATGACCCTGTCTTCCCCTCCTCCTTGGGCATGTCATAAATCACATTCTCCAATGAACCACATTGGCGGGCTGTAAAAACTACACCCCTCCTGCTGACTCTGGTAACCTAGGATACAATCTGGAAAAAAGGCATGTGTGGAATGTATTTTCAGTTGTGGCAATTAAGTAGCTCAATCCGTTCTCCCCCCCCCTGCTTATGGCAACTTGAAAGCTTTGCAAGTTGACATGTAGAACCTTGCTTTTCTCTACATTGAATTTTATTTTGTTAGATAGGGCCCATTGTTCAAGTCTGTTGAGATCCATCTGGATCTTGAGCCTATCTTCTGGAATGCTGGCTATTCCTGCCAGCTTGGTGTCTTCTGCAAATTTGATGAGTTCCCCTTATATTCCCTCATCTAAATCATGTCAGGGTTCCAGTTAATACAGCCATTTCAAAACAGAATTCATAGGCAGGGTAATTCCTCAAAGAACAATTTTATTTGGAGATATCATCTTGGCACAAACCAGTGGAAAGCCAGTTCTGAATCTTCCCGCACTTTCCACAACCTTAAGAGGAAACATTTCCCCATTTCTCAAAACAATAAATCACATTGCCCAATCTGGAAGCTGGCTGGTTGCTTAGTTACCTCTCGTCTCCTCCTCTGCCCAGCCAGCCATTGGAATGCCTCTGACTCACCAGAAAGCTATGCTGTTTGGGTTACACCACGCCCCCTCTTACTCCCCTCTCCAGCTCTAAGCTGTGTCAGTCTGAAACCCTGAGAAAGAAACCCCGTACAAACTACATGGCCATAGCCAGATCGGTTTCAGGCCTGACAAATCATTTATGAAAATATGGAAGAGTACTAGGTCTAAAATAGAACCTTGGGATACCCTACTGCTTACTTCCCTCCATGTAGATGTAGTTCCATTAAAAACTACACAATCAGTGCAGTTTGTTAGCCAATTATAAATCCATCTGGAGATGACACTGTTTAACCCACATAACCTCTTGTGGTCTTGATGCTATCTCTCTGTTAATTCAGCCTAAGGACTGTGTTGGCTATTTTGGCAACTGTAGCACAGTGCCAGCTCATACTTAAGTGGTGGACACCTAGATCCCTCTCATAATTACTACTGTTGAGCCAGGTACCACCTGTTCTATACCCATGCATTTGATTTTTTTTCCTGCCTAGTGCAGTACATTTCTCACCACAGAACTGTTTCTGTTAGCTAGGACCCAATATTCAGGTCTAACAAGATCCTTCTGAATCTTGAATCTATCCTCCAAAGTGTTAGCAGCTTGGTGTTGTCTGCAAATTTGATAGATTCTTCTTGCTAAATTTGCCTCTCTTGCTAACCTCAGCTCATTTTCCACCTTTGCTTTCCTGACTTCATTCCTACATTTCTGAGCTGAAATACTTCCTTGGCTGTTAGCCCTTCCTTCCATTCTCATTAAGTATCCTTCTTTAGTCCCAACTCATTTGTAAATTGTCCAATCAACCATGTCGGGTCTTTTAGATATCTTCTAGATATCTCTTTAATTTCTTTTTTCAATAACTACTGGTAATAGGTCTTTGAAGGCATATTCTTACTATGTGTCAGATTTCAGACTCTGCCATTCAAAAGGAGAAGGGGGGTCTTGGTTCTGCTTGATCAAACAGTTATAACAGATATCCGGATCTTAGACACCTGGGAACCTTCTCATCTTAAGATAGGGTTTATGAGGGGCAATGCAAGTCAGTTGAATGGAAGGGTCTGTGGGAACATATGGCCATCTGTACTCCCAGGAAAGAACTTTCACACTTTGTGGATTGGCTTACTCTTACATCCTGCCTAATGGGGAGGGGCACTAAGGTTTAAATATGCTTGCCTTGCCTGGAGGCATTTAGATCTTGCTTTGAATGAATGGATTGTCATTACAACTGCTAATAAAGGAATCCTTTTGAAACGGTTCGAGTTTACTCTTAAATTTATCCCTGGGGGGAAAAACTTACTAGCAGACGCACTGTCCAGAAAGCCACAATACAATTGTGCGAAATCAGAGGTATTTAAACCTATAGTACAAACTAATCAATTGGCAGCCAAAGTAATCACCAGGTCCCAAGGAGGACAAGACGCATTGAGAAACGCAGACACCATTCACGTTTTTAAACAAGCATTAATCAACGATGAATGGTTTTTGAACCACAAATCCAGTTGTTTGATGAAAGATGAATTAGCTTGGGTAGGAGACAAACTATATGTACCCGCTAGCCAAAGATTATGTTTATTGGAAAGGTGCCATGACTCTAGATTTAGCTGGACACTTTGGTTTTGTAAAAACTTTACACTTAATAAAGAGACAATTTTGGTGGCCTTCGTTGAAAACGTGTTTCTAATACACATTTATCGTCTTCATGGAGCTCCTAAAAGAATCATCTCGGATAGGGGAGTCCAATTCACCTCCAAATTTTGGAAGGCATTTTTGGACTTACTTGGTACCGCCCAAGGATTAAGCTCCTCCCATCACCCTCAATGTAACGGAAATTGTGAACGTTCAAATTCCGTTTTGGAACAGTACCTAAGATGTTTTATTAATTTTCAACAGGACAATTGGACTGAACTTTTACTGTTTGCAGAGGTTTATTTATTTATTTATTTATTTATAATTAAATTTATATACCACCCTTCTCCAGGGGACTCAGGGCGGTGAACAGCCAAGTAAAAGCACAGTATAAACATTAAAATATGTATACATTTAAAAGAAAATATTAGATGTGGCCCTGATTTAGACAATACAATTAAAATTTGGTAAAATCTTAAAAACCCCAAAAACTTTTTCACGCCAGCCCGGCTTCATAAAAATAGTACGTCTTGAGGGCACGGCGGAAGGTGGTCAGGTCATGAATAGTTCTTAAATCTAGAGGGAGCTGGTTCAAAAGGGTGGGTGCTCCCACAGAGAAGGCCCTCCCCCTGGGTGTCATCAGCCTACACTGCTTGGCTAATGGCACCCCAAGGAGGCCCTCTCTGTGGGAGCGCACTGGTCGATGGGAGGCAGTTTGTGGCAGCAGGCGGTCTCGGAGATACCTAGGTCCAATGCCATGGAGCGCTTTAAAGGTAGTAACTAGCACCTTGAAGCGCACCCGGTAGACCACCGGAAGCCAGTGCAGCTCGCGCAGGAGGGGTGTTATATGGGAGCGCCAATTAGCCCCCAAAACCACCCGCGCGGCTGCATTCTGGACCAGCTGGAGCTTCTGGGTGCTCTTCATGGGGAGCCCCATGTAGAGAGCATTGCAGTAGTCCAGATGCGACGTGACAAGGGCATGAGTGACTGTGCACAGGGAATCCAGATCCAAAAAGGGCCGCAGCTGGCGTATCAGGCAGACCTGATAAAAGGCCGCCCTGGTCACAGCTGTCAGATGGTCCTCTAAGGACAGCTGTGAATCCAGGAGGACACCCAGATTGCGAGCCCTTTTGGTGGGGGCTAGAGACTCGCCCCCGATAGTCAGAGATGGAATCATCTGACTATATCGAGATGCTGGGAACCACAGCCACTCCATCTTGGAAGGGTTGAGCCTGAGTCGGTTTCTCCCCATCCAGATCTGCACGGCTTCCAGGCACTGGGACATCACTTCAAGGGCATCATTGGGGTGGCCTGGGGTGGAAATGTACAGCTGTGTATCATCAGCGTACTGATGGTACTTCACCCCAAAGCCATGGATGATCTCACCCAGCGCCTTCACAAAGATGTTGAACAGAAGGGGTGAGAGAATCGACCCCTGGGGCACTCCATATGTGAGAGGCCTTGAGGATGACCTCTGCCCCTGTGCCAGTACAAACTGTGACCGGTTGGAGAAAAAGGAGGAGAACCAACGAAAGACGGTGCCCCCTATCCCCAAGTCTTCCAACCGGTGCAGCATGATACCATGGTTGATGGTATCAAAAGCCACTGAGAGATCTAATAGGACCAGAACAGAGGAACAACCCCTCTCCAGAGCCCTCCAGAGATCATCAACCAATGTGACCAATGCCGTTTCTGTGCTGTGCCCGGCCTGAAACCCGACTGGAACGGATCTAGATATGATGATTCCTCCAAGTACTGGGGAAACTGTCGTGCGACCACACTCTCAACAACCTTCACCACAAAGCGAAGGTTGGAGACGGGACGATAATTAGCTAGAATTGCTGGGTCCAGGGAGGGCTTCTTGAGGAGAGTCCTCACCACCGCTTTTCAAGGCCGTGGGGATGTAACCCTCCCCCAAAGAAGCATTAATAATTCCCTGGAGCCAGCCTCGGGAAGCCAGCACTAACCAGGAGGGACACGGATCCAATAAACATGTGGCTGCACTGGGCCTCCCCAGAATCTTGTCCACATCCTCAGGGGTCACCAAGTCATCCTCACCATTTCCGCAGCGTTCACCAGGGAGCCGCCATTTTAGCGCATGCGCATTTAATAACTCTGTACATTCGAGTACTGGTTTTACACCTTTTAGAGTAGCTACTGGGCAAGATTTCAGCCCAATGCCGGAACTACCCACAGAAAAACCCACTATCCCCTCACTTAAGGAGTGGATAGAAAATTTGGAAAACACATGGCCAGTAGTCAGATTGGCTTTAAAGGAAGCTAAAGAGGCTTTCAAAATTCAAGCGGACAAGAAAAGAGTAGAGCCGGACTTCCGGTGGCGCCGCGAGCCTCGCTGGATGCTCTTTATGGGCGCCCGATCCCAGGCTCCGTAAAAGCTGCCAGATAAGCCACATCAGCTGTCTGGCGGCTTGGAAACTCCCTTCCCGGGCAAAGGGAGGGGAGAAGAGCAGATGGGTAGAGGTAGAGCCCCCTAACACCCCAGAAGATGTTCTGAGGTGCGAAGGGTGAGGGCTCCCTTGAAGCCTGTCATCAGCTCCGGACCTGGAATGCCTCCGCTTATTTTTAGCGGAGCAAGAAGCCGCGACCATCTCTGCTGGTAACAAATGGATTTTATTACTCTAAACAATGTAGCAGTTGGAACATATCAGGAGAATCTAACAGCAAGTATCTTTACTTAACTCTGGTGTTGTTTTTTGGACTTTCTGGAAGCAACAAAGTAGCTAAAGATGGCGCTTGGAATTTCAAAGGGCATGGAGAAAGTGAAAGCTACTGAAAGCTTGTGAGAGTTCTGTTCCTTAACAGACGCTTGTAAGAAATCTCTCTTATTTCCTACTCTTTACTTTGATGGACTTTGCTTTTGGTTTTTTAATAAATATATAAGAATTAATACAAAGTGAAGATGTCTTTAAAACTGGCAAAGACTGTTCCTTTTAAAAGAATAGATAAAGTTGAAAATCTCTCTCTGCAAGATTTTGCCCCCCCAACACAGACTTTTACGTTTGAGAAGTGGCAGCAAGCTATGAAAGAAATGCAGAAGGAAATTGCTTTAGCAGTTAATTAAAAAATTAAAGAAATCAATGGAAAAATTACGTAAATTAATGGAAAAATACAAGCTGTCTCAGAGGAGTTTTCATCTCAGACTCAACAAACCAGAGATAATGTGGAAACTGCACTTAAAACTGTGGCATCTAACATGGAATTATTGAAACAGGATGTGGCTGAAATTAAACAGACCACGATGACTTTGGGTGAAAAAGTAACTGTGATGCAGAAAAAAATTGAAGGAACTGAGGCAGAACTAACGATGGTTCAATATAAAGATATGGAATTTGCTCTACGCCTAAGAGGTGTAAAAGAAAACCCACAAGAGGTTTTAAAGGATAAGATTGTGGACGTATTGGGGCAGGTTTTGGGGAAAACAAAAGTGGAATTAGGAGGGCAGATTGAAAAAATATACCGTGTTAATTCTTGGTTTGCAAGACAAAATCACTTGCCAAGAGATATTGTAATATATTTTACCACAAAAGCATTGCGAAATCGAATCTTACAGGCGACTTATAAAAATAAGCTGAAGGTGGAAGAACAGGAGGTTTTGATATTTAAGGAAATTCCTTCCAAAATACTGAAATCACGTAAAGATTATACTTTTCTGGTGGCAGAGTTGAAAAAGCAACAGATAAAATACACATGGGGTATCCCGACTGGACTATCGGTTATTTACAGGGCAGAAAGATATAGACTTAATACGATTGCCAAAGCAAAGGATTTTCTTGCCAACGTATTAAAGGTGGGGAGACCAAAACCACCAGAAGACAAAGAAAATGAGAATGTTAAAGGAGAGGGAAAGGAAGATTTGCATATTCCACAACAGAACGGAACTCCGAATAGACAAGAACAAACAAATGATTCAGGACAGTTTAGAGAAGTACTTGTTGAAAGTGAAAGTGTTGCAAGTGAAGAAGAATCAAATTATTCATTCCAGTCCTCAACTCCTCGAAGTGAAGCAAGATTAAATCGACATATTTTCAGACGTCAACTTAAAGAAATATTTAACTCCTCTCGCAGATTTGAAAGCGAGGGGAATTAAAAATTGATGTTTTAGTGTTAGTAGGATAAAGTAAGGATAAAGCAAAATAAATAAGAATAAAGTATAAATGTATATATGAGGATGTATAAGGTTAGAGGAATTAAATTACAAGAGGTTTAATTATAGAAGGCAAAGCGATGTAATAGAGATTAAATTGGTTTTAAATAACAAGACTGAATCAACAATTTAGTTTGGGGAATAAGTATAGAAGGTAATGTAACATAATAGAGACTAAATTGGTAGAGAATGGAATTAAATTGTATTATAGGGTGGGAATAAGTATAGAATGTAATTTAATGTAACTAAATGAATGAATGGCACCGCCATTTTCTACCATATCTACCACATAAGACTTGGGGCCTGTTATTTCAATGATCTGCGCATTCTAGGATTTTTTTTATTACTATGTTCTCTGTCGGTACGTCTCCTTGTTTCCAGTGTTGTGCCAATGTTATTCTTGCCGCTGTTAGTATGTGGGTTATGATATACCAGTGTTTCCTATCTATATTTTGTTCCACCATCCCTAATAAGAAAATTTCCGGTTTAAACGTTATTTTTAAGTTGGTTATTTCTTGAAGCCAGGTATGTATTGTTTGCCAAAATCTTTTGGTTTTAGGACAGGTCCACCACATGTGGAAGTATGTTCCATTTTTATTTGGGCACTTCCAGCATTTGGGGTTCATGTTTGCATACATTTTAGCCAGTCTCGCTGGAGGGAGATGCCATCTGTGGTACATTTTGTACATGTTTTCCTTGTATGCAGTTGATTTGGTTATTTTTAAATTTTTAATCCAGGTTTCTTCCCAATGATCCAAATTTATTTCGTATCCAAAGTTTTTGTTCCAGCTGTTCAAATTCCCTTTAACCTTTTCTTTTTCCATTTTACAAGTTATTAAAAATTTATATATTTTGGTTATCATCTTTTTTTCTGGTCCCAATAAGATTTTATCTAACTCTGATTTCTTTTTGGCTATTCCAAATTTTTTCTTGTCCTCCTGTATTCTATTTTTAATTTGATAGTATGGCCACCAGTCTATTCTGATTCCTTGTTCCCTAAGAATTTGAATTTCTTTTAAATTCCCTCGCTCATCTAATACTTCTTCATATTTAACCATTTTATGTATATCTGTTGTAGTGGGATATGTGATTGCCTCCATAGGTGAGAACCATATTGGAATTTCTTTATACTGTTGGTGCTTTATTTTTTCCCATATATTGTATAGTGCCTCTCTAGTTTTGTGTTTTTGAAAGTAAGAATGAGTTTTGTGTTTCCCGTCCCATATAAATCCATGCCATCCTACCTGTAGGTCATGTCCCTCGAGCGTTAATATTCTTTTATTATTAATTTTGATCCAATCCGTTACCCACTGTAATGCTGCTGCTTGGTAGTAGATTTCCCATTCAGGAAGTCCAAAGCCCCCTCGCTCTTTATTTTGTTGTAATTGTTTTAATTTAATTCTTGCCTTTTTCCTTGTCCAAATAAATTTCAATATCATTTTATTTAAGTTATTAAAATATTTTCTGTCTAATTTAATTGGTACCGTTTGAAACAAGTATAATAGTTTTGGTAATATAGACATTTTAATCGTCGAAATCCTCCCTATTAATGAAATGGGTAGTTTAGTCCATTTTTCCAAGTCTTTTTCTATTTTTTTATTCAGTTCTATATAATTATCATTTTTAATTGTTGTACATTTGGCCGTTAATATTATACCTAAGTATTTAATTTTTTTGACGACTTGGATACCCAAATTTTCTTCTAACTCTTGAATTTGTTTCTTTGGCAGATTTTTTGTTATTATTTTGGTTTTGTTTTTATTGATTTTTAGGCCTGCTACTTTTCCAAATTTATTTATTTCTGCTAATAGTCTTGGTCCCACCTCTATTGGACTTTCCATGTTAAAAACCATATCATCTGTGAAGGCTTGGAGTTTGTACTCTTGTCCTCTAATTTTAAGTCCGTCAATGCTTGGATTCAGTCTAATTTGTTGTAGTAATGTTTCTAGTGTGAATATAAATAGCAAGGGGGACAGTGGACATCCTTGTCTTACTCCTTTTTGAATATCCAATTTATCCGTTTTATCTTGATTTATAATTATTTTAGCTGTTTGTTTTGAATATATAGCTCTAATCATCCTAATGAATTTGGGGCCAAAATTTGTGATCTCTAGTTTTTTAATAAGAAAGTCCCAATTTAGGTTATCGAATGCTTTTTGAGCATCGAGGAACATGAGCGCTACAGGTTTTCCTGGATTTGCCTCGTAGTATTCTAATATATTTATAATTGTTCTCGTATTGTTTCTGATATTTCTATTGGGGAGGAAACCATTTTGGTCAGGATGTATGTTTTTATTAATTATGTTTTTTAGTCTATCTGCCATTATGGTCATAAAGATCTTATAATCCACGTTCAAAAGGGAAATTGGCCTATAGTTCTGTATCTTTTGTTTTTCTGTTTTATCTTTTGGGATTAGGGATATAGTTGATTCTGCCCATGATTTTGGGATTTCTCCTTTATCTAAAACTTCATTGTATGTTGTTAATATTAATTGTTTAATGGAATTTTGTAATTGTTTGTAACACTCCGCTGGTATACCATCTGGGCCTGGTGTTTTATTGTTTTTTTGTTTCTTTATAGCTTTTTCTAATTCTGAGAGTGTTATTTCTTCATCTAATGTATTTCTATCTGTTTCTATTATTGGTGTATCTTTTGCTTGTTGCAGGTAGGTTTGTGTATCTTCTTCTCTTATTTCCTCTTTTTTATATAGTTCTTTAAAATATTTAATTATTATGTCTTTTTTGTCCTCTATTGTTGTTTTCAATTCACCATTTCCATCTTCTAGTTGTTGTATATGTCTTTCTTCTCTTTCTTTTCGTAATTTATAGGCCAGCCATCTACCTGGCTTATTGGCATTTTCAAAATAATTTTGCTTTGCTATTCTAATTTTCTGTGCCACCTCTTCTTGTGTCAATAGATTAATTTTGTGCTTAACTAGGGCCTTTTCCTCTTTAATTTTCTCATTTAATGGTTCAATTTGTTGTCTATACTCTAGTTCTCCCATTGTCTTTTGTAGCTCATTGATTTGTTTATTTTTGTTTTTATTTCTCCTTATGGTATATGTTGTAGTTAATCCTCTTATATATGCTTTTGCGGTATCCCATATATTTTGTGTTATAGTTTCAGTATTCCAGTTTTCCTTCATGAAGAAGGCTAGTTCCTTTTCCATATAATTAATATAATCTTTTTCTTTTAATATCGTCTGATTCATGAACCATCTATTGTTTACCCTTTTCCTCCCCTTTATTGTAAAAACTATAGGGTTATGGTCCGCCCATATATTTGGTTTTATTTCAATTTCTTGTGTTTTATTCAATATTTCTATGTCTGCCCAGACCATATCTATCCTCGACCAGGAGTTTTGTGGGGTTGAATAATATGTATATTGATTTTTTTGTGGGTGGTTTTCCCTCCATACATCTCTAAGGTTCAGTTCCCTGGCCAAGTCAAAGAATTCACGTGGTAATATCTTTCTCTCATGGCATTTTTTATTTACTGATTTATAGTCCAATTTATTATCTGGTACAGCGTTAAAATCTCCCACAATACATATATTTCCTTTTTCTAATTTAACTATCTGTTCGTGCAGTTCTTTAAAGTATTCTTTTTGTTTGCTGTTCGGTGCATATATTATTATGAGTAACATTGTTTTTTGATTTATTGAGATTTCTATCATCGGTGTTATCTTCATTATCCTGAAATAATTGTTTTGGTTGCAACCAGTCCTTAATATATACTGCAATTCCTTTCTTTTTTGAATCATCCAGTGTTGTGAAGAGTTTCCCTAATTTTGGTACTTCTAATAGTTTTACATGTTCTTTTTTAACGTGTACTTCTTGTAGACAGATTATATCTAAATTTTGCTTTTGTAATTTGTTGAACGTTTGTCTTCTTTTAATCGGCGAATTAATTCCATTTATGTTAACTGATAGAATTTTGGCTACATTTTCCATTTTGTTATTTTACTGCTGCCTTGGCTGTTTTGAACTTCTTGTTTCTATTTGGGTCTTACTGTAAGTTTTCTCCAGCTTCTCTCTTTCTTCTACACTTGGTTCCTCTTGACTTTGTGTTTCTAATTCGCTGCTGCTCTCTCCCTCTAACTCTAAATAATGTTCAATAAAGTGGTCCGCCTGTTCGAATGTGTCTATTCTTATTTTTTTGTCTTTCCATGTGACCAAAAGTCCTTCTGGTATTAACCATCTAAATGGTATTCCTTTTCTTATTAGTTTTACCGAAAGGTATTGGAAGTCCCTCCTTTTGTCCCTTATTCTTTTTGGTATCTGTTTCAGAATTACAATATCCTTTCCTTTATAGTTTATTTGTCCTGTTCTTGTAATTTTATAAATCTCGTCTCTTATGTGTTTTTTCGTGAATTTCACATGGATTTCTCTAGGCAATTTGTGTTTCCTTATGTAATTATTCTGTACTCTGTATATCTCGTCAATGTTGTTTTTTATTTCTTCCTTATCTACTTGGAGGACTTCTGCTAGAATTTCTGACATTACAGTACGGGTATCTTCTTCCTTGTCTTCTAAAATATTTTGAAATCTAAGGTAATAGTTTGCTTTCTCAAACTCCAGCAAGGAAATTGCCCCTTCTAACTCCCTATTTATCGTTCTCAATCTTTCTTCCATTGCATCTTGTCTTTTCTCTGCCTTCTCTGCTTTTTCCACTATTGTTTTTATTTGTTGATCATGGTTAGCTACTATTTCTTGTATGTTTTGCATTCTACTATCTAGCTTCTTGATATCTCCTTTGACCACCTCGAAGTTCCCTTTCATTTCCTCATGATTGTTTTCTATTGTCTCTTGTGTTTTTGTCTGCTTCTCTTGTGATATAAACATAAATTCCTGAATTCTATCAAGTGAGGCCTGCATCGATTGTAAAGAGGGTATCTGTCCCTGTTTCTCTATTGTCGTCATTTCTGTTATTAATTTTTGTCCTGCCTGTGAAGGTGTAGTTGGAGCTGTTTTCTTTACAGTTCTAGTCGTTGTAGTCAGGGACATTTGTGTTTTTGTAAAAAAATTATAATTTTTAAAGAAATTGCTCCACACTCTCATATAACCCCCTTGCGTATTAGTTATATTCTGGACCACTTTTACTGTTGTTTTCAATATTGTACTATTCGTACTTCTTAATTCTTAGTTCTCAGTTCTTAATTCAATTTTCTTTATATTGTTATATCTCCCTTTAATTAATCTAAACAATCAATCTCTATTTTTTATCAATATATTAATATAACAGTATATCAATCAGTCAATTAATCTATCTATTATATAGTTACCTATCAATATATATATATATATAGTAAATATAATAAATTCAATCTTTTGTAAATATTCTAGTACTTCTTTTGAACTGGCTTAACAAGTGAAATTGTTATGGTATTCTTATTTTGTTATTTAACTAAACATTCAATACAAATCAGCATTTTATATTCAATCTATATTCTATTTTCAATCTATATTCAATCTCAGACTTTTTTTTTTTTACCAAGGGAAGCAGTTAGTATGTCAGTATGTCCTCATTTAGATTTCAAGGTGTCCAAGATGTCTTCTGATTCAGGAAACTGCACAGTCACTGTCTTCTTAATTATAGTCCTCTTAGTCCTTTTATCTGTTTCTATTATATAGCTCCTCTTTCTGTAGCAGATCAGATATTGAACAGATATTTTCCCCAGTTCACAGCAGTTTCTAGTGTAACAGTTTCCAGTATATAGTCCAGGTTTTAAACTAGTCCTCCGCTGTAGTTGTTAAAATGTATCCCCTTCAGCTTCTCCAAGATGTCACTGTCAGAAAAAAAAGTTCAGCAACACTGTGGCAATCTCTTTCTTATTTACTTCTTCTGGAATGCAACAAAGTCAGTGTTTCCGCTGGTCTTACACTTCCTTAATTATCAGACTCCGAAATAGCTCAATTCTTACATTTAGGAACAGTTTTCTCCAATCTTTCACCAATCTCTTTTTCCCCCCTCCGATGTCGTCTCTTATAACTCCTTACCAATTGTGTGCTGCCCGTTCCTTTCAGGAGACTGTCACTTTCCGCCTCTGCTTTTCCGTCTCCAGATTCAGCAACTTTCAGCACTTTTCAGGTCTGATGAAGAAGTTATCAAGCGTTTACCATTCCACTCTCACTTTTCTTCCTCTACATTAAGATCAAATCGCCATGTCTCTAGATCGTCTTCTAACGCCGATCTCTTTCATGGCTGTTATCGGGGTTTTCACCTATTTCAACGGGAGATAGCACTTTCTCCCGTTGCTGTTCAGTGTCCCCCTTCTTTCCGCGATCTCCTCCAGAGAATCACGCACCTCTTTCGGCTTCCAAAACCACGAAAAGTCGGGCGAAGTTCTCAGCTAGCTTTCTTCGCTCCGCACCACCATAGCGCCCACCCCGGAAGTCTATAGAATGTAATTTAATGTAACTAAATGAATGTGAAGTTGCTAAGTATTTTTTAGATATGGTTTAATCTGCTTTTGAACTTAATAACTGCGGTTAGGTTGCTGGTGGTACAAAATTGGAAGTGGAAATTTTAGAATATTGTAAAGGCTATTTAAATGATATATTTGATAATGGAGAAGAAGGACGGATTATATTTGAATTAAATATTAGATTAAGAAGATTAAAATAGACTGTGAAGGATATATTTCAATTTAATTTTTTTTGTTTAATTAATAGTATAAGGAGTTAAGATTTTATGATATCTGGAAGTTAATAATTTGTTAGTATATAGTAGTTTTATATTTGTGCAGACTATATTATACCCTGTGTATGTTCTGGGAAGTCTAGGGAGGGGGAGGGGGAGTTGGGGGGGAGGGGGGAGAAAACAATAATAAAAATGCTTGTACTTTGTACGTATAAAACTTTTTCAATAAAAAAGAAAAAGAAAAGAAAAGAAAAGAGTACAGCCTAAACCTTTCCATGTTGGGGATAGAGTATATTTATCCACAAAATTCTTGAGATCGTTACAACCATCAAAAAAAATTAGGGCCTAATTTCATTGGACCTTTCCCTATTAGTAGGATCATCAACCCAGTAGTGGTTGAATTGGCTCTTCCAAAAACACTTAGACAAGTCCACCCAGTATTTCACATTAGTTTACTCAAGAGAGAGGTAACCTCATCACTTAGACCGGTGGTATCTGCACCACCTGCCCCAATCATGATAGAAGGGGAACAACACTTTGAAATCAAGGAAATTCTTGACTCTATGATCCACAGAGGGAAGATCCAGTATTTGGTAGCTTGGAAACATTTGCCTCCCTCACAGAACGAATGGGTCGCTAAACAACATGTTAAAGCTCCCATCTTATTGAGAAGATTTCACTCCCAATACCCTAACAAACCTTGTTAATATATCATAATTGATTCTGCTTATGTCTTACATGTGGACCTTTTTTCCTTTTAAGGGGGCAGCATGTCAGATTCCAGACTCTGCCATTCAAAAGGAGAAGGGGGTCTTGGTTCTGCTTGATCAAACGGTTATAACAGATATCCGGATCTTAGACACCTGGGAACCTTCTCATCTTAAGATAGGGTTTATGAGGGGCAATGCAAGTCAGTTGAACGGAAGGGTCTGTGGGAACATATGGCCATCTGTACTCCCAGGAAAGAACTTTCACACTTTGTGGATTGGCTTACTCTTACATCCTGCCTAATGGGGTTTAAATATGCTTGCCTTGCCTGGAGGCATTTAGATCTTGCTTTGAATGAATGGATTGTCATTATAACTGCTAATAAAGGAATCCTTTTGAAACACTGACTCAGAAGTTCGTACTTTGAATGTGGTTGGGAAGGCAATCCTTACACTATGTTAGTTTTACTTATTAAAATATTTTAAATCAAGTTTTTTTGGGGGTTCCGATACTGAAGAGGCAGGAGACTGATTGAGTGACTTCAGCTCTTTATTGGTTACAGTGAGCAAACTTCAGCAAAGACCCAGGTGGTGACTGTGGTTTAAATAGAGAGCCCCTGGCTGGGAAGGACTAATCAGCAATTACCTGCTCTGTTCAATAGAGTGGACCTGAGTGAGAACTTCCCAGCTAGTATGCAGATCTCAGGAAACAACATCCCTCCCCCCCTGGCTCAGCCCAACTCATCTGCATATGTAATCATTGAGATACGCAGGATGCTTAACATCCCTTGTTGACCTGCGCAGTTCAGCTGGGGCGTCGACCTTGGGCGGAGTGGATGTGTTTTCCCTCTCTGGCTCCCTCTGTGGAATTTGCTGGAACGACTCAGGTGTGGTTCCTGATTCGGCTGGAATGGGCTCATCGCTATCGCTGGGCGGCACCTCTGGATTGTCAGCTAAGTGTTCCAGCTCCCTCAGCCTAGTAGTAGCTGTAGGGAAAACATTGTTAGGGCCTACTTCCCAGTCAATATTTAGCGGCTGGAGGCTGCGTAATTGGTCCACATGGCACCGCCATTTTCTACCATATCTACCACATAAGACTTGGGGCCTGTTATTTCAATGATCTCCCCAGGTAGCCATAGGGGGCCCTCAGCGAAGTTCCTTGCGTACACCAGGTCGTTTATTTTGAATGTTCTTATTTTCGCCTGGTTGCTAGTTTCTTTTTGGTTGGAGTAACTTGGTGTAATCTGTCGAGGACAGACCGCAGCTTACGGCCCATTAATAGCTCAGCAAGGCTTTTGCCCGCGTTTTTGCTGGGAGTTATATGTTGTATTTTTTTTAATTGAAAAAGTTTTATAAGTACGAAGTACAAGCATTTTTATCAATTTTCTCCCCCCCATCCCCCCTACCCACGACCCACTCCCTTCCCCCCCCCCTGGACTTCCCAGAAAAAGTACAGGGCATAGTATTCAATAACATAAATTTAAATTAGATTAAAATAACTTCTTAGATCCCTCATTTTTTCGGCATCTTTAACTCCAAATTAAAACTATTCAAAACATTAAAAATTAAAGAGAAAGTAAACAAGTGAAGAACAAAAATAAGCAAAATAAAAAAGAAACAAAGATGAACCTCATACACTAAACTTAGTCATAACCTCAAACATTATTAATAGCATAATTTTACAATATACCAAAGTATTAACTTCCCAATATTTAATATATATATATTAATAATGATTGGCTGACCCCTTATATTTCAACACCCTTAAACTTAATTAAAATCCACCCACTTATTAATAACATAATATTATATGTATAACATTTCCTCTAAACCTCAAACCTTAAAATACACCTTAATAACAATATTCCTATACCTTAAGATATCAACTTCAAAATATATATTATCTACTATACTAAAAATAGTAACCGAAATATATGATAATAATAATAAAAAGAATAAAAACCAAATCTTTATGCCTCTAAATTTTTAAACTTAATCCCTATATCCTCAAAATAATGATACCAAAATATTACACTATATCCAATTTATAACTTCAAAATATTTGATATGAAAATACCATCAATAAACAATATTAATATTTCAGATCCCCAAATTAATGATAATGAAATAATACACTATATCAAATTTATAACTCCAAAATATATAATATATATCTAAAAAACAATCTAGAAATAAAATATAATACCATTAATAGACAATATGCACCCTAAGTTGACTTTTAGGGCACTAGGGGGGCTCTACCCCACCTGTCACGCTCTCATCTCTCCCCTTCGCCCGGGGAGAGATTTTCAAGCCGCCAGACAGCTGATCTGGTGGCTTTTATGGCAAGTTGAAAGGACGCCCTGTGAAGAGCGCCAGCGACGCCGACGAAGCCGGAACCGGAAGTCCGGAGTTATATGTTGTATTGTTAGGAGTTTATCTATTCGGGCCTGCCAATCTCCCGGGCCTAGTCTGCCTAGCGCCTCTTTTGTAGCTCTAACTGTCCGTTCAGCCAGTCCATTGCTAGTCAGCTGGAATGGAATGATTAATGTGTGTTTAATACCCAAACTGGCTAAGAACCCTTCGATCTGTGTTGCAGTAAGTTGTGGCCCATTGTCAGAGACAATTGTGTCCGGCAGCCCATGGGTAGCGAACAATTTTCTTAACACTCTAATTACAGCCTCAGTTGTAGTGGTAGACATTAGTACTATTTCAAGCCATTTTGAGTTTGCGTCGACTATCACCATGAATGTTTTACCATGAAATGGACCCGCGAAATCTATGTGAATGCATGACCAAGGGGCCCTTGGTTGTTCCCACTCATACACGGGGGATTTTGGGGGGGATGCCCTGGATTCCTGGCACGGAGTACACCCTGCGACTCATTCCACTATGTGTTTGTCCATATTGAGCCACCACACATAGCTCCGTGCCAGTGCCTTCATCCTAACCACCCCTGGGTGCCCCTCATGTAGTGCCCTTAGAATATCCTCTCCAGAGGAGGATAGCCTCCAGCCCCAGAAAAGCTTGCAGTTCGGTCCTGTTGGTGGGCACCGGGGCTTCCCTAATTGCCCTCAATTTATCTTTGGTAGGGTGTAATCCAGATCCATTGATCCGGTACCCCAAGAATTCTACTTCTGGTACCCCAATCTGGCACTTGCTAGCTTTAACCTTTAACCCTGCTGCTCTGAACTTCGTAAGCACCTCTATGAGTCTCTCCTTCAGCTGTATTTTGTCTTTGGCTGTTATTAGGATGTCGTTGAAGTATGGGATGACACCTGGTAATTTGTTTAGCACTCGTTCCATTATTCCTTGGAAAATCCCCAGGGCCATGCTAATGCCGAATTGTAGTCTATTGCATTTAAATGCCCCGCGGTGAGTAACTATCATCTGGGCTTCTGCAGTCTCGCGATCAACAGGAAATTGTTGGTATGCCTGTGCGAGATCTAGTTTTGTAAAAATGGTGCCTGAGCCGAGCATGTGCAATAGATGTTGGACCACAGGCACTGGATATGCACTCTGTTGAAGGGTCTTATTGAGTGTGCACTTATAGTTTGCGCATATGCGAACGGACCCATCGCTCTTTTTGGGAATTACTATAGGGGTTTCCCACTTTGCATGATCGACCGGCTCTAAGATTCCCTGACTGATTAATTTATCTAGTTCTTGGTCGATTTTTGGCTTTAACGCAAAGGGAACCCTGCAAGATTTAACCCTAACAGGAGGTATACTGGGGTCTAAACTAAAAGAAATCGGGGTGCCCACATACTTGCCAAGCTTTTGGTCAAAGATGTCCTGGAATTCATGCAGCAGGTCATCGCAGTCGGCATAGCATTCATTGCGTTAATAGTAGCCTTGTCTCTGGTCACCCTCATTCTTAACGCTCTGAACCAGTCGAGCCCCAGTAAGCTAGGTATTCTATTGCAGGCAATCGTTAGCGGCAGGCTTGCTTCCTGGTCGTCGAACTTCATGGTGACTTCTCTGTGTCCCAAAACTGGAATCCGGTTCCCTTGACAGTCGAAAATTTATACTGTCTGTGTCTTTAGCTGCTCTTGGGTGAGGTTAGGCATTGCATTCTTCGCAGCTGACCAGGACATGATGGATATCGATGAGCCCGTATCCATCTCCATTTCACAGGGGGAGCCTTTCATGAGCACAGTGATGCGAATTTTTGAGTTCTTCTGAGTGCTCGCTTGGTTCACCCTAATATAATTCAGCCCGGATTGTGGATTGTAGTTGCTTACTCATTGGTTGGGGCCTCTCTCTTCTCATCTCGGCTCAATCGGATAGTAGTTTCACCCGGCGCCTCTGGGAGGGACTTGTGGCACCTTGCAGACTCATATGATGTGGCCAAATTTCCCACATCTTCGGTATACAGCGTCGCGGAACTGGCAAGCTGTTCGGGGGTGCTGCCCCCCACAACTGTAGCACACTCCTGGCCCTGGCCTTCGTGCCTCACCCCCTTGGCGCCGATCCATCCGGAATAATTCCTCTTCTTCGTGATCTGGAAGCTCAGTAATGCAATGAATTTTGTGCACCTCGGAACTCGCTTTAGTAGGGGTCATTGTGCTTTTTCGGCGCATCATTTCAACAGCTTTCGACTTATTTGAAGTCTCGGATGCCCTGGCCTCCTCTAGAGCAGTTTTGAGGGTCAGGTCGTCACCTTTCACTCGGAGTCTCTTTTGTAGGCCGATATCTCGCACCCCACAAATGAGCTGGACCAGTAGCGCTTCATCTAAATCCTGAAATCTGCAATAGGTGGACACTTTTCTTAATTCTGCTATGTAGTCATTGATGCTTTCTCGTTCCTGCTGTACCCATTCACAGAAGGTGCCGGATCGTAGTGTTTCTTAAGTACCTCTTGTAGTTTTGTCCATGTGGTCGTTTCTATAGTGTCTGCTTCCGTCAGAGCTACAGCCCTATCGAAAACTTTGGGCCCGCAGTGGCTCAGAAACATGTCTCGCTTCCTATTGTCTGAAAGGCCTTGCAGATCGTTGGCCCCCAGGAAACAGTGGAATCTTGCCAAGTAGTTGTCCCAAGTTTCATTGGCAGAGTCAAATGGAGTCGGCAGGTGGAAGGATGACATGGCGGCTTCCTATTGTAGTCCTTGAGTCTTTGTTCGAATTTGAATTTGGTGCCTCGTGGTCTGACACTTCCTTCTGGCCAGGCTGGTCCACTTTGTTGAAGATGCTCTTCAGTATCCCACCTTCGTCGCCAATGTTGGGTTCCGATACTGAAGAGGCAGGAGACTGGTCGAGTGACTTCAGCTCTTTATTGGTTACAGTGAGCAAACTTCAGCAAAGACCCAGGTGGTGACTGTGGTTTAAATAGAGAGCCCCTGGCTGGGAAGGACCAATCAGCAATTACCTGCTCTGCTCAATAGAGTGGACCTGAGTGAGAACTTCCCAGCTAGTATGCAGATCTCAGGACACAACATTTTTATTAAACAATGTATGGTTTTCCTCACTTCCCACCTCAGCCTTTTGAAAGAGAAAATGATTTCCAACACATGCCAAGAAAGTATATGACATTTTTAATAGAATCAGTCTTTTAAAAAAATCCTGGGTAGTTAAATCCTCTATCACTACTATGGTACTTCATATTTTTTAAGGCTTCAATTACCTGATTTAGTACATCTTCATCTATGCTGGTAATTTGTAGCAGATTCAAAGCAAGACTTAACATCTTATAGCTTGTTCTTTTTTATTTAATCCAGTTGCTTCAACACTCCAACACTGGACCATCAATCCAGAGGGTTGTGTACAAGCTAATTAATTCCTGATAACCACAGCCTCCTCCCTTGTATTGCATATTCCATTGAAACCAGGTGTATCCAACAAGTGCAATATTCCACAGGTGGGTTACCCCAACATGTTTCCATAATCCCTACTATATAAGTCATACCCTTATGCTCCACAAAATCCAGCTCAATCTGTTTCTTATTCGTACTTTATTCATTAGCATGGAACATTGAAAATAATGGGTTTTATTCCCTTTTCTTTTCCTCTATGCCTGTATTTCTTTTGATTCTTTGTTAAAATAGTAATTTCCAAAACACTTCACTTTGCATTCATATACAATCCATTAGTTGCCAATTCGTTACTCACTAATGATCATGATTCCCACTCTCTTACATTCTAGTTTCTAAATATAAACTACAAACAATCTCAGCTTTTAGAAGATATCACCCAAAGCCAATTTAATTAAGTAAAAACACAAGCTTACTTTGTTCAAAACTTCAAGCACTTTTGTTAACAGTCACTTATATCTATTTAGTAATTATAAGATAAAGTAACTGGTTGCATTGGAGAGATAAAATTTAGGGAGATAATCTACTTTCTTTTCCCCTCTATGTGTAACAAATATACCCCCTCTTTGATCCTCACCCTGAGTACCTCTCTCAGGTCTAACTTGGTGAAAATCTTTCTCTTTGCCAGGTGGGCCAGCATGTCCTTCATTAAGGGGAGAGGGTACATGTTCTCCACACACACTGTTTATTCCTGTTGTGGCCCGCCAGCAGCCCGTGCAGCTGATAGCAGATCCCGTTCGAGAGGAGACCGACTTGGTGATGTGCCAGCGGCCTGTGCAGCTGGCACCCGAGTCGGACAGTGAGGAGGCTGGCGAGGACTCGGTGCCAGAGACAGAGGTTCAGCCAGGGCCTTCGGAACCTCCAGCACCTCATAGCAGTGATGAGGAAGAAGAGGCTTCTCCTCTTCTTAATGCATGGGCACGCAGAACTGCCAAAAGGCAGGAATGGTTACTCCAGAGGAGGTCTCCTTTTGGGAGACTTGGGGCTAATTGGCCACTCCCCTAGTCTACTTAAGGAAAGCAGAGGCAGCTGAATCTCTGCAGGAAACAACGTTTTGAAATTCGTTTGTTCGTCGTGTGCCTCGTGTCTGGAAAATCTCTGCTCTGCTTATCTGCTTCAGCTTGTTTATTAGGGACAACTTCTAGGCATTTTGCCAAGCTTCGTGAGCTATCAAAGACTAATTGCTATTATATGATTTATGACTTTCTGAACATGCCAGCTGTTAATGACAACTAATTAACAGTTGGGCTTTTGCAAGAAAAGACTGCTTTTAGGTTTGTGTGTGTGACCTCTACTAAGACAGTTATTAGTAGTCGGTTATTGATTAAAATAAGTTTGAACAAACTGTGTGTTTGCTACGTTCTTAGCTGGGGCAGAACAATTCCCCTAAAATCAATGCATAATCTCATCATCCCATCCTTCTTTTCTTTGAACAGTACGGAGGTCGCCACGCAGGATTTAGCCGGTTGGTTGAAACCCTGGGTAGATTTTTGTCGATGTACTCTCTTAACTCCTTCATCTCTCTTGGGGCCATGGAATACATCTTTGGTTTAGGAAGTTTCGCCGCTGGCAGGATTTCAATCGCACAATCAGTGGGGCAGTGGGAGGGCAGCACATTGCATTCCTTCTCACTGAAAACCTCTGCTAGGTCCCAGTACTCTTTTGGGATGGGATGGGTCCCCGGCGTCCGCTCCTATGCGATTTTCAAGTACTCAGTCTCCTTAAGTTCTGCCCTCTATGGGGCAGCTCCTTTCTCAGGGCTGCTTTGAGGGGGGGAGTGGGCCTTTTCCTAGTCTCATTTTCCTATCTCCCCCTTCCCACCATATCATCGGGCCCCACTTGTCTAGCCAGGACAATCCCAGAATTACAGCCTCAGTCATTTTAGGGACTATCATGAAGCAGATAGTCTCCCAATATTGATGTCAGGGTTCCGAACAATGCCCTAATAAAATTAAGAGTCTCAAGCCATTCACTAAGAAAAATCCAGTTGTTTATTAGAAGTGCCATGTCAGCATGACCTGTGAAGCTCTGGCTTCACCCAATTCGCAACTTGCCTTTGACCCTGTTTCCCCCTCCCCCAAGAGTGTGTCACCAGTCACATTCCCCAACAAAGCAATTTCGTGGGTCGTAGAAGTCACTCTCTCCAGCTGTTGCGGGTCTCTGTGGCGATGGCCTTGACTTCGGCCGGCTAGGCTGTATCTTGTTTTGACTGAGGTGTGAATTCCTTGGTGCAGCTGCGAGGCGCGATTCCCATCCCCCTGCCTATGGCAACTTGGGAGCAGGTCAGGAAAGTTTTGCGAGTTGACAATTGACCCATCTCTAACCGCACTTGCTGGGTTAGGTGAATTGTGTGGGACTCTCCTATTAGTGATCTGTCAACCTGCTCGAACCTCATGGCTTGGGCCAGTTTCTTCACTTGGATTCCCAGTCTTAGCACTGTTGGTAGGCTAATTAGCCAACGGGTGCAGCTTGAGTCTATTAGGGCATCCATCTCTCCCCAGGCTCCCGACTTCAGCACTACAATTTTTGCTGACATGGGGAAGGAGCGGATGGTTTCACTTACCATCAGGTTGCCTTTGCCTTCGTCCTTTCTATCGTGGGGGCAGTTAGCTGGTCCCCTCTGGTCAGAGTTCCCTTTCCCTCGCTTGAGGGGGAGGAGACCTCAATGGCCTGGCACACCAAATTTGACTTTTCCTGACTCTTCTGCTGAGGTCTCTTTGACTTTGTCAAGGCTGGCAGATTGCTCTTTGGCTGGGGGACAGGTGCTAGGCATTTGGCTGCTCGATGACCCTGCTGGCCGCATTGGAAGCACTTGTTAGGGCCCTGACTGGAGTGGTGAGAGACCTAGTGGACAACATCATGGCAGGTTGTTGTCTGAACTGATGCCTCTCCTGGCTCCACTTCGGTTTTGACTCGGTCACACCATGTTTCTTGCATTGCTTTAGCTCGAGGTCTAGTGCTATGGCCATCCGGTACCATTCATGAATTCATTCAGGGATCCCCCAGTAGATGCAGGCATGGAGCAGCTCTCGGTCCAAGCCCTCCTTGAAGTAGTAGACCAGTAGCTGCTCCAGCCATTGTCTCAGCTTGCAAACAACCCTGTGGAACTCTTGAAAGTATTATTTTGCCGGCCGGCCCTTCTGCTTCAGATCCTGGATCTCCACCTCAGCTTGCAGGGCCTGGGACTCATCCACAAATCTGGCCCTTAGCTTCTCCAGGAAAGTGTCAATATTCTCCAGCTCCAGCGCATCCTCATCGTGGAGTCTTGTCACCCACTCCGTTCTCCCTTGAGGTTAGCAGCCACCATGTTCACCATCATTCACCTCCATCAGGTAGGCTAGAGCATAGCGGTCCAGGGTAGCCCACACCTGGTTTAGGAAGAAAGCTAACTTTGCTGGGTCCCCATCAAAAATGGTTTTCATTGGTGGAGGGTCCATCAGCAGAGGAGGGGGTCCCCACTGTCCAGGAAATCAACCAGGGCCTGGGTAGTAAGGCCACGGTTGATATCCAGGCCACCCAGGGTGGAACTGAGGTTGTCCACCTGGACTCGCTGCTCACTGCTGCCTCTGGGGACTTCACCTTGGCCCCAGACTCAACACTGCTGCGGGCTGGGGAGGCAGGCTGACTGCTCGGGCTGCCGCAACTGGTCTTAGGCTCCAACAGGCTGGAAGTGGCTGCTGGTCTCCATCAGCAGTTCAAATCTGCGCACAAGCTCCACTCCTTGAATCTCCATATGGTCGAACCTCTCTCTCAGCCGCTCAACAGGTTGGTTGTGGGTGGTAGTTAGGTACCTCCATTTCCCCTGCTTGTCTCATTCAGCCATCCTCTTCGGTCTCCATCTCAGGAGGGGTGTAGCCTGCACCCGAGGAGACATCAGAGGGAACTCTGCTTCGGCAGCTTTCTGCGTCCTCCTGTGCCAGGCATCCCCCTCCTCTTGATAGAAGTCCTCAGTGTCTAGAGTTTCTTCCCATGCCACCTGCCTGTCAGTTCTCTCTGCACAGATTTTCACCCTGGCCTCTGCTGGAGGGACTCCCTTGCCGGCTTGGCCAGCCTATTGTGCTCCACCGGCCGGGGCTGGGCTTGGGTTGGCGGCAGAGTCCCCTTTCTTCTCCATCTCCATCAAGTGTGAGGAGGGGGGACAGCTGCAATGCTGGCAGCTTCAGGGGCTCCTTCCCTCAGTGGTCTCAGTTTTCTTACCTCTAGGTGGCTGCCTCCCAAAAACACTTCCCTTCCCTTCTCCAAACAACCCAGGCAGAGGGTGGACGGCTTCTGCTCCTGGCCCGGAAGAAGTTTTTGCGCAGTGCAAAACCCCCCCAAAAAATAAAATAAAAAACCCGCCCAAAACAAAATGGCGATGCATGCACAGTGCATGCACAGAAACTTGGCTTCTGCGCATGCTCAGAAAAAGAAGAAAAATAAAGAAATCCCAAAAAATATTTGAAAAAAATTCAGAAAAAAAATTGCAGCGCCCAGGGACCAGCACCGACTGACCTGGATCGGTGACATCATCGTGATGTCACCAGCGGGCAACTACCGGGGCGCATGAACTGGTCTGAACTGGGAGGAACCCACCCCTGGCTGAGAGGGAAGAAAATAACCAGCCCAAAATCACCCAGCCAACCCTCGTGGCCAAAGCAGGATTTGAACTCAACAGAGAAGAAACAATAGAAGGAGTTGAAGCTGCAGGAACACTTGGCGAGAGTGACCACGTAATACTAAAATTCACCATAAAGCAAACACAAAAAACTGAACATAATGACACCTATATCCCAGACTTTAAAAAAGCCGACTTCAATAAACTCAGAGAAAACTTGGGGAAGATCCCTTGGATGAAAGTACTAAAGGGTAAAACAACTCAAGAAGCCTGGGAGATCCTAAAAAACACGATCTTAAAAGCCCAGAACACCACAATACCGATGAGGAAGAAAAACAAGAAATCCAAAAGGAAACCAGCATGGCTAAACAAAGACCTCACCGATAAACTGAATGAAAAAAAAGATAAATACAAAAAATGGAAAGATGGGCACATAACCAAGACAGAGTACCTACAGACAGCCAGAATCTGTAAAGAAACAATCAGGACAGCAAAGGCCCAGAATGAACAAAGACTCGCAACAAAAGTCAAAGACAACAAAAAAAGCTTCTTCCAACACATAAACAACAAGAAAAAAATCAAAGAAACAGTTGGTCCACTAAAGAGAGAAGACGGCAAAGAAGTAACAGACAACACAGACAAAGCAGAGCTACTGAACACATTCTTCGCATCAGTCTTCACACAAAAGGAAACTGCAGCTCAACTACCCAGCAACACAAATATAAAAAACAGATTTGAAGCAAGACTCAACCTAAGCAAAAATACAGTAAGAGATTACCTATCTGAACTTAACGAATACAAAGCACCAGGACCTGATGGATTACACCCCAGAGTCCTAAAAGAACTAGCAGAAGTCATTTCGGAACCACTGCACCACATCTTCCACAAATCCTGGAATGCAGGGGAACTCCCCGAGGACTGGGAAAGAGCTGATGTGGTCCCCATCTTCAAAAAAGGTAAAAAAACAGACCCAGGAAACTACAGACCAATCAGCCTAACATCAATACCTCGGAAAATACTGGAAAAAATAATTAAAAACCAGATCTCACATCATCTAGAAACAAACCAAGTAATAACCAACAGCCAACACGGATTTGTTAAGAACAAGTCATGCCAAACCAACCTCATTTCATTTTTCAACACTGTGACCAAATTAGTAGACCAGCGAAATGCAGTAGACATAATATACCTAGACTTCAGCAAAGCATTTGACAAAGTAGACCACAACCTACTTCTTCATAAGCTAGAAAAAAGCGGGATAGGCAGCTACACAACCAGATGGATTAACAACTGGCTGACCAACCGTACCCAGCGAATAGTCCTCAATGGCTCTAACCACCTCACATGGAGAGAAGTAAGCAGTGGCGTACCACAAGGTTCCGTCCTAGGCCCAGTACTCTTTAATATCTTCATAAATGACCTAGATGAGGGAATAGCAGGAGAACTAACCAAATTTGCAGATGATACCAAGCTGGCAGGAGTAGCAAACACCCCAGAGGACAGACTCAAAATCCAGAGGGACCTTGACAGACTCGAACACTGGGCACAAACCAATAAAATGAAATTTAACACGGAGAAAAGTAAAATTCTACACCTAGGTAAGAAGAATCAAAAATACACATACAAACTGGGTGAAACCACACTCAATAGCAGCGATTGCGTGAGGGATCTTGGAGTCTTGGTAGACAGCCAACTAAATATGAGCCAGCAGTGTGCAGCAGCAGCCAAAAAGGCCAACGCAGTCCTGAGCTGCATAAATAGAGGGATACAATCAAGGACCAGAGAGGTACTAGTACCACTCTATAAAGACTTGGTCAGACCACACCTAGAGTACTGCATCCAGTTTTGGTCACCACACTACAAAAAAGACATTGAAACCCTAGAGAAAGTGCAGGAGAGAGCAACCAGGATGATAAAGGGTCTGGAAAATAAAACATACAAAGAGCGGTTGCAGGAACTGAGCTTGGCCAGTCTGGCGAAGAGAAGGACCAGGGGTGACATGATAGCAGTGTTCCAA
This sequence comes from Diadophis punctatus similis, assembly GCA_023053685.1. Classification (NCBI taxonomy): domain Eukaryota; kingdom Metazoa; phylum Chordata; class Lepidosauria; order Squamata; family Dipsadidae; genus Diadophis; species Diadophis punctatus. The sequence goes on from JALIGW010000031.1 coordinate 5,801,912, forward strand.
TACTTGAGGGGATGCCACAGAGAGGAGGGGGTCAGGCTGTTCTCTAAGGCACCAGAAAGCCAAACAAGGAATAATGGATGGAAGCTGACCAAGGAGAGATTCAACCTGGAAGTGAGGAGAAACTTTCTGACGGTGAGAGCGATCAACCAGTGGAACAGCTTGCCAGCGGAGGTTGTGAGAACCTCAACACTTGCGACCTTCAAGGGGAGACTGGACTGCCATCTGTCTCAAATGGTGTAGGAACTCCTGCTTGAGCAGGGGACTGGACTAGATGACCTACAAGGTCCCTTCCAACTCTAATAATAAATCTAAATCTAAATCAGAGTTGGATGGGACCTTAGAGGTACTCTAGTCCAATGCCCTACTAAAGCAGGAAACTCTACTCATTTCAGACAAATGGTTGTCCAATTTCCTCTTAAAAACCTCTAGTAATGAAGCACCCATAGTTTATGGAGACAATCATCCCATTGATTAATTATTCTCATAGGAAATTTTCCTTCGTTCTAGGTTGGTTCTCTCCCTGATTAATTTCCATAAGCTATTGCTTATTTTTCTGTCTTTTAGTACTTTTGGGTTTTTAAAATAATAATAATAAGTTGATTGTTCCTTTTGTGGCAGCCTGTTAGATATTGAACAACAGCTACTGCATTTGTTAAACTAAGCATACCCAAATCCTGCACACCAAAGCAGGCAAACAGAAATCTCTCCCTCCCTCCCTCCCTCCCTCCTTCCCTCCCCCTCTCTCATCAGATGTCACAGTTCCCTTCCTTTCTCAAGCAAAACTTGTAACTAAGCAGAAAAAAACGATTAAAAGGAACAGAAAAAACACATCCCCCCCCCACTTTCCTATTCAGATACAATTTCAAAGGCAGAATGAGATTTGCATTCCCTTAAATATTCTGTCCAGCAGTTAATCTTAACTATGTCCTTTGGGTCTTTTGCAGAAAGAAAGAAATCACTCTCAGACATTACCAAGGTGTAGAAAAAAAAATCTCCAAAACAATCACTCACAGACATAATGCACATTCTTCTTAATGTAACAAAGAGAGAATAGAAAATAATTCCTTCAGAAAAGATCTCAAATACTATGTAACCAATGAGTTAGCCAAAAAATAATAAAATTATAGACAGGACAACATATGTGACAGACACAAAACTTTTCAAAACAAAAAGTGTGCACTAACAGATTTCTTATATTCACTTTCATTCCTCCCTTTTTGTCTCACATATTCCAGTTAGAAAAGATTGGGGGAACTGAATATATTTTTCTTTCTGGAGGGGGGTAATGATCAAAAGAGGTTTTCTCTCTCTTGTCACCAGTGGAGGGTTCTCAAAATTTTTACTACCACTCTGTGGGCGTGGCTTATTTTGTGGGTGTGGCTTGATGGTCATGTGACCGGGTGGGAGTGGCTTTCCGGCCATGTGACCGGGTGGGAGTGGCTTGCCGGCCATGTGACCGGGTGGGAGTGGCTTTGCAGTCATGTGACTGGGTGGGGGTTGCTTGGTGATCATGTGACTGGGGGGGTCATGTGACTGGGTGGGCATGGCCAACTTGACGTCACTCACGTCAAGGGTTAGGGTTAGGGTGCCTGGCCTCTCCTCGCCTCAAAGGCCTCAATGAGATACAATTTCCCTATCTATTTACTACTACTGAACATCCAAAATATACTATTTAATCCTATGTAATGTGTACATACATATTACACACAGGCACACAAAAATATACATTATCTACTATATATACTGTATGTGTATGTACACACACACACACACACACACACACACACACACACACCCCTCTCTTCTAAAACTATACACATTCAACCTTACCTACTGCATTTGGAAAAACGCACCCAGAGTCCACTTTAACTTTTTAAAAATCAAGGAAATTTCTTTCAAAGTTTAGCTACACTTTGATTTATGAAGGATCTGGATATTTTTGTTGCATTTTCTGTACCATTTCCTGGAATTCTTTTATTTAAAAATCCAGATTTTCATCAAATGTTTATCTCTGTGGAAAACTGTAACTTATGCTACACAATGTTGATAGATTCTTGGAGAAGAGGTATCACCCTCCCATTCTCTACGGATGGTATGGATATGACAGGATTTTAGAGAACCTTCCTGCTAGCAAATGTGCTGCTTTTTGCAGTGAGAGCAGAGATCATAATGAAGTATCAGAAAACAAGTTAGTATTTCTCTGCCCTGCAGATCTCTTGTTCCGATGTCCAGGAAGTATTGTTTCACTTGTATGTTGGATGGGGATCTTTGAAACCAAAGATATAGGAATAGGAATTATATGCTTCTTTTTGCAAGATGCATTATTTACAACAAAATAAAGCTATAACAATAACAAGTATGCCTCTAGAGTATTGGTTTAACAGACCCTTAGTTTAGTGACTTCAGATGCAGCAGACAAAATCTGCCTATGGAATTTATACTTCTGCATAAAAATCCCTTATACCATTGGCTAAAAATGAAAACTTAATTTAAGAAAAATCCCACTTACCATTTGAATTTAACAGACATTTTGTTTTAACAGACACGTCTTCTCCCCATTAGTCCATTAAACTGATATCTTACTACAACTTCCAGCCAGTTGTGCTCCCTAAAAGAAACAATTGCACCCCCATTGCCAGCCTTCCTTCCTTCCTTCCTTCCTCTTTTTCCTTCTTTTCCTTTCTCCCACCTTCCTTTTCTTTTCATCTCCTTCCTTCCTTCCTTCCTTCCTTCCTTCCTTCCTTCCTTCCTTCCTTCCTTCCTTCCTTTTCACACTTTATTGCATACTTTCCTACAAGTAAGACTCCATCTGATGCCTTTGCTATGCATTTTTTGACAAAGAACCAATAACAGGAACCCTTTTCTTCTACCTTGGATTTTTTAATTTCTTCACAATTGCAAGCTTTGTGATAGACAATTAGGCAACATATGCCTGTACTGTGAAAACTACTTTGCTTCCTTGCTCCACAGTGATATTTGTCTTTGAGTTGGTGGTTTCCATCATAGCATTGGTAATTATTTTTTCTTTCTTTCTTTCTTTCTTTTTTTCTTTCTGTCTGTCTGTCTTCCTTCCTACCATCTTTCTTTCTTTCTTTGTCTTTCTTTTTTTCTTTCTGTCTGTCTATCTGTCTTCCATTTTCCTTCCTTCCTTCCATCTTCCTTCCTTCCTTCCATCTTCCTTCCTTCCATCTTCCTTCCTTCCTTCCATCTTCCTTCCTTCCTTCTTCCTTCCTTTTCTCCCTGCAGTGCAAACCAATCTCTTTCTCCCTTGCCCAGCTCTCTTCCAAGACGCCAAGTGCGGGGAACCGCACCAAGCGAGGTAGGTGGGTGTGTTGCTCCCCTCCCCTCGAAGGAAGAAGGGGCCTCTGCCGCTGTCTCTCGCGGGGCTGCAGCCACCTGACTGAGTTTCTGACCGCGGCCGGCAGGGAAGGAGAGCGCGTGCTACCGCTGCTGCTTTCGCCGCTGCGATATTTTTTCGGTGTTTGCGCGCGGGAGGGCCTGCTGAGCAGAGGCACCCGGCGAGCGGGGTGAGAGGCGCGGGGATACCAGAAGTGGCGGCGTCAGCGGCAGCTCCTGCCCGCCTCTTGCCTTAAGCCGCCTCTGCTCCGCGGTCCCTCCCGCGCGCAAACACCGAAGAAATATCGCAGCGGCGAAAGCAACAGCGGTAGCACGCGCTCTACTTCCCTGCCGGCGCCGCCCCGACCGAAGGAAGAAGGAGACTCTTGCGCTGTCTCTCGCGGGGTTGCAGGCCTGCAGCCACCGTCCTGACTGAGTTTCTGACCGCGGCGCCGGCAGGGAAGGAGAGCGCATGCTACCGCTGTTGCTGCTGCTTTCGCCTTCCCTGCCGGCGCCGCCCCGACCGAAGGAAGAAGGAGACTCTTGCGCTGTCTCTCGCGGGGTTGCAGGCCTGCAGCCACCGTCCTGACTGAGTTTCTGACCGCGGCGCCGGCAGGGAAGGAGAGCGCATGCTACCGCTGTTGCTGCTGCTTTCGCCTTCCCTGCCGGCGCCGCCCCGACCGAAGGAAGAAGGAGACTCTTGCGCTGTCTCTCGCGGGGTTGCAGGCCTGCAGCCACCATCCTGACTGAGTTTCCGACCGCGGCGCCGGCAGGGAAGGAGAGCGCGTGCTACCGCTGTTGCTGCTGCTTTCGCCTTCCCTGCCGGCGCCGCCCCGACCGAAGGAAGAAGGAGACTCTTGCGCTGTCTCTCGCGGGGTTGCAGGCCTGCAGCCACCATCCTGACTGAGTTTCCGACCGCGGCGCCGGCAGGGAAGGAGAGCGCGTGCTACCGCTGTTGCTGCTGCTTTCGCCTTCCCTGCCGGCGCCGCCCCGACCGAAGGAAGAAGGAGACTCTTGTGCTGTCTCTCGCGGGGTTGCAGGCCTGCAGCCACCATCCTGACTGAGTTTCCGACCGCGGCGCCGGCAGGGAAGGAGAGCGCATGCTACCGCTGTTGCTGCTGCTTTCGCCTTCCCTGCCGGCGCCGCCCCGACCGAAGGAAGAAGGAGACTCTTGTGCTGTCTCTCGCGGGGTTGCAGGCCTGCAGCCACCGTCCTGACTGAGTTTCTGACCGCGGCGCCGGCAGGGAAGGAGAGCGCATGCTACCGCTGTTGCTGCTGCTTTCGCCTTCCCTGCCGGCGCCGCCCCGACCGAAGGAAGAAGGAGACTCTTGCGCTGTCTCTCGCGGGGTTGCAGGCCTGCAGCCACCATCCTGACTGAGTTTCCGACCGCGGCGCCGGCAGGGAAGGAGAGCGCGTGCTACCGCTGTTGCTGCTGCTTTCGCCTTCCCTGCCGGCGCCGCCCCGACCGAAGGAAGAAGGAGACTCTTGCGCTGTCTCTCGCGGGGTTGCAGGCCTGCAGCCACCATCCTGACTGAGTTTCCGACCGCGGCGCCGGCAGGGAAGGAGAGCACGTGCTACCGCTGTTGCTGCTGCTTTCGCCTTCCCTGCCGGCGCCGCCCCGACCGAAGGAAGAAGGAGACTCTTGTGCTGTCTCTCGCGGGGTTGCAGGCCTGCAGCCACCATCCTGACTGAGTTTCTGACCGCGGCGCCGGCAGGGAAGGAGAGCGCGTGCTACCGCTGTTGCTGCTGCTTTCGCCTTCCCTGCCGGCGCCGCCCCGACCGAAGGAAGAAGGAGACTCTTGTGCTGTCTCTCGCGGGGTTGCAGGCCTGCAGCCACCATCCTGACTGAGTTTCTGACCGCGGCGCCGGCAGGGAAGGAGAGCGCATGCTACCGCTGTTGCTGCTGCTTTCGCCTTCCCTGCCGGCGCCGCCCCGACCGAAGGAAGAAGGAGACTCTTGCGCTGTCTCTCGCGGGGTTGCAGGCCTGCAGCCACCGTCCTGACTGAGTTTCCGACCGCGGCACCGGCAGGGAAGGAGAGCGCATGCTACCGCTGTTGCTGCTGCTTTCGCCTTCCCTGCCGGCGCCGCCCCGACCGAAGGAAGAAGGAGACTCTTGCGCTGTCTCTCGTGGGGTTGCAGGCCTGCAGCCACCGTCCTGACTGAGTTTCTGACCGCGGCGCCGGCAGGGAAGGAGAGCGCGTGCTACCACTGTTGCTGCTGCTTTCGCCTCTGCGATATTTCTTCGGTGTTTGCGCGTGGGAGGGACCGCGGAGCAGAGGCGGCTTAAGGCAAGAGGCGGGCAGGAGCTGCCGCTGACGCCACCACTTCTGGTATCCCCGCGCCTCTCACCCCGCTCGCCGGGTGCCTCTGCTCAGCAGGCCCTCCCGCGCGCAAACACCGAAGAAATATCGCAGCGGAGAAAGCAGCAGCAGTAGCACGCGCTCTCCTTCCCTGCCGGCCGCGGTCAGAAACTCAGTCAGGTGGCTGCAGCCCCGCGAGAGACAGCGACAGAGGCTCCTTCTTCCTTCGAGGGGAGGTGCCGTTTTTGAGCTCCCCCGGCTCGGAATTTTCAGTACCCAGAACGCCAGAACTTACCAGGTGAGGCCGGGAACTGGGGGGTGGGGTCACTGGGGTGGGAGGGGCGGGCGGCAAGAAAAGCCTCCCAAGAGCAGCGGGGTACTTTGCAAGTTGCAACTTGCAAATAACATAGCCCCGGTCTCCTGGAGCCCTGGGAATGCAACGGAATGCATTCCCAGGGCTCCAGGAGGGGGCCGCGGCCGCCATCCTTGTGTCGTGGGGGGGAGCGATGGTTTGCTCCTGGCTGGTCCGTTCCCCAGCCTCAAGCCCAGCACAAAGCGGCATTTCTCAGCCCTCAGCCCTCCATGCTTACCGGGAGGGGGCCGCCATTCTTGCGCCGCGCAGGGGGAGGGAGGGGGAGGAGGACGCTATCCCCAGGGCTCAAGCAAGCCCAGCACACAGCAGCACTTTACTTACATTAAAGAGCCGCGGCAGGACAGGAAGAGTAAATAAAGTAGCAGAATGCAGACACTGTAGCCAGTATCAGCAAACGGAGCCCCTGGAAGTCAAGTAACAACAAGACTCGAGGGACAGACCGCGTGGTGAGCACGCGGTTTATATTTGGCGCTGAGAGAGAGGCGGGGCAATTATGGCCAGCAAATCAGCAATGTGCAAACAGTAAGGCAGCGCATGCGCAGAAGAATTTTTTTTAAAAAATGATTTTTTTTAAAAAAAAGATGATGGCCACCTGGGACCTGTAACTGACGGTGACGCCATGACAGTGACGTCACCAGCCAGCTGCTACCGGTGCGATAGAGTGGACCGCACCGGTAGCAATCCACTACTGCTTGTCACCCTCCAAATTAGGGCTGTCAAACTGGATTTCTTTGAGGGCCAGATCAGCATTGTAGTTCTCCTCTGAGGGCCAGCAGGGTGGGGGGAGATGGGACGGATGCCTCCTGCAGCACCCTGCCAGCCAAAACGGGGCACGGGGGGGCACTCACTGCCCCACACACCTCATTTTTGCTCTCAATGGCTTTCTGCAGCACTCTGCTGGCCAAAAATGGGCCATGTGGAGGCTTCCCGAGGCCTCCATGCAGCCCGTTTTTGGCCGGCAGAGTGCTGCAGGAGGCCAGGGAGGCTGAAAAGGGGCCACGGGCCTCCTGAACGTGGCCCATTTTGGCCAGCAGAGGCACTGTGGCTGGTCCTTTGATATTTCCAGGCCAGCCCTGCAGGCCAGATTTAAACACCCCTCAGGCTGAGTCTGGCCCGCGGGTCTTGAGTTTGACACCCCTGCTCCAAACTATAGGAACCTAAAGAAACACATAGCTATATATGAGTTTTTATAGATCAACTATCAACTTAACTCATTAAATATCTCTCACAAAATAAAAGATCAAAGTTCTCCCTTTCCATCCTGGCCAGGCATAAAACTCCACATCTCTCTCTGTCTCTCTCTGTCTCTCTCTCTCTGTCTCCCTGTCTCTCTGTCTCTGTCTCTGTCTCTGTCTCTCTCTCCCTCTCCTCCCCCTCTCTCTCCACTTACATATACCAACATCTCTCCATTCCATCGGATCATTCCCATTCTTTTAAAGACATTCTATTGTCCGTCTAATTACTAAGAAAAGGCTACTAGCCCACTTCCCTGACTGGGGGTTGGGGTTGGGTTTGTAAGCACTTGCATTCACACCAGACATAAACATTTTCCAAATACTTCACCCAATGTTTTTCTCCAAGAAAAACAATCATTATTATTTTCAGAGAACTTTTTCACCAGACAGTGAGGTCCATTTTCCAAATCTTCTTTTGGAATAAGGCCTTGTTGTTTTGTATATTATTATTATTATTATTATTATTAGAGGATCTGCCCCTCCTCAGGTCTTAGAAATGACCCAACACAAACACACACACACTCACACACCAGGGGTGGGTTCTAACTTACTTCACTGCCAGTTCGCTTCCTCCCACACCACATGGCTGCGCCTTGTGGGCATGTGCAGTAGCAAAAATCAGAAAAAATCCTACCCCCAAAAGCCAAAAACAAGATGGCGATGCATGTGCAGTGCCCAGAACTTGGCTTCTGCGCATGCACAGAAGAAAAAAAATATCCCCCCCAAAAAAATCAACCCCCCCAAATAAATAAAAAATAAAAAAAGTTGGTGGCCTCCACAGACCGGCACCAACCGATCCGGTTCCATGACATCATCGTGACATCACCAGCTACCGGTTCAGGCGAACCGGTCCAAACCGGGAGGAACCCACCTCTGACACACACCATTAAACATCATTTCCAGACCTGGGGAGGTTTTGTCCCTTTAAATATCCACTTTTTCTTTCCTGGGGCAACTTGTGGCTGGTTCTCCAGGAAGCGGGGAAAATGCAAGGAGAGATTCTAATAAAAATGTGATTGGGGCCCCTAACTACTGCCTACCTGTTCCCACTGCTGTAAAGCCCAATTTAATTTGTTGGCTGGCCAAACATATCAAACAATCTTTTTCTTTTTTCTTTTCTTTTGAGCTGCAGCTGCCCAGTTGGGATTATACATAGGTAAAAGAATTTTGAATGAGTGATTTGAACATGTTATAGTTGTTCTCTAAGATGGATTTACAAGAAGAGAATTTCTTTTGTTTCCACTGTACACAATTTAATGGCAATTTTGCAATGATTCTGGATTAACTATTAACTAAAAATAGCTGACCATGCCAATGTTTTTTAAATTTTCCAGAATCCCATAAAACAGTCATAAGAGTGAACATAATTTGTTATTCAAATGTATCTTCGGATGAGCATACATGTGCACACAATTTTAACAAGCCCCATCACTTTTTCTATTCAATTCAATTCAATTCAATTCAATCCTATTAGATTCAAAAAAATTATTATAAAACGAGAGTTTTGCTCTGCTGGCCAAATTTTCACCGGAAGGCTCCTCTCTCTGGACTGTTGTTTTTCCAACTTAACAACAGAAGGAACAGGCTTCCTTTTGTTTATTTGACCCTCCAGGGTTAAGGAGACTCCCAGAATCATCCCTCAAAATCCTCCGATAACAGCAACCGCCTGCAAGCAGTTTTAGAAGCCGAGCTTCAAAGATAACTGGTGAGCTGAAGCTGGGAGGCTGGGTTGAAACCATGTTGTTGTGGTTTCAACAACGGATAAACAGCGGTTTTGGAATTTATTTTTCAAATGGACAATAAGCTGTGCCCTTCATTTCTTAAACAATTTATGAGACTATTATCTTTACAAGCTATAGAGGCTCTCTTTGGTTATAGCTTACCACTCCTTTTTGAAGTTTTGAATGCCATTTTTGAGACTTCTTCTTTACTATAAAACAACGAGAGAGGATTCCTAACCCTAAACCTAACCTCCCCTTTGCATAGGAACTGTTACATGTAGTCAAACGTGTTACATATTTGCATCCCATAAAATCATACATGTTCATTACAATGAGATCTGACATCAGAAGGGATGTAAATTATAAGGCAAAAGATTGTTTAGAGTTCATGAAAGAGATAAACCAGACCCCAATTTGTACTAACAAACTTTTTCTTATCTGGAGCTAGTCTCCAGCCAGTTTATCTTTTCAGTTTAGGAATGTTAAAAGCTATTCCTACATTCCAGTCTGTAATGAGTCTGAATATTATAAGTCAAATTAAAATATAAAGTGTTAGCTGACAAATTACAAAATCCATATTATGTGCCCCTCAGGACCCCTGATTTAAGAATCAAACTAAGAACTCATATCTAGGGACCAGGTCAGCAGTTGTGCTAATGTGTTTAATTGAAGTAGTGTGCCAGCAACTTGCCCGTACAATGTCATGGAGGATTTGCAGGAATTTAGACTGCTATTTTTCTATGAGGTATGTGATTTAATCAAGGAAAAGAGCACCCTGTTCAGTTATAAATATTTATGCAAGCATAAAAGTGCCCACACAAAACAAAGAAAAATACATTTCTACTGATTCTAAGATTGATTTGCATTTTCAGGCATATGCAATCATGTCCTCAATGACTCTTTTATCAGAAATTGAAACAGATTCAAAATCTGTTTCAGCCACACAGAATAGCTATTAACATGCAACTTTCATTCTGAACTAAACCGGGTGCCCTATTCTTGTTCTGCTACAGCTGTCATGATGCAGATACAACGAGCTTCTTCCATCTGTGACCTTGCACTTCAAATGCAAAGTGGCTTATTTCACTACTGGCACAATGTATTGATAAATTCTTACTGGTTTAGATGAATCAGTTTCAAAGAGGGGGACAGGTCTCAATGGCAGAATGTAAAATATTTGGGAATGATGGGTTCTGAGATGAAATTGAGACTGGGTTTTTCTCCTGAGGAGCAGATCTTCACAGGCACTCAAAATACCGAGGTAGCCCAAGGGAATGTGGAGGCTACAGCTGCCCCAAGAGTTGCTTCTGGCATCCTTTCACTGCTTTCGGTGGCTAGTTAGCTTGTGGACAGACATCCTCTTGTGTCCCAGTTCTTCAATTTTTTTATCTGTATAATATGAATTTATAGATCTATCTTTATGGATATTTTTCTCAGTACAGCAGATAGATTAGTATGCCAGCACATATGTCACACTGTCCCCAGATTTACTCCTACAAAAGAATGATCCTTGATTCCATAGATGTCAGAGAAAAAGTACTTTTACTAGCGAAATGGGGGCAGCACAAGCGAGGCAAGCTCTGAGGAAAATCCACGTGAAAATCACATATTGAAAGCAATCCCTATGTCCCAAATCCCTCCCCCCTTGGGAGCAGTCCAGTCAGGTATTGTTCTGATGTTTGGGGAAGCAGGTGCTTCTGGCAGGGTTGTAAATTCTTTTCCCAGGTTCAGTGTTCTTGAAGGCAGGAGGATGGCTTGGTTTGACACCTCTGGTTCCTGTTAGTGTCCATACTCCCTTATTTCCCACAGCATTTCCCTCCTAAACAGAGGCATTAGCCCTGGAATGGAAAAAAGAAAGAAAAGAAAGGATTAGTAAATATAATCATTATTCAAGGAAGTTTGGGCATCCTAGGTTTTTGGGGATATTTGTAATAATAGTAATAATAGTAAAAGTAATAATCAAAATAGGAAGGAAAAAATATTACCAAATTCATTCTTTGATATGTGTCAAGAGTTGAACCTAAGGGAAAGTTAGAGAGAACTACACCCACAAGAAAATGGATTTACCTTTCATTCTAACTCACACAAGTCTTGGTCTAGGATCAGTGGTGGGTTCCTACCTGTGCGGCCCACTCTATCGCACCGGTAGTAACTGGCTGGTGACGTCACGGTAGGTTACAGGTCCCTGGGTGCCGCCATCTCTTTTTGAATTTTCTTTTCTTTTCTTCTGAGGATATGCAGAAGGCGAGCTTCCAGCCGTGTGCATGCGGTCGCTATCTTGTTTTTGGCTTTCTTTAAAAAAATTTTTTTTAAATTTTTTTTTAAATTTTATTTTTATTTTTATTTTTCTTCTGAGCATGTGCAGAAGCTGAGCTTCCGGCCCTGTGCATGCAGTCGCCATCTTGAGGAAGCCAGCCAGCAGAGAGGTAAGTTAGAATCCACTCTGCTTGGGTCCCCTCAACTTTTCAGCCCCAGAAAATGCCTTTCTCTAATTTACAGCTAGGCACCATTTCCCTTGCAAACTGAGGCAAATATAAACGGAGATATTTGGTTTTCCTGAAAGCAAAAGGAAGCGAGGGGGGGAGGGGGGAAGAAGGGAGCTCTTTTAAACAACGGAGCTTGCCTGCAATCAGACTTTGTGTGTGAGAGAGAAGGGGGGAAGGAAGGAAGGAAGGAAGGAAGGAAGGAAGGAAGGAAGGAAGGAAGGAAGGAAGGAAGGAAGGAAGGAAGGAAGGAAGGAAGGATGTGAAGGGGGTTCAACTTCTGTGGAAAATGGGTCCAAATGGCTCTTTGAATGTTTAAGGTGATTTGCAGGGGTCTCCAACTTTGGCAACTTTAAGACTTGTGGACTTCAACTCCTAGAATTCTGGGAGTTGAAGTCCACAAGTCTTAAAGTTGCCAAGGTTGGAGACTCCTGGATTAGGGGACTGGACTGGAGGCTAAAACATATGAATCCAAATCCACTTGTGGTCAAAACACAGTTCTTTTAACTAAACAATCAAGGATTTGAACACATGTTGCAGAATTATCAGGACTAACGAGGGGCTTCCGTTGGCAGTGTCAGAAAATGTTAACAGTCTGCATTTTGGTTATCCAAAAGAAACAAAGCAGAAAATGTTGGTGGGGGAAAGATTCTCCTGCAAAAATCTCTTTAGAATTCTATGTCCATTTTCCCCACTCTCCCCCACAGTGGGGCTTACATGGATGAAATCCCTAGTGGAATGTCTGATGGCAGAACTCATTAGAATGGAGAGGTCATTATTTAATACCAGACATAAAAGTAAGAGATAGTAATATGAATTCAGATATTTTTATGGTTTCATTCTCTAGAATAAGAGATATAGTTGACTGCAAAGCATGCAGCTATTGGAGCAGCATTTTGTGCCAAATGCAATTTTTTTAAAGGGGTGAACCATTGCAGAAAATTGTACATTTTAAATTCCTGCACTATGCCTAAGTTAATTTAATATAAATGTTCTTGAAATAGATTTAATTGTTATCCAGTGTTTTTCAACCTTGGCAATTTTAAGATGTATGGACTTCAACTCCTAGAATTTCCCAGCCAGCATGCTGGCTGGAGAATTTTAGGAGCCAAATGCCATAAAAGTATGAAGCCTGAAAACACTGTTGGTCTATGTAAAAAGGATGTTGAGACTCTGGAATGAGTGCAGAGAAGAGCAACAAAGATGATTAGGGGATTGGACTCACGCGTGAAAGAGATGAGAGAGAGGAAAGAGGAGGAAAAGAGAAAGAAATGAGAAAAGGATGGAGGGAGAGAATGAGAGACAGGAAAGAGAGAAACATGAGAGAGAGAAAGGGAGAAAGAGATGAGAGAGGGAGAGAGATGAGAAAGAAAGAGGGGGGAGAAAGAAAAAGAGATGAGTGACAGGAGATGAGAGAGAGAAAGATGAGAGAGAGAGAGAAGAGAAAGAGAAAGAGATAGGGAGAAAGAAAGAGAAAGACACACAGAGAGATACCTGTTTAAAAGAAAATAGAAAAATGGCTCTTTGAGTGTTTAAGGCTTCAGACCCCTGGGTTAGGCAAACACCATGGTCGTTAAGTGAACCTTGTGGTCATTAAGCAAACACTGGTTGTTAAATGAGTCCATTTTCCCCTATGGCATTTTTAACCGGAAACCAGAAGAAATTGTTGGGAACTGGCAAAAAACATAGAAAACCTCAGTCACATGACTGTAGGATGTTGTAACTGGTCATAAATATGTATGTGCGCGCGCATGCATACATGTGTGCATGCATAAGGCTGTCAAAACTCAAAAAACAGGCCAAGTAGCTCTGAGGAGGTCAGTCATAAATTTGAACACTTGCTAAGCAAGTGCTAAGCCATTAAGCGAGGACCACTTGTACAGTATTTGGTTTGCCTTAAGAGTTCAGAGCTGTATGGAATCTGGTTTCTTTTAATCCTTTGGGGAATTGTAAAAGGTCCGGATGCAGGAATCCTTGTAGGGGGAACTAGGATCGTGACCACTTAGCCACACCCGCCTAGTCACATGACCATGAAGCCATGCCCGGCCAGTCACATGACCATGAAGCCATGCCCACCATCACATGACCATCAAGCCACTCCCACCCGGTCACATGACCATCAAGCCACACCCACAAAATTAAGCAACACCAACAAAATTAAGCCACGCCCACAGAGTGGTAGTAAAAAATTTAGGAACCTGCCCCTGTCTAGGATAGACATGGCTTGGATGAACAGTGAAGTAGAAAAAAACATAGACTCAATAGAAATCCTACCTAATACATGGGCAGATCACAATCCCATAGAAATAATCTGGAAAGGCCATAGGAAAAAGATTAGATGATGGATGTTAAATACACAGATACTGAAAGAAAAGGAATATGTCCAAAAGATTGAAAAGGAAATGGAGTGGTTCCTTAAAATAAATAAAAATCGAAATGAATCATTAGAAAACATTTGGGATACCACTAAAGCATATATACGAGGAATCACAATATCGTACATAGCGAGAAGAAATAAAGAAAAAAAGGAGGAGCAAAAAACTTTACAGGAGACCATCAAAAAATTAGAAATAGAGTTACAAAAGGATCCACAAAACGATAAAATTAAAAGGGAAAAAGATTTGACGAGACATAAATTGAATTTGATAGAACAAGAAGAGAGCGCGAGGAAAATAAAATTAGCCAGACAAAATTTCTTTGAACATGCAAATAAGCCAGGAAGATGGCTTGCCTTTAAATTAAGAAAGCAGAGAGATAGAAAATTAATACATCAACTGGAAGATTAAAATGGTAAACTTCACTATCAGATTGAGAGGGGAAAAAAATATACGAAACTATTTTAAAGAGCTATATGGAAAGGATAAAATAGGAAAAGATGAAATTGAACTATATTTGAAAGCAACAGGACTACCCCCAATAGAAGAAGAAAGTAGAGAGAGAATAAATAAAGAAATATCCCAGATAGAACTAAAAAAAGGCTGTCTTTAAGCAGAAGAACAATAAAACTCCAGGTCCAGATGGAATCCCAGGGGAATTTTATAAGGTAACGTACGAAACCTTTGAACCATTGATGCTAGAATTGTATAACGAAACAATGTTAGAAGCAAAATTACCAGACTCCTGGGGGGAAGCCTATATTACATTAATTCCGAAGGAGGACATGGACAACAAACAAATTCGAAACTACAGACCCATATCCCTTTTAGATGAAGATTATAAAATATTTACAACAATTGTGGCAGAAAGATTGAAAAAAGTGTTAAATAAAATAATTCACACGGACCAGAATGGATTTCTTCCACACAGACAAATTAGAAATAACACAAGGACAGTTCTAAACGCAATAGAATATTATGAGAAACATATAAAGAAACAAGCAGCCTTTCTATTTCTAGACGCTCAGAAGGCGTTTGATAATTTGAACTGGGATTTCTTTATCTAACAAGTAAGGATTATGAATTTTGGATTAAATTTTGAAAAAAAAAGATGATTGCGATATACTCAACTCAAAAAGCAAGTGTGATAGTAAATGGGACTTAACAGAAAGATTTAATATATCCAAGGGAGTGAGACAGGGCTGTCCCTTGTCACCTCTGATCTTTATATACCAATAGAAATATTATTAGAACAGATTAGGCAAAACACAGAGATCACAGGAATTAAGATAAAAAAGGAGAAATATAAAACCCAGGCATTTGCGGATGACATGGTTTTCTTTATAGAAGACCCGATGACATCAGGGATAAAATTATTAAATGAAATAGAAGAATTTGGCAAAGTGGCAGGACTTAAAATAAATAAAGATAAAACTAAAATTTTAACCAAAAATCTTACGAGTAAGCAAGAAAAAGAATTGATGGAGAAAATTGGTATACAAACAGTGAAAAAAATAAAATACCTGGGAATTTGGTTGACTAAAAGATGTTCGTCAATAAAAGAGGATAATTATAAAAAACTTATGCAAAAGACCAGGAAAGATTTGGAACAATGTGGGAAATTACAATTATCATTAGTAGGGAAAATAGCGGCAATTAAGATGAACATTCTTCCAAAATGGTTATACTTATTTCAAACAATCTCAATAAAATTAGACCAATTTTTTTTAGTGAATCGAACAGGACAATAACCAAATTTGTGTGGGGAGAAAAGAAACCAAGAATTAAACTTAAATTATTACAAGATAGTAGATTAAGAGGTGTCTTCGGACTCCCTGATTGGGAACTATATCATTAGTCAACATCACTTCTTTGGATAAAAGAATGGATATTATTAAATAATAGGAGAACACTAATATTAGAAGGGCATGACATCCAAGCAGGGTGGCATGCATATTTGTGGGAGGAGAAAAGTATTAAAAAATCATATTTCCAAAACCATTTAATAAGAGATGTATTGCTACAGATGTGGAGAAAGGTCGGGAAAAAGCACTATATCAGAATACCGGGCTGGCTTTCCACAATGGAAGCAATGATATATCCGAACACTGCAGATATAACAAAAATGAGAAGATACAACCAATTAATAGACGAGCAAGGAAATTTGAAATCTAATCAGGAATTAAAAGAACAAGGAATAATCATTGACTGGTGGCCATATATGTAATTGCAAAACAGGCGGAGGTGGGTTCCTGCCGGAGCTGCCCAGTACGCAGCTCCGTTAGGGATTGCGCAACCGCTCCGGAGCCCTCTCTGCCAGTCCACCCGGCACGTCGCCATTATTTTCGGTGATTTTTGGGAGATTTTGCTTCTGCACATGCGCGGAAGCAAAATCTCGCCGAAAACTTGTGTGGGGACGCGCGTGTGAGAGATTTTGGCGAGATTTTGCCTCCTCGCATGCATGGAACCAAAATCACGCCGAAATCTCTCGCGCACGCGTCCCCTCGTGAGATTTTGGCGTCATTTTGCTTCCGTGCATGCACAGAAGCAAAATCGCACGAGAGGGCGCGTGCGTGTAGCGAGCGAGCGCCCCCCCCCCGAAGCGTGGAGATGCGCGTGCATGGCTCCGGCAGCGAGGTAAGTGAGCAACCCGCCCCTGAAAACAGGTATAAAAAAGATATAGAAAAAGTTCGCATTGATAAAGAAAATCAACCTATAGATAAAAATTTTAATAGGACCAGACAAAGGATTTATTTCCAGAATGTATAACTACTTATTGCGAATAGATAGGGAAGAAGAAATTGTAAATGTCCTACCACATACCTCCCTACAACCAGTTAGGTCCCACAGATTATAGAGTTGGCCTCCTCCAGGTCCCATCAGCCAAACAATGTCGGTTGGTGGGTCCACGGGGGAGAGCCTTCTCTGTGGGAGCCCCATATCTCTGGAACCAACTCCCACCAGAGATCTGGACTATCCCCACTCTACTGGCCTTCCACAAAGCCGTAAAAACATGGCTCTTCCGGCAGGCGGGGTGAAGAAGATCGGACTCCCCCATGAATTTATGCTTTTTAATATTATGTAATGTTTTTAAATTTTAAATTTATGTATTATTTGTACTGTTCTTATTCATGTTGTATGCCGCCCTGAGTCCTACGGGATTGGGCGGCCTATAAGAACTTTTAATTTAATTAAATTAAATTAAAAGGAAACATGATTGCTTGGGCAAAAAAATTTGGGTACAATATACAACTGGAAGACTGGGAAAAGCTATGGACCAAAAACTACAAATTAACAATGTCAGCCTCTCACAAAGAAAACTTATATAAAATGTTCTATCGATGGCATTTAGCCCCTGCAAGATTGGCAAAAATATATCCAAATTTAAGCCCAAAGTGTTGGAAGTGTAAAGGTGAGAAAGGATCTTATTTTCATATGTGGTGGTTATGTAAGGTGACCAGACGTCCTGATTTGGGCGGGACAGACCCGCTTTTTCACCATTTGTCCCGCGTCCCGCCCGCCCTCTAAAAAGTCCCGATTTTTTCAAAGTTTGCCCGACTAGGGCATTCTTTCAAAAAATCGCCCTGAAAGGCAGCAGGCCTCTCAGCTCAGGCTGGCTGTGGGCGGCGTTGGCGGCGGGCGGGCGTCCCGCGTTGTTGACTCCTCCGGCGGCGGCTGGAAGCTGGGGGGAGGGGGAAGGGAGGCTGCTCCTCCTCTCCTTCCCCTAGCCCCGCCCTCGGAGGCGCCGCTGCAGTTGGGAGGGGTGAGGGACGAGGAGCCGTCGCCGCTTTGAGTTTACGAGCGGCACAAACAGCCCTTCCTCGTCCCCCTCCCTTTTCTTCCCCCATCGCCTCGCTGCCGCCGTTGCCCTGGGGCCGGGCGGGCGACCGGGAGACCGCGGCGCTTGGATGCTTGGAGCAGGGGAGGCGAGCCAGCCCGAAAGGAGGGGAGGTGAGCCAGCCCGGCTGAAGGGAAGGCGGGAGGCGAGGAAAGGCCTCCCGAAAGGAGGGGAGGCTTCGGGAGCCCGCCTCCCTTTTGGCCCGAAAGGGAGGCGGGCTCCCGAAGCCTCCCCTCCTTTCGGGAGGCCTTTCCTCACCTCCCGCCTTCCCTTCGGCCGGGCTGGCAAGCAACGAACGGGAGGCGGGAGACGGAGAAAGGAGGCAGCCGGCAGCTTACCTGTCACGAGCTGCAGGCATCCAAGCGCCCTCCCGCCTCCCCCCCCCCACCTCATCTGGACGCCGACATTTGCTGTTTTGCCCTCTGCGCATGCGCAGCGTTCTGCGCATGCGCAGAGGGCAAAACAAATGGCGGCGCCCAGGCGCCCCCCCGTCCCGCTTAAAAATAAAAAAATCTGGTCACTTTGTGGTTATGCCCAGAAGCCAAAAAATATTGGAACAAAATAAGAAATTGATTACAGGAAATAACAGGCCAACAAATTGAATTCGAACCAGAAATGTACCTATTAGGAATAATAAAAGGAACATATGCAAAAGAAATACAGTATATTATAATTCACATATTAACAGCTGCAAGAATAGTCTATGCGCAACACTGGAAAGCAGATAGTAATCACCCAGATAATATGATAATCCAAAAAATAATGGACTGTGCGGAAATGAATAAGTTAACTCTAGAATTACAAGATAGGAATGATAAGGAATTCTATATGGCATGGGAAAAGTGGTATCTTTGGTTAGCGAACAGGAAAAATTAAATATGTTACAAGCATTAGTGAAATATATATGTATATGTATTTATAAATAGAGAGATAAATAAGTGAATATTAATATACAAATGTAAATGTGTGTATAGAGTATATGTAATGTAATAGAATTGGAAAATATATATGAATATTTTTAGAAACAAAGTAAATGAAAGTCGATATTCCAGGATTGAGAGAATTGTATATAAGATGTTTTTAATGTGTAAAATATAATAAACTTTATTTATATAAAAAAGAATTGATTGCAATTGTTACAGCTGATTTTGTAAATTACATTCTTTCTTTCATTCTTCTGTATCTTGTCTTGAATTTCTGGTGGAGTGTAGCTGTGGGTTTGTGGGCTATTGCTATTCCTAGAGGTTAGAGCAGTGATGGCGAACCTTTTTTGGCTCGGGTGCCAAAAGGGTGCGTGAGTATGCGATAGCGCATGTGTGCGTGCCCACACCCATAATGCAATGCCCTCCCCTCCGTGCGCATGCACACAACCCCTCATGCTCCCTCCTCGCGCATGCGCACAGGCCTCACTGAAGCCTCCGGACTTCCGGTAGGCCCGTTGGGTTGTTTTTCACCGTCCCCAGGGTTCAGAAAAGCCTCCTGAAGCCTGGGGATGGCGAAAACGGCCAAACGGGCCAAACAGAAGTTCGGAAACGAACCTCTGGTTGGCCCGTTGGGCCATTTTTCACTGTCCCTAGGCTTCAGGAGGCTTTCCGGAAGCCTGGGGAGAGTGAAAACGGCCAAAAAGAAGGCCAAAAACCAGTTGACCAGCACGCGCATGCGTGCTGGAGCTTACATAGGGCAACACCTCGTGTGCCCTCAGATATGGCTCCGCGTGCCACCTGTGGCACGCGTGCCATAGGTTCGCCATCACTGGGTTAGAGAATTCTGGCTATCATTTCTGATACCTCTTTTGTGTATGATAGGGTTAGTTTTTGCATGGTGGTTGGTTCTGTGATGTGTTGTGGTTTGGCTTATAATTATATAAGCTCTGCCTGGCTTGGCGCCTCACAGGCATTCTGCCATCAAAAGAGGGGGAGGAATGAAAGGGGAAAGGATGAAAAGGCAATAAAGCTGTGTGTGTACGTGATAGGAAATCGGGAGGGGGGGTGGCAGGTGATAAGGACCAAGGCAGCCAGATCCTGATTGTACCAGCACCCCATGGCCAGGTACCCTGAGAAATATGTGGATTACTCCCAAACATCTCAGAGATCTCAAAACATCTTGACGAGCTCTGGTTGGCTGGAAATGGACTGGTCACAGGGGGAGGGATGAGCTGGGGGCAAACCTACACCTTATTTTTGTAACTAACGAGCACAGTAAATTTCACAGCTGGCATGACTTTACTGCAATCAACATCCTTAGTAAAAGAACCTTTTGCTTTAACCAAATGGAGTCGAAGGCTTAATGTAATGTAATATAATGTAATGTAATGTAATGATAACGATAAGATAAGATAAGATAGGATGACAAGACAAGACAAGACAAGACAAGACAAGACAAGACAATGTGGGAAGGAAAATCCATCTGGTTCAGTTCCATGTTGGGAGAAAGGCACTGGAAATAAAATGAAGGCTGATTGGAAAGTTTATTGAAGAGCAGAACCAACCTGTGGTTCTGGGGCAGCCACCCAGAATTAGGTTTGGTTTTATATGGGCTTTTATATAGTTTTTTTACAGCATTTTGTAATCTGGAGGCTTGCTTTGTGTGTTTTTATTATTTGATTGGTTTTACTTGTTTCACAAAGGCTCATGATGGATTTTAATTATCTGCTTCCTGAACCTAATCCTTTCAGGCCTGTGTAAATGATTTTATCCTGTTATCTATTGCCTCTAGCCTGCCTTTTTTAATGGACAGGTATTGTTTCATGTCCTTTCCTTAATCCCATCACCTGGAGGCGAAGTTCTTTTGTTTTATGAATAGGCTGGCCCAATCTTTCTTAATGGCCACAAAATATCTGCTGCGGGCTATTAAGAAAGACTGAGTCTGCTTTCTATCTTTAAGAACATCTTTCTCCATTTCTCCCTTTGGGGAAATGTCAGGGGTGAAATCCTCCCGGTTCGCCTGGGCCAGTCCTTCGGCGTATAGCCGATGGAACTGGCGGCGGTCGCGGCGCGGAGCTTCTCCCGCCCGCTTTCCCGGCTTTCCCGGCCCGGCTGAACACAATCATTCGGGTTATTTTTCCCTCTGTGCATGCGCGCGCATTCACAGAGGGAAAAATAACCCGAATGGCGGTGGTCAGCCCGGCCGGGAAAGCGGGCGGGAGAAGCTCCGCGCCGCCACCGCCGCCAGTTCCATCTGCTATAAGCCGAAGGACTGGCCCGGGCGAACCGGGAGGATTTCACCCCTGGGAAATATGCTTCTTAATATCCCTTTGGGGAAATATGCCTCTTAATATCCCTTTGGGGAATTTCCCTTTGGGGAAATTCTGCCTCTTAATATCCCCCAAAATATTTCATTCTTCTGGGAGGGGGCTTCCCACAACAACATAACCAGTGGTGAGATTCAAAATTTTAAACAACCGGTTATGTGGGCGTGGCTTGGGGTGTGTGGCTTGGTGGGCGTGGCTAGGTTGCCATGTGACTGGGTGGGCATGGCCAGGTGTCATGTGACCTGGTGGGCGTGGCCAACTCGACCAACATCACTTCTTCTTCACCCTAATGACAGTTTTAAGTATAAAAAAGATATAATATACCAAAAGATAGTTTATTATTAGTTTATTATAAAAGAGGTACACAAAACTAGATTGTTACAAGAGTTTTAAAATATTAATGAAAAACTATTAAATAATTAGCAAAAAACAATAAAACATATCTCAGGTATTCAAAAATCAGTTTTTTGGGGCGTCCTCAATTGCCACTTTTTTCACTTTCACGCAAGCATCATCAGCACTGTGATTTGCTCACAACCATTTCTTAACTACAGAAATAGGGTCCCATTCCTGTAGGGGTAGGCCAATTAAATTAATGGTCATTAAGTTGATTATATTACAAACGGTTAGGCGACTTCTGCTGTCTGAACATATGATGTTCATTTTTGAAAAACCCCTTTCCTCTTCTGCTGAACTTATAGTAATTGTTCTGACAATAGCTTTCATTTTTTTAATACTGTCAGGAATTGCATATTTCTCCGAAACTTTTGAAACATTTTCTATAAAATGCCTATAATCATTGATATTAATTTTGTAATTAAAAATGTCACTAAATGCATCCAATTCTTTTTCAGCTGCTTTCCTTGGAACTACTATTTCTTCAATATTCCAGTAATCTGGCTCCAAAAAATTTAGAAATTGTAATTTATTTGTGTTTTGAGATTGGCTACCTGTTTTAAAATGTTCACAATCCATTAGTCTTTTCTTAAAATTGGTTTTGATGCTCTCTAAAAGTCTTTCTCGAGGAAGCTAACAAATCGATGATTTTCTACAAATTTTATATCTTTGAAGGTTTCTGAAGTAATCAATCCATCAACTTTTTGTTCGTATGCATCCTTTTCCTTTCTAAGCATTTCAAATGCTTTAATTGATCTTATCACTGATTTTTCAGCCTTCACAATGTCTGCAGTTCTTGCTTGCAGTCCATTTGAAAGAAGAGAAATCTTTTCTAGCATATCAATCATCAATGCCAAATCAGTCATAAAATGTATATTTTCAAGATGGGCAGCCATACCTACCGTATTTTTCGGAGTATAAGACGCACCGAAGTATAAGACGCACCTTAGTTTTGGGGAAGGAAAACAAGGAAAAAAGGCCTCTGCCTCCCAGAAATTTGCCAAGTAGCAAACAGCAAAGATGATATACACTGTTTGCTGTGTATTTCTGTGCATGTGTGCCTGACCCATAGAAATGGCAAAGAATTGGAGAAATGTACATTATGGCAGTATATTAATCCCAGAAAGTTTTCTTACATGTAATCACACTAACTCCTCCTAATTATTTAAATACATCTACTCCAAACATGACTAAGTCAGAGTTTCTCAGCTGGCTTATTTTAATACTAATACTTAATACTAATACTTAATACTAAAACAGGACATTTCAGATTATACTTTTACAGATCTTTAAAATTGATGTGGCTTTCTGGAAGTATTCTCTGCTATTTAAAAGAAGATACAATAGCACTGGGCCTCTTCAGAGCAAGCATTTATTTTAAACAGCTTCTTCATTTTGTTAAGTTGTCTAGAACAATAATAAAGCAGTCTTTAAAAAATAAGTCTAATAATTTGAACACTCTACAAACTTTTAATAAAACATATTAACAGAATCTGCCTGTACCTAGGATAGAACTCACAACCTCTTGATTGTGAGGCAAGAGCTCTATCTCTTGAGCCACAGCAGCTCTAGCTTGCCTTCTTGCAATTTTAGCAGTCTAATATTGCCAGCAGTTTATCTCCCAGCAATATGTCTCATCACAGCCACCTTAGTTTCAGTTTCATTTTACCACGTGGCTTGTAAGCCTCAGTCAGCTGTAGGTCGGGAGGCAGATCATCTCTTCTTGTGCTCTTCTTGTGCTTTGCCCTGTTTGTTGCAAAGAGGTAAATTTCTGGCAGGCAGAGGCCAAAGGGTGGGGGTGGCTGGGTGAGGCTACATTCGGTGTATAAGACGCACCCAAGTTTTCACCCTCTTTTGGGGGGTAAAAGGTGCGTCTTATACTCCGAAAAATAGCAATAGCAATAGCACTTTACTTATATACCGCTTCATAGTGCTTTACAGCACTCTCTAAGCGGTTTACAGAGTTCAGCATATTGCCCCCAACAATCTGGGTCCTCATTTTACCCACCTCGGAAGGATGGAAGGCTGAGTCAACCTTGAGCCTAGTGAGATTTGAACAGCTGAACTGCTGAACTAGCAATCAACTGAAGGTCGCAATGCTGCTTTTAACCACTGCGCTATCTCAGCTCAGAAAAATACGGTAAGTATTTTTGATTTAAATGAAAATAGTGATGTAGCACTGGATAAGCACACCACACAGCTAGGGTTGACCTTAAACTACAGGCAGCCCATCTTGGTCCAAAAACTCTACCAATCTTTATGATGTCAATTTCAAGTTCTTCAGATATTTTGTTAAGTTCAATTTGGTTCTTATTGGGTTGATGAAAAATAGCATATATCTTATCAATAAATATTTTAAAATGATTTACTTGCTTTATTTCCTTTATGCAGTCATCTAAAACATATTTTGAGACGATGGTTTAAACAGTGCCATATTATGATGTTTGGAAACTCTTTTGCTATTCTAGTGCCCACTCCAGATTTTCTCCCAAGCATAACGCTGGCACCATCAGAGCAAAATGTTATTAAATTTATTTGTAGGTAGTTCTTAGTAAACCCAACATTTTTTAAAGTTTCCATAACTAAAGAACATATTCTCTCTGCATCTTATTTTTCCAATTCAACTAGCTCGGGGGTCTGCAACCTGCAGCTCGAGCTGCATGCGGCTCTTTGGGGCCTCTGCTGTGGCTCCGTCAGGTGATTCCATCACTGACAGCCCTGCCCCTCGCCCTCCCCTCCCAGTCACTCCTTGCCTAGCCTGAGAAGGTAAGGGCAATGGCGGAGGATGGAGAAGCGGCTGGGGCTGATTCTCTGGCGCCTCATTCTTGCTGGAGCTTCTTCCAGCCGTTGTTTGTGCTGGGCGTGCCTTGGTCTCTTGGGGAGATGCACAACCTGCTCTCCGCCCCAAGACACTGGCCCGATCCAGCCGCGACTGACGCCGGCCTCACTATCGTGAGGGCTAGAGGTATGGGAATAGGATCCGGGAGGAGGGGACAACAGAAAGGAGGATGGGCCTGCAGCATCCAGCTGTGGCTTAAAAACGTGCATGGAGAACTTTCACCACCTGGAGGATGCTTTTCAATTCATGTGCGTATATGTGTATCTCTGTATCTCTCTGTCTCTGTGTCTCTTCTCTCTCACAAACCCGGCAAGCTCTCCTTGGGGCTCTTCGCTACTCGTTTTCTTTCTTCTTGGCAACTTTTTGGAAATCCGGGCTGGCTGAGGAACGAGCGCAAGCCACGGTGGAGGCTTCCCTTCGTCCAACCCTCTTCCTCCTCCCTCTCCTTTTATGACCCCCTGGCCAGCTGTGGTGGGGATGGGAGGGTGTGCACAAGCAGGGAGACCATCCTCAAGCAAGCGGCTGCCCGTCCTTTTCTGCACTTTCGCCGAGCCCAGTCGCTTGCTTAAGGAGGGTCTTCCCACTCATACGCACCCTCCCAGCAGCGCCACAGCCAGCAAGGGGGTCACGAGAGGGGGAGGAGGAGAAGGATCACCGGAGCCTTAGTGCAGGAGTGAAGTGGCCCTGTACTTGCCTTTGTGCCACATTTGTGCTCAAGGCAGCCTTTGCCTCCTGCTGCTTGGGGCTGGAGCTCATGCCTGCCACAATCAGCTGAAGAGCTGCTGGGGGGGGGAGGGGACACAGCAAGGTGATGGCCAGAGCCTTAGTGCAGGAGCGAAGCGAACCTATATTTGCCTTCGGGCATATTTGGCACAAGGCAGACCTCACCTCCCGCCGCTTTGGGCTCAGAGCTGTAACCCCATCCTGTTGCTAGGGGCAAATGGGACAGGGTCGCATTGTGGCGCCATGTCATAATGGGCTCGAGGAGGAGGGGACCCCATCTCCCTCATTGTGAAGCACACTGTGCTGCGCACGGCACTGCAAGAGTGCCTCATGGCCTGCTCGACACTTCATATCACAATCAGAGGGGGGGAGAGAGACATACAGAGAGATACAGAGAGAGGGGGGAGAGACAGAGAGACACACAGAGAGTGAGAGAGAGGGGGGGAGAGAGAGGGGAGATAGAGAGGGGAGATAGACACAAACGTACACAGAGATACAAAGAGGGAGTGGGAGATATATATATAGAGAGAGATACACAGATACAGAGAGAGGGAGGGAGGGGGAGAGGGGGGGTCAAAAGGGGCTTGTGGCTCCCGGTGGTTTTTAACAACCAGTTGTCTGCCCTAATGACCGGCTGGGTCCAAATGGCTTTTTGAGTGTTTAAGGTTCCAGACCCCTGACTAGCTCAAGGAAAATTGTTGGTGATTTAACTGATTTCTCAACTTTTAAGTAAAGTATAAGAATTGGTTTGCAAGACATTGTTGAGGCTTCGTCAATAATTAAACATATTTTCAGATTTTTTTCCAATAATTTTAGTAAAAAATTGTTTTCTAATGTCTTTTGCAATGAAATCAACTATTTTCACTGCAGTTTTATGTGAATGCAATCCTATTCCCAGATTTTCTCAATTTTTAATTTGTGATTCTATCGCACCTTCTATGTCAGAAAATGGTTTTGATAAAAAAAATTCTTAGAAGGGATATGAAGAGCTTAAATTTGAGATTGTATCATCAGTCTGTTAAACATAAGAGGATAAAAGAGTACTCAGGGGAAGGCTAAGAGGGTGTAAGAGGAAGTAGAAGGGGAGGAAGAGAAGTAGAGAGAGTAGAGGAGGAGTGAAGGCGTAAGAAAGTAGGAGGGGATGATGGAGGTAGAGAGGGGGAGTGCAATGGAAAGAAAAGCAGAATAGACTGATGATTGATGATATAAGTGTATGTATAAGATATTGATTTTTGACTGATGGAGTATAAATGTAAAATTGTGTATTTTATTGTAATAATTTAAGGTATATGTTTATTGAAATGTAAAAGTGGTGGAGGAAAAAATAAAAAACTGTTTGGGAAAAAAAAGAAAAAAAAAGAAAATGGTTTTGATCTTTGGGCCAGCTCATAACTATATTGAATACTCATCAAGTACTACCTAAATACTTTTCTGTCATCTTGTCCAGTCCTTTACTAATTGCATCCTGCTCACACTGCTTCAAGATCTCTGTGCAGAAGATGTGAGCTTTGTATGAGAAATGCTCTTTCATCTTTTTCCTAAGAGAGGCCTGTTGCACCTCTTTACTTTTCCTAGCAGCCTCTATTTCGAAACGCTTCCACTCCTTAGCTATATGAATGCTTTTTTCTGCTGCTCTAATGTCAAATTTTTCACAATACTTGCAACCTACCGTATTTTTCGGAGTATAAGATGCACCTTTTTACCCCCCAAAAGAGGGTGAAAATTTGGGTGCGTCTTATACACCGAATGTAGCCCTACCCACCCACCAGCCCCCACCCTTTGGAGGTTTTCGGCCTCCGTGTGTCGCATTTTCGGCCAGTTCCAGCCATTGCTGGCCACCGCCGCTGCAGCCGTTGCTGCCCGGAGCCACTGCCCCCGCCGCTGCTGTCCCCGCTGTCCCTGCCTCCGGTGCCTCTCTCCCTGCCGCTGTCCCTGCCTCCGCCGCCGCCGCCGTGACTGTCCCCGCCGGCGTCCCCGCTCTCCCTGCCTCCGGTGCCTCTCTCCCCGCCGCTGTCCCTGCCTCCGCCGCCACCGTGACTGTCCCCACCGCCATCCCCGCTCTCCCTGCCTCCGGTGCCTCTCTCCCCGCCGCTGTCCCTGCCTCCACCACCGCCGCCGCCGCCGTGACTGTCCCCGCCACCGTCCCCGCTCTCCCTGCCTCCGCTGCGACTGCCCTAGCCGTGACTGTCCCCGCCACCGCCCCTGCTGTCCCCACCGCCGCCATCGCCGCTGCCGCTACCCGAAGCGAGCCACCACCGCCGGTACTGCCCACCTCCACCGCCTGAAGCCTGCTCCCGAGGCACCTGAGGAGCCGCTGCTGCTGCCGTTGCTGTCTGAAGAGAGCCGACAGGTTAGAACTTTGTTTTTAAATTGGTTTTTTTAAGGGGTTTTTTTTAAAGGTTGCCAAGTGCAAGAGAAACTCTGGGAGTTGAAGTCCAGAAGTTTGAAGACCCTTGCACCCCCTTGGCAAGTTTAAGACTTGTGGACTTCAACTCCCATTCCTGAGCTAGTATGACTGGAGTAGAATTCTGGGATTTGAAGTCCACAAGTCTTAAACTTGCCAAGGGGGTGCAATGGTCTTCAAACTTGTGGACTTCAACTCCCAGAATTCCTCCTCCAGTCATGCTAGCTCAGGAATTGGAGTTTGTGTCCACAAGTCTTAAAGCTGTCAAGTTTGAAGACCCCTGGGTTAGGGGTTAGGGGTGCAAGGGTCTTCAAACTTGGCAAGTTTAAGACTTGTGGACTTCAACTGCCATTCCTGAGCTAGCATGACTGGAGGAGGAATTCTGGGAGTTGAAGTCCACTAGTCTTAAAGCTGTCAAGTTTGAAGTTTGTAAAAAGTGTATATGGTTGTAAAAAGTATTCTGCTACACTGGTACTTTATTAAATAATATATTACTACACCATTTGGTTCAGAATACTTTTTTCCTTGCTTTCCTCCTCTAAAATCTAGGTGCGTCCTATATTCCGGTGCGTCCTATACTCCGAAAAATACGGTACCTTTTTTGGGGAAACTTCCAGTCCGTCGTATTTCTCCCTAAAGTTGGTGTACTGCTGCAATGTCCAACAGTCAGGGAGATTATTTGCAATGTCTGCGTTATCGGAAGTACTTGCTGTACTTGTGCTGCTTTCTCCAAGTTGGAGTGGTTGAGGTTGTTGTGACTATTTTGGATCTTCCAATCTTGTTTCTTTTTCTTTTTACATTTTTTTTATTTTTTCACCAACCTTACATAAACATCTATGCATATATCATAATATCAACATACATAATTATACATTTCTGTCCAAAATGCCATAAACATATATCCTAAATTTGCTCCTTTTATACTTTTATCTCCCATCTGCTTTCCTTCTATATTTCATACTACTCCCCCTCCCTCTATCTCCCTCTCTTCCCTCTACCTTCTTTCTCCCTCTCTCCCTCTTTCCTACTTCCCTCCTCTCTCTCTCTCTCCCCCCTTCCTTTCTACTTCCTCTTCCTCCCTCTTATCCTTCCCTGAGTACATCTAATCCTAATCCATTTTATGGTTAACAGATGAGCAATTCAATAACCCTAACTTCATTCCAACATCGGAGCTATTCTTAAACTTATATCTTTCCCTTTATCCATATTTATATATATAATGTATTCTGTCTAGGTATATCTACTATTATTCTAATGCTGCCTCCTTCCTCCTATTTCTGTAGCCTGTTAATTTTCAACTGTCTTCCAAATTAATCACTGTAGCTTTTCTTCTAGACATATTCATTATCTCTTATACCTCTTAATTTTAGGCCGTACTCCTCCCTCTCCTCAATTTATATCTTTACTCATTCCCCCCCGTCATTTCTAAATGCCCTGAATTTCTAATTTCTTTCCCCATTTCATATCTCCCTTCCAACTTTGTTACTCATTTTTTTTATTTTAACTCATTCTCCATATTTAAACAAATTCTAATCTTCACTACATTTCCATCCATTGGTTAATAACATTCTAAAATCTCCATAACAAAAAATCCAATTTATAGATTATATAATCTTATATAAAGACCTTTAAAAGTAATAATTATACAGATCTTGTATCATTCCAACAATATCAATAATCATCTGAATCCTTTTCAATATTAATTCAAATTTGTAAGTTATACAAATCTTATATAAAACAAATCTTATAAAGGGTAGTAATTGTTCAAATTATTTATCCTTCCAGCAATTAACCTACGTTATTTAATTTAATTAATAAATTTTTAATTTATTTCCCTTCTTTTCTTTATTCTTTTTTCCTTTTCAGCATATATACCATATTTTTCAGAGTATAAGACACACCTTTTTATCCCCCAAAAGAGGGTGAAAATTTGGGTGCGTCTTATACACCGAATGTAGCCCCACCCACCTGCCGGCGGGGATTTGCCGGTGGGGACCTTTGGAGGTTTTTAGCCTCCGCGCGTCACATTTTCGGGTGGTTCCAGGCGATGGGGAACCTCACTTCCACTTCCATGCTCTCTTCCCCACCACGTGCAGAGCAAGGTAAAGCTGCCGGCGGCGGGGGAGAAGGCACGGGTGGGGGGGGGGTTCCTCCATGCCGCAGGCTCCACTCAACCTGCTGGAAGTGGAAAAATGGAAGTTTTTGTTAATTCAGATTATCTGAGGCATTATGAAAAAGCAGCAAAGAGTTGTTGAAAATTACCTCTGTGTTGTCAGAAAGGATTTGGGAATTGTGTATGCCTGGAATCAACAAAAGTTGGATGGGGAGGAGGGGGCGCTTGGCGAAACGTCCCAGGCAGGATAGGCTGCCTTCAGCCCATTTAGCAAAATTGCTGCACGTGGCTGCCATTAACTCCCTCGCTCTCCCTGCGCCCCGCACCAAGACCGGTCATGCCAAAAATCTGAGAGGAGGCTTGTTGGAAACTACCCATCACTGAGCTGTTCATATGGCAACCGAGCCGGAGCAATAAACACTCTCCCGCGCGAGCAGACAAGGGTGATTTGCTCTGCCAGCGCAACGCAGGAGGGAGAGGTGTGCTTTGGTTGGGTTTTTTTACGCGTCCGAGGAGGAACCACCTGTGCATATTCCTTTCCTGGCAGGAAGCGGAGAGTGGACTTGCCGGGGTCTCACCTGTAGCCACAGCCGAGAAAACTCACCCGGGTGCCTTGGGAGCCTGTGCCCTTGGGAGGTCGGTGCTATAACCACACCATGGGGTGCTCGAGCAGCGTTCAGAAGCGGAGTTTGGGGGAAGGTGTGTGTGTGTGTAAGACACTCAAGGCTGGAAAAGCCTGGCTGACAAGAGAGCTAAATCCACGCGGATTTAAAACAACAATTTTAGGAAATGCAGCTCCCCCCCCAACGTCTGCAACTGAAGATCTGCTTACGTTGCTTTTATTACTTCAGGACAGCCTGTTCTTGGCTGCCCTAGTTGATTTCCCCTTTGTGTATCCCATTCCATCATTGGAGGACAGGAAATTCCCAGCCCCCCCATTTCAAAAGTTAAGCTTTGCTCTGGTCTTGCCCCTATTCGCACCCTTGTCCATTCTCTATGGCACTTAGAAGAAATCAAAAGAGGAAACCACTTAATCATTCATTATGGATGGGCCTAGTGATAAAATTCCATTCTAGAAACATGCAAGTAAATCCTGAGGAATAAATCCTCACTTTGTTGAATGAGCCCATTTTAACAAATTAGCATAGGGCTGTTATCCTTATTTATAATTAATCAATAATGACACATTGCTCTTTTGCAAGTTGGTTTGCCCTTAATGCCACCCTACCCACTCCACTTAAATGCCCATATGGTGATAGGGTTTGTTTTAAATGGATAAAAAGATCTGTGCTGCTCATTATCAAAATCCGAGTGGAAGTGAGGACACAGCTGATCCTGATGCTGGTAGGCAGAAGCAGAATTGTTTTTTTCTTGTTTTGCTCCCCAAAAATTAAGGTGCGTCTTATACTCCGAAAAATACGGTGTGTGTACATATATATATATATATATATATATATATATATATATATATATATATATATATATATATATATATATATATATATATATATATATATATATATATATATATATATATATATATATATATATATATATATGGAACGGAGCCTTTGGCCTAGTGGTTAAGTTGCTGCCCTGCAAGGCAGCCGGCCTGGGTTCAAATCCCAGTAAGGGGTATGGCTATCTGACGAGAGCAAAATAAGCTCGAAATAGATCTATAATAGTCTCCCTTTATTTTCATTTATCAGCAAAAAATCCTACATATATATAGGATACACATACACATACACATACACATACACATACACACACACACACACACACACACACACATATATATATATATGTAGGATTTTTTGCTGATAAATGAAAATAAAGGGAGACTATTATAGATCTATAATAGTCTCCCTTTATTTTCATTTATCAGCAAAAAATCCTACACATATAAATTAGTGTGTCGGCTATGTAAAAAACAGCCTGGATGGTCCCAGTGAGGGGCTGAAAGGCAAAAATGGAAGCTGTGATGCTTTCTCTCCCATATTTGGGTACACCAGGATAACATGACAGTATAGATAGATAGATAGATAGATAGATAGATAGATAGATAGATAGATAGATAGATAGATAGATAGATAGATAGATAGATAGATAGATAGATAGATAGATAGATAATAGATAGATAATTATGCTGATTAATTATACAAACTTATAAACAACTAATATTAACACAATTAAATATAAAACAATAGTTCTAAAAAAATTTATTACATTCCACCATCAATCATCCATTCTCTTTTAATCTCTCAAAAATTCCACTTCTTGTAAATTTTTCTCTTCTAACCCCTTCTCTTAATTTTTTCTTTTTCTTTCTTTTATTTTTGTACCAATAACTTCTTTGTTTCAAAATTCCTTTTCTTCCTTTTGAATATATTATTTGTGAAGGTCTACTCTCAATTCCTCCTAATCTCTTATCCCTATTACCCCCCTCATTTTTAAATTGCTTCCTCTGATACCAATGCTCCCCTCTTGCTTTTTTCTTATCACTGTAAATCCCAGTGTAATCATCAATCTGTTTTTTATTTTCAGTTTTCTTTTCATCTTTGTAGTCTTCTTATTTTTCATTTACTTCATTTTCATTTCCCACCATTGTTAATTATAAATGTTCTTTATAATCCAGCTTCATTTCTGTTTTCTTTCCACCTCTGTTTTCCAAAAAATAATATTTTATATCTTCATAAATGTATTTTAACATCCCAGCCACGCCTCCATATTGTCAGGTTTACAATTCACAAAGTTCACAATTTTTTTATTTGAAGCTCAAATCCATATAGTCTCTTTGTGTTTCAGTCCAGTCCAATTCAAATCATCTTATCTTCTATCACCAAAACATTGTACCATCAAACAAAATAGCAAGACACACACTGCTTTTAAGTTCTTTCAAACTCCTAGATATCTTCTTCTGGTCAAGGTCAGTCTCCAGCTGTCAGCAAATTCATGCTTCCCACAATCTGTTGCAGTATTTTCTTTTAACCAGCAGATGGCGTTGTCGATTTCCAATATAACAAAACAACTCTTTTTTTAAAACAGTCTCTGTATTTTAAATCCACTTAGCACTTATAAAATATTTTCTTCAGATTCTTTATTTCCCCCCCAGTCACTTTAACTTCCACCAAGTCAGTTATAAAAACATCCTCACATTTGGGCTTTTAGTCATGTTCCTTTAACTCTCTCTATGGTATTTCCAATTGCTAGATAGCCGCAAACTCCATTTTGAAACCTCTTTTGTTTCCTTTTAAGTTTTAAATTTCTTTTTATCATTAAATCGGCCAAGCACTCACCAGCTTCAGCACCTCTCTCCAGCACAAACGCTTAGATTTTGTCACCCAGGCAATCCACGATCTCTCCATTCAATCAGTCCGATCGTGGCCGTCCCAGCTAATGGCAACAGAGTTGTTTTCCTCAGCTGCTGGCCGAGAGGCTGGTGCCGGCTCCCCGGGTGGTTTACAAACCCCCCCAGACCTCCGACTGGTGTCTCTCTTCTCCACCGCCCCTCTAGGGCAGATCTGACCTGGTTCTAATCGGTTCCAGGTCTCCGAACAGCTGGGATTCGGGCTTCCCCGTGGAGTGTGGGGGACACCTGTACAGCTGCGATGTTGGCCATGCCCCCCTTCCAATCTTGTTTCCAATCTTGTTTTTCTTAAAAAAAAAGTGGTCAAACTCTGTTGCCTTTTCATCCTGTTAGGCTACTGCAATTTTATTTTAATAGATCTACTCCAAACATGACTAAGTCAGGGTTTAACTCAGCTGCCTTATTTTAATACTAATACTTAATACTTAATACTAAAACAGGTCATTTCTTGTACAGATGCTGTTAAAATTGATGTGGCTTTCTGGAAGTATACATTAGTCTCTGCTATTTAAAAGAAGATACAAAAGCACTGGGCCTCTTCAGATCAAGCATTTATTTTAAAAAGCTTTTTCATTTTGTTAACTTGTCTAGAACAATAATAAAGCAGTCTTTAAAAAATAAATCTAATATTTGAACATTCTCAGACATTTATAGTTATTGACTTACCTCCTTGCATCCAGTTTCAGCAGTCTGATTAGCACAAGAAAATAAAATTCTGCCTCTGCCTCTACCTCCCAGCAATTTGCCTCCTTGCAGTTTTAGTTTCACTTTCAGTTTAAGCACGTGGCCTGCCTGCAGAGTCAATCAGCTGAGGGTCGGGAAGCTGATAATCAGTTGCTTGGCTTAACAGGCTCTGTTCTGTTTGCTGTAAGGAGATACATTGCTGGGAGGCAGAGGCCAAAGGTTGGGGGTGGCTGGGTGGGGCTACATTCGGTATATAAGACGCACCCAAGTTTTCACCCTCTTTTTGGGGGTAAAAAGGTGCGTCTTATACTCCGAAAAATACGGTAGTTCTTTTTGAACGGTTTTTTGTTCTGAGTTTTGATACTTTTACTATGGCAAGATAAACAATTATATAACTCAAATTCATAAACTCAATAAAAATGATTATCAGTTGTAATCAGCAAAAGGCAGCCAGTATTATATAACTTTTATCACATTTCATAGTACCACATTATTATTATTGGATTGATATTTTGTTATTTTGTACAATTCAAATCAGTGTACATAATGCTCCCACCTATTTCCCCCCACAATAACCTCGTTAGTTGAGTTGGGCTGAGAGAGAACAAGCGGTCCAAAATCACTCAGCTGGCTTTCATGTTTTATAAGATACCCACCAATCTGCCATTACATATAAAGATGGAGGTCATGTTGTCAGGTATCTTTTTAAAATGTCCATAGGTTTCCTAAAAGCATAAGCGGTTTGTTGTCTTAGTGGCCAAGTCTCTAATCAATTGAACAGGGATCATTTGGGAAACCACAGCAGAATCTATAATTTAATGCTGGGATTTCCGACTACTTCAAACAAAGGAGAAGTTAAGAATAATGATTATAAATGTGGTTGCTTAAAGCTACACTCATTATTAAACTATCATGCTGCTGGAATGACACACAGAAGCTGGCTCTAACAAAATATTTCCAGACATCAATAAATGTACAGGGATTATGATATTCTTTCTCTTCCTGAAATACGTCTCAAGTCTTAAGCTTTTTTTTCTTCAGTCATTGTTTGGGGAAAATATCTTATTAATTCAAAACTTGGAAACTACATCTGGTAATAGAACAAAGGATTTTAGAAGTGAACCACTGGCTAAAGGGTCAGTGTTGCCCAAAAAACTTTGGATTCCTGAACCATAGTCTGCACTACCTCCATGATGGGCTTTTGACAAGGGATGGGCTGTATGTCACAAAGACTGGGAAGAATGTTTTCGGAAAACAACTGTCTCAACTTATCAGGAGGGCTTTTAACTAAAATTGAGGAGGGAGTGTGACCAATCTTTGGATCTCCAGGACCTAATTCCAAGAAAACACCCCTAGAAATCAAGTCAAATAATGAGATAAGGAGGGCTGGGAAGGAAGACAAACTCAAATACCAAATGGGAGACATAGGAAACATACCCAGAGTCAGACATAAAGACCTCAAGTGCCTATATACAAATGCACAAAGTTTGGGGAGCAAACAGGGTGAACTTGAACTATTAATACATGAAGGTAGATATGATATAGTTGGAATTACAGAAATTTGGTGGGCGAAACCCATAAGTGGAACATACTGATAGAAGGATACAAACTGTTCAAAAAAACCAGATCTCATAAAAGAGGAGGTGGAGTTGCACTGTATGTAAAGGACCACTACATTGCTAAAGAAATGCACAAAACCAAAGACAAAGACCTCCTAGAATGCATATGGGTCAACATAAAAAAAAGAATGACATTGCCATAGATGTATATTAAAGACCACCCAATCAAGCAGAAAAAAATAGATGTAATTTTTGCCAACCAATTAACAAATATATGTAGGAAACACACTACAATAGTAATGGGGGAACTTCAATTACACTGACATCAATTGGAAGACTAATTCCGCACCAAGTGAGAAATTGAATAGGTTCCTAACCAATCTAGCTGACAATTTTGTTGTCCAAAAGGTAGAGGAGGGAACTACAGGGACAGCCATACTGGACTTAATTCTTACAAACAGAGAAGAAGTGATAGAGGGAGTTGAAACCGCAGGAACCTTGGGTGAGAGTGACCATGTCATACTAGAATTCAACTTAATGCAAACACAAGCAATAGAACATAATGATATCAGAGTCCTAGATTTTAAAAGAGCTGATTTTAACAAACTCAGAGAGAACATGGGAAAGATTCCTTGGATGAAAATCCTAAAGGGGAAAACAACTCAAGAAGCTTGGGAAATTCTGAAAAATATGATCATAAAAGCCATACCAGCACAATACCACTGAAAAAGAAATACAAGAAATCCAAGAAGAAACCAGCATGATTGCATAAAGATCTCTCTGACAAATTGAAAGACAAAAAGGACAAGTACAAAAAATGGATGGAGGGACACTTAACTAAGGGAGAATATCAGCAGATAGCCAGAATCTGCAAAATCTAAGTCAGGAAAGCAAAGGCTCAGAATGAACAAAGACTTGCAACAAAAGTCAAAGATAATAAAAAAAGTTTCTTCCAACATATAAATAACAAGAGAGAAGACGGCAAGGAAGTAACAGGCAGCAGAGAGAAAGCAGAGCTGCTTAACTCATTCTTTGTATCGGTCTTCACACAGAAAGAAACTATAATCCAACCTACCAAAAACATAACTGTAAAAGACAGACTAGAAATAAAAGTCAAAATAAGCAAAAAAAATAGTAAGAGAACACCTGTCTGATCTTGATGAATACAAATCACTGGGACCTGATGGATTACATCCCAGAGTTCTAAAGGAGCTGGCAGATGTCATCTCAGAACCACTGTACCACATCTTTCAAAAATCTTGGAGCACCGGGGAACTACCAGAGGACTGGAAAAGAGCTGATGTGGTTCCCATCTTTAAAAAAAAAAGTGGGGGGGGAACCCAGACACAGGAAACTACAGACCAATCAGCCTAACATCAATACCCGGGAAGATATTGGAAAAGATAATAAAAAACAGAACTGCCAACATTTTATTTATTTATTTATTTATATGGATTTATATGCCGCCCAACTCCCAGGGGACTCTGGGCGGCTCACAACATGTCAATCCATTTTCCAATATAAAAAGACACAACAATTTAAAAGCTACAAAAATTAAAAAGAGCATCTAACATTCATAACCAAGGGGGGAGACCCATATCTGGTCTAGTTGGTCTCACTTTCACCCCGCCTGCCGGAAGAGCCAAGTTTTTATTGCTTTACAGAAGGCCAGCAGGGTGGGGATGGTCCTGATCTCTGGAGGAAGCTGGTTCCAAAGGGAGGGAGCTCCCACAGAAAAGGCTCTCCCCCTCGGCCCCGCCAACCGGCATTGCTTGGTCGATGGGACCTGGAGGAGACCAACTCTGTGGGCCCTAACTGGTCGTAGGGAGGTATGCGGCAGGATGCGGTCCTGAAGGTAACCTGGCCCTGAGCCATGTAGGCCTTTAAAGGTTAAAACCAACACCTTAAATTGGATCCGGAGACTAATGGGCAGCCAATGCAGCTGGCGGAGGATAGGTGTTACGTGGGTGTATCTAGGTACACCCGCCACAGCTCGCGCAGCTGCATTTTGCACCAGTTGCAGTCGCCGGACACTCTTCAAGGGTAGCCACATGTAGAGCGCATCTAGAAATGAGTAAAGTAATAACTAGAAGTCAGCATGGGGTTGTTAAAAACAGATCAAACCAAACCAGTCTTATTTCATTCTTCAACATAGTAACTAACCTATTAGACCAGCAAAATACTGGGGACATAATATACTTAAACTTCAGCAAAACATACGACAAAGTAGACCAAAACCTACTTCTTGGTAAGCTAGAAAAAAGTGGGATAGATAGCATCACCATCAGATGGATTTGTAACTGGCTGACAAACCGAAATGAGTAGTCTTAATGGTACTACATCTACATAGAGGGAAATAAGCAGTGGGATACGACAAGGTTTCATCTTAGGCCCAGTACTCTTCAATATCTTTATAAATGACTTAGATGAGGGAATAGAAGGGGAACTCACCAAATTTGTGGATGATACTAAGCTGGCAGGAATAGCCAACATTCTAGATCAGTGATGGTGAACCTTTTCGGCACTGAGTGGCGAGTGCTGAAAAGGGAGCACTTCACGTACATTTGTCTGGGCCACGACTAGGAAGAGGAGCTGCCCAGGGGGCATGCGTGCACACACATGCGCTGGCCAGCAAGTCTTCCGGTTACTGCCACACATGCGCACGTGCCGATCAGCTGGCTGGTGCCAATCAGCTGGCTGGTGCGCATGCTCACGCTGGAAAACGGAAGACCAGCTCTTCCGGTTTCCGGCACTGCCGCACTCACAAAGGCAAGCTGATCGTCGCATGCGCATGCGCGCCAGAAACCCCAGAAGAGGAACAGGAAATGTCGCACATGCCAGGCAACATGGATCCATGTGCCACTTTGGGCACACGTGCCATAGGTTCGCCATCATGACCCTAGATGGATCTTGACAGACTTGGACACTGGGCCCTATCTAGCAAAATGAAATTTAATGTAGAGAAAAGTAACCTTGTTCTGTCCCCACTACATGTTAGTCCATGTGCAGCTCAACATGCAGCTAAATCCAACTATCCTCCAATAAAACAGACTATGTGTGTAGATATGGTTGCTTTAGTGAAAGAACAGGATATAGTGAAACTGGGGAAAATAGGAATATATACAGTGAGAACCAAATTCAAGATAGGCAGTAGAGTTACTGCTGAACATAACAATTAATAAATACAAGTAATCTAAATCTCACCAGCGATGCTCTGTGTGTGGGATGTGGGTTTGTCCTTGGAGGAACATGTGCCACAGATTAAGATGGATTCTTCCTTGTGCTTCTACCTCTTCCAAATGCTAAAGGAAAACGGATTCAGGCTTCCCAGTAAGCAGTTGTTTTGAGAGTGCAGGCTGATGGGTAAAAGGGTTTGGTCAGCTTCAAAATAATATAATTGGTATTTGTCCCTCTGGTCACTAGATGGGGCTAGAAAGCAACAACAGTGTATAAAGATTATATGTTGGGGCATGACAAAAGTCTTACATTTAGACAAGAAAAACCAAAAATTCACATATAGAGTGGGAGAAATCAGGCTTAATAGCAGTAACTGTGAGAGGGATCTTGGAGTCTTTGTGGACAACCAATTACATATGAGCCAGCAGTGTGCACTGGCAGCCAAAAAATCCAATGCAATCCTAAATTGCATTAACAGAGGGATACAATCAAGATCAAGTGAGGTACTAATACCACTCTATAAAGCCTTAGGAAGACCACACCTAGAATACTACATCCAGTTATGGTCACCACACTATAAAAAAGATGTTGAGACTCTAGAAAGAGTGCAGATAAGAGCAACCAAGATGATTAAGGGACTGGAGGCTAAAACATACGAAGAATGGTTGCAGAAACTGGGCATGGCTAGTCTAGTGAAGAGAAGGACCACGGGAGACATGATAGCAGTGTTCCAATATTTGAGGGGCTGCCACAGAGAGGATGCTTTTCCAAAGCATCTGAAGCCCAGACAAGGAATAATGGATGGAAACTGAATAAGGAGAGATTCAACCTGGAAATAAGGAGAAATGTTCTGACAGTGAGAACAATCAACCAATGGAACAGCTTGCCTCCAGAAGTTGTGGAGCTTCATCACTGGAAGCTTTCAAGAAGAGACTGGACTGCCACCTGTCAGAAATGGTGTAGGGTCATGATGGCAAACCTATGGCACGCATGCCACAGATGGCACGCGGAGCCATATTGGCGTTGCTCCATGTCAGCTCCATCGCGCATGTGTGCGCTGGCCAGCTGATTTTCAGCCTGCTTTTCGGCAGTTTTCACTGTCTGCAGGCTTCAGGAGTCTGTTGTGAGGCCTGTGTGAATGCTCGAAGGGGGGGCAGCACGGGGGGGAAGTGCGCATGCGCAGGGGGTTGTGCGCATGCACGGGCGGGAGGGCATGGGTGTGGGCACACGTGTTAGCTCGCACACGCACAACCTTTTGACACACAAACTCAAAAAGGTTCGCCATCACTGGTGTAGGGTCTCCTGCTTGAGCAGTGGGGGTGGGTGTTGGACTAGATGACATAGAAGATGCCTTCCAACTCTGTTAAATATGTTACTACTGTGATATTCAGCTTCACAACAATAAACGAAATTATACGTGGAAAACAATCACATGGGTCTGCATGCCTGCTCACTTCAATTAGGAAATCTCCTTCCCGATAAAACTCTACATGAAAAGGGGCAAAAGATCGCAGAACTCATATCAATCCGTCCCACCGGGCGGTTTGAAACGATCAATCAGAGGCGCGAGACGTCAGCGTCATAGCATACGCATGCGCACACACGCAAAATTTTCCCTAGATCCGGGAACTTTCCCTTCGTAGGGCTTTTCGGTGCCGAAGGCGGAACGAGAGGCTTGTTGCAAATGCTCCACGCCTAATGCGCCATAGAGCTACTTAATGCGACTTCTTGACTCTTTCTTCCGTTAACTAAGCGGGGATTAAAATTGCCATAAGGATAAAATCACCGGGTTTTTTTCTATTATTTGCAGGGGCCAATTAAAAAAAAAAAGCTTCAAGCGGCGCTATGAAACCGAGCAACCAAATCCCTGACAGTATCTTTAACCTCTCTACAATCTCACGCATGCGCCCTCTGCAACTGACATGCGCTTGTTGCATTAATCGGAAAGCGCACAATTTGAACCGATTGTTTGGGGCTGGGTGTGTTTGTCTTCTGGCCTGTATTTGGCGGGAAGGGAAGAATTATGCAACCCGGTGTACTCCGGAGCCGGTCCGGTAATAAGCCCGCCGGTCGCATGGCACAGGAGCAGCATCCGCAGTCCGGAACCCCGTGGAAAGAAACGCGGCTGGCTTTGAGACGCTTGGCCGAGTGCCTGAAGTGCTCCCTTTGGTAACCGATTATGCCTGAGCAAAAGGAGGGCGGAAGGGATGGCGAAGAGGTTTTGAATGGGGAAAAGGGATTTGGAAATTAAGTCATATTTGCTGTTATCAGTGGTCCTGCGGATGTTTCCAGCCCAGAACTGATCCCTGTAACTAACCTGTGCCAACAGACCATATTGTTTAGTGCAGGGGTTTCCAGCCTTGGCAACTTTAAGACTTGTGGAGTTCAACTCCCATGGTTGGAGACCCCCGATTTAATGAGTTGTGTAAAACTTGTTAATAACAAAAAGCTAGGGGAATTAATTATTTGAGGCAGCATTATATGTATTGATCTACTCCAGCCTTTTCTGGCTCCATATAAAATGTTCGGCAAGTGGCATTTTTAACAAAATCAAGTGGCAGAGAATGTATCTGACCATTAGTGAGAGATGTTTTTGTTTGTTTGCTTTTGTTTGTTTTTCAAGTCAGTGTTGACTCCTGGAAAAGTCCTTGAAGTTTTCATGGCAGAGTTTTTTGGAAGTGGTTTGCCGTTGTCTCCTCTTTTGAGCCCACGCATAAAGTGAAGTAGAAGTCATGCTCTCCTTGTTTCTAGCCCAGTGTCTCAACCACCACACCAGATTAGCTCTCAATTTTGCAAACAAAATTCTTTTAATTTTTCCTTTTAGATGTGATTCTCCTTGAAATGGGAGTTTGCAATTGTAGATGGGATTACTGTTATTGAATGCTATTCCCTTAAATTAGGGAATTCCTTAAATATAGACATTTTTACTTATATTCAGAGCGTGATTTTCTTTGGAAGAATGTTCAGTGTTGTGACTCCCTAGATTTCCCAGATAACACTTACTTTGTTGGCACTGGTCATCCTTCCTCAATATAGAGTCCATCAAATGAATTAGGAATTGCAATTTCAACAACTATACTGCCAGGTTATAAATGCTGACCTTGGGGTTATTCTAGAGCAGGTTCTTCAAACTTTTTAAATGGGGCCAATTCACGGTCCCTCAGACTGTTGGGGGGCTGGACCACCTGGGTGGGCATGGCTAGTTGGTCATGTGACTGGGTGGGCATGACCAATTTAGCAGTCCAAACAATATACACAAATCAAACTTGATTTTTTTATGCTTCTGGGGGTGGAAAGCAGGTTAGTGAAGGGATGTGGCTGCCTTGGGGTGTGTATGAGGGACTTCTGTTTCTCTCCCCCCCCTTCTCTCTCTCTCCCCCTCCCGGGGAGGGAAAAAATGGCCCATTTTTGGCCTCTCGGGGCCTTTGCATGTCCTCTATTTGGCCTACCCGTCCTCCAGTACCACTTTGCCTCCCGAGGCCTCCGCGTGTCCCGTTTGTGGCCTTCAGAAGGCAGGTGGGAGCTGTCAGGTAGGCGGGATGATGTGGGCAGGGCAGCCTCGTCCCGCGCTGGCCAGATGAATGGCTTCGGTGGGCCATAGTTTCAGGACCCCTGCTCTAGAGTATACTCTATGTCATTTGTGTTTGGGTTCTGATATTTCAGTGGCAAAATCACAGTAATATTGCAGAATGAATAAAGGGTTTCAACACTGGTTTGCACAGTTGAAGGTAGCATGCCATTAAAACCTTGTTATCGAAGTTGCCCTGAATATCCATGGATTTTGATATTTTGGTTGCAACTCATCCCTTCCAGAACCAGACAAGAACCTGTAGCTTCTTATCAGCACATTTAAACACAGCTTCATTTCAGTTTTCCCTCAAGCTATAAGACACTGGAATAAGTAGCAGCTAGAGAAGTAACCATCCTGTTAATGTCTGCTTCCTTCTGTGCAGAATCCCCTTTGATATTTGTATAACACTGTTGAAATTTACCAAAAAAATACAGTGAGAAATAACTTGAACAATGCTGTAATTAATTATTGATTGTGAGAGAGCAGATAGAAGATGCTTTACTTTCTGGGTCTTTAATGTGAATTTTATGGACCCCTGTGTTCCTACTTGGCTCTGTGCCTCACCCAATTTTATTTATCAAATTCTTTTAATTAATAATTAGGAAGCCAATATGCTGCAGTGTACCAATCTGATACATAATCTTTATTTGCAGCAATGCTTCTAAATTCTGTATATTCCCTTGAAGGATTTTGAAAAAGTAAAAATAATAAGGTACTGCTTATTTTAAAAAAAGGGGCCTGGGGGGGTGGCAATGTACTATTGAGTACATCTGCTCAATATGGTGGGCGGTTAAAAGGAATAGCAGCAAATAATTTAACTGCTTTGCCACTATCAAATGGGTGTTTTGTATAGCAATCGGATGAGTGAGCCCATAACATGATTTCAAAATTTCAGATGTGCTCCCAACCTAAAAAGATTAGGATCCATAATTTAATTTCAAACAGTTAAGAAATCTAATGAATTTGATGTCCCTTGATGCAACCAAACAAAGCTTTAATTATTGTAAACCTACTTGCTTCTGTTTTACAGGGAAGCTTAAACTGTCCACCAGATTCTAAAAACATACCCATGGGATTTGCAGCCATCCTTGATACCATATTGCTAGCCATGTTTTTCTGTATTGGAGGTGGAATTCTTAACATGTCCCAAGAGTCAGCTACCTAGAGTGATGTTATTTGAGTAGGAAAGATGAACACATTTTTTCTTAGTACACTTTTTAATGTTTATGTAGAAGAAACAGTGTTTACATAGCTTGTTTATCTTGATATTATTTATCTTGGAGATGCAATGAAAATGTATCTATTCTAATATTTAGGACAGAAATAACTCAATTCCATTTATTCTCTTCTTGACAGTACTAACGTTCTGAAGAAACCTGTGAACCTAGGAAGTTGTGAACATATCTTCTGTCTGTGAGTCATGACATAATTCTAAGGGAGATGAACGGTTCAAAAATGTGAAAAATAATAAACTGTTATAAAGCTTTTCCCAAACTTGCCAATTTTGATCATGTTTTTAGTCTGAAGTAAATATATACAGTGGGGCAAAAAAGTATTTAGTCAGCCACCAATTGTGCAAGTTCTCCTACTTAAAAAGATGAGAGGCCTGTAACTGACATCATAGGTAAACCTCAACTATGAGAGACAAAATGAGAAAACAAATCCAGACAATTACATTGTGTGATTTGGAAAGAATTTATTTGCAAATTATGGTGGAAAATAAGTATTTGGTCACCTACAAACAAGCAAGATTTCTGGCTCTCACAGACCTGTAACTTCTTTAAGAGGCTCCTCTGTCCTCCACTCATTACCTGTATT
The DNA here is from genome assembly GCA_023053685.1 of Diadophis punctatus similis. Lineage (NCBI taxonomy): Eukaryota > Metazoa > Chordata > Lepidosauria > Squamata > Dipsadidae > Diadophis > Diadophis punctatus. The sequence goes on from JALIGW010000031.1 coordinate 5,845,477, forward strand.
AATGGCACCTGTTTGAACTTGTTATCAGTATAAAAGACACCTGTCCACAACCTCAAACAATCACACTCCAAACTCCACTATGGTGAAGACCAAAGAGCTGTCGAAGGACACCAGAAACAAAATTGTAGACCTGCACCAGGCTGGGAAGACTGAATCTGCAATAGGCAAGCAGCTTGGTGTGAAGAAATCAACTGTGGGAGCAATTATTAGAAAATGGAAGACATACAAGACCACTGATAATCTCCCTCGATCTGGGGCTCCACGCAAGATCTCACCCCATGGGGTCAAAATGGTTACAAGAATGGTGAGCAAAAATCCCAGAACCACATTGGGGGACCTAGTGAATGACCTGCAGAGAGCTGGGACCAACGTAACAAAGGCTACCATCAGTAGTAGCTACCATCAGCTGGGACCAACGTAACAAAGGCTACTACGCCGCCAGGGACTCAGATCCTGCAGTGCCAGACGTGTCCCCTGCTTAAGCCAGTACATGTCCGGGCCCGTCTGAAGTTTGCTAGAGAGCATTTGGATGATCCAGAAGAGGATTGGGAGAATGTCATATGGTCAGATGAAACCAAAGTAGAACTGTTTGGTAGAAACACAACTCGTCGTATTTGGAGGAGAGAGAGTGCTGAGTTGCATCCAAAGAACACCATACCTACTGTGAAGCATGGGGGTGGCAACATCATGCTTTGGGGCTGTTTCTCTGCAAAGGGACCAGGACGACTGATCCGTGTACAGGAAAGAATGAATGGAGCCATGTATCGTGAGATTTTGAGTGCAAACCTCCTTCCATCAGCAAGGGCATTAAAGATGAAACGTGGCTGGGTCTTTCAGCATGACAATGATCCCAAACACACTGCCTGGGCAACGAAGAAGTGGCTTTGTAAGAAGCATTTCAATGTCCTGGAGTGGCCTAGCCAGTCTCCAGATCTCAACCCCATAGAAAACCTTTGGAGGGAGTTGAAAGTCTTGTGTTGCCCAGCGACAGCCCCAAAACATCACTGCTCTAGAGGAGATCTGCATGGAGGAATGGGCCAACATACCAGCAACAGTGTGTGCCAACCTTGTGATGACTTACAGAAAACGTTTGACCTCTGTCATTGCCAACAAAGGATATATAACAAAGTATTGAGATGAACTTTTGATATTGACCAAATACTTATTTTCCACCATAATTTGCAAATAAATTCTTTCCAAATCACACAATGTGATTGTCTGGATTTGTTTTCTCATTTTGTCTCTCATAGTTGAGGTCTACCTATGATGTTAATTACAGGCCTCTCTCATCTTTTTAAGTGGGAGAACTTGCACAATTGGTGGCTGACTTTTTTTTATTTTTTACCGTGGGGCAAAAAATACTTTTTTGCCCCACGGTATTGTTGCTTTTTGTGGCTGCTAGTATATTTATATCTTCTTATGTAACTATACCTGTCTGTCTCAGAAAAGCATTTATTTGCTGTAGTGCTTTTTTTCTTTTTATCATTATAGATGAAATAAAAATTAAATTATTTAAGCCTGTGTTAGGTTTGACATATTTATTATGCATTTACGGTAAATAACCTCCATTCCACACAGACGTACACATCATCCTATCAGTATAATAATCTAGAAACACTCAGCCTATATGTACAAACTACAAGTAGTCCTTGCTTACCTACTCCTCATTCAGTGAACCTTCAAAGTTATGACAGTGTTGAAAAAATAACTTTATAACTAATGCTGCATTTACAACCTTTGCAGCATACCTCAGTCATGTGACTGTCATTACAGTCAGTGCCTGACCTGTTGTTATTTTTTCCCTTGCAGACCAGATGATTGGAGAAAAAGCAATTATAAGAGAATAAGTAGGCACACAATGGGGACTACACATCAAAATGATATGCTGGCAGTCCTTAGCACATTCTGGACTGGAAGCTGGAAGTACATTATACAAACAGTCAAGTATATTACTCATTGTGTCCCTGTTTACGGTCTTTAATCTCTTCCTCTCCAGTCTCTGTGAAAATGGGGGCAGGGGTGGGGGAGGAAAAAACCCCCAAGCAATTTATGTAGGCAATCTCTTATGCCTGGCCCATTTTTTGCCACATTGCTTTCAATGTATATTCCCTATTGTGCCTGATTACTTTCTTGTAATCCCTTCCTATCCAATGAGTAAATACAAACATTAATTCCCTTCTTGCTAATTATCTCAAAATGGTAGGAGGCAAACAAAAACTGAAGGAGTGAAACTGATTAGTCTTGTCAGTTTCAAGCTGAAAAGCACAGTCCCTGTTACTTGATTTCCCACTTAACAATCACTAATAGTGGTCTCTAAACGAGGACTTGGATTATTATTTGCATGTCTTTAGAAATAGTACTTCATATTGCATATGATGCTAATTCTACTACATGTAAACGTTTCATTTGGATTGGATTTCCCAGATTAAATTAGACTGAAGTATATCTGTTGGGTTGAAGTAGTTGTACTTTATTTTAGTTTTATCTTACATTATTTTGTAAACCTTTTCATGTAATATTTGTAATATTTTTCCTCTCTTTTTCCTTTTAAAATAAATTGTTTTTTTTAAATATATGATATAAATATTAGGAGCAATTAAAAAGAGTGTAAAGAGATCATTCTCTAAGCATCTCGAAAACTGGTAGCAAGTCATGTTTGCCAACAGTTAGCATGTTTAATCTCTTCAATTGGTAAACTCTATTAATAGATGATAGGAATTTTGTAGGTATAATAATAATTTGATTTCAGTAAAACATTTGACAAAATGTCACATGATATGTTGATTAGCAAACCAGTTAAGTAAATAAATTGGTTTTCAAATAATGCTGGAAGAGTGCTAATAAATAGTTCCTCATCAGATTATAGATAAATATCAAGAGTTAGGGTGCCTAAAATTTCAATTCTGGGTGATCTACTTGAAAGGCTGCAACTCTTCAATAGCTTTAAAAAAAAGTTTTATTAGATTTTTTAAAAAAATATACATCAATATCAATAAATGAACAGTGTGGCCTCTGGATATAATTCATTTTGATACAAATAGCAATAATAATTACAATATTTGTTTCATTAATCAATCTTATATAATCCCAGTATTAATATACCATATTTTTCGGAGTATAAGATGCATCGGAGTATAAGACGCACCTTAGTTTTGGGGGAGGAAAACAAGGAAAAAAGGCCTCTGCCTCCCAGCAATTTGCCAAACAGCAAACAGCACAGATGATATACACTGTTTGCTGTGTATTTCTCTGCATGTGTGTCTGACCCATAGAAATGGCAAAGAATTGGAGAAATGTACATTATGGCAGTATATTAATCCCAGAAAGTTTTCTTAAATGTAATCACACTAACTCTCCCAATTATTTAACTAGATCTACTCCAAACATGACTAAGTCAGGGTTTAACTCAGCTGCCTTATTTTAATACTAATACTTAATACTAATACTTAATACTTAATACTAAAACAGGACATTTCAGATTATACTTTTACAGAACTTTAAAATTGATGTGGCTTTCTGGAAGTATTCTCTGCTATTTAAAAGAAGATACAATAGCACTGGGCCTCTTCAGATCAAGCATTTATTTTAAAAAGCTCCATTTTGTTAAGTTGTCTAGAACAATAATAAAAGTCTTTAAAAATAAGTCTAATAATTTAAACATTCTACAGACATTTATAGTTATTGACTTACCTCCTTGCAGCAAAAAACAAACAGCCAGTTTCAGCACAGTCTGGTTAGCACAAGAAAATAAAATTCTGTCTTTGCCTCTCCCTCCAGCAATTTGCTTCCGTGCAGCTTTAGTTTCACTTTCATTTTAGCACGTGGGCTTGCTGGCAACTTCAATCAATCAGCTGAGTGTCGGGAGGCAGATAATCAGTGGCTTGTGCTAATCAGGCTCTGCTGCTGTTTGCTGCAAGGAGGTAAATTGCTGGCAGGCAAAGATCAAAGAGTGGGGGTGGCTGGGTGGGGCTACATTCGGTGTATAAGACGCACCCAAGTTTTCACCCTCTTTTGGAGGGTAAAAAGGTCTGTCTTATACTCCAAAAAATACGGTACATGTTAGTTTTAGAGTAGCTAGTCAATATTTCAATGTTCCATTTTAATGCCAATGATGATATTAAGCATACATAGTAATACCATCTTTCAACCTCTAATCTAATCTAATCCATCTAGTTATTACTTATATTCTATTATATAAAAATTACATCTGCTAATATTCCCCCTATTTCTAATTTCTACCTCTATTCTAGTTTCTAGTCAGGCCACAATTACTAATCCTAGTGTTAATACACATGTTTATATCAAGACATAATCCTTCATTATTTGGTTATTCAAAGTCTCAGTACGCCATTCTAGTACCAATCGTCCTATTTAACAGTTTAACAGAGTTGGAAGGGAACTTGTAGGTCATCTAGTCCAACCCCCTGCTCAAGCAGGAGACCCTACACCATTTCTGACAAATTGCAGTCCAATCTCTTCTTGAAAGTCTCAAGTGATGAAGCCCCCACAACTTCCGAAGGCAAGCCATTCCATTGGTTGATTGTTCTCACTGTCAGAGGTACAGTGGTACAGTGATTCTGAGATTATATCAGCCAGCTCCTTTAGTACTCTGGCGTGTAATCTGTCTGGTCCTTTATTATTTGATCATACCTAATAGTACCATCTTTCAATCTCCAATCTTTCCATCTAACTATTGCTTTTATAAAGGTGTGTATTCTGATTTCTACCTCTATTCTGGTTTTTAATCAGAAAAAAGAAATTAAAAATTCATTTCTATCCATCATCTCTTGTCTGTTTTAATACTTCAATTCTTACTCATTTTTTAGGTTGCCTCCCATACTCCTCTCTTGGATCTTTGTCTTTATCAGCATCTGTGTCTTCACCATTCAGTCTGAATATATCTCCCATCTCTATCCTCCTAAGCTGCCAGGTCTCCAGAGTGTCCACCCACACCCTTATCTCCCTTTCAAAAGTATCTTCCAGGTTATCCGATTCCATTTTAAAATCTGTTAAGGTACCTTTCCCTTGGTTTATTTCATCAGTCATTATTATCTTTATCGTCTTCTCCTTCTCATCTTCTTGCTTTAATTTCTATCAGAAATTAAAGATAGTTTAATTTGTATCTTTGTTTGTCTGTTCTATCTTTTCCTCCATTCTTTCTGCTGTCTCCTCTCTTTCCTGGACTCTTTGATTTTCATTCATTATCAGTTGTAGGATATTTTCTATTTTCCCATGTACGCCTTGCAATAGGTTCTTTATCTCTCTGTGATTCTTTATCATAGTGCCCCTAATGCCGTGATGGCAAACCTATGGTACGCGTGGCAGAAGTGGCACGCAGAGTCGTCGTCCGTTGCTCCTTGGGTTTCCGGCCAGCTGGTCTTCGTGCGTGCATGCGCACCAGAAACCGGAAGACCAGGTGGTGGTGTGCATGCGCATGCCAGAAACTGGAAGATCATCTTCCTAGTGTGCACATGCACTTCCGGTTTCCAGCGTGTGCATGCGCACTGGCCAGCTGGTCTTCGCACGTGCATGCACGCCAGAAACTGGAAGACCAAGTGGCCGGTGCGCATGTGTGCGCTGGAAACCGGAAGATCATCTTCCTCGCATGCGCAATGGGCGGCTGCTCTTCTGGTTTCTGGCATGCTCGCACACGCTCCCATTTTGGCACTCCATGCCAAAAAGATTCGCCAACGCTGCCCTAATACTTTGAAACATCAATGCCATTTCTTTTGAAATCTCACTCATTTCCCCCTGATGGAGCATCTTGTCTTATTTTAGTAAGTCCTGCTCTTACTCAATAGTCCAAAAACAATATATTCAAGTCCAATGTTGCTCCTCAGAAAGTTCAATAATCATAATTCTTTACATCTCAGGATTATTAATCAGTTCAATTTTAAATAGTCCAGGCAGCTTTCCACAAATCAAGTCACTTTACTTTACTTAAGAGTCTTCTTTATTCTCACAATAGAGTCTCCAGTAGTCATAAAGTAAATAGTTATAGAACAATAAATATCACCACAGTCCTCCAGATGAATGTTGTTTATTCCCAGGCTTGTAGGGGTATGGTATATTTTTCATTCACCAATAGATGGTGCCCTCAGCTTAGGTTTCAGCGTTGTTTCAAGTCTGATAAATTGATTAATCCAATTTTAGTTCAATTTATGGAAACAAAGTCAGCTATTCAACTAAAAAGTTCCAGCGTTTTATAATGCCTTTCCAAAACAACCTACCCAGTTTAAAAATCCCATTTTCTATGTTTTAAAAGGTCTTTAGCTTTTCTCCCCATAGTTCCTTTCTTTCAGGTCTAGAATTTTTCTCTCTATGGTTGTTCGCCGCTTTAGGAAATACCATATTTTCTGGAGTATAAGACGCACCGGAGTATAAGACGCACCTTAGTTTTGGGGGAAGAAAATAGGGGAAAAATCTACCTACCAGGTATTCATCTTGCTAGCATCCTTAGTCTGTTCAGCTTCAGCACATTATTTTATCCCCTGGTTAGGGCTGAAAAAAATATTCTTCGAAGAGAGTAGGAATGAAAACAAGCCTGCAAAGACTTAGGGCTGGTAAAAAACTACTTTGAGGGAGTAGGAATAAAAAAATGCTGCAAGCCGGTAGGATCGTTAGCACCTCTTAGGGCTGAAAAAACCTTTTTCAGAGGGAGTAGGAATGAAAACAAGCCTGCAAAGACTTAGGGCTGGAAAAAAACTTCTTCAGATTGAGTAGGAAGCCGGGAAGATCGTTAGCACCTCTTTAGGGCTGGAAAAAAAAGCTCCGAAAAAGCTACATTCAGAGTATAAGACGCACCCAAATTTTCAGCCTCTTTTAGGGAGGAAAAAGATGCATCTTATACTCCGAAAAATACGGTAGTTCTAAGAGTCTTTTCCTGGATTTTCCTCTTTTTTTTTCTTTTAAGGTTAGGCTCTAAATAAAAAAGGAATCTTCTCACCCAGATCCAGTCACTGCACTGCTTCTGCACATTTCTTTGTTGCCTCGGTTGTCCCAGCTTCGTGGCAGCCATGATGGCTGCCTCTTTACCACCCCTACAGGGTGGCTTTAGCTCCTTTTGGAGCCCTCCAACAGGGAGAACTTGGCACGGGAGCATGGAGACACACTCCTTGTATCCATTCTCGCCGCGACGTCAGCCGGAAGTCTGCTTCAATAGCTTTTGAATGACTTGGAGAGTTGGAAGGATTGCTATAACACCGTGATGGCAAACTTATGGCACGCGTACTGGAAGTGGCATGCAGAGCCATCTCTCTGGGCACGCGAGCCATTGCCTGTTGCTCTTCTGGGTTCCAGCACGCTGGCCAGTTGGTCTTCACATGCGTGGGAGTGCCAGAAACCGGAAGAGCAGCTGCCCGGTGCGCATGTGTGCACTGGGAAGATGATCTTCCGGTTTCTGGCACGTGCAATCATGCTGGCCACCTGGTCGTCTGGTTTGTGGTGTGCATGCTCATGCGAAGACCAACTGGCCGGTGCACATGCGTGCACCAGAAACCGGAAGATCATCTTCCTGGCGCGTGCATGCGCACCATTCGGCTGCTCTTCCTGTTTCTGGTGCTCCCGTGCACATGAAGACCAACCGACCGGCGCGCCGGAACACGGAAGAGCAAGGGGAGCAGAGCTGCTGGCCAGGATGGGCGGGCCTGCTCACCTGAGCAGGCTTCTGCAGCCCCAGCCCTCCAGTCTGCAGCATTGACTCGCGTCTACGGTCTGGAGCACCTGGCCGGCTTGGGCGCACGGAGCAGCATTTGCTGGCTGGGTGGCCGCCCGCCCCACCCGCTGCTGCTCCTGCCGCCAGGGGTGAGGGGGCGGCGGCGGTTCTCACACCGCCACTTCTGGCTGGGATGCTGGAGCAGCCAGGAGGAGGAGGAGCCTCCTCACACATGGAGACGCCGCTGAGGGCCCGGCTCACCAGGGGGGCAGCGGCTGCGCAGGCCGGCCAGTCACTCCTGCTGTCACCCTGCTGCTGCTGCTGCTACTCTTCTGGGGTGACGGGGCTGCGCAGGACCCGAGTCCGTGTGGGAGAAACATCTGTCCGAGGCTGGGGTAAGAGGTGCGCCGGTCGGGAAGCGGTCACTCTCCCTTGGCAGAAGTGGCGGGAGGGGGGGCTGCGCTGGCTTGTTCTTGGTGGCGGGCTGGGGGGGGTGCTTCATCACGGCCAAAGTTGTGGCGAAGCTGTCCCGCCTGCTGGTCCTCCAACCCGAGCCCTGGCAGCACCAATGCCACTTCCCTCCGAGGCCGGGAAGGGGCTCTGGCTTTCCAGCGGATGGAGGTGGCATTTCTGCTCAACTTTCCCTCCCTGTCCGGGGCTGCGGAACCGGGTCGTCAGTGGGGATGTCCCGCCACCCCGACAGGGACCAGGGAGGTGCGAGGACCCCCAAAAGGCCAGGCGGAGCTGATGCATGTGCACGGAACAGCTGGTCTTTGTGCACGCATACTCATCAGAAACTGGAAGACTAGGTGGCCGGCACGTATGTGCGCGCTGTAAACCAAAGGATCATCTGCTTTTCTGGTTTCTGGCGCGTGTGCGCGCTCCCGTTTCGACACTCAGTGACGAAAGGGTTCGCCAACACTGCTATAACATCTGCAGGTTATATAAATTTGGGTGGATTAGTTAATACAGGTAGTCCTTGAGTTACAACCACAATTGAGCCCAAAATTTATGTTGCTAAGTGAAACATTTGTTCAGTGAGTTTGCCCCATTTTATGGCTTTTCTTGCCACTATTGTTAAGTGAATCATTTCATTTATTAAATTATTAACATGGTTGTTAAGTAAATCTGGATTCCCCATTGACTTTGCTTGTAAGGAGGTCACAAAAGGTGATCACATGACCCTGGGATACTGCAATCATCATAAATATGAACCACTTGCAAATCATCTGACTTTGATCATGTGACCAAGAGGATGCTGCAATTGCTGCAAGTGTGAAAAACAGTCATAACTCACTTTTTTCAGTGTTGTAACATTGAACGGTAACTAAATGAACTGTTGTAAGCCGAGGACTATTTGTACTTTAAAAGATAAATAAAATTCAAAATAATGTTTTGAATAGGATAAAAAAAATGGGAAAAAAGAAAAAAGATAAAATTTAAAAGATAAATGGAAATATATTCACTTAAGAAGCAAACATTAAATGTATAGCATTAGGATATCTTGTTTAGTCATGATAGTACTTGATTGATTATTCAGTTATTTATGGTCTGATTTAGGCCAAGACCTATAGTAAGTTGAAAATGAGCCAGCAATCTATTGTGGTTGCAAAAATGCACTTCAACAACAAAAATAGTCCAAATTACAGGAAGGAAACGTTGCTTGAGTAAGATCTCACCTTGGTATTGTACCTGGTTCTGGGCACCACATTAAGTAAGATTCAAATGAACTGGAACAAGCTCAGAAAAGCTTGTTGAGAATTATCAGGAGAGTTGAGATGAAGTCCTAGGACAGTGGTGGCGAACCTTTTTCGGCTCGCGTGCCAAAAAGGGGGGGCGCGCGCGCACACACCCATTCCCTCCCCCCCACGCATGCGCACAACACCCCCCCATGCTGCCCCCTGCGCATGCGCACACCCCCCCACCCCCGCACAAAGGCTTACCGGAGCCTGGAACGACGAAACCGGCAAACCGGAAGTGCGAAAAAACGCACTTCCGGTTTGCCGGTATGCTGTTTTTTGCACTCCGGAGGGTTCAGGGAAGCTCCCTGAAGCTCCGGAATGCAAAAAACTACAAAACGGACAAACCGGAAGTGCGGAAAAGTGCACTTCCGGTTTGTCCATTTTGTAGTTTTTTGCATTCCGGAGCTTCAGGGAGCTTCCCTGAACCCTCCGGAGTGCAAAAAACAGCACACTGGCAAACCGGAAGTGTGTTTTTTCGCACTTCCGGTTTGCCGGTGGGAACCCTCGCGTGCCGGCTTCTATGGCTCCGCGTGCCACCTCTGGCACGCGTGCCATAGGTTCGCCACCACGGTCCTAAGAAGAAAAATTGAAAAGTCATTTATGTTTAGCTTTCAAAAAAACCCGGAAAAGGATAAGTTCTTTAAATCTCTGAGAGATACCACATAAGGCCAAGATATGTTCTTTCTCTTTCAATAGAGCAGGAACTGAAATAAAGGATTTATATTGTAGAAAGTCAGATTCTAAACAATGTAGAAAAAAGTTTCTAATGGTATGAACTGTATGACAGTGGAACCAATTAAGCAGAGTAGGAGATGAGTGTATCCATTTATTGGATGTGTTCAAATAGAACTTAAAAGTCATCTAAGATCCTTGAATTTGGATTGTTGCACTCAAAAAGATTTGTAACCACTATGATTCTAATTATTGGGAATAATTTTGAAAAGCCTTAGCTACGGATATTTTCTAGCACAATAATGGAACAATTGTTTTAATGCAGATATGGCTTTTCCCTCAGCAGAGAATTGCTTATCTATCGTCTGTCTTTACACTTATCCTTCTTTTATCTTACAGTACAGAACTATATGAAGACCTGTTTGTTCTCATTCTAAAAGTTAACCAGAGCTCATTAGGTAGAATGAGAATCTAATTTGCAGATTTTATTCCTCAAAATTTCTTTAGTCTAATTATAAACCTCTTAAGATGTTTTCTATTGAAAGTTAAGCATTTCATCACCTCATTGATATCTGGTACCTTATCTTGATTTTGGTTAGATTTAAAATGTGATTAATTCTTGGCTGAATCATGACCACTATTACTGAACCCATGTTTCCAACAGAAACCAAAAAGTTTGCTTTTTGTTTGAAATAGATTTAGTTGTTTTAACATTCATTTATAACATGTTTACTTGCTCAAACATTTTATTAAAACAAAACCTATTGTAATATTCAAAGCAGTGTTACAATTTGTTTTCATATGAATAAACTATTGAGATGCTATATGTTTGGTACATTATAACCATTGTTAAATACTGAGTAATATGAAATGAACCCACAGTTTCCTAACCTGCTAGTAGCTGAGTTGACGTTGTTTATAATGAAAGGAAGTACCGGTATCAGAAACAGAACTTCGGAGAACCTTGACTGATTTGTTTAGACTACAGTGAGTTTCCTATTTGATTCAGGGATTGTAATTATCATTAACTGTGATTCATATAAACATAAGTAAGTATGAAGCTAGCTTTTTTGAAATTTTTGGTTATGGATAGCCTCAGTTAATCCTGGTAACACCAGAAAGGTAAAACTTATAGTCCAGAAAGAGGGAGCATGCAAAAGTTAATGCACTGTCTTTCTCTCTCTCTCTAATTTTTCTTACTTGTTCATTTTGTTCTAAATTACACTTTAGTGTGACGTATGGACTGTGTATCAAACTATTAACCTATACAAACTATCAATGAAGACTTCAGCATTTTAAGTGTACTGTAAACAATTGTCTTCTTATGTATTTCTAAGATAAAGACCTCTTTAACCATGTGTTAGAATTTTTTTTTGTTATCCAGATGTAGTTTTTCTCACATGAAATCATGTTTATATTTTTCAGAACTTGTGTAGGAAACTGTATTGACACAGCTTGCCCAATATGTCAGGTGCCAATCATGAAACAGGATGTGAAAATACACAGGACATTGGACAACATCATCAAACTCTATAGCAAATTGCAATCTCTGCAGGACAAGGACTTCTCAGGTAAATGAAATAATACTTTTTGAAACCTGGAATTATGTAGCTTGAAAGAACAAAGACTCTTTTCTGCTATATATTTAAAATGGAGTGTAATTAATATACATTTTGGTGTCATTTTTGTATAACTTGACATTTTTGGTGCTGCTGCTGTTATTATTATTGTTATCCTTGGGATGGTGACATTGTTCGGTGGGTGGCGTTCCGTCTTTTGAGAGTGAGGCATCAGAATTTCATTTTAATATGTGTTGTGCATACAGGTAAATAACAATAAACCTTATCGTTTCATCTCATTTTATCTAATTAGAATCTTATTGGTCTGATGTTTGCTAACATTTTCCCTTCTGAAAATGTGAAGGCAACTGTATTGGCACAGCTTGCCCAATATGTGGCAAGAATGAAGTGGCAGAAACACTGGCCTTCAGTAGGAATTTGACCCCTACAGAGGGGAAAATCCTAATAAACACCAGCATTTTGAAAGGCTCAGAATGCTGGTGTTCACTGGCATTTTTGCCAGATTTGAGGTTGTTCCTCCAGTGTGTGGAAGGATTTCCCCTCCCTGCACAGAGGTGAGGGGAAATCTCTTGGTGCACTGGGGAAACAGACCTCAAATCCAACATCCCCCACTTGCAACCTTCCCTGTCGGCTTCCACATTGATTTTCGGGTAAGCTATCAGAAAATTGCAAATGGCAATCATGTGATCGCAGGACACTTGGCAACTAGTCATAAATATGAACAGATTGCCAAGTGCCCAAAATGTGACCAGGGGAGTCCCCATCATGATGTTTTACAAAGGCCAGAATTAAAGCACCTATTCCAAGATCATCTTAACACTGGTCATTAAATGACCAGTTGTAAGTCCAGGACTATCTGTAAATCCTGTGCTAATGTTATCATGATTATTGATCATGATCATGATTATTAACAATTGTTCAAAAAAATTAGTAAACCTTATTTTTCAAGAGTTGACTTTCATATAATAAACATGCTGCTTAGATAAAACTGAGACTAAACATTATGGAAATAGGTATGTGTTCAAATATATTGTCTATCATTTGTATCTGGAATAAAATGGTGAATGCAGTTTTTTTGACCCCAAGGTGCATTTTGGAATAAAGGTAGTCCTTGATTTATGATAGGTTGCTTAGCGACGATTAGGATAGGCCACCTCATTGTGGGGACTCGTGGCAGAATTCCACAAGTGGCCCTTCCACAAGAGGTGTTGGCAAAGCTCTTGGTTTTTCTTTCCTCCATAGTCGCAAGCCTTCCCTCCCCCAGCATTAGCAGCCGCAATATGTTAATGTTGGGGGAGGGAAGGCTAGCAACTAGCAAGGAGAAACCCTCTTGACTTTCCTTTCTCTGTTAGCCCTAGCCTTCCCTCTCCTAGCATTAGCATATTAGCATTTGGCTGTTAATGCTTGGAGAGGGAAGTCTAGTGACTAGGCAGGGAAGAAAAGCCACCAGGATTTCTTCTTGCTAGTGGTAGCCTTCACTCCCCCAGTGATACCTGCAATACATTTGTGGTATTCTGCCACGTGGCCCAGCAATGGAATGGCTTGTACCACCTCCTGTTGAGTTCTGGAGAACTTCCAAAAGATAAATTAACGATCAATAGCAGGGGTGGAGACAAGGCCCAAGCGACAGGATCTGAAAGGGTGGGAAACAGAGCATGGGGTTGGTTTCTCAGGGGGTGAGGGAAGGAAGACTAGAGAAAGTGGGTTTGTGTGTGTATTAGGGTCTCTCCGACCCCTGAGGCACCCCATATTCCACTTAACATTCATTTAACGAATACATAGGAGAGAACAGAGATGGGGACACAATAAGTGAAGCAGTTCACTTAACATCCCCCCCCCCGACATTCACCCACAATGGGGAGACTCCATTACGATTTCCTCTATTGTTTTCTCTGACTGTTTTTCATCATCCAGCTCATGCCAGTTAGTGCAATAAGAGCTACAAGGTGAAGAATAGATCTGGAGAGGACAGACAACACAGTGTTGCATCATACGATGCTAGGAAGAACAAAATGTGGGGCAGTAGCAAAAACTTGATGAAAATCATGTTTGAAAAAAAGTAAAGCCACTCATTTTCTACTAATTAGCCTTAATGATCATCCTGGACCTTGAACTTTGGTTTTAAGCATGTACCGTATTTTTTGAAGTATAAGACACATCTTTTTGCCCCCCAAAAGAGGGTGGAAATGTCGGTGCGTCTTATACACCGAATACAGCCATTTTGACCTCCCGAAGCCCTGCCCCTGCATCCCATTTTTGCGAAAAACGGGCCGTTTTTGCAAAAATGGGGGCGTTTTTGCCTTTCCCCACCCCCTAGGAGCGCTCTGCAGGCTTCCCAAACCCTCTGCATGCCATGTTTTTGCAACAAAACGGCTGAAAAACGGCTCATTTTTTGCAAAAATGGGGGTGTTTTTGTCTTCTAATTACCCCATCTAGCATGACTGGAGGAGGAATTCTGGGAGTTGAAGTCCACTAGTCTTAAAGCTGTCAAGTTTGAAGACCCCTGGGTTAGGGGTGCAAGGGTCTTCACACTTGGCAAGTTTAAGATTTGTGGACTTCAACTCCCATTCCAGAGCTAGCATGACTGGAGGAGGAATTCTGGGAGTTGAAGTCCACTAGTCTTAAAGCTGTCAAGTTTGAAGTTTGTAAAAAGTATACATGGTTGTAAAAAGTGTATATGGTTGTAAAAAGTATAAATGGTTGTAAAAAGTATTCTGCTACACTGGTATTTTATTAAATAATATATTACTACACCATTTGGTTCAGAATACTTTTTTCCTTGTTTTCCTCCTCTAAAATCTAGGTGCGTCTTATACTCCGGTGCGTCTTATACTCCGAAAAATACGGTATTCCAAAAAGTCTTAATCCAAAGATATTGAGAAATAAATATCCCATATTCTTGGCTGCCATTGAACAGCTAACTCCAAAAGATTCTTCTGAGACAGATAAAACCATACTTTCTGGATATAGTACTTTATGGAGTGAAATGTGTATCATTAATAGACAGATACAAAATTTTTGACCTTGGTCTTGAAAGCTTCTTTTCATTCCCATTGTGCAGCAGCTTAATAACTAAATATACTGTAATTTGTCACTTCAGGCAATAAATTTGAATCAATTAGCACAAAGCTTGTCCTTTTAAAAAAAACAATCTTTGCGATTGGGTTTGGGAATTGGGATTTGATTTGGGAAAAACTTGCGGCCTAGTTTCTTTAGTCAAGGATTAATATGGTGCTTGAATAACACTGTGCATTAATATATTTAATATACAGGTTCACTGTAATGGAGCCTAAAATTACAATCATAAGTCATTGTTAAGGGGATCACTACACAACAATGGTCACCTTTTATACCTTTTTTGCAGGCGTTGTTAAGTACACCCATTTTAGCCAATAGGCATTTTTTCCAGAAACTGGAAGTAAATGCTAGTTTCAGGCAAAAAAAGGTAATAAATCATGACCACAGGATGGTATAAGTGGCAGTCAATGTGGGCTGGTTGCCAAGCGCCCAAATTGCAATCATGACTGCGAGGGGGTGGCCATCAGAATTTCAAAAATGGGTTGTAAGTAGCTTGGAAAGGTCCTTTGTAACTTTGTATGGTGGCTAAGTGGCCAGTCATAAGTTGAGGACTATTTGTAAACATAATTCACTAATGGCTGCACCGTGTTTCCCCGAAAATAAGACATGCCCCGAAAATAAGCCCCCCCAACAACTTCCGGGGGAAAGGGGGGGGACATGCTGGGAGCCGCTCTTTTTGCAGCGGACTAGCTCGGCTCCTCTGGGCTCTGCCTACGGCAATTTAAAACCCGCTTCTGCCCGCGAGGAAGAGGGGGCGAACATCGATCCCTGCCTCCGCGCAGGCAGGAACGCGTTTCAAAACGCTGCAGAAGGCAACCCAGCGCCGGCGAACCAGTCCAGCAAGTGAGGGAGGCGTCGGCAAGAGCATCGGTTCCCTTCAGCGCAGGCAAAATGCATCCCTTCAAAACGCTTCGAAGGACTTGGGGGTTTGGGGCGGGTGATGGGGCGTGGCGTTGCTGTCGCTGCTGCCTTCCTCACTCGCGTCGCGCCACACCCCATCCCCCACCCGAAACTCCCAACGTCCTTCGAAGCGTTTTGAAGGGATGCATTTTGCCTGCAATGAAAGGAACCAATGCTTGCCTCCTGTTCTTCGCAGGCAGAAGCATGTTTTAAAACGCTACCGAAGCCGAAAGGGAGGGCTAAAAGGAAGTTTTGCTTTTCAAGCCCTGCGATCATCTGGGCGTTTCAAACTGACGTAGGCAGAGGCCAGATGAGCGCTGGGCTTGAAAAGCAAAACTTCCTTTTAGCCCTCCCTTTCGGCTTCAGTAGCGTTTTAAAACATGCTTCTGCCTGCGAAGAACAGGAGGCAAGCATTGGTTCCTTTCATCGCAGGCAAAACGCATCCCTTCAAAACGCTTTGAAGGACGTTGGGGGTTTCGGGTGGGGGATGGGGCGTGGCGCAACGCGACGCAAGTGAGGAAGGCAGCAGCGACAGCAACGCCCCGCCCCATCACCCGCCCCAAACTCTCAAGTCCTTCGAAGCGTTTTGAAGGGATGCGTTTTGCCTGCGATGAAGGGAACCGATGCTTGCCTCCTGTTCTTCACAGGCAGAAGCATGTTTTAAAATGCTACCGAAGCCGAAAGGGAGGGCTAAAGGGAAGTTTTGCTTTTCAAGCCCCATGCGCTCATCTGGGTGTTTCAAACTGCCGTAGGCAGAGGCCAGATGAGCACAGGGTTTGAGAAGCAAAACTTCCTGCTTGTGTTTTGAATCCTGCCTGTGATGAACCCAGAGCAGGCAAGGCAGTCTCCTGTAACTTCGGCTCTTCGGCTTCCAAGGGAGCCGCTTCTGGATTTGGAAGCCGAAGAGCCGAAGGTTGGGGGAAAGACTTCTGCTGTTTCTGTCCCACCTGCCCTGCCAACCCCCAGCTTGAGACGCTCGTCCTATCTGGGACTTGTCCCGGGACCTCCGTGGCGTTCCTATGCTGTTCTCTCCAGGGCAGCCCGTTCTAAAAGAACGTCTCGCGAATTCAAACTTCTCGAACTCGCGAGGCGTTCTCTCTTAGAACGGGCTGCCCTGGAGAGAACAGCATAGGAACGCAACAGAGGTCCCGGGACAAGTCCGAGGTAGGACGCACGCCTCGCCCCGCCACGCCCGCCCTGCCAAACCCCAGCGTGAGACGCGCCTCCTACCTGGGACTTGTCCCGATACCTCGGCTGTGTTATTATGGTGTTCTCTCCATGGCAGCCCGTTCTAAAAGAGAACGTCTCGCGAGTTCAAACTTCTCGAACTCGCGACACGTTCTCTTTTAGAACGGGCTTTCCTGGAGAGAACACCGTAATAACGCGACCGAGGTACTGGGACAAGTGTCTGGTAGGACGCCCGCCGCGCCTCGCCCCGCCATGAGAGACGCACCACTTACTGGAGTTTTGCAGCTCCGTGGTCTCTCGGCTTGTCTGTTTGCAAGTTTTTTTCCCTAAAGAGACTAGCCGAGAGACCACGGAGCTGGCAAACTCCAGTAAGTGGTGCATCTCGTGCCCCGCCCCACCTGCACCCCGAAAATAATATGCTACCTCCAAAAAATAAGGCCAGGGGCATTTTGGGGGGGTCAAAAAAATATAAGCCCCTGTCTTATTTTCAGGGAAACACGGTACATGTAATTGTTACATTACTGTACAAATGCTCTCTGCATTTGGTTCATTTTGATGAAGAATGGCAATATTTGCCTGTACAAATACAGGCAGTTAAAAATAAAGTTGACAGCTACCCCCTTCCTATTTTCTGGATATGGATATTTATATCCAGGTAAATATTTTGCAATTACAGTAATTATGATGAGGGTAAATAAATAATATGAGGAGTAAATGTCACCTGTAGAATGCTTGTTTTTGAGCTTGTTGGCAACCTGGCTTCACAGATTGTGTTGCTACAATGGAAGATTACTTGAACTTTTTCTAGTGATGGAACAATCTTGTTTTGTTTCTGTTTTATTCTACCCATAGCTTCCAGCCAGTTTTTTAATAGGCCTAACTAAAGGTACCAATGAAATATTTCAACATTAATTGGTCATCATTGCCTTAGGCTATATTAATAACTTATCCTTGCAACTTGCTTTATCAACAAATATGTTATTTGCATTCAGTCTAATTAAATTTTATGTAGTATGTTATGAGAGTTACAACTTGTGATGACCTATGTTCTATTAATTTACTCTGCAAATTTAGTTTGCACATACTGCCCTTGAGACACAAATCACAGAGATTTTCACCCATTAAAATAAAATACTTACAATAGAAAATAAGAAAATAAGATTTTAATAAGAGCTGTTGAGTACAATTCATTAAGAGAAACCAAGGGCCATTGTAGTTTGATTATAGTGATTCTGATCTTTCTTTTAAATTGAATGTATATATATTTATTCCTCTGGTTACATTAACTTGTTAATAAAATATCCTAAATATATTATAACTGGGATTTTAATGCAGAGTGGTGTAAGTAATGTTAAATTCAGTTAGTCTCAATGGATTCGAATTTTTAAAATAATTGCATATTTCAATTTGCATACCATGTTCCAGTATGCTAAGTAACTACCGTATTTTTCGGAGTATAATTACCCTCAAAAAGAGGGTGAATACTTGGGTGCGTCTTATACACCGAATGTAGACCCAGCCACCCCCACCCTTTGGCCTCTGCCTTCCAGCAATTTACCTCCTTGCAGCAAACAGGGAAGAGCCTGTTAAGCCAAGCAAGTCATTAGCAGCTTCCCGACCCTCAGCTGATTTGTCACCTGCTAAAATGAAACTGAAACTAGCTGCAAAGAGGGAAATAGCTGGGAGAGACAGGCAGATTTTTATTTTCTGCTGAATTGGATGCAAGGGGGTAAGTGAATAACTATAAATGTCTATAGAATGTTCAAATTATTAGACTTATTTTTTAAAGACTGCTTTATTATTGTTCTAGACAACTTAACAAAATGAAGAAGCTTCTTAAAATAAATGCTTGATCTGAAGAGGCCCAGTGCTATTGTATCTTCTTTTAAATAATAGAGAAATTTTAATTAATTTTAACAGCTCTGTACAAATATAATCTGAAATGTAACAGTGTCCTGTTTAGTATTAAGATAAAGCAGCTGAGTTAAATCCTGACTTACCGGTAGTCATGTTTGGAGTAGATCTATTTAAATAATTGGGAGGAGTTAGTGTGACTACATTTAAGAAAACTTTCTGGCATTAATATGCTGCCATAATGTACATTTCTCCAATTCTTTGCTATTTCTATGGGTCAGGCACACATGCAGAGAAATACACAGGAAATAGTGTATATCATCTGTGCTGTTTGCTGTTTGGCAAATTGCTGGGAGGCAGAGGCCCTTTTTCCTTGTTTTCCTCCCCCAAACCTAAGGTGCGTCTTATATTCCGAAAAATACGGTGAAACTTTCCATAGTATAATGTCCTTTCCTTTCACTTTTTAAAAATTTTTGGTATTAGGCAAGATACTTTATATAGTGTTTGAACTTCTATAGTTGTTTATAGCAATGGATGCATAATAATCTTAAAGGTTTGTAAATCCATTTGACTTTTCAGTATTTCTACACAAAGAAGACCTAAGATGTGATCTGTTCTCCACACAAGTCCTAAACTAGATAGAGAGAACATGTATCATGAATGTTCAAAGGTGACATTGAGGCAGATGTGCATGGTATTGTAAATATCATGGGGGCTATTGTATTTATGGAAAAGTTTATAATGCTGGGCAAATTGAGTGAAAGAAGTGACTATGAGAGGCATAGAGTACTGGAAGCTACAGAATATCCCTGGAAGAATTGCATAGTGTGGTGAGTTACAACTGAACAGAGTATAATATAACACATTCTAAATATGAGTCCTCTGCTGAAATGCTTAATGGATGCATTTACAGTTAAAGCAGCAGTTCTCAACCTGGGGGTCGCGACCCCTTTCGGGGTCAAATGCCCTTTCACAGGGGTCGGGAGACTTCGCCCGGAACCTGCCATTTGGGTTCTTTTACCCTCTACGCATGCGCAGAACGCTTTGCGCATACGCAGAGGGTAAAAGAACCCAAATGGCGGCGGGGTGGGTCGCGACGGGTCGCGGGTCACGGCATTAGGAAGGTTGAGTACCACTGTGTTAAAGCAATGGTCCTTACAGCTCACCAGATGGCTGTGGCTGTACAGGTGTAGTGAAATATTTTCCTTAGACATGCTTGGATAGACTCGGACTGAACTCAGAATTCTTTATTGGCCAGGTGTGATTGGATACACAAGGAATTTGTCTTTGGTGTATATGCTCTCAGTGTACATAAGGAGAATAAAATACATTCATCAAGAATAAAAAGATACAACATTTAGTGATAGTCAAGGTTACTAATAAACTATCAAATCGTACTAGGAAACAAAAACAATATAAATTGAAAGATACAAGCAACATGGTTATAGTAATAAGTGGGAAGAGATAGATACTAGTAAGGAAGAGAAGAATAATAGTAATACAGTTTTAGTAAATTATTTGACAGTGTTGTGGGAATTAGTTGTTAAGCAGAGTGATGGCATTTTCTGTAGGTAAAGAATGTTTCTACCACTGAACTCTATGCTCCTTTGATCTTTGTTTTGAGGCAAATCTTAACATAATGGCAACATGTTTTCTGCAAATCTGAAAGTTATCTCAGTAAGAGGAAGAAGAACAGGATGTACTGTACTATAGAGATGTAAAATTTCCGGAAATTTTGAAGCTCGGAAAAAAACCCGTTTTTCCCTGTTTTTTTCTGGGAAAAAATGGAAATTTTCAGAAAAATTAAAAAAAATTCTACATTAACACTTTTTTGTCTTTTCAAGATTGAAAGTCATTCTGTTACTTTAGGAACATAAAATATGACTATGGACAATTTGACTTGGCATAAAATTATCACAACTAGCATATTAAAAATGTATTGTAGCCAAACAATTATCACAAACAGAATTTACTTTTTTATAATATTTATTTGTAACAAAGGGAGCAACAATCTCCTGAACTGCTTACTAGTTTATGTGGAACAGCCAAAAAGCCTCCACAAAACAATTTTCAAAACCAAAAGTAACAATTTTTCATATTTCCTTTCCACAGTGTTAAATAAAAATAAAAATAAAAACCCCATTCTCATAAAAAGAATTGAAGATGGGGGAAGTGTTAAGAAGAGAGTGGGACTAAGTTTCAATGGACATTTAATCAGAATCATTTTCTGAGATGAAATTGTCAGTATCTGTCTCTGCTTCTGCAGCTACTCTTTTTTTGTCCGTCATCACAATTAGGAACTTCTAAAAACTGAAGGTTTGCCCGGATTGAAACAAGCTTCTCTACCCTTTCACATGTCAGTTTATTTCTTGACTTAGTGTGAGTGTTTCCAAACATAGATCAGATTCTTTCACATGCTGCAGAAGATGGAGGTATCTGGAGAAGGCGAGAAGCAATAGGAGTCAGAGGCTGTATTGTGCAAAGACCTTACCACCATGTTGCAGGAGGAATATGTTTGGCAGAATCCCAGATTGCATTCCTGGACCAAATCCCTGAAGATGTTCTATATTCTGCAACATTTGAAAGTACCTTCCCAACATCAAGTCCTAAATGTGATGCTTGTTTTGTGATCCAGTCAAATGCAGTAGCAGTGTTATCATCATCACATGTTTGCAAATCTGTTGGATCCAACAGATTTGCAGCAGCATGAATTGGATGACAACAAAATTCTTCCCTTTTTAAAATAAAATCTTTCACTTTACTTTCTTCTATAGTTGTAAGTGGAGATATACTGAGATTTTCAAAAACATTTGTTTTTATCTTGGTCATTAGATAAGGAATTTCTGACAAAAGTGCACTATCTGATTCATTACACGTTCATATTCTGACTCCAAAAGAGGCTTGCTCAAATAATGTCTGCTGGGCAATTGGTATGATGGTCTTAATAATTTCAAAGCTTCCTGCCAGTATGTATTTTCAGTTATTGAAAACGGCGTTCCAGAAGAATATATTGCTCTTGCAAGAGCTTGATCAATTTTTTCCTGATCTTCAGGTGTCATCTTGTCTATAAATGAAGTTAGTGAATAATTTTTGGATGCAGCTGTCTTCAGTATCTGTTTACTTGAAGATGCTGCTGATGGGACAACACTTTGTGTTGCTGCTGACGTTAGAGATGGAGTAGAAAGAGGACTTCTTGAACGAGAATGTTGAGAAAAACTATGTGCATTGTCATCATTGTTGTCCTCTTCACTTTGATCCATGAAGGATTTTTTAATATCTACAGGACACTTGTTACATACAAGAATGTGTTTTGTCATCCTGGTAGCATTTGGAAATGCATATTTCATCTGACAATATTTGCAAATCACGTTTTTCTTTTCAGAAGAACTTGTAATGTGAAAATGCCTCCATATGCTAGATTTGGTCTCACCATTTTTCTGAGGGGAGTAGGAAATAAAAACAAGAAAAAATGACTACTTTGCAAGAAGATACTAATCTATGGTTGTGTG
Organism: Diadophis punctatus similis; assembly: GCA_023053685.1. Lineage (NCBI taxonomy): Eukaryota > Metazoa > Chordata > Lepidosauria > Squamata > Dipsadidae > Diadophis > Diadophis punctatus. Next base: position 5,867,654 of record JALIGW010000031.1, read on the forward strand.
TGTGGGTCACTGGGGGAAGAACCAGATAACTGGTAATTAAATGATTATTTACACAAAAGTTTATAAAGATAAACTAATGTAGCTAAATGATTCAGTTTTCTGGATTCAGATAAATGTAAACTCTTACCTTTTTTAATTAAATATATACTTTCAGGTCCTTTTTGTTGCTCTGTATTTTCTTCCAATGCTTTTGACGCCTAGTGAAGAGGACAGAACAAACCAAACACACCCACTAACATGCAAAAGCAAAACTGAAATCTTTTTCTTGTTACAATAGCAGCACCTCCTAAAGGAAGAAATGCATGCTGTTCTTGCATTGGAGGGTTCCGTTTGTTACCTAGGACTTGCTTGTCCTCACTCAGTGCACAGAAATTAGAATAATCTGATATCATACATTTTTTTTAGAAATGATTTGGAAAATAGTTGAACACCCTGTCTTAAAATATTTTATTCATCATGTTAAAATAAAATATTCCACAATGTTTTTTTTTCTTTTTCCAATTTTTTGGAAAAAAACAAAAAAGCCTTCAGGAAAAAATGAAAAAAAACCCGTTTTTTCCCCCTAATTTTTCTGGTTTTTTTCTGGACCTTCACATCTCTACTGTACTATGAGTAACCATAATACTCATCTCTATTAGTGTTGAATTGTGATATAACTTTGCATGGAAACTAGCGCTCAACTCTTCTGATTTTTTTGCAGAATTTTTGGTCAGATAATATACCCAAATATGATAAGAACCTCTGGAGAAATTAGAAGGAAATGTTTATATACAAAAAGCATGATAGATTTTTGGAATGGAAAAAGCATTTCATCATAACTGCAGGCTTAAGTAAAACAGTGCAAATACAAATAATCCCACCAATAAGAGCTAATATTGTTATAGTGTACATAAAACTAAATGTTTTTTCTTCCTTCTGTTTCCTTGTCAGATGGTGAAGATAACTTGTCTGCTTTGGGAAAGAAAGTTGGAGAGGCAGAAGCTAAAAGGAAACAAATTAAAATGAATTTCAGTCCTCACAGTAAGAGGATGAAATTCACCCTGAAGACAAGCCCAAAGAAATTAGAGCAGCTGAAGAAATCAGTCAAGGACAGCGAGTCTTGTAACTTAACCTCCATCTATGACTTTGTTTCTTCACCTCCTCATGAGAAGCCTTTCAGAGAGGAACAGACACATCAGCAGGAATATAAGAAGGAGCTAAGAAAAAAGACTTTAAAAGACTTCAGCAAACAGGGGAACACCTTCAGGGGCCAGCAGGAAAACTCCAGTGAAAGGTATAAAGTAGGCCTAAATGCTGGCTCTCCCATTTCTCTGCCTAAGTGTCACAAAACAAAAGAGGGGACTATCCACCGGAAGTCACGATTGCTGAAAAAGGCCTCAGAGCAGTTGCCTGGGAATTCTGTGGCGGCCTTTCCCCTTAGGGACTGTGCAGTTTCTTCCCCATCTCTGCCATTACCTGGAATCACATCACCCCTAAGGAACTTGGAAGACTTTACATGTGCCAGTGATCCAGAATTTCCAAAAGTGTCCAGAAATTGTGCTGAAAGGGAGGCATTCCTCAAGAAATTTCCCAAAAACTTATCAGCCAAGAGAAACCATAAAGGGGAGTCTCTACTCCATACTGCTTCTATTGAGGTAAACTAACCTCTTCTCTGGAATATTTTTTCTCAGTAAAATAACAATTTTTCTATTTCTCTATTACAGAAGAGTAAAAGATATTTCTAAATCATTAAGTTCATATAACAGAGTCTAAATCCTTTATTTAGATACTGCATTATAGTATAACTATGTGCTTTCTTTTGGTGTTCTGTGGATATTGTATTCATGAAAAGAAATGCTCTTCAACATTAGGAATGCATGTAAGGATGTTTCAATCATTAGAAGAGAGATAGCAATAGCACTTAAACTTATATACCGCTTCACAGTGCTTTACAGCCCTCTAAGCAGTTTACAGAGTCAGCATATTTCCCCCATCAATCTGGATCCTCATTTTACCGACCTCGGAAGGATGGAAGGCTGAGTCAACCTTGAGCCTGGTGAGATTTGAACTGCCAAATTGCAGTCAGCCAGCAGTTAGTACTGCATTCTAACCACTGTGCCACCTCAGCTCTTCAGTGCTTATTACTTGTTCTTGTGTGTTGTAAAAATTTGCATAAACTTGGGGTCAGTGTGTGTATATAGAAGCAACCCTAATTAAAATGTTCAATTGTCATTCCCTACAGAAAAGAATTCTTTTTACCAATTCCTGAAGGCAAAAGATTGGACACTAATCTGTCCTCAGAGAGAACATGATACCAAAATATTGCCAATGAGAAGGATGCTCTCCCATGGTTCTATCTGCTGTTCCAATAAGCCTTACAAGTCCAGGAGAATGCCAAATTGCATATCCGTTGCCTCAATTTGAAAAAATAAAAGTGGATCATTTTCAAGATTATCAAACCTTACAAAATCTTGCCATATTTGTTATCTTATGAAACTTTAAGTAACATTGTGTAGTAGTGCTCAGGGCATGAAAATATTGTTCATCCCTTAAATGCTGCATCTGGTATAGCTTGCTATATGGTATAACTGATTTTACTGGAATTTTGTGTAATCAAATATTTTTCTTTTAATTGGAAATAGAATCTATGTGTTATTGCATATAAATTCCCTAACTAAATAATAGATTTTTAATTATTCAATTATTCAAAATCGTATGATGAAGGTGCATTTACTTACCGTATTTTTCGGAGTATAAGACGCATCGGTGTATAAGACACACCAAGATTTCAAAGAGGTAAGTAAGAAAAAAAAGTTTTCGTCCTTCCCGACCCCCCTACATGCCTCCCAAACCCTCTGCACGCCCCATTTTTTTGCAAAAATGGGCCCGTTTTTGCCTTCCCCCAGCCCCCAGGAACACTCTGCAGGCCTCCCAAACCCTCTGCGCACCCCATTTTTCGCAAAAACGGACCTGTTTTTCACCCGTTTTTGCAAAAAATGGGGCATGCAGAGGGTTTGGGAAGCCTGCAGAGTGCTACTGGGGGAAGGCAAAAATGCCCCCGTTTTTGCAAAAAAACAGCCCGTTTTTCACCAGTTTTTTGCAAAAATGGGGTGCACAGAGGGTTTGGGAGGCCTGCAGAGTGCTCCTAGGGGCTGAGGGAAGGCAAAAACTCCCCTGTTTTTGCAAAAAATGGCCAGTTTCTCGCCCTTTTTTCCACAAAAATGGGATGCGGGGGCGGGGCTTCGGGAGGCCAAAAATGGCTGTATTTTAGGGGGGGGAAGGTGCGTCTTATACTCAGAAAAATACGGTAGATGGAATTATTGCTTTGGTTAATTGAAATCAACATTCTAAAATCATTAAAATGCCACAAGAAAATAACCCCTGGACTTTTTTCACAGAGTTATTTATAAAGAAAGAGGCTGAAGTACTATAGATATTCTAGAAAACCATTTGGTATAGCAGCTTTCTTTTAATGAAAATCTGTTTCCTTCACATTTGTAATATTTAATAAATAATTTAATTTAATAAACGTTCTTATAAGCCGCCCAATCCCGTAGGACTCAGGGCGGGGTACAGCATAGATAAGAACAATAACATAAAAACTTCATAATTTAAAAACAATACATTACTTTAAAAAACCACTCATTCATGGGGGAATCTGATCTTTTTCACCCCGCCTGCCGGAAGAGCCATGTTTTTACGGCTTTACGGAAGGCCAGTAGAGTGGGGATAGTCCAGATCTCTGGTGGGAGTTGGTTCCAGAGATATGGGGCTCCCACAGAGAAGGCTCTCCCCCGTGGACCCGCCAACCGACATTGTTTGGCTGATGGGACCCGGAGGAGGCCCACTCTGTGGGACCTAACTGGTCGTAGGGAGGTATGTGGTAGGATGCGGTCCCGGAGGTAACCTGGTCCTGAGCCATGTAGAGCTTTAAAGGTCAAAACCAACACCTTAAATTGCGACCGGAGACTAATAGGCAACCAATGCAGCTGGCGGAGAATGGGTGTTACGTGGGTGTATCTCGGCACACCCACCACAGCTCGCGCAGCTGCATTCTGTACCAATTGCAGTCTCTGGACGCTCTTTGAGGGTAGCCCCATGTAGAGTGTGTTACAGTAGTCTAGCCGTGAGGTGACAAGGGCATGAGTGACTGAGCAAAGCCTCCCTCTCCAAGTAGGGTCGCAATTGGGACACACGACGGATCTGTGCAAAGATCCCCCTAGCCACAGCTGAAAGATGTTGCTCCAATTTTAGCTGTGGATCTAGGAGAACACCCAAATTGCAAACCCGTTCCGAGGGAGTCAATTTTTCTCCCCCAAGAACCAAGGAGGGGAAGTCGACATAATCCCTGGGGGCCAATATCCACAGCCACTCAGTCTTGTCAGGGTTGAGTTTGAGCCTATTCACTCCCATCCAGACCCTCACATCGTCCAGGCAGCGGCACATTACATCAACTGCTTCCCTGAACTGACACGGGGTGGAGATGTACAACTGGGTATCATCGGCATACTGCTGATACCTCGCCTCGTGTCGTCGGATGATCTCACCCAGCGGTTTCATGTAAATGTTAAACAGGATGGGCGAGAGGACCGAGCCCTGAGGCACCCCGCAAATCAGGGGTCTAGGGGGCGACCTCTGCCCTCCTGTCAACACCGACTGCGTCCTATCAGAGAGGTAGGAGTAGAACCACCGTAAAACGGTGCCTCCCACTCCCACCTCCCCAAGACAATGCAGAAGGATACCATGGTCAATGGTATCGAAAGCCGCTGAGAGGTCAAGTAACACCAGGATGGAGGAATGACCTCCATCCCGGGCTCGCCAGAGATCATCCATCAGAGCGACCAAAGCTGTCTCCGTACTGTAACCGCGCCTGAAACCCGATTGAAAGGGATCCAGATAATCAGTGTCCTCCAATAACCGCAGGAGTTGGAGCGACACCACTTTCTCAACAACTTTACCCACGAAGGGTAAGTTGGAGACTGGACGGAAGTTCTTTAAATCCGCTGGGTCCAGGGAAGGCTTCTTGAGGAAGGGCCTCACCACCGCAGCTTTTAAGGGCTGTGGGACGGACCCCTCTCTCAAAGATGCGATCACAACAGCCTGGAGCCAGCCGCATGTCACCTCCCTGCTGGCTGAGACCAGCCAGGAGGGGCACGGATTCAATAAACAAGTGGAGGCGCTCATCGCTCCTATGGCCTTGTCCACATCATCAGGAGTGATAGGCTCAAACTCATCCCATATAACAGGACTAAGACTCGCCCCTGTCGTCTCGGCTTGCCCTGTCCAAATCTGAGTGACTTTATCCGCCAGAAACTGAGCAAATATAACTGTACTTTGAAGAAAAATATACAGGTAGTCCTCGACTTAAGACCACAATTGAGTCCATAATTTATGTTGCTAAGTGAAACATTTGTTAAGTGAATTTTGCCCCATTTTACAACCTTTCAAGTCATAGTTGTTAAGTGAATTACTGCAGTTGTTAAGTTAGTATCCTGGTTGTTAAGTGAATCTGGCTTCTCCATTGACTTTGCTTGTCAGAGGATTGCAAAAGGTGATCACATGATCCTGGGACACAGCAAAGATAATAAATATGAACCAGTTGCCAAACATCTGAATTTTTGTCACATGACCATAGGGATGCTGCAAAGGTTTTAACTGTGAAAATTGGTCATAAATCACTTTTTCTACTGCTGTTGCAACTTTGAACAGTCACTAAATAAACTGTTGTAAGTCGAGGATTACCTGTAATGGTGGAAGTGAGAAATGTGAGCAGTCACATTATTTTTCTAATACTTTATTTTTTGGAAGAAAATTCACATAAAGCTAGGTAATGTATTTGTTTTGCAACTATACTAGATAAGAAAAATGAAGTAGAAGTTCCAAGTAATATATTCTTCTTGGTTCTTCCTGTATGACCCTAGACAAATATTCACATTTTCTAATATATAAAAAAGGGTAGAAACTGTGTACACTCGCTTAACTAAGTGGAAAGAGACATGCATATTTTTTTCTCCTTTAAATACAGGTTGAGAGTGATAGCTGAGCAATTCATTATACTGCATTGTTCACTGTCACTGGTTAAATATCAATGTTCCTCTACAATATCAAAGGAACCAAAGTAGTTTCATCTCTTGCATAAGAGGAAAATGTTAACAGACTTCCTTGTCTGAAAAGTATTTGGAGAGATTTCCCTATTCTGAAAGAGGATTTGGAAGGGTGTCATCTAAACAGCAGAAGGAAGCTGGGGTATATCTACATTGAAAGATTAATAATAATTACAACTTAAATTGAAGAGATATTGTTACTGATTTAATGAACAATATTTACATTACATATTACTTAAACTATATATCTATATCAGCTGAATTTTATATATTATAGGTATATGCATTAATTACTAATTAATTAACACAAACTAATTAGTGACCATGCCAGGCACAACCCAAAATAACACCACCACCAAATACCCACAAATGAAAGACATTGAAAACAGCAGCAACCCAAACAACCCCAGCACACAAGGAACAGACTCTATTGTGGCCTGCAGAGCATGCTCCATGTACACTCTTATGCCCACAGAACTCCAAAACTACATATGTATCAAATGCAAACTAATCAAATTACTAGAAGAAAAAGTAGAAGATCTAGAGAAAAACCGAAACACCCTCAAACTCAATCAACAAAATGAGAAACCCCAAACCTCACCAAAAGAACATGCACAAAAAGAACATAAAAATGACCAAGAAACTTCCACTATAGCTAACCCCCCGGAGGAAGAAAGCAGATGGACACATGTCACCCACAGAAAAAAACACAAACCAAACACAAAACCACTGTCCAAACCAACCCACCCAGACCCAACCCCACTGACTCTAAGCAACCAATACCAGGGACTTCCAATAGAAGATAACACATAGACACACAGAAAAGAAACACCAGAAAGAACCCTCAACAAAGCAGCACCACCAAACACCACTACAGCACAGAAAGAAACTCCCCAAACAACCCCAGGCAAAAAGAAAAGGCGAGTACTGGTAATAGGAGATTCAATCCTCAGAGGAACCGAACCCGCCATCTGTAGACCAGATAACCAATCCAGAGAGGTATGCTGCCTCCCAGGAGCCAAAATCATAGACGTAGCAGAGAAAGTAACCGAAATAATAAAACTCACAGACTATTACCCCCTACTATTACTCCATGTAGGAACAAATGACACAAAAAAGAACTTGAAAACAATACAGAACGACTATGAGCAACTAGGCAAGAACATCAAAAACCTAGGTGCGCAAGTAGTCTTCTCATCCATACTACCAACAAGAGGACAACACCCAGCAAGGGAACAAAGAATCTTACAAGTAAACCACTGGCTAAAGGGTTGGTGTCGCCAAAAAAACTTTGGATTCCTAGACCACGGACTGCACTACCTCCAAGATGGACTTTTGGCAAGGGACGGGTTACATCTCACCAAGACCGGGAAGAATGTCCTCGGAAAAAGACTGGCCCAACTTGTCAGGAGGGCTTTAAACTAAAATCGCGAGGGGAGGGTGACCAATCTACAGGATCCCCGGGGCCCAACTTCAAGCATGGACCCCAAGCAAACAAAACAAACAACGAACCAAAAAGGGATGGGGAAGAAAACAAACTCAAATGACAAATAAGAGACAAAGAAAGAACACCCACAACCAGGCACAAATAACTCAAATGCCTCTACACAAATGCACAAAGCCTAGGGAATAAACAAGGTGAACTTGAAATATTAATGCACGAAGGTACACATGACATAGTCGGAATAACAGAAACTTGGTGGGACGAATCACACGATTGGAACACACAGATAAAAGGATACAAACTTCAAAAAAAAACAGATCACATAAAAAAGGAGGTGGTGTTGCACTGTATATAAAGGACCACTATGTAGCTACAGAGCTACAAGTAACCAAGGAAGAAAACCCATTAGAATGCATATGGGTCAACATAAAAGAAAAAAAGAATGACACAACAATAGGAGTATACTACAGACCACCAAACCAAACAGAAACAATGGACACCCTTTTTACCAACCAGCTAAAGAACATATGCAAGAAAAACAACATTGTAATAATGGGAGACTTCAACTACCCGGATATCAACTGGAAAACCAACTCAGCACCAAGTGAGAAATCTAACAGATTCCTAACCAGCCTAGCTGACAACTTCATTGTCCAAAAAGTGGAGGAGGGAACTAGAGGGGCAGCCATACTGGATTTAATACTTACAAACAGAGAAGAAACAATAGAAGGAGTTGAAGCTGCAGGAACACTTGGCGAGAGTAACCACGTAATACTAAAATTCACCATAAAGCAAACACAAATAACTGAACGTAACGACACCTATATCCCAGACTTTAAAAAAGCCGACTTCAATAAACTCAGAGAAAACTTGGGGAAGATCCCTTGGATGAAAGTACTAAAGGGTAAAACAACTCAAGAAGCCTGGGAGATCCTAAAAAACACGATCTTAAAAGCCCAGAACACCACAATACCGATGAGGAAGAAAAACAAGAAATCCAAAAGGAAACCAGCATGGCTAAACAAAAGACCTCACCGATAAACTGAATGAAAAAAAAAGATAAATACAAAAAATGGAAAGATGGGCACATAACCAAGGCAGAGTACCAACAGACAGCCAGAATCTGTAAAGAAAAAATCAGGACAGCAAAGGCCCAGAATGAACAAAGACTCACAACAAAAGTCAAGGACAACAAAAAAAGCTTCTTCCAACACATAAATAACAAGAAAAAAATCAAAGAAACAGTTGGTCCACTAAAGAGAGAAGACGGCAAAGAAGTAACAGACAACACAGACAAAGCAGAGCTACTGAACACATTCTTCGCATCAGTCTTCACACAAAAGGAAACTGCAGCTCAACTACCCAGCAACACAAATATAAAAAACAGATTTGAAGCAAGACTCAACCTAAGCAAAAATACAGTAAGAGATCACCTATCTGAACTTAACAAATACAAAGCACCAGGACCTGATGGATTACACCCCAGAGTCCTAAAAGAACTAGCAGAAGTCATTTCGGAACCACTGCACCACATCTTCCACAAATCCTGGAATGCAGGGGAACTCCCCGAGGACTGGAAAAGAGCTGATGTGGTCCCCATCTACAAAAAAGGTAAAAAACAGACCCAGGAAACTACAGACAAATCAGCCTAACATCAATACCTCGGAAAATACTGGAAAAAATAATTAAAAACCAGATCTCACATCATCTAGAAACAAACGAAGTAATAGCCAATAGCCAACACAGATTTGTTAAGAACAAGTCAGGCCAAACCAACCTCATTTCATTTTTCAACACTGTGACCAAATTAGTAGACCAGCGAAATGCAGTAGACATAATATATCTGGACTTCAGCAAAGCATTTGACAAAGTAGACCACAACCTACTTCTTCATAAGCTAGAAAAAAGCGGGATAGACAGCTACACAACCATATGGATTAACAACTGGCTGACCAACCGTACCCAGCGAGTAGTCCTCAATGGCTCTAAGTCCACATGGAGAGAAGTAAGCAGTGGCGTACCACAACGTTCTAGGCCCAGTACTATTTAATATCTTCATAAATGACCTAGATGAGGGAATAGCAGGAGAACTAACCAAATTTGCAGATAACACCAAGCTGGCAGGAGTAGCAAACACCCCAGAGGACAGACTCAAAATCCAGAGGGACCTTGACAGACTCGAACACTGGGCCCAAACCAATAAAATGAAATTTAACAAGGAGAAAAGTAAAATTCTACACCTAGGTAAGAAGAATCAAAAATACACATACAAACTGGGTGAAACCACACTCAATAGCAGCGATTGCGAGAGGGATCTTGGAGTCTTGGTAGACAGCCAACTAAATATGAGCCAGCAGTGTGCAGCAGCAGCCAAAAAGGCCAACGCAGTCCTGAGCTGCATAAATAGAGGGATACAATCAAGGACCAGAGAGGTACTAGTACCACTCTATAAAGCCTTAGTCAGACCACACCTAGAGTACTGCATCCAGTTTTGGTGGACCAGGGGTGACATGATAGCAGTGTTCCAATACTTGAGGGGATGCCACAGAGAGGAGGGGGGCAGGCTGTTCTCTATGGCACCAGAAAGCCAAACAAGGAATAATGGATGGAAGCTGACCAAGGAGAGATTCAACCTGGAAGTGAGGAGAAACTTTCTGACGGTGAGAGCGATCAACCAGTGGAACAGCTTGCCAGCGGAGGTTGTGAGAGCCCCAACACTTGCGACCTTCAAGGGGAGACTGGACTGCCATCTGTCTCAAACGGTGTAGGAACTCCTGCTTGAGCAGGGGGTTGGACTAGATGACCTACAAGGTCCCTTCCAACTCTAATAATAAATCTAAATAATGGGAATAGAATTTTCTTTCTTATCCTGTCAAGCACAGAGTATCCCCATCAGGGCCCCAAGCCAACTGGCAGAGCCAGATTTGAAGACCCTTCCAGAAGACCATTTTATACGGCTATTCCAACTTTGTATTATCCAGATTGCTAATTTTAATTTGTTTTTGTTGTATTTGTCTTTGTAAGCCTTTTAGCCTATTTTGATTGTAAGATTGTCTTTTAGCCAACATTTTTTGTTTTCATGAACTGATATTGTCAATTTAGTTTTGAATATTTTGAATATTTGAATACCAATTCTCTTGTGCTGGTTAATGACCGCAATAAAATTAAATAAGATTTTATTTATGGTCAGTTATTACTATGTGTGATTCCTGGTTAATTTCTTAACTTTTTAAAATAACCTTTTACTTGTGAAAATGGCAAAAAAAATGCCAAAGACTAATTTTAAAGCACAATAAACTCTTTTATGAAGGATGATGATGGTGATGATTACTATCAACCTATATATCCCACCCTAGGAATTGTAGACAGTGTACAAACTAAAGTATAAAAAAGCAAGTACACACAGACTTAACAAAAGGGGGGGACTTTTAGGGAAAGAAATTGTTCTTGAAAGGTCTGGAATTAGCTAAAGGGAAAAGTTTCCTGTTTCGTCCTATTCCCCGCCCAGCCATGGATTGTTCCATTTGGATTGCACTATTAAGTAGCTGCAACTATTTTCTGAATTTCTTATCCAATTAAACTTGTCAGTGTAATAGAAACAGTCTCATGGGAGAGTAAATGGAAAATACATTTAATTCTTCTGGGACTTCATTAATTATCAGATAAATCTATACTGTTTTCATTACTATGTAGGGTTTAATACACCAAACTTAATGAAAATTAAATGAGTTCAACTTTTGGGTTGTTTAAGAGACTCTGTTAAAAGCATTTAAAATTAAATATGTTGGTGTATTTCAGATCAATCTAAACTGAAAATGCAGGATGGTCTTTCCTATTTTACAGCTTTGACACCCATAGTAAATATCTTAAAAGCACATTGTTTCTGAAAAAGGATTCCAAAGTTTGATGAGTTTACAGTTAATTGAAACAAATGTAGCCATTTGTGTGGTAAACTGGAATCCATGCTTTTTTATTACTCATTAAAAGTAAAAAGAAAGGCAAAATCTCTGTTCTTGCAAACATGTCATGCACTCCTGATTTTTTGCAAAAATTCCTCTATGTAAGTGTACATAAATGCATACAAAGCTTATTTTTCATATTGATACACTGAATGGGATCATGGGGCAACCGTACCAAAAGTTAGCTCTAAAATATTCTAAAACTAGGTAAAGCAAGAGATCTATGGATAAAGTTACTGCTAACATGTTTAACTAGTCTTGTTGATTTACTAGTTAAAAAAAGCAGTAAAAGGCCTTTTGATTGATTATTTTGCTTTTCAGTTTCATGCTTGTTGATAATGATACACAAAGTCTGGGTATCTTATAACAGTTCATTTTAGTGAACTGTTCAAAATTACAACAGCACTAAAAAAATGACTTAGGACAATTTTTCACATTTACAATTGTTGCAGCATCCCCATGGTCTACATGATAAAAATTCAAACACTTGGTAACTGACTCATATTTATGACAATTGCAGTGTCCTGGGGTCATGTGATCACCTTTTGTGACCTTCTGACAAGCAAAGTCAATGGGAAAGTCAGGTTCACTTAAAATGTGTTACTAACTTAACTGCAGTGACTCACTTATTTGTGAGGTCGTAAAATTGGGCAAAAATTCATTTAACAAATGTCTCACTTAGCAGACATTTTAGTAGTACATTCATTTGGGCCCACATTCATAGGGCCCACAGAGTGGGTCTCCTCCAGGTCCCGTCAGCCAAACAATGCCGGCTGGCGGGCCCTAGGGGGAGGGCCTTCTCTGTGGGGGGGCCCATGCTCTGGAACCAACTTCCCCCAGAGATCCGAATTATCCCCACCCTGCTGGCCTTCTGAAAAGCTGTCAAGACATGGCTCTTCCTGCAGGCAGGGGGTTGAGACTAGTTCCATCCGAGCTCTCCCCCTGTATGTATGCTGCCGAACATCTTTTTTTAACTTTTTAAATCTTTTTAAAATTGTTTTAATCTTTGTTTATTGTTTTAGTGTTCTTGCACAATGTTGTACGCCGCCCTGAGTCCCTCGGGAGTAGGGCGGCATAGAAGAACCTAATAATAAATAAATAATAAATAACAAATAAATTTTTACCATAGAAATTCTTCCCCAACAATGATAAAACGTAGCTTTCCCTTCTTAACCTGTCCTTCATTTCATTCCATACCTTCACATATCTATTGTATCTAACATACAATCATCATCATCATCATTCATATTAATCTTGATAATACCCAGATATTTTACTTTGTGAAGTGCATATCAATTTCACCCATTTAATAAATGGTTCTCAGCTTAATGGGTCAGGATAGAAATAAGCATAATAAATAAGGGATAATTTAGCAAGAGTGTAATGCATATGTCTGCATTAATGATTGCTAGTCTTGTTTTGGGAGACGGCAAGTAACTGTTACAAGGTAGACTGAATGGAGGCAGACCTGTGGTTGAAAATCAACACCAGTTGTATGTGTTAGTGTTGCCACAGGTCTGTTAGCATGATTACAGTTAGTTTGGGTAATCATAATTTTATCATGTTTGTGGTACACAATTTTTATCCTCGATTTGCATTCTTTTACCATCATTTTTTAATTCATAGAATATTTCAGGCATTTTTCATAATGGAGAGGAAATCTACTTTTAAAAGAGAAGTAAGACGGGGTTGTAACAATTGTATAGTTCTCTACATGAGGGAAATAAATAAAAAAATTCAGAAATCAGAATATCAATTAACTATAATATATATTTATCATTTAATATAAAGAGTGATTTTTAAAAATTTGTATTTCTAAAAAACTTTCATGTTTTACTTTATTCTGTTGGATATTTGATTCCCTCTTACCTTACTGATCTTCCTATTTTTTATTTTGGGTTTATAGATCTTCAATAAATTTAAATTGTTAACGTTTAATAAACTTTAATGCTTTATGTTTTCATTTCCTTTTTCTAGGGTAATCTTTCTGCTGTTGAATGCTTGTTGAAAAAAGGAGCTGATCCCAACATTAAAGACTATGCTGGTTGGACACCACTGGTAATTTAAATGGTTCATTCCTTCCATTCTTCCTTTGTTCTTTATCTCACTCTTGTTGAGATAATCTCAATTATAAGTGATATAGGGGATGATTTAGATCCGTGGTGGCGAACCTATGGCACGCGTGCCACAGGTGGCACGCGGAGCCATTTCGGCTGGCACGCCACGGGTCCGGCACATTCTACTTCCGGGTTTCTGGCGCGCATGCGCAGAGCTGCTAGAGCTACCCGAAGCAGAAGGAGGAGGGGCGGTTGCGCAGGCTGGGCGGCTCGCGTAACCGCTCCCTCCTCCTTCTGCTGCCAGCCTCATGTTCCTGCTTCTGCCCGGAGTGCCAGGCTTGGAGCAGAAGGAGGAGGGGGCGGTTGCGCGAGCCACCCAGCCTGCGCAACCGCCCCCTTCTCCTGCTCCAAGCCTCGCACTCCGGGCACCAGCCGGAACGTGAGGCTGGCAGGAGAAGGAGGAGGGAGCGGTTACGCGAGCCGCCCAGCCTGCACAACCGCCCCCTTCTGCTCCAAGCCTCGCACTCCGGGCACAAGCCGGAACGTGAGGCTGGCAGGAGAAGGAGGAGGGAGTGGTTACGCGAGCCGCCCAGCCTGCGCAACCGCCCCCTTCTCCTGCTCCAAGCCTCGCACTCCGGGCACCAGCCGGAACGTGAGGCTGGCAGGAGAAGGAGGAGGGAGCGGTTACGCGAGACGCCCAGCCTGCGCAACCGCCCCTCCTCCTTCTGCTGTCAGCCTCACGTTCCGGCTGGTGCCCGGAGTGCGAGGCTTGGAGCAGGAGAAGGGGGCGGTTGCGCAGGCTGGGCGGCTCGCGTAACCGCTCCCTCCTCCTTCTCCTGCCAGCCTCACGTTCCGGCTGGTGCCCGGAGTGCGAGGCTTGGAGCAGGAGAAGGGGGCGGTTGCGCAGGCTGGGCGGCTCGCGTAACCGCTCCCTCCTCCTTCTCCTGCCAGCCTCACGTTCCGGCTGGTGCCCGGAGTGCGAGGCTTGGAGCAGGAGAAGGGGGCGGTTGCGCAGGCTGGGCGGCTCGCGTAACCGCTCCCTCCTCCTTCTCCTGCCAGCCTCACGTTCCGGCTGGTGCCCGGAGTGCGAGGCTTGGAGCAGGAGAAGGGGGCGGTTGCGCAGGCTGGGCGGCTCGCGTAACCGCTCCCTCCTCCTTCTCCTGCCAGCCTCACGTTCCGGCTTGTGCCCGGAGTGCGAGGCTTGGAGCGGGAGAAGGGGGCAGTTGCGCAGGCTGGGCGGCTCGCGTAACCGCCCCCTCCTCCTTCTGCTGTCAGCCTCACGTTCCGGCTTGTGCCCGGAGTGCGAGGCTTGGAGCAGGAGGAGGAGGGGGCGGTTACACGTGCGCAGTAGATGTGCGCATGCGCGGTGCGGGCGCGTGCGTGGTGCAGGCGCGTGCATGTAGGTGTGGGTGCGCATGCGCAGGGGGGGGTGCGCATTGCATTTTGGGTAGTGGCACGCGGGAGCGCTGGTGGGTGTGCGCGCGCCTATTTTTGGCACGCCGAGAGAAAAAGGTTCGCCACCGCTGATTTAGATGAACTCTTTCTCAGCTTATCCTGAAAATGGAAAAACTTCATTTGTTTAATAAACTCAAATAGTTTTGAGATCCTCTTTCTCTTGCTTTTCCTGTTATTTGCTCCTTTCTGAATTAAGCTAGTTTCTTTCTTCAGGTGAATTTCTATTGCATTTTCAGGCGCAAGAGAAATGGATTTTAAAAGTCTAAGCAGAATCTGGAAAGTGGTAAAATACATTACGGATAGTTATTTTGTGTTCATTTTTTCTGCCAGATGAAGTTCAAACAAGTTTTTCCCCTTTACTTACAGCAAAGATTCCTAGAATGATTAATTATACCTGCAAGCTATCTGGGAGTCAGTCTTGGTTGCAATAAATAAAAATCTGTAATTTAGGGGCATCGTTTTATTAGTTGAGCCAATTCTTATTCTGTCACTTCTATATTATTTTTTCCTCATTCAACATTTAGCATGAAGCCTGTAATCATGGACATAAGCAGATAGTTGAATTATTGATAAGACATGGGGCACTGCTGAATGTGACTGGGTATCAGAATGATATGCCACTTCACGATGCTGCCAGGAATGGACATATAGAAATTGTGGAACTGCTGCTTTTGCATGGAGCTTCTCGAGACATGGTGTGAGTAATTACATGAGATTTTTATCTGTTTTTTAACACATGAGGTTTTTTTGCAAACCCATATTCTTCCCCCCCCCCCACAAATACCCTGTGGCATCTAATTTTTTGTTGATGAAACTTTGTTTATTTCTATGGGGGAACACATGATGCAAATCCTCAGCCACCATCTGAATGGCCAATCAAAAGCTTATCACTGCAGACAACAAGCCTCTTTAAGTTTCCCCCAATATTTTAATTAGAATTTGAATCCATATCTCTCTCATCCAAGACAAAATGTCTGCTTTCTGTAATGTGCTTGTCCCCACTGTAATTTCAAAGTAAAGATGTTGTGTTTAACCAACACTGCCAATCTATAATGCATGGGGCCACCCTGAGGCCATATAGTGCTCCACAGCATGTGTGGAGGCTTAGAACATTTTTGGCATACCCTAAAAGTCTGGCTCTCTTCCTCTTCCCCCCAGTCAGGCTAATTTTGTGAAGGAATAAAATTGGGGTTGAGAGCTTGCACCTCTGCATTTTGAATGAGAATATAATTGTCTTTGTGATTAGAGAGCCTATTTAATCAGAAAACCAGAATATGTATGAGATACATTCTGTATACTGAAGTTGATGTATTTTTGTCAAGTATCTCCTTTGAAAATCTGGCCTACCAACAATTAATCCAATGTGTTTTATGTTTGAAATAGAGATTGTGAAGAGATTTTCTTCTTTGGCTGCTTCTTAATGACACCAATCAGTAACAGTTGAACATCTTCTTTTTAGCAGTACTGAAGAAATACCTGTTTGATGTACCATTCACAGAAGATGAATTGTATCATATATCTATTCTTTGGTTTTATACCACTTTCTCTTTCATCTTGGAAAACTAACCTGAAATTCTTCTGAATTTAGTATGTTGTGGGTGTGTGGACGAATGTGAGAGAGACAGAGTTTGTGATATAGAACTGGTGATGGTACTTATTTACAAAATTATATAATGTGACTTTGGTACTGCCTAGAGATTCTAGTTGTTTAAGTTTAAGAAATGAGCACTCACGGCACTGTGTTAAATTTCACAATAGTGTTTACCACCTGAAAAGTTGCAGACTAATCCTATAAGCTTTAAACAGGCTTGCCTTAATTGAATCTATCCTTTCAGTCAAAATATATTTTATTGGAAAAATGAGTTTTAACAATTAATTAAATGGGAAAATGTAAAATCTCTGTGGGTTGACTCAAGAAGTCCAGTTTGAAGATAATAAAAATGTGTCTCCCTTGGAATCTGCAAGGTCCTATTTTTAAAAACTTTTCTTTGTCTAGCAAAACATATGAAACTATTACATGAATCAGTGGACCTATTAATTGCTCTGCTTGACCTAGCTGATTTTTACAGTTAATCTTCTGCATAAACTAATTTATATTTTATAGCTTTTTTGTGTGTTTGCTCCCTTGAATTTCCTCCCTGTCTTGCTTCACAGCTGGCCAAGTGATATAAAAAATTAGCTCTTGGCATTTGCAATTTCACTTGTTCATAACACATTTCATTCAAATTGGCTCTTTTTCCATATTTACCTCCATGCGCAATATGATTAACTTGCTTCTTTATTTTTTAATTAAGAATGAATTTGGCTTCAAAAAGTTTGACTCCCGCTATTTGAAAGCTATTGAAAACATTTCTAAAGATGAGATGCTGCTGCTTTCCTTTCCTTTGCTCAGATACCTTCTATCTGTAAACTTTTGGAGAATCATAGCTCATACATCCACACAGACAATGGCATCACTTCTATCCCCTCAGAACTTGATATCAGATGACAAGAATGAAATCTTTGAGGTTACCTGGGAAGATGTTTGTGGATCTGGAGAAAGTAGAAATGTCTTTTGCAGTAAGAGTTGGCCCCTTGTGAGCTGAATTCCTGTCCTGCCGAACTTATTCAAGCTTGGGATATATTTATATCTTTTGTTTTATAACACTAAACAAAATCTCCATAAATCTTTTTGTCCATGTAAAAATGTGGATGATTCACAAATCATATAAGTCACGTGATCATTCAATTTTTTTTCTATCACCAACAAAGATGACAACAAAATAAATGTGATTTTCCTAAATGTCATATAAATAAATAAATAAACAAATCAAAGAATCCACTGTCAGTCCTCTTAAACAGATTCTTTGGGGTCTCCAGTAAATTCAAACTAAGATATTTTGATGACTTAGTTTCAATTTTAAATCCATTAAAGCAAAGTTAACATTAACCCACAACCTGCATTCATTGATGTTCCATTGTTGAGTGTTTCAGTTCTTTAACCCGTGATCCATAAATGTCCCAAATGTTAATTTTAAACTTTTTGCTTTTAAATTTTTGTTACAAAAAGAATGTGGTCAGAAAGAATGTTTCAGTTAGCAACACCAGCAAATAAATTAACACCTTGAGTTTCTGAGATGCAACCCAAGCATCTGGCCCACACTTAGATATTAAATAAACACTTGAATTTAATATTTTTCCATTCTTGTGATTTATGGAGAGAAGCCAAAAAAATCTGTTTAGTAGTAGTTAATATATAAAGTATATTCAAGATTTCACCAGCAAAACATTTTGTCTTCTATTTTTAGGATACAGTTTTTCCATAAAATTAAAAATTCATGAGCTTCACATCAAAACCCAACAAGACCCAAACATGCCTGGGAACAAAATTAAGTACCTATCTGCTATATATTGACCCTACCAATTGTCAGGATTTTAATGGAAATATATAAAGACTGTCCACAGAGCAAGGATGTTCTAACAAGAGTTCACTTCACATACAAAGAGGGGAGAGGTTTAATAATGCTGGAGATAGTCTCTGCTCCAGCAGTTTGAATTGTATCACTGTGTGGCAGGGTGAGCTCCCATCACTTGCCTCAGCTTCTGTCCACCTAGCAGTTCGAAAGCATGTTCTATGCAAGTAGATAAATAGTTATCACTTGGGTGGGGGGATGAATTGGTGCTCTGTGCAGGCAGATTCCTGCCAGCTCTGAATCTTCCTGATTTTGATGCCCACTTGCAAGGCCACTCTAGTAAAGGGAGAGGGGCTTGGATGGCACTGCAGGAAGAGCCACTCATCATTCTTTTTGGTGCAAAGCCAGTTTGCCCTCCAATGGCACACCCTGGGACACCGGGGCATGTCATACCCGCGTGGGCATGTCTCACAAGAGCTGGTAAATTGGCAGCCAGCTACCACTATGCACTAGCATTGTGTCTCCTGGCTAATTTAACAACATCATACACTAATAATAATGATAACTGGTTTCGAAGAATTCAAAGAAAAGATGAAAAAATAGTTTATGGCCTGAATTGATTATAACAGTGATGGCGAACCTTTTTTGGTTCGCGTGCCAAAAGGGGGGGGGGAATGTGGGGGATCACGTGTGTGCGTGCCCACACTCATAATTCCATGCACCCCTGCACATGCACGCATGACCCCCTGCTCCCAGCATGCAATGGCACGCCCATTTTTCGCTCTCCCCAGGCTCCAGAGCCTTTCTAGGAGCCTGGGGAGGGTGAAAACGGCCTTCCCCACCCCCTCTGGAGGCTGGAAACAGCCTGTTTCCCGACTCCCAGTGGGCCCAGAAGGCCCGAAAATCAGCCGGCTGGTGCACACATGCACGCCGGACCTGAGCTCGCGTGCCCACCAATATGGCTCCGCGTGCCACTTGTGGCACCCGTGCCATAGGTTCGCCATCACGGGATTATAAGAAAGCATTTGATTCTGTTCCACACAACTGGATTGAGGAATGCTTAGAAATTTTTGGAATGAGCAGCAACGTTCAGAAATTCCTAAAGACTTCCATGAAGCTATGGCAAACTAAGCTGATAGCCTATGGAGAAGAACTTGGTGAAGTTGAAATCAAACAAGGAATTTTCCAAGGCGACTCATTGTCACCTCTGTTATTTGTACTATCAATGGCGCCACTAACAAGCATTTTGAACAAGACAAACTGGCTATGAATTGACTAAAAAAGGCTTGAAAATTTCCCATTTGCTCTCTATGGATGATTTAAAATTGGAAAAGCAAGCTAAATTGAGCTTACTACTGAAAAGTACTGAGTTTAGCAGAGACATTGGGATGCAATTTGGCATTCACAAATGTGCAACAATTGCTGTTAAGGCAGGAAAAATTATAGGAGATGACGGATTTGAACTTGATAATAAAGAGCTGATAAACACAGTAACACTAGAAGAAGGGTACAAGTACATAGGAGTTTTGGACGGTTCTGACCTGTTGCATAATCAAGTCAAGGAAGCTACTTCAACAAAATACATAAAGCGAGTCTGGAAAATCTTCAGATCAAAGCTGAGTGGAGGAAATATCATAAAGGCAATTAACACCTGGGCAGTGCCTGTAATACAATACTCAGTTGGAATAATTGGTTGGACTCAGCTAGAACTTGATAACGGATCAAAAGACAAGAAAACTAATGGCAATGCACCATGATCTGCACACAAAAAATCATATTAATTTCATGGTGCCTTGTATTTGCCTATATCTCAGGATGCCATGGTGCATTGTACTTGCATGGTGCAAATCATGATGCATTGTACTTGCCTATATGTCAGGATGGCAGAGGACTCTTACAGGTGAAATAAACTGGAAGAGGAAAAACGGCTTAAATGATTACATAAAGAAAGCAAAAGAGCTTTTGCTGAAGAAGGTGAACAACACCTTGAAAACAATGAGATTGAAAGCAGAATATTGAAAGAAAACAATTGAGCATTGAGTTTCTACCTGGAAAAAGAAGCCTACGCACAGTCAATATCTGAAGGACATTGAAGGAAAGACAAATAGAAAGCTAACATGGAGCTGGTTGAGATCAGGGGTGCTGAAGAAAGAAACTGAAGGCTTCATCTTGTCTGCTCAAGAACAAGCCTTGCAGAATAATTCAATGAAAACAAAAATTCAGCACATCAGTAATAAACAGCAAATGTCGCTTATGCAATGAGAAAAATGAAACAGTGGATCATCTTATCAGTCACGTTGCTGTCACATTTTTTCACGGAGCTGGGGTGGGGGTGGCCTGCATGTGACATATCCGGGCCGTGGGCCGCCAGTTTGACACCCCTGATCTACAATGTCATTATCGAGTTGCCAAAATTGTACATTGGAAGCTTTGCTAGAAGTTTGAGTTTGAATGCAGCAAAAATTACTGGGAATACCATATTGACAAAAGTTCTTGAAAATGAACATGTCAAGATTTGTGGAACTTTCAAATCCAAAAAGACATCTGGCCCAGAACATGCATATCACTGTTGTAGAAAAGAAAAAAAGTGGTTCATTGATATTGCAATACCAATAGTAATAGGAGGCCTTGGTGCAATATCCAAAGAGTTCCCTAGATACAATACATGGACATTTTGAATTTAGTAGACCTAAATATTCTGATTTTGCAAAAAAAAAAAATCCTACTTGGAACTTCCTATATCAGTGGTGGCGAACCTTTTTCGGCTCGCGTGCCAAAAAAGGGGGGCGCGCGCTCGTGTGCCCACACCCATTCCCTCCCCCCTCCATGCATGCGCACAACACCCCCCCATGCTGCCCCCTGCGCATGCGCACACCCCCCCACCCCCGCACAAAGGCTTACCGGAGCCTGGAACGACGAAACCGGCAAACCGGAAGTGCGAAAAAACGCACTTCCGGTTTGCCGGTATGCTGTTTTTTGCACTCCGGAGGGTTCAGGGAAGCTCCCTGAAGCTCCGGAATGCAAAAAACTACAAAACGGACAAACCGGAAGTGCGGAAAAGTGCACTTCCGGTTTGTCCATTTTGTAGTTTTTTGCATTCCGGAGCTTCAGGGAGCTTCCCTGAACCCTCCGGAGTGCAAAAAACAGCACACCGGCAAACCGGAAGTGTGTTTTTTCGCACTTCCGGTTTGCCGGTGGGAACCCTCGCGTGCCGGCTTCTATGGCTCCACGTGCCACCTCTGGCACGCGTGCCATAGGTTCGCCACCACGGGCCTATATATTCAAAGGCTACCTTAACAGCTCTTAGGTCTGGTTAGGACTTCAACTGTTAAGTTTTTACCAATCCTACACTGTGAATCGAATTGAAGATTGACTAATAATAATAATAATAATAATAATAATAATAATAATAATAATAATAATAATAATAATAATAATAATAATAATAATAATAATAATAATAATCGAAAAAATTGCAAAATACCAGGACTTAAAAATTGAAATCCAACGATTATGGCACAAACCAGCAGTGGTAATTCCAGTAGTGATTGGAACACTGGGTGCTATCCCAAAAGCACTGGAATTACATTTAAAACAGCTCAAAATTGACAAAATCACCATCAGTCAAATGCAGAAAGCCGCACTGCTCGGTTCCGCACATATACTTCGAAAATACATTACGACTTCCTAGGCCCCTGGGTGGGGCTCGACTAGTAATCAATGCCAAATCCGGCGAAACAACTGGCCGCTGTGATACAATTGTATAATAATAATAATAATAATAATAATAATAATAATAATAATAATAATAATAATAATAATAATAATAATAATAATAATAATAATAATAATAATAATAATAATAATAACAACAATAACAAGAAGAAGAAGAAGAAGAAGAAGAAGAAGAAGAAGAAGAAGAAGAAGAAGAAGAAGAAGAAGAAGAAGAAGAATTAGAATTCAAACAGACAGGCATCTGCCACATAACACCCCGGACTTAACAGTTGTCAATAAGAAAGACAAAATAGTCTGGATAGTGAATGTGGCAGTGGCTGAAGACAACAGAAGAGAAGAGAAAGAACTGGGAAACATAACAAAAAGAAAGTCCTATAAATAGAAATAGAATGACTGTGGCAAAGGCAAGCAAGGGTAGTACCAATAGTAATAGGCGCCTTGGGTGTGTCAGAGTTTGTTGCAGAAATCACATCCAGAAAGCACACACAAATAACGGATTCAGCAGGATTCATTAACTTCTTTGTATACATATAACACATGAAGATAAATATACAATACCAATGGCAGATTCTCCAACGTAGTGGTAGTTACAAGCAAAACACAGGCAGAGGAGAGAACAGTTTCAGTTCTAGCAGCAGACTAGTTCAGAAATGAAGCTAAGCCATGGCCAGGTTCCTGCCTGTCTCAGCTCCCAAACAGCCCTCATTGGCTGACTTAGTTGCTGTGCCTATACATTGGCTGACCTTGTTACTATGCCCTAATCCAATTCATGAATATTCTGACAGGGTGCAATTCCAAAACAACTGGAGCACCACTTGAACACCATAGACCAGTGATGGCGAACCTTTTTTTCCTCGGGTGCCGAAAGCGCGCGCCCATGTGCTATCGCATACGTGTGCGTGCCCACACCCATAATTCAATGCCCCTGCCCCCCACCCCCGCATGCACGCATGACCCCCACACACTGCCCTGCCCCCTGCGCATGAGGCCCCCTGCTCCCCTGTTTCCCAACTTCACCCTCCCCAGGCGCCAGAGGCTTTTTGAAGCCTGGGGAGGGTGAAAACAGCCTCCTGCGCCCCCCTGGAGGTCCTCCGGAGGCCAAAAATGCCCTCCCAGAGCCTCAGCATAAGCCAAAAATCAGCTGGAGCTGAACTAGGGCAACGGCTCGCGTGCCGGCAGGTATGGCTCCGCGTGCCATCTGTGGCACGCGTGCCATAGGTTCGCCATCACGGCCATAGACATTGACAAATTCACCATCAATCAATTGCAGAAGGTGACTTTACTTGAAACTGCTTCCATTCTGCAATGATACCTCTAACACAGTCAAACACCTAGATCTGCCTATCCCAGGTCCTTGGTAAGGACTCAATAGGTAGACAAAAATGCCAAACCCAGTCTGAACATCTGGCTAACTGTGCGATGATCAATAATAATAATTCACATACCTTAGATTTAATTGATAGAATATAAGCCCAAATATAGTTTTGAAAATCTGGGTCTTGTACAGCCAGAATTAGTCTCTTGGTCTCTTTCTTCAACTTTCCTGCTCTTAGCCACTGTCATAGTTTTTCCTGCTATGTTTTTGGCCATGTAGTGCTTTGTCTTCCCATATGCCTCCATTCTGTTTTTCATTTGGTCTTGTAGGCCAGTTTGGTCTCTCTAGTAGTCAGTAACCCTTCCTGGTATACTAACTTCAGTGCATCTTCTTCGTTGTCCTTCAGATATTCTTCCAATGCCCTTTTTTCTTCTTCAACCATTTGATCTACTTGCAATATTCCATGCCCGGTCCGCCCACCCATTTTCCTTAGTAGGTAGAATCTATCAATGCAGCTTTGAGGATCAAGGTCATGAATCATCGTCATTATTTTCTGATCTTTCTATCCATTGCTTTTAGTTCTGCTTGAGTCCAGTCCACTATTCCAGCTGTGTATCTAATGACTGGAATTGCCCTGGTGTTGATTGTCTTGATGGTATTTCTTCCATTGAGTTTGAACTTTAAGATCTTCTTCACTCTCTTTATGTATTCACCTCTAATCTTTTTCTTGATTTCAGTGTGCTTGATGTTGTCAGCTTGAAGGATACACAGATATTTGTACTGTAGTAGTCATCTTTATCCAGACTCTTAATGTTATTTTTGTGGGGCATCTTGATTCCTTCAGTTTTCACTATTTTTCCCTGTTTGACGATGAGCATGGCATATTTGTCCAGTGAAGTCGAATCATTTAAAATACTGTGCCCACCAATCTTGTCTGAGAGCTTCTGAGGGATCTTAAGGGCCTCCAGGTTTTTGTGATCAGTCCAGACTTCAAACAGCACTTGGCTCCCTTCCAGGAAGTGCTGCCAGGTTAATAGTGCCCAATGAACTGCAAAAGCCTCTTTCTCCCACACCTCCCACCTTCGTTCAGTGTCGAGCTTTCTGGAGGTTTAGGTGCAGGGTTGGAGGTCCCCCTCCTTGTTCTGGAGGAGGACTGCCCCTAGGGCTACATAGCTGGGATCTGCCTGAATGACGAATGCTTCCTCAGGGTTTGGGTGCTTTAGGACTGGTTCCTCTGCGAATAGCCGTTTGAGTTTCTCAAATGCTCCTTGGCATTCCATGGTCCACTCTAGCGGCTGGCTGGGTTGTGGTTTGGGGGGGCCTTTCCCTGTTTTTAGCAGTTCAGTGAAGGGCAGGGCTGTTTTGGCAAAAGAGGGGATGAGCTGCTGGTAGAAATTTGTGAACCCCAAAAAGCTCTGCAGTTGCTTGCTGGTTCGAGGGGATTGCTACTCCAGGATGCCTTTGACTTTTCCTGGGTCCATTTCTCCCCCCTCGCTCGACACTCGATAGTCTAGGTCCGTGATGGCGAACCTATGGCACAGGTGCCACAAGTGGCACGCGGAGCCATATCGGTGGGCACGCGAGCTCAGGTCCGGCGTGCATGTGTGCACCAGCCGGCTGATTTTCAGGCCTTCTGGGCCCACTGGGAGTCGGGAAACAGGCTGTTTCCAGCCTCCAGAGGGGGTGGGGAAGGCTGTTTTCGCCCTCCCCAGGCTCCTAGAAAGGCTCTGGAGCCTGGGAAGAGCGAAAAATGGGCATGCCATTGCATGCTGGGAGCAGGGGGGTCATGCGTGCATGTGCGGGGGTGCATGGAATTATGAGTGTGGGCACGCACACACGTGATCCCCGCATTCCCCCCCCCTTTTGGCACGCGAACCAAAAAAAGTTCGCCATCACTGGTCTAGGTGGTCGAGTGGGTCCAATGGAACTCGCATTTGGATAGCTTGGCATATAGGTTTGTAGCTAGGAGTTTCTTTAGTACCAGGCGGACCATTTTGATGTGCTCCTCCATCGTTTTGGTGAAGATGAGAATGTAACCTACTACACTAGGACACACTTGTATAGATTCTCATGTAGCACTTCGTTTATGAGTTGCATGAAGACCGCAGGGGCCCCTTGGAGCCCGAATGGCATTACTTTGAATTGGAAGCTACCCAGTGAGCAGTTAAAAGCAGTCTTCCACTCATCCCCCTCTTTGATCCTCACCCTTTGATCCTCATCCTACATATGCCTCCCTCAGGTGAAGATCTTGGTGAAGATCTTTCCTTTTGGTAGATGGGTCAGCATGTCTTTCATTAGGGGGAGAGGGTACATGTTTTCCACATACACACCATTTATCTTCAAAGTCCCCGCACAGTCTCATCGTCCCATCTTTTTTCTCTTTGAACAGCATGGGAGTAGCTAACCAGGATTTTGCTGGCTGGATGAAGCCTCTGGCTAAGTTTTTATCGATGTACTCCCTTAGCGCCTTCATTTCCTTTGGGGTCATGGAGTACATTTTGGGTTTAGAGAGCTTTGCACCTGGTAGGATCTCAATGGCACAATCGGGGTGGGTGGGTGATGGGGGGTAGCACATCACATTCTTTCTCGCTGAACACCCCCACTAGGTCTCAGTATTCTTTGGGGATTAGCTGGGTCCCTGGTGGGTCCCTGGTGGTTGCTCTGTTAAGGAGCTCGTTTCCTTTAGTTTCCGCCCGGTGCTGTACAGCTTCTCCCTTCTGGCTGCCTTTGGGGAGGAGAGGGCCTATTCCTAGCCTCATTTTTCTCCCTCCCCCTTCCCACCAGATCGTCGGTCCCCAGTTGTCTAGCTAGGATAGTCCCAGAATCACTGCCCGTGTCATCTTCAGAACTATTACAAACCGGATGATCTCCCAATGTCGGCCCATCTCTAGCCGCACCGGCTCAGTGTGGTGCGTTGCAGGGTGCCTCCTATCAGTGATCCATTGACTTGCTCGAACCTCATGGCTTGGGGCAGTCTTCTCGCTCTGATCCCTAGCTTCAGCACTGTCGATAGGCTGATTAGGCACCTGGTGCAGCCTGAACCTATTAGGGTGTGAAAATTAGCCAAATATATGTTGAAAATTGCAGTTCATGCTTTTCTGGAAAACTCACAAGAAAAACTAGGATTAATTGTTATTTATCTATCCATTATGTTCTTCACTCTTTAATCTTTATTTTGTTCAAATAAAGAAGGCAAAACTTTCTTTCCACAAGCAGCAAAAATTTGCATCTTTCTCATAGGTGACAGAAGATCCTTCATGTCAGATCCGTGTATCTGCCATTCTTCGGTGGAAGAAGGGGGGGATTGGATTTGATGCATTTTGTTATTTTCTTCCTAGGTATCCTATTTCTTGCCTTGTCTTGTTGTATAATCTTTTACCTGATTTATAACCATTGCCTGGCGCCCCAGATCCCCAGAAAATTCTCTCCTATTGGGGAAGGAAGGGCCATGTGGATTGTAATTGCGGGGGGGGGTGGCCCTGAGAAGCTCTTCTTATCTGTTTCTTGATGACATTTTAATTTACACCGAAACAAAAGCAGAGCATGTAAAACTAGTCCGAGCAGTTCTCATGAAACTCCAAGCCTCCAAACTCTATGCTCCAAGCCTCCAAACTCTCAAAATGTGAATTCCACCAGGAAAAAATGGACTACCTGGGATACAGAATATCCCAAGCGGGAATAGAGATGGATCCACAAAAAGTAAAAGCCATCATCGATTGGGAGCCGTTCCAAACCCGCAAACAACTACATAGTTTCCTGGGCTTCGCAAACCTTTACCGTCAGTTCATTCAGGCTTTTGCTAAAATCGCCCTCCCCATTATGAACTTGTTAAAAACAAAGGGGGGGGGAACCAAAACCAAGGCAACCCCTTAACTGGACCATGGAATGCCAAGCAGCATTCGAAAAACTTAAACAACTATTCTCAGCCAAACCAGTCCTAAAACACCCAGACCCAGAACAACCATTCATCATCCAAGCAGATGCCAGCGATGTGGCAGTAGGAGCAGTCCTACTCCAAAACAATGAACATTGACAATTACAACCATGTGCATACACATCCAAGAAATTGACAGAAACCGAGCAAAGATGGGCCATATGGGAGAAAGAGGCATATGCCATATGATGGGCCCTCCTCACATGGAGACATTTCTTAGAAGGGAAAAAATCCCCTTCAAAGTCTGGACTGATCATAAAAATTTAGCTCTATAGACCCCACAAAAGCTCTCCTCCAAACAAGTACACTGGGCGCAATACGTTAAACGTTGACTAGCTGCCAAAGTGATCACCCGAGCACAAGAAAAAAAAAGAACTGCTTGCTGAAAATGCAACAGCCTCCAAATTTAAAGAGGCACTACTTATGGATGACTGGTTCCAAGCTCACAAAAATATTTGCTTACTTAAAGATGGTTTAGCCTGGGTAGAGAACAAGCTGCCAGCCAAAGAGTGGACCTCATGAAATGATGCCATGACTCCAAAATAGCTGGACATTTTGGATTTGTGAAAACTCTGCACCTCATCAAAAGACAATTCTGGTGGCCATCCCTTAAAAAAGACATTGAGAGCTACGTTGCTAGCTGCCCCACCTGCACAGCTGGAAAAAGACGACAAGGAAAATCCCCAGGACTTCTACAAACTGTAGCAGAACCTTCAGCATCCTGGAGAGAGATTTCTATGAATTTTATAGTGGAGCTGCCTGAAAGCGCAGGAAATACAGATATTTGGGTTGTAACGGACCTCTTTTCAAAACAGGTCCATTTTATACCCTGCCAGAAGATCCCAACAGCCAAGGCATTAGCAAAAATGTTTTTAGTATACATTTATCGCCTCCATGGAGCTCCCCAACGGATTATCTCAGACGGGTGTTTAATTCACTTCCAAAAATTTTTGGCGGGCTTTTTTAAACCTGTTAGGCTCCCCCCAGGGGTTGTCCTCTTTGCATCACCCCCAGACAAATGAGGGGGGGGGGGAGTTGGAGAGAGCCCTTGGGGTATTAGAACAATATTTAAGATGTTTTATTAACTACCAACAGGACAATTGGACTGACCTCTTGCCTTTTGCTGAGGTAGCTTACAACAACTCTGTACACAGTAGCACTGGCTTCACCCCATTTCAGGTAGCCACAGGACAAGAATTCAACCCCATGCCAGAACTACCCACAAAGGAACCTGACATCCCCTCCCTTAAGGAGTGGATAAACAATCTACAAACCACTTGGCCAGTGGTCAGACTAGCCCTACAAGAGGCTAGAGCAGGGGTCTGCAACCCGCGGTTCTGGAGCCGCATGTGGCTCTTTCATCCCTCTGCTGCGGCTCCCTGTCACTCAAAATATGCGTCACAACCGCCAATGTGCGACACCCGCCGGCACGTGATTTATTGAGCTTTTCTACCCATCTTTTTTTTGGAGTTCAAAATTTTTTTCTTTGCATGCAGAAATAAAAATGTGTTTTCTCTGTAGCTGATCAATTGAATACAATTGAAATACAGTTGAAAGGGCCATTGAATCCAATGCTTGCTCAGTGCAGGAATCAAAGCATTCTCAAGAAATAGCTGTTCAGCCCCTTCTGGAAACATTTGAAAGAGGAGAGTTGCCATTGTCCTTTGTAATGGGTTTTATTGGCTGGCTATTCTCCTTTTCGCATGTATGACTACCAAGCCAGATTTCCTCCATCTTATATCTGTATTAAAAATATTTAACTTTTTTCTATTATTTTCAATCTACTGAGCAAATGTGAATAGCAAAATGAAGGGACAATATTGAGTTTGATAGAAACATTATAAGTAAATAATCCATTTACTTTAAATTAATTTAAACTTTGAGGGACCTGGGGATTGTTTATTGGAATACTGAAGACCTTGCCAATGATATGGCTAAATGGAGAGAAAAGAAAGTTTCTTTACAATGATCACTGGAGGTAGCAAACTAGTTAAATGAAATGCCAGTCAAAGTTGAGGGAATGTGGTAAAGCCACCAATTTCACAGAAAACTATTTACTGTATACCTGGGACGAAACAACAGATGGATAAGGGTATACTACAATCTATGTGGTAGTTTCTTTGGAGTTGTATGTTTTCCTGCAAATAAGCTGCAAAATATGTTCAGAAAAAAAGCAGGCATGGCCATGATAAGAGGAAAGAAAGACTTTAATTCATGGTAACATTCTTAACTAATCAGTTCCACTGATTTGGGCATTACTGGTAGTCCTTGACTTATAACCACAATTGAGCCCCAAATCTCTTGCTAAACAAGACAGTTAAGTGATTTTTGTCCCATTTTATGAGTTTTCTTGCCTCAGTTGTTTAAGTGAATCTCTGCAGTTGTCAAGTTAGTAACACCGTTGTTAAATGTCAGAAAGTCACAAGAAGTGACCCTGGGACACATGCCAGTTGCCAAGCATCTGAATTTTAATCATGTGACCTTGGGGATGCTTCAATGATTGTTAGTATGAAAAATGGTCAGAAGTCACTTTTTTATTGCTGTTGTAATTTTGAATGGTCGCTAAACAAATGGTTGTAAGTCGAAGTCTATCTGTACAGCATGTTGAAAATTCTGATCAGTGCATACCGTATTTTTTGGAGTATAAGACGCACCGGAGTATAAGACGCACCTTAGTTTTTGGGGAGGAAAATAGGGGAAAACAATCTGCCTACCAGGTATTCATCTGGCTAGCATCCTTAGTCTGGTCAGCTTCAGCACATTATTTTATCCCCTGGTTAGGACTTAAAAAAAACCTTCTTCTGAGAGAGTAACAATGAAAGAGCATGCAAGCCAGAAGGAGCTGGGAAGATCGTTAGCACCTGGTTAGGGCTAGAAAAAAACTTATTCGGAGCAGCTTCAGCACATTATTTTATCTCCTGGTTAGGACTTAAAAAAAACCTTCTTCTGAGAGAATAACAATGAAAGAGCCTGCAAGCCAGTAAGAGCTGGGAAGATGGTTAGCACCTGGTTAGGGCTAGAAAAAAAACTTCTTTGGAGCAAGTAGAGCAATGAAAAAAAACCTGCAAAGACTTAGGGCTTGGAAAACATTCTTTGGAGAGAGTAACAATGAAAAAGCCTGCAAGGTAAGAGCTGGGAAGATCTGTTAGCACCTAGTTAGGGTTGGAAAAAAAAAAGCTACATTCGAAGTATAAGACGCACCCAAATTTTCAGCCACTTTTAGGGAGGAAAAAGGTGCGTCTTATACTCAGAAAAATACGGTAATATGAGATCACTAAAAGGACCTGCTAGTTAAAAGTGAGCAGTTTCAATGTGTTGCGTTCTTTTTATATTTCTTTGCTGTTCTTTAGCCATCTGTCATAAATGTTAGTCGTTTAATTGGTTTTATGCAATTTTTCTTGTAAATATTTGAAGAATATAAAAAATTTA
This sequence comes from Diadophis punctatus similis, assembly GCA_023053685.1. Lineage (NCBI taxonomy): Eukaryota > Metazoa > Chordata > Lepidosauria > Squamata > Dipsadidae > Diadophis > Diadophis punctatus. The sequence continues at coordinate 5,898,457 of JALIGW010000031.1, forward strand.
TAGTGCAGTTATAATCAGATGATTAATAATCTAGTCTCATCCCTTGTTTACTTAAAATTTACCTTTCCTTCTTTTACTAGTAATATATTTGGTCACAAAGCTGTGGATTATGCTGAAACAGAAGAGATGAAATCGCTTCTAATGCAACCAGGAAAGAATGATTCTTCTTCAATTATTCAGTTTGCAGAAGTACGTATTCTTTTCTTTGTTTAACTATAGTTTGGAATGATTTAAAGCTAGTCTTGTTAAGTGAGGGCGATGTATAATTCTCAACAATATTATTTGTAATACTTCTCACTATTTTATCAAAGTAGCTAAGTCATAAGAAATAAATTATAATTTAAGAAAAAGATATAAAACAGAGGTTCTCAACTTTTCTTTTATATGATCATATGTAATCATTAAATCATAGAAACCACTCCCTGATCAAAGGAATTAATTAATTTTGAGTCTCCCATGCAAGTAAATAAGCAGAGCATAACAAAATAATGTAGCAAAAATACAATAATAATAAGATTATAAAATGAAGTAATAAAAAGAGTTAGGCATAAGAAAGATAAAGCTAGAGTTACAACTACTGTAAGAACTTAAAGTATTTTTCTAAGTTTACGTTATAACAGAGCAAAAGTAGATATCTGACTAACAGTTGGAAACACAACTTTGAAAAGTTAGTTAAGTTCAAGGCATGAGGCCTTGAGTTTATCTACCATCAATAATTTGGCCTGGATCTGTAAATGGGGCAGTGGAAATAATAATAAATATCATCTGACACTTGACCAACCCCAAAAGGAGAGAGATATGGTATAACAGGGTATTTTTAAAAATCTCCCTTTGTGATAGTCTGAGGTCATGGTTTGTGGGTGAAGGGATGTAAAAGACTTTCTCAGTGAGGAACTGATAATATTAATCAGGTACTATGAGAGGTTTCTATGTCTTTTATGGTGATGTTACCAAGATTAAAATTTGAATGACTCTACTGTAGTGGCATCTTTATTGGCATCTCTTTTGGAAAGCCTCGCTCTAATATTTTCTCAGTTCCAAGAGATGAATTATCCCAAAGGTGGTAGGGAATACATTTGTGGGATGGATGACAAAAGTTTGGTCCATTGATTCCTTCCCAACTATGCAATGAAGAAAACTGTTTGAAAAGTGGGATTCTGGAAAGTTTCTAATTTCTTATAATGCCCTAATCACACAAGATCTAGCAATGATGGAAGGTAGTCTTTTCTCCAGCCTTAGATAAGCAGTGGGGGTGCCCTGGAGGAGGCCTAAAAGTAAACAGTCTTATGTGACTCCTTTCTCCAAATAAATAGGGTCTTACAAGGATCATTGTGGGACCAATATTACTCTAGCTGAAATGTCAGTATGTAATTCAATTATTAATTTGAGAAGTCACCTATTGATGTTTGTCCTTGCTAGGTTTTTATTTAGTTAACTTAAATTTAATGTTAAATGTTAAATCAAAGTCACATATAAGATTAATAAATGTGATATAAAGTTGTTTTCTATGTCCTTTGGTATATTTTTGAATAAGAGTCTTCAGAGTGATGCTATGACCTACTATGTGGTGTCCTTTTCAAAATCCTATCTATTTTGGATGGAAGAATTTTGTTTCTTCCTCCCAATCTTCTAATTTATTCAGAAGATATCTGGCATAACGCTTAAAAGAGATATCTAGCAAACTAATTGGACTATAATTGACATATTAACCTTTTAAATATTTGGTAGATTATACTTTGTTTCCAATGGGCAGGTACAAACATGATTCTAATCATCAAGTTTGCAATGAGTGTTGGATGCAAAAATGTCATTGTGTACATCCAGATAAAATATTTACACAATAGTGTGAAACAAATTTATGTACATTGTGAATAACATAATCCTTAATATTATACATAATAGCACTCAGGGTAGTTAAATTTATTATTTTCTTCTCAAACTACCTGCAAAACCCTCACAGGCCATTATTGATTCACGGACCATCAGTTAGAAAATGCTGTAATAATATAATGTAATTCCTGCAGCAACAATATTCAACTTCATATCAAATAATTGCCAGCCAATTGTACAATTTAAAAACAGTAATGCAAGGATATTTAAATTGTTCCAAGATTTAGTATCAAGATTTTCATATTCTAAATCTGATGTGTGTCTCTGCCAAAGAAGTTCCCGGTGTCAAGTACAGTATTTACCCTCTACAAACACAGATTGGAGTTGATTGTAAAAAATGGCAATTGGTTATGTAGAGAACCTAATTCTTACAAGAGAAAAATAGATCATTTATATTTAGGATTCCCAGTATTAATAACATTCTTGACCTGTTCCATTTTGACTCTTTGAATTTCATATTAAAAGTTGAGCTGATTTACCACAGGCTTTACAATTAGACTACATAAAATTATGTAGATTAGATTTACCTATGAGCTAAAATTAGATTTACCTATGAGCTAAAACTAAAATACATCATTTCAACTGTTCGAAGATGTTTTGTTTTTCTGAAGATACAAGAAAGTTGTATCCTAATTGGCTATCTTATCTACCAATTGAATTGCTGTGGGAAGGGGCGTTGTATTTACCTGATACGCTCCTTCTCGTAGGGTGGAACTATCAGCCAGGATGGGTAATGACCTCAACCAATCAGATAGGACTGAGTCTGCTAATTAAAATATTGGGGGCACTCTTGCCTCTCTGCCCCAGTTACGACGAAGACCAAAAGAAGGAAGCAGACTTGATGTGGCAACGAGGAATCAACACTGTCCATACCTAGGCAAAAGTCTTTTTTAAAAAAAATTTGTAAAGTAGAACAGAAGTTGCAAGAAAAAATAGTATGTAAAAACCAGCTATAGGCAAGAAGTGTCCCCACGTTCCCAATATACACTCAACATCAAAGTGAACCAATAACTAGGGAGGGACTGGCTGATAGTTCCACCCTATGAGAAGGAGCGTATCAGGTAAGTACAACACCCCTTCTCCATAGTGGATGGAACTATCAGCCAGGATGGGACATACCCAAGCCGTTTGTCCTAGGGAGGGAATAACAGGAACACCTCAACTGTCGGCATGAGACACCAATTGCAGAACCCTGCGGCCAAAGAAAACCTCTGCAGAGGCGAACTCATCAATTCTATAATGCCGCACAAACTGCAAGGGAGAAGCCCATGCCGCTGCGCGGCACACCTCCTCCTGGGTTCGCTAGGCAGCCGACATGGCCGCACTCCTAGTGGAGTGGGCGGTTATTCTGGTCGGCTGGGAGGACGAGGACAAGTCGTAGGCAGCCGCGATGACAGCGCGGAGCCAGCGTCCCACCGTAGATGCCGACACCTTCCGCCCGGCAGAACCGGAAGGAAGGACACAAACAGCGACTCCGAGAGCTGAAGTGCTGCTGTGCGTTTGACGTAGGTGCGAATGGCCCTACGGACATCTTGCGTGTGCCACTTGCGCTCCGACCCATTGGAGGGGTCGGGGAAGAAGCTAGGGAGGATTAACTCCTGAACCCAGTGGTACCAGGAGTTGACCTTCGGGACGAAGGTAGGGTCCAGTCGAAGGACCACCCTGTCCTGATGGACCACGCACAGGTCGCTCCTCACGGACAAAGCTGACAGTTCAGAGATCCTCCTGGCTGATGATGGCGACCAGGAAGACCACCTTGTACATCAGGTGACGGAGAGCGACCCTGCGGAGGGGCTCATAGGGAGCCTGTGTGAGGGACTCCAGGACCTTGGCCAGGTCCCAGGTGGGAAATCTATGAACCGCCGGGGAGGGCGTAGATTACAGGCCCCTCTGATGAAGCGGCAGACATCTGGAAGTTGCGCCAGGGAAGATGCCTCTCCGCAGGCCAGGACCGAAGACAGGGCCGCCAGCTGCCTGCGGATGGTGTTGGGTGACAGCCCTTTAGCCAGCCCATCTTGGAGGAATTCCAGGATTTTAGGGATAGGTACACAGGTGGGGGAACACCCAGCGTGGTTGCACCACGAGCAGAACCAGGTGGCGGAGTAGATACGTTCTGTCGAAGGCCTCCTGGAGGCCAGCATGGTTGAAATGACCCTCTGACAGTATTGCTGACGAACTAAGGAGCTCCGCTCAACCGCCAAGCGGTCAATTTCAACCAGGCCGGGTCCGGATGGTGGATCTGGCCCTGCGAGAGGGAGTCCTGCCAGACCGGGATGGTCCAGGGAGGGGCCACCGAAAGCTGCTAGAGATCGGCGAACCAGGGCTGTCTGGGACAATGGGGAGCCACCAGTATCACCTCCGCCCCCTCCCGAAGGGCTTTCTGCAGCACCTGCTGATGATGGAAAAGGGAGGGCAGGCATAGAGGAGGAGTCTGGGCCACCTGACCCTCAGGGCATTGACCGTCTCCTCCCCCGCTGTTTGGTACCGGGAGTAGCAATAGCAATAGCAATAGCAATAGCACTTAGACTTATATACCGCTTCATAGTGCTTTACAGCCCTCTCTAAGTGGTTTACAGAGTTCAGCATATTGCCCCCAACAATCTGGGTCCTCATTTTACCCACCTCGGAAGGATGGAAGGCTGAGTCAACCTTGAGCCGGTGAGATTTGAACAGCTGAACTGCTGAACTAGCAGTAGCCTGCAGTGCTGCATTTAACCACTGCACCAACTCGGCTCTCTAACCTGTAAGTAGAACCTGCCCAGCTGTGCATTGCCCAGGGAGGCAAAGAGGTTGACAGCCGGCAGTCCGAATCTGGAGATCAGAGCCTGGAACAAGTCCGGGTGCAGCTGCCATTCTGCCGGGTCGATAGTAGTCCGGCTGAGCCAGTCTGCCTGTGAATTGTCCACTCCGGCAATGTGGTCGGCCGTCAGGGAGAGCAGGTGATGCTCCGCCCAGCGACACAGCCTGTCGGCCTCCATCAGCCTCCTCAAACGGGTTCCCCCCTGCCTGTTCACATGTGCTTTGGCTACCGTATTGTCTGTGAGGATGAGTACATGGTGGCCTGACAGGTGTTGCGCTAAGGCCTTGAGGGCCAGGAAGGTGGCTCGCAGTTCGAGCCAGTTGATGGCACACGTGGCCTCCTGGGGGCTCCACATCTGCCAGGACCTTCGTGAAAACACGAGGGGCGGAAGAGAGGCTAATGGGAGGGCCCAGTACTGAAAGTGCCTACCTGCATAGCAGAATCATAGAGACTGCCTATGATTTCGAGGAATGGGGATATGCATGTAGACGTCAGTGAGGTCTATTTGAGGCCATGTAGGCCCCTTGGCAATTCCCTCGCCAGATGATGGAGAGGGATTGCATCCTAATTCTGCGGAATTTGAGGCAAGGGTTCGGCCGTTTTAAGTCCGGGATTGCCCTTCATCCCCCCCCCCGAGGTTTATGGCACCATGAACAAGATGGAGCAGTACCCGAGCCCAATTTGGTCTTTAGGCACCTGCTGAGTGGCCTTGATGGCAAGCTGGCGCTGAATGGCTTGGGCCATAAGATTATGCTTAGCCGGGTGCTGGGAGACCTGGCAGATAGGAAAAAACCTTGGGGGAAGGGAGAGAAAAACGCCTGACCATGGTACTGAGATGAGGACTCAGGGTCAGGAGGGGATGCATCCTCTGAAAGGCAGGTAGTGGCCTTTGCTTGGTGAGGAGGGAACGTTAAAAAAAAAGGAAGAAAAATTCCGGGAGGGAATAAGCCAGGAAAGGCGGACATGTCAGGGGAGACTCCCTCATCATCAGAGAGGTCGGTAGCCCTCAACATCTCTTCGCTTGTGAGAAGGCCTCCTCGTCCCTGGAGAGGGATGCAGATCCCCTGGGAGGGGTGAGGCTAACCACTGGAGAACGCCTGGAACGGTAGGACAACGATACTGACACCAAGGACGCAGAACATTGTTGTCTGAGACCTGCAGCTCTGCCCTTGGAGATAACCTTAGAATAAGGGCTTGGACCCCTCCAGGTAATTGCGAATGTCGGAAACATAGTACCTTGCAGCGGTCGCTGGTGCTTCTTCCTGATCAGAGGCAGCCGAGTGATCTGGTCGAGGCCTCATGGTAGCCTGGCAGGCCAATGGATCTGCGGAGCTGGCCCACCATCTGCGCCCCTTGGGATCCATGGGAAGAGAGACTTCTGGCGATAAGGCCTGTGAAGAAATCACTGAATGCTCCTGCACGGAGGGATTAGAAACATAGTGATGAGTACCAGGACGCTTGTGTTCTCCCACTGCCTGTGGCCCTGAGCCGGTTGAGGGTTGTCTTTTCAGGCTGGGAGACTTTTTGCTCTCTGTTGCCTTGTCATGGCCCTTTCTAGGGACAGAGGCCTCTGCCTGTTCTGAAGTGTGGGAGGCATCAGCCATTGTGTGAGAGCAGGTCACTAAGTGAGTCCCAAGGCATAATGAATGTACCAATGGCCAAATCCAATGGGCCACTGCAGAGGCATGTCCAAGCATTTGAAGGCATAATGATACAATGCCACCCCTGGTGTAAATACGTGTGATAGATGTCAGTGAGTCTGAGAAGCTCGCCAGCTGAGCCTTAATTTACACTGCAAGACTGGGGGGCGCAAGGCCAATACATGTGGAGTAGTGCTAGAATAAGGCGTGGTACAATATGGCCGCTCAAGATTCTCCAATGGTAGTTACAGGCCTGAGGCGCAAGACAGGATAGTAGTTATGGGCCTGAGGCTCAAGATAGGATAGTAGTTACAGGCCTGAGGCTCAAGACAGGACCTGGCTAAGGCACTTCAGATGGCTCTGGGGACCGGAGGAATCGACCCCACTGTCAGAAAACCCTGTTTTTCAGAGTCCAGAATTACCAGGGGGGCTACCGTCACTAAGTGAAATGGTGCCTCGCTTAGTGCCTGCGCATCCAAGCCTCACTTATTGGGGGCGGGACAACTGGAAACAAAACCACACGTTCAGGCACCAATAGGAAGTTCACATGAGCATGAAATTTAGGATCAAGTGCGGAAAGAATCTGGTTTTTGTGCAAAATTATGGGCAGATTTTTGGCAACCCCTCACCAACTGGACAAAAAGGAAAGTTGCTGTTGTGCCTGGGTATCTAAATAAATGTTTGTGCCATAAAAAGAAAAAACTATTGCTGAAAATTGGAACCTGGCAGGGGCAGCGAAGCTGCAGGCACGGAGCATTTTTGAAATGTCAACGAGGCCCAGGGAGAATACAAAATGGCCACCAGAGTATGAGGGAAGCTAAAATGGCCACTCGCATCCACTGGCACAATTGCTGGTCTGCCTTTGTTTATGCCTTCTGTCCTGCTTATGAGATGCCTCAGAATGAGTGGCATGAGGATCCTCAGCAGGATGAGCCCTGGTTTTGGCCTTCTTTTTAGAAGGGGGCTCAGCCATGTTATTATAAGGGCAAGCCAAAGTTCAGGAATTGTAAGCTCAAGGCTTCTGTCCCAAAGGCAAGACTGACAGGGGGAGGAGCAACGATGCAGGAGGAGGCTTATGGCACTGGGGCTTACCTGCAGCAGAGAATGGCCTACAGAGCTGTTGGCAGGCTCAAAATGGAGGACAAGCATGTTGCCAGTCACTAGGAGCAGGCCCAGGGCCCAGGACACTTCAGAGCCTACCTTAGGCCAGGCGTCTCCTGAAGAATCTCCCCCAGCTCTCTCCTCACTCTCGGCTGAAGCAGGCAAGCGCAGGCCCTCAGATCAAGCAGCAATGTTGGCACTTGCTAGCCTGGCTACAGATGGATGCAGCGTGCGAAGGAGAAGCCAGCAGCAGCAATGGAGGGGACCAGCACCTCACAGCAAGCGAGGACGGCAGCTGGAGCTTCAGGCAATTAGAAACGGCTGTGGCAGTCAGGTAAGAGACTATGGAGGCTGGACTGCATGTGCTGGAGCAAATTAAGATATTTAGCAGCTCCCACAGCGTCTTAAACTGCCCCCCCCCACGCCAGGGCAATGGCAATGATCGAATTTGCAGGGGGCAGGTGGAGCGTACAATCTCCTGAGAAATCAGCCATAGGTTAAAGGGGGACAGATAGGGGATGGGCCCCCAACGTTCCTGACGATGTGAGAATAAATCCTCACAGAGGCGAAATAGATCTTTTCCCCGGAATTCTGACATTAGAAAGGAAACCGCAGTTTAAAAGTCTAAGTAAAAATATTTATTTCGGTACAAAAACAATAAATCTCATTAACTACATGCCTGATATAAAAGTAGGTCTTCCTTCCAGCCAGGAACAGAAGAAGGAACGGAGAATGGAATGCACACATGCGTACAAGAACATATCAATCACGTGCTCAGGAATAAACCATTATAATGAATAGGGATGCAGCTCCCTGCATATACATATAACAGGCAATAAATCACTGCGTGACAGTTCCACCCTCAGTCCCTCAGGACGGGGACAGGGCCAAGGCCCTTTATGTGTCCCTGCCTCCCAGTCAGAGCCAGCAAAGGAACTTGCCAGATTAACTGTAGGAGAGAACTCACCGTTAGAAGAGCGAAGATGATAGCTAAAAACTTGTCAGGCCTAGGATGGACGATGACCATGTCTGTCCAGACTGAGGTAGGAACGATCCCCTTCACAGCTGGCTGGATCGTCTTCCCAGGGCTTCAGGCTCTTAAAGAAACAGCTTGGCAGTCAGGTAGGAGTTGACAGGCCTAGACTGCTTGCGCTGGAGCAGTAAAAGATTTTTTTTTATAAAATAATCTTTATTAATTATGTAAAAAAGACAAAATTTGTATGTTTGTTTGTTTAGTAAAAGATTTTAAAATGCTCCCACAGCGGCTTGAACTGCCCCCCCCCACACCTGGGCAGCTGGCAAATTGAAATTGCAGGGGGCAGGTGGAGCGCAGAGTCTCCTGAACGGCCATTATAATGAGGGGAAACATGCAGGGGAATGGAACCCCAAGTTTCTCCCTTAGTCCCTCAGGACCAGAGCAGGACCAAGGTCCCTTATTGCTCCTGTTGTAGAGCCAGAGGCAGCAAGGATGATAAATTCTCTGGATGAGAACTCACTGTGTGGATGAAGAGAAGTAGAATAGTAGATTATGAATATCAGGTCTAGGATGGACGATGACTACGTCTGTCCAGACTGAGGACTGAGTCAGTAACTGGGGCAGAGAGGCAAGAGTGCCCCCAATATTTTAATTAGCAGACTCAGTCCTATCTGATTGGTTGAAGTCATTACCCATCCTGGCTGATAGTTCCACCCACTATGGAGAATAATCGGTTTTTCAGAGTCCCATGAAAAATTTACTCTATACAGCTATGGAAGATGTCTTAAGCAACAAGAAATGGCTTTGGTCATGAGAGTTAAGAGTGCAAGTTTCTGAGTAAATGGTGAACTAGATGTCTCCAAAGAAGTACAGTAGAAGAGACTCTGTGGCTAGGATGACAGACCAGCAATGAGCCCAGTCTAAAGGAACCTCTCCAGATAAAGAAGCAGATGAGTGATCACTTACTTGTGCTCTGGGCAGCGGCTCCTCATGAGGAGACTGTAGAATAGCAATTTCCCATGGGCTTAGTGCCAAGAGATAAGGAAAGCCATCAAGTTCTCAACTGTGGCATGCCTTTATGGGCAGTAGGTTTGTTGAACCTCACATTGTAAACATCTTTGAAATGTAAAGTTGAAAGAGATTTTCAAATAATGAGTTTCAAAAAACTACTTCATGAATTAACCTTTCTTCTAATACAAAAGAAAAATGAACCAACAGCTTAAATAAATTTTTTAAATTGAAGTAAATAGTGAAGAAGCTTAATAAGAATGCAATCTAAAAAAGTTACAGATGAGGGACTTCCGGTTCCGGTCTCGTAGGCGTCGCTGGCATCCTTTCAACTTGCCGTAAAGCCGCCAGATCAGCTGTCTGGCGGCTTGAAAATCTCTCCCCGGGCGAAGGGGAGAGATGAGAGCGTGACAGGTGGGGTAGAGCCTCCCTAGTGCCCTAAAAGTCAACTTAGGGCGCGTAGGGTGAGGGCTCCCCACGTAGCCTGTCTGCAGCTCCGGGAAGCTGGAAGCCTCCGCTAGAAAGCGGAGCAAGATGCCACGGCCACCGCTGCTGTTTTAAAGAGGTACAACTATTTTAAAAACACAGAGAGCAGCCAGAGAAAGACAGGAGTCCTGGAGGTACTAGCTTGTTCTTTAACTCCATTCCTGGGTTTTCATGATGGAAGAAACAAAGTAACTTAATAAGGAGTGGTAACAAGATGGCGATTGGAAACGTTGGTGTAGAAGAGAAAGTTATTTTTGCTTTGTTACCAGCCCTTTCCTCTGGAAACCTTTGATCTGAAGAATGAATTTTTTTTTCCTTTTTCCTTTTTTTCTGAATTAATCTATAGTTTTATAAAAGAAAAAATTTAAATGGTTTTGGACTTGGAAAGGAATTATTTTTTAAAGTAAAGATCTGGGTTTCTTTTTCCTCTCTTTGTCTTTTTTTTGAAAACATTGAAATGGCTTCTAAACTTGAAAAGACTGTAGTGAATAAAAGAACTGAGTACTCCTTCGATCATATTGTAAAGAAGCAATCTATGCCTGATTTAACATCATCAAAGTCTTTAACATCTGTGACTATTTTTAATACTTTAAAAGCAATGAAAAATGAGTTAATTTTAGAATTTAATTCAAAACTTGCTGAAATAGAAAAAAAATGCAGGCTGCTATGGAGAAGATGAATTTACAATTGAGAGCGGATGTGGTGAAAGTTTGCAAAGGATTAGCAGCAAATATGGAGATTTTGGAGAAGGATTTGGAAAAAAATAAGCAAAATTTAACAATTTCAGAGGAATACATAATCAAGGTTCAAAATGATATATTAAAATTGGAAAAAGAAGCGATGATGTCCCAATTTCAAGAGATGAAATTTGCTATAAGAATCAGGGGCTTGAAAGAAAAAAAAATTGAAAATTTGAAAGAAAGAATGACAGAGGCACTGGAGCAGGTGTCTGGATTGTCTAAAGATGAATTGGTTACACAAATCGATAAAATTTACAGAGTTAATTCTTGGTATGCAAAACAAAACCACTTGCCAAGGGACATTGTAATATATTTCACTACCAGAGCTTTGCGGAACAGAATCATACAGGCGACTTTTAATAATAATCTTCAGGCAAATGGTCAAGAAATAAGGATATGGAAAGAAATTCCTGCCAAGATGCTTAAAGATAGAAGAGAATATTCCTTTCTGGTCCAGGAATTAAAAATACAAAATTTACAATACAAATGGAATGTACCAACAGGAGTAACCGTAAAATTCTTGGGAAAAAGATATGGACTAAATACAATAAAGAAAGCTACAGAATTTTACATCAATGTTTTAAAGGCTGATATCTCTAAAATCTCAGTAAAAAAAGGCATGGAAATAAGGGAGGAGGAGAAGGGAAATCCAGATATACGTGATCAAGAGGAAATAATTCCAAAGATTCCAAAAGAGTGGCAGAACCAAACAGATGTTTGTGACGTGGAAAAGCAGACGGAGGAATGGGATCAGATGACAGCTGAAGCGACAGATTTGAAATGGTCAAAGGACAGATGGTGTTGAAACTTATAGGATGGTTGGAAAGATGAACAAGATTGTAAACATTTTTTTCTTTTCTTTTCTTTTCTTATTTTGTATTAATATTGTCTATTAATGGTATTTTATTTTATTTTTAGATTATTTTATAGATATATATTATATATTTTGGAGTTATAAATTTGATATAGTGCATTATTTCGTTATTATTAATTTGAGGATTTGAAATATTAATATTGTTTATCGATGGTATTTTCATATCAAATATTTTGAGGTTATAAACTGGATATAGTGTAATATTTTGGTATCAATATTTTGAGGATATAGGGATTAAGTTTAAAATTTTAGAGGCATAAGGAGTCGGTTCTTACTCTTTTTATTATTATTATTATATATTTTGGTTATTATTAGTAGTATAGTAGATAATATATATTTTGAAGCTGATACCTTAAGGTATAGGAATATTGTTATTAAGGTGTACTTTATGGTTTGAGGTTTAGAAGAAATGTTATACATATAATATTATGTTATTAATAAGTTGGTGGATTTTAGGTTTAATTTTAAGGGTGTTGAAATACAAGGGGTTAGTTTTTAATTGTTAACTTTTATTTTTATTTCATTTTTTTTCTTATCATTATTTATATATATATATATATATATATATATATATATATATATATATATATATATATATATATAAAATATCGGGAAGTTAATATTTTGGTATATTGTAAAATTAGGTTATTAATATTTGAGTTTATGACTAAGTTTAGTTTAAGAGGTTCATCTTTGTTTTTGTTTTTTTTACTTAATTTTTGTTTTTTACTTGTTTACTTTCTCTTTAATTTTTAATGTTTTGAATAGTTTTAAAAATTCGGAGTTAAAGATGCCAAAAAATGGGGGACTTAAGAAGTTACTTTAATCTAATTTAAATTTATGTTATGTTATTGAATATTATGCCCTGTACTTTTTCTGGGAAGTCCGGGGGGGGGGAAGGGAAGGGAGAGGGATGGGGGTAGGGGGATGGGGGGGAGAAAATTGATAAAAATGCTTGTACTTTGTACTAATAAAACTTTTTGAATAAAAAAAAGTTACAGATGAATTAACCAAACAACTTTGGAATATTAGGGCGATCTAAAGAGGGGAGGGGGATGCTGTAGAAAAGGCCGCCTTTCACCCGTGCCTCCCGTGCCAGCTCTGCGGGACTTGGGGCTCTGAAGCAGCCCACTGACTTCCAACTCGGTGCCGCAGTCCGAGTTCCCAGAGTGGCACTGGCAGTCGACTGGGCTGATCCGCAAAGAGAGCAGGCAGGTGGCCGGTTGAGAAGCCAGTGGGCTGCTTTGGAGCCACAAGTGTTGCGGAGCCTTTTCTGCAGCATCCCACTCCCCTCTTTGGATCACCCTGCAAAAGGGGAGGGGGTTCTGCCTTTTCAGAAATGGGGCGGGCGCATGTGCAGCAGCCCCTCTCAGCATCTGCATTTACAAGGGCTGCCCGCCCATCCACTGGCCAGGCCGGGCTGGACGCCGACCTCAGAAGGCAAGCAGGCATGGGGGACCACCGGGAAGGCCGCGTGGAAGCCGCTAAGCATGGCAGGGCCACGGGGAATGGAGTAGGAAAGGCAGGCTAGGACGGTGGGGGGTTGCATGGGCAGCTAGGTAGGCCGCGACTTTGCAGGCTTACCTGGCAGGCAGATCAGGGACGCAGTGCTTCAGGCAGGCAAGCTGCAGAGCAGAGACTGGGCGGGGCAGGGCGAGCAAGCAGTGACCAGGACGTTGGCGAGGCGTAGGCGAGGCAAGTGTCAGCGAAGTGAGTGCCCGTGTGGCAAAGGGGAACAACTTATATAGGCCAGGGGTGGGGTGGGTGGGCCGGAAGCGCTTTGTGGTGGGAAAAGCGGCGAGCGGGCGATTGGGTGTACATGGACGGTGGGTTTGGGGGCTTGGCCAGCCAGCTGTCGCTACCGGTATGGCAAACCACCAGCTGCCCCCCAGCCCCTCTTAGCGGCCCCTGCCGCCACCCTTGCTTCTTAGCGCGCCCCTAAGTCATCCCCCCCAGAGGGCGGTACCGCCCACTTTGGGAACCACTGATCTAAAGGAATCAATAAAGTCAATATTTTTGATTGGAGTTAAAATAAGACATATTTTAATAAATCCCAAGAATCTTTTTACAAACTTCTTGCAGACATCTGAAATGAAATATTAACTGTTCGTGAATTTATGAATGGGCAAGGGATGGTTATGGGAAGAAGTGATCCATGTATGTAACTTTTGTGGAAGGTGGAGAAATGCTACATTTGTTATACATGTGATAAAGATTGGAATTCATTTCTTTAAATAATGCTTTTTTTAAAAAAACTGTTTTCTTTGCACATTTTCTTTTCTTTTTCTATTTTTCTCTCTGATTTCAATTTGTATTTTATTGTTAAAATCCTTAATAAAAAGTTATATAATTATATAATCAAATAAACATAAATGGCTTTGATAATCACAAAGTGCTTCTGGCCCTAAATCTTTACCTTTTAATAGGGCCAGAAGCACTTTATGTCTGACTCTAGGGCACAGAGCTCATCTACGTTTCTTGGCCAAGGGAGGCAGTGTTGTCCGAAGATGATTTCCATGGTCATGTGGCCAGCTTGGCTATATGCCAAAGGTGCACGGAACACTGTTACCTTCCCACCAAAGTGGTACCTATTAATCTACTCTCATTTGCATGATTTTGAACTGCTAGGTGGGCAGGAACTGAGGCATGTTCCTGCTCACCTAGAACTGATGATGTTACCTAGTTTGGGTAATGAAACATCTGCAAGAAAACAAGCAAGCTCAGAGAGCACCAAGAACTCCTCATGCCAACCCTGAGGTACAAATATTCTCCTTTATTAGTACTGGGGCAGGTAATGGGAGTGGAGGTTGAGTCTCGAACCCAGGCTATCAGCTCTCCAGCTGACAAGCTCAGATACATTTCATCTATTTTTATCTATTTCCAGAAATTATATCAAAAATTATGCTTATTTTGAAATAGTTCTTTATTATGTAATAGAAATGTTGAGTAAATTTGGGTTTGTTATTTTTTAAAAAGGAAGAAAGAAATATAGGCTGTTGGGAATGTAATAGTTCTCTCTTTTGTCTTCAGTGCATAGATTACTGTAAAAAAAGGCCTGTTCTCCTAGGGAGTGGTCTTGATCCAGAACAACAGTTGCTGTTAAGCAAATTGGCCACAATTTTGAAGGTTAGAGTATGTACAGAGTTTAACAGTTCTGGTAAGTTGTCAGCTTTATTTAATATAATAATTTTATTGTTTAGCCATAAGTCTATACAAGATACAGAATTATATAATAAGACAAGGATAACAAATACAGTAAAAGGCAAAACTAAAAGGAAATATAAACTGTATTTCTGTGTCACCGCCCATAATTTGGGGAATGTGGTATTCACATAAAGGGCCAAATTATGCATAATATTTGGGTTCTGAATGCACATTAAATATATTGTGTTAACGTTTGGATCTCAATAGGCCATTTGTTTAAAATATGATCTAAGATATTGATCTCTATCTTTTTTACACAATTGGCATTCAAATAATGTATGAGCTATGTCCTCTGCATCTGGAGTTCCACCAATACACATACGTTTATCATAAGGAATTTGGTTAAACCTTCCATATTTAACAATTGTGTTCAGTTGCTCAAATCTTGCTTGAGTAAATATCTTCCCTCCCAAGATGCCCAACCATTTCAGTATTTAACCATTTTACAAATTATATTTATATTTAAGGTGCATTTATAGCAGCTCACCCATTTTAATGTGCCAGCCTTACTGAGAGTAGCTATATTTGTCTTAGCTTCTATATACAATTTTTTTGTGTAGCAATCTTTCTGACTTGTTTTGCTGAAGTAGCCCAAGAAATAGGGTTATCACAACTCCTAATATAGTTTGTAGGTTTTACAATCCAGGACCTCTCTAATTGAGATTTACAGATAGTTCTCACTTAACCTCTTAATGACCCTAATTGAGACTGGCAACTATTGTTAAGTGACATAGTTGTTAAGCAAAAATAATATAAACATACTGCTTAGTGATGGCAATTCTGTCATCTAGTTACTGTTGTTGAACAAATCTCATATGATCATTGAGCGAGGACCCTCCTGTATCCAAGCTATTTTTGGAAGAAAGTAAGGGACTGCCTCCACTTCAGTTCCACTCACCCACCATTTCAGCTCTTTTCACCATCTGCCACTGACTCTGCCCACTGTTGTGCCCTCTGCACCCACACATTACCACCTGGGGCCTTCTTTTGCCTGCCGGCCAGAACCTTCTTTTACAAAGAATATTACTGTCTTTGAAAAAGGAGCTTGGCATACTCACTGCTGCAGCTTTGCATGTAAGATTATTTTTGATGTTAGTTTGGAAATTTTAATCAGTTTCAAATAACCGAACTGGATTGAATAATATGAACTTATTAGGATAATGCTTTGTAGTTCTACTGTCTTCCATTCTCATTTTGGATACTAACTTTTATGCTGAATTTTAGAGCCTTGAATTCTTGAAGCCAGAGAATTTCACAGAATGTATTCTGCCTTATCTGGGTGGCCATATCAAATAGAGCAATATATGAAGCAAGAAACAGAAGAAAATGCTAATGTGTTTTCAGCTCCAGGATTTCCCCCTCAGCACTTCCATAAACATTGCTTGTAATGTGATCTTAAATGCCTGCTCTAAAGTGGAAGAATATATTTTAAATTTACTGTGCTATTTGCTACTAACATATTTATTATTTTAGTTTCTTTTATTATCATAAACCTGAGGGCTATGTATTCCAGTATAGGAATCTACTATTATAGCATACTTGTTAGACATTCAGCTTTTGTGTAAACAACTCCAACAAATGAGAGTCCATCCTCTCCTGAGACAGTTCTTGTTATATTGAAAAGCTCTTAATGTTCAGAATTTTTGCCTAATGTCCACTTTAGTTCTACTTTCCTGTAATTAAAGCAAACTAGTTCCTAATACTTTGGAACTTTTTGACCACAGAATTTTACCTATTAAATTATAGAGTAGATTATGATATAATGATAACTAACATATAGGCAAGAAGGATACCTAAAATTGAATTTTCTCAATTCATAAGGGTTTCGGTTCTGGTAACTATTTCTCAGAGGTTGAAAACTTTAAAACAATGGTGATACTTGTCTGCTGATATCTGTCTGCCGATATCTGGCAGTTTTCCATTTCCTATCTTCCTAAATCACTCCTCACCCATTCAGGGAACCCTTGAGCCCATGGGGTGTAAGAAGAATATAATGCTTCTCTTCCTTTTGTGGGAACTGTTTTGCCTGTGTTGTAGGCTAGTGGCTGTAAAATTGAATTATTCTTTGAATGTGAAGGATCAGAGCAGTTGTGGTTTGTTTACACAGGGAAGAATTCATCCTGCAGTTTATACATTTTAACAAACTCTCATTTTAGTGACGCATGTTGTTATTCCTGCATATCCTATGCGAACTACTATGAAGTGCATGCTGGCACTTTTATCTGGATGTTGGATCTTGACATTTATGTGTAAGTAATTAAATTTGGGGGTATTTAAGAAAAACATATGTTTGAGGTGATAGCACAAAGATAAGAGGAATGTATCATCAATGCTATTTTTCAACACACTTCAACACCTCAGAAGCAATAATCCTAAAATTGTGCAAAATATTTTGAACATTTCCAAACTTACAACAGTTATTCCAAGTTCATGGCAGGATATATTGTGTATTCAACAGTTTTGTTTTAAGAGCAGTATAAAAACTACTTTTGGCTAAGATCAAGTGTAGTGTGTATATATGTAGTTATTGTAATTGATTATAAAAAATGCTTACAAGATAGCAATAAACAAGATTCATAATATGCTGATTTTCCCATGGTAGATTAACAGTATTATGAAAATTAAATGGGTGTGCAATTTGAAAGAGTAAATTACCTATTCACAATTGCATAATACAAAATTATGTTAGAGAATTCTTATGACCCCACTCTGCTGCTGATTTGTGAAGTCCCGACTCTTCACCCAGGAGAGGTAAAGCCTACTTGCAAAAACAAATTACAGGAACACACTTCAAGAGTAGAAAATTGGCTCATGTATTTTTGCCATATATATCACATGTAGCATTCCTTTCATTGTAGCATCTTCTGCCAACTGCATTCTGTACTTCTTTGTACAGTAATATGTTCTTTTTAGATTTATGAAAAATATCCCCAATGACTAAAAGGCAAATTAATATTTGTATTTGTATTTAACAGAAAGTACAAAAAATGAAAAGAGGGACACTTAAGTCAGAATATCAGCAGATAGGCTGAGTCTGCCCAAGATAAAGTAAGGAAAGCAAAAGCTCAGAACGAACAAAGATTTGCAACAAAAGTCAAAGATAATTTTAAAAAGTTTCTTTCAACAGATAAATAACAATAAAAAAGTCAAGGAAACAGTTGGTCCACTAAAGAGAGAAGATGGCAAGGAAATAACACGCAGTAGAGAGAAAGCAGAGCTGCTTAACTTATTCTTTGCATCAGTCTTCACACAAAAGAAAGTATAGCCCAACCTGCCAAAAACATAACTGTAAAAGACAGACTATAAATAAAAATTAAAATAAGCAAGAAAATAGTAAGAGAATACCTGTCTGACCTTGATGATCACTGGGACCTGATGGATTACATCCCAGAGTTCTGAAGGAGCTGATAGGTGTTATCTCAGAACCATTGTACCATATCTTTCAAAAATCCTGGAGCACTGGGGAACTACCAGATAATTGGAAAAGAGCTGATGCGGTTCCCATCTTCAAAAAAAAGTGTGGGGGGGGGGGAAACGACCCAGGAAACTACAGACCAACCAGCCTAACATCAATACCTGGGAAGAATCTGGAAAAAATAATGAAAAAATAGATCTGTGAACATCCAGAAACAAATAAAGTTATAACTAGTAGCCAGCACAGGTTTCTTAAAAGCAGATTATGCCAAACCAATCTTATTTCATTTTTTGACAAAGTGACTAAATTAGTAGACCAGCAAAATGCTGTGGATATGGTATACTTAGACTTCAGCAAGGCAATCAACAAAGTAGACCACAACCTACTTCTTAGTAAACTAGAAAAATATGGGATATGTCACCACCAGATGGATTTGTAACTGGCTGACAAACCGTACTCAACAAGTTGTCCTTAATGGTACTACATCTACATGGAGGGAAGTAAGTTCCATCTTGGGCCCAATACTCTTCAATATCTTCATAAATGACTTAGATAAGGGAATAGAAGGAGAACTCATTAAATTTGCAGATGACACTAAGCTGGCAGGAATAATAAACACCCCGGAAGACAAACTCAGGATCCAAAAAGATCTTTACAGACTTGAACAATGAGCCC
Source organism: Diadophis punctatus similis (assembly GCA_023053685.1). Taxonomy (NCBI): domain Eukaryota; kingdom Metazoa; phylum Chordata; class Lepidosauria; order Squamata; family Dipsadidae; genus Diadophis; species Diadophis punctatus. The sequence goes on from JALIGW010000031.1 coordinate 5,917,266, forward strand.
TATCCAACAACATGAAATTTAATGTGGAGAAAAGCAGGGTTTTATACCTTGGCAGGAAAAACCAAAGGTACAAGTACAGATTAGGCAAAACCTGGCTCAAAAATAGTAACTGAGAGGGAGTCCTAGTGGACAATCACTTAAACATGAGCCAGGATTGTGTGCGGCGGCAGCCAAAAAAAGCTAATACAATCCTTGGTTGTATAAATAGAGGCATAGAATCAAAATCACATGAAGTATTAGTACCGCTTTATAAAGCCTTAGTAAGACTACACCTGGAATACTGCATCCAGTTTTGGTCACTACATTACAAAAAAGATGTTGAGACTTTGGAAAAAGTGCGAAGAGCAACTAAGATGATTAAAGGCCTGGAGGCTAAAACATATGAAAAACGGTTGCAGGAATTGGGTATTGCCAGTCTAGAGAAAAGAAGGACTAGGGCAGTGATGGCGAACCTTTTTTGGTTCGCGTGCCAAAAGGGGGGAGCGGGGGTGGTGGCATGTGTGTGTGCCCACACCTATAATTCCATGGAGGGGGGCCCACACATGTGCGCATGACCCCCCCTCCTGGCACACGACGGCACACCCGTTTTTCGCTCTCAGGCTTCAGAGTTTTTCTAGGAGCCTGGGGAGGGCAAAAACGGCCTCCCCCCCCGGAGGCCATCTGGAGGCAGAAAATGGCCCGTTTGCCAACTTCCGGTTGGACTGGAAGGCCTATTTTTTTTGCTCTCCCCAGGCTTCAGAGCCTTTCTAGGAGCCTGGGGAGGGCGAAAAGAGCCTTACCCACCCACCCCACAGGCCAGAAATAGTCCGTTTCTCAACTTCCGGAAGTGGGCAAACGGGGCATTTCCGGCCTCCAGAGGGCCTCCAGGGACGTGGGGAAGGCTGTTTTTGCCCTCCCCAGGCTCCTAGAAAGGCTCTGGAGCTTGGGGAGAGCAAAAAATGGGCCTTCCCCACCCCCTCCGGAGGCTGGAAACAGCCTGTTTCCCGACTCCCAGTGGGCCCAGAAGGCCCGAAAATCAGCTGGCCAGCACGTGCATACACGCCGAACCTGAGCTCGCGTGCCCACCGATATGGCTCCGCGTGCCACTTGTGGCACGCATGCCATAGGTTTGCCACCACTGGACTTGGGGGGAACATGATAGCAGTATTCCAGTATTTGAGGGGCTGCCACAAAGAAGAAGGGGTCAACTTATTTTCCAAAGCACCAAAAGGCAAGACAAGAAACAATGGGTAATCAAGGAGGGAAGCAACCTGGAATTAAGGAGAAACTTCCTAACAGTGAGGACAATTGACCAGTGGAACAACTTGCCTTCAGAACCTTCATCACGAGATTTTTAAGAAAATGTTGGATAGAAGACCTCCAAGGTCCCTTCCAACTCTATTCTGATTGATTGATTGACTAATTTGATTCCTTAATTGTCATCTGGTATTGAGCCTTTCTCTTAGTTTGGCAAATGTTCCAGCCAATCATCTGTCCATCTGTTATCTTCATGATTTTTCCCCCTAATCCTTCAATTCCCCCTCCCCAAACCCACTTCTGGATTTGCAGAAAATAACCACATTTTCTTTTTTAAAACTTTCTTTTCCAACTTATAGGGGTAGAAGCCAGCTTTGGGAGTGGCACTTTTGAACAAGAAGAGAAATATGAAGTAGATGGTGGTCCTCGACAAGGCCGCCTGAACACAGAACAGCTTGTGAGGACTTTTTTAATCAGTGTTTCAGTCTTTTTTTTTTCCAGACAAGGGAAGACTAATACTTTGCTTCCACATTTGGTTTTAAGAAATGATAGATAGCTAAATTAAATTAGAAATGTAATTTTTAACTATAAGTGGATTTTTATTGTCAATAAATGTTCCTAAATGTTCCCGTTTTTTGGTAAGTTTTGGAAAAATATTTACAGCTATTACCTGAAGTAGAATGGATTCATCTTTGATACATTTTAGTACATCAGTAATTTTGGTTAGCAAAACTGTTTGGTAGCCTTGTCCTTCCCCTGTGTATGTTGTCATGCAAATATGAAAATTATACTTAATATGTCTTATTGAATTTTTAATTTGTTTCTCCTCCCACATTTAGAAATATTTTGTAATCATTTAATTAAGATTAAATACATGCACACCAAGTCCAGATTATTTTTAATCCATATATGAAGTTTAGCCCTTTTTATCTCTTTACCTGTTCCTACCAGCTTCTTCTATGGCAAAGCTCCACTTTTTTTTAATTTGATCTATTTAGGCTATCCATCATTTCTACAACATAACTGGTGTGAAATTTTTTTCACAAGACCTTTTTGTTTCCTTTTTCCTCTCATTCCATTTCTTCCATCCACAGGACTGTTCACTCCTTTTTTATCCCTGAGAATAGGCTACATGTCTGTTTCCCTTCTTTGGAACCATTCCTCTTGTTTGTTGTGTTCTGTCCCATTTTGCCAATTCTGGTCTCCTGTTTCTATCTTCACCCATTTTTTTTCAGCAGCTTCTCGTCCTTAATTTGTTGCTGGTTGATTTGGTATTTCACATGCCATAAAAAAATTATATTATTAGTTGCAATGTAGATCAACAGAAGCTAGCTAAACTAGTTGATTGTAGAGGTTTATTAAATAAGAAATTGTGGCTTTATCTCAGAATTGTGAGCTGCATGGATGAGAACAATCTATTCTTTATTTCAGTTGCCAAAACTTTTTGATGGCTGCTACTTCTATTTCCTGGGAATATTTAAAGAGCACAAGAAAGATGACCTCAAAGAACTGGTGAAAGCTGGAGGAGGACAGATTCTCCTAAGGAAGCCTAAATCAGATAATGATGTTACTCAGACAATCAATACAGTAGCCTATCATGCTGAGATTACATCTGACCAGAGTTTCTGTACACAATATATAATCTATGATGCCTCTTCTAACTACAAACCACAAAAAGTTCGTCAAGGAAAGGTTTGGGAAGTGCCCTTCACGTGGCTTATTGACTGTGTGATGTCATTTCAACTATTGCCTGTTAAGACATTATTTTCCTAGCATTGTGATAACATAAATATTGAGATATAAATTTTACTGAAATGTTATTACAAGATACTGAAATTATATACTGAAACAAAAATAGATACACTTAATTCTGGATAGGAAGGTTGTATAAAATTGAGTTACTCCTCAAAGCTTAAAGTGTGTGTGTTTGTGTGTGAGTGAGTGTGAGTGTGTGTGTGTATGATAACTGAAGATTCAGATTCCCAAAATCTATTGCATGTTAATATTAGGGAAATTTTTCTTTTTTGTTCGTGTTTTGTAAACTATAATAATTATTATTGTATGTATTGAAATTATTATCATTCTGCACTGAAATCTTACAAAATCTCAGAAAGCTTGGTTAGTATCATTCTGGTTACTATGATCTTAATATGAGCCTCAGCATGCCAAGATTATTTTTTTTCTCATTCTTTATATGGTGAAATTGAATTGTCACTGAATTTGTTTAAAGAGATTACTTAAATCTATAATCATGATTGTGCTTCTACTGAGAGATTTGTTTCCCTTTAATGTTTTTTATATCACAAATAAATCACGTTCTGAAGCATTAGCATGAAAGACCTTTATTTAAATCTAAGCTTAATTTGTGTGTGAGAAAGAGGGAAAGAAAGTACTCAATATAACAAATCATCACAACCAGTAAAGAGTTTGCAATATAATCAATTGTCAGCAATCAGTAGAATCCTTTCAATTAAAGGCCAGGTTGAATTGAATCAAATGATTTTACAACTTGAAAAGATAGGGATCAGTTTTCTCAAATGGAAACTGTCCAGGGAGGCAATTTGCAGCCATTCAGATATTAATGGAGGGCAGGCTAATGGAAGTTAGAGTTCAACTTCACATTTTGTTACCTTTCCCTCTTTTAATCTTTAATTCTCTGGACATGTATGTCATCTTATAAGGCACAAGAATCAATGTTTCTATAAAGAACCTGTAGCCTTACAGATGTTGGATTTCTAACAGCCCCAGGCAGAATAAAGCCTTGAAACAATAACATTCTATTTCATCAATTCTATGCTGTATTTCCACTCTCTCATCTTCTGACTTAAATGAAAGAACTGTATTTCTTAACTGTTTAGGGAGATGAATAACAATAAATTACACTTATCTTGAACTAGTTACTGTATTTTTCGGAGTATAAGATGCACCTTTTTCCTCCCTAAAAGAGGCTGAAAATTTGGGTGCGTCTTTTACTCTGAATGTAGCTTTTTCGAAGCTTTTTTTTCAGCCCTAACGAGGCACTAACGATCTTCCCAGCTCTTACCGGCTTGCAGGCTTTTTCATTGTTACTCTCTCCAAAGGTTTTTTCCAGCCCTAAATCTTTGCAGGCTTTTTTTCATTGCTACTTGCTCCGAATAAGTTTTTTTCCAGCCCTAAGGAGGTACTAATGATCTTCCCAGCTCTTCCCGGATTGCAGGCTTTTTCATTGTTAGTTTCTCAGAAGAAGGTTTTTTCCAACCCCAAAGTCTTTCCAGGCTTTTTTTCATTGCTACTCGCTCCAAATAAGGTTTTTTAAAGCCCTAACCAGGGGATAAAATAATGTGCTGAAGCTGACCAGACTAAGGACGCTAGCCAGATGAATACCTGGTAGGTAGATTTTTTTCCCCCTATTTTCCTCCCCAAAAACTAAGGTGCGTCTTATACTCCGGTGTGTCTTATACTCCGAAAAATATAGTACATGATGCCTCTTTTATTCTAAATACTAACTGTTGTGTCCCAGCACAGAAACCCCTCAGAAAGGACATGCACACAACTATTTGCCAAATAATAGGAGGTCTTTACTTATAAAGGTGCTTAGTAAAAAATCAGGTTTAAAGTCCAGGGGAAACAGAGAGAGTTCTTGGTGCATAAAGTCCGATATTATCTCTTTGTGAGCTTTGGCCAGAATTCAAATTCCAAAATAAACAGGCAATTAATCCTTCCTTATCTCTTACTCACTAAAGTTGGCTGAAATCACTAAAGTTGGCTGAAATCCCGGAACCAATTATAACATGAGCCAACAGTCCAAAATACGAGTCTCCGAGCAGTAACACGAGTGCAGAGAAATCCCGAGTGCAGAGAAATCACGTTCGTTGCTTCCAGCAACAACTGCTGCGTGCTCAAGCCTTAAGTAGCCTGAAGGCGTGGTCAATTAGCCCTCAGATCTACATGCGAGGAGACCTCCGTCTGTAGAGCCATTCCTGCCTGCTAGCTGCCCTGCGTGCCCTAGCATCCAGCAAAGGCTCCTCTTCTGATGAATCCCTCAGCACCAGCTGAGAAGGTGCAGAAGGCCCTGGTTGGCTTTCCTCCTCTGGCAACGAGTCCTCCTCGCTATCGGACTCAGGTGCCAGGTGCACGGGATGATAGTGCTGCGCCACAGTCGGCTCTTGGTCCTCTGGATCCATGACCATCTGCGTGGGATGCGGGCAAGCCACAACACTAACTCCTTTTACTTTTCTTCTGTCCAGCTGCCTTAGCAGAAGCAAAAGCAGCATCTCATCTCCAGCACAATAATACTACTTATGCTAAATTACCTGTTATAATACATTCATCAAAAAATGCAGTAAAAACAGAGGTGGGCTTCAGCTGGTTTGGACTGGTTCGGGCAAACTGCCCAGTTTGGCCAACCAGCTAATTCCACCACTGGCTGGCCCCGCCCCTGCCCATTTTTGGGGCCGTTTTGGAATCCAGCCTGGAAGGCCTGGAAAATGGCCTGAAAAAACAGCCCGGAAAATGGCCTGAAAAGGGCCGAAAAACAGGCTGAAAAATTAAGATTTGAAATCTTCAATTACCTCTCTTGAAGCTGTACAACAATCTGGATTTGAAAGGGGAAGAGGAATTCGTAGCTTGTGTGGGCACATACTTCAGACCTCTCAATACCTCACATCCATTGTGCTTTTTCCTGCCCCGCTGCTTTTAATCTTTTAAACATTTGCTGGCAAACACAAAGTGAGCCTTCACCTTAAAGCATATTCCCCCTTCTGAATTTGGATTATTACACAACCATATGAAATAGTATAAAATCACACTACTAAGCACAGTAACACCTGGACTATAGCAAAACTTTGTGAAAAAAATTTATATGTTCCCATACCCCATATATAGATTATGTTGAACAAATGCAATGTCTTTGGGTTGATTTAAAGCCAAGATAAAAGTGCGTATAGTCAAGGCTATGGTTTTCCCAGTTGCAATGTATGATTGTGAAAGTTGGACCATAAGGAAGTCTGAGCGCCAAAGAATTGAGGCCTTTGAACTATGGTCCTGGAGAAGACTCCTGCGAGTCAGTCCTAGAGGAGATCAACCCTGACTGCTCTTTAGAAGGCCAGATCCTGAAGATCCTCAAATACTTGGCCACCTAATGAGAAGGAAGGACTCATTGGAGAAGAGCCTAATGCTGGGAACGATTGAGGGCAAAAGAAGAAGGGGACGGCAGAGAATGAGGTGGTGGATGAAGTCACTGAAGCAGTAGGCGTGAGCTTAAATGGACTCTGGGGGATGGTAGAGGACAGGAAGGCCTGGAGGAATGTTGTCCATGGGGTCTCAATGGGTCGGATACAACTTCGCAACTAACAACAACAAAAGCCAAGATATGAAAATAAGGAAAACAAGGAAACTTCATCAAAAACTTGAATTGCCATAATGTTGTCTTCCTAAAGCCCCCTGCTTCCTTCTTTGCTGCAATTACAATTTCTGTACTAATAAACTTTATGTCCCATTTTGGAACCAATTCTGAGAAAATAAGCTTGAAAGAGGATAAAAAAATCCTTCCACCCACTTGGACCTTTTCCTCATATCAGTACATCTCTTTGCAAAACAGGTTGTGCTTTAAAACACACATCTGTCTCTGGCACATTTAGTTAGACAACAAACAGACTCTTTGGAAAGAAATCAAGGAAAGGAGGAGGAAAACCAAGAGACCCTCCCCCCTATGGTCACTAGCCACGGTTATCCCTGTCTTCAAAAAGGGAGACCCCAACCTAGTTGAAAATTATAGACCAATCTCCTTATGTTGTGCCACCTGCAGTCATGGAATCAATCATCAACCAATCCATTACCCTCCACTTAGAGACAAACAACCTACTCTCTCACAAACAATTTGGTTTCAGAAAAAAGTTATCCTGCAATCTGCAACTTCTACATTGTAAAAACATATGGACTACTAAACTCGACCAGGGCAAAGCAATAGATGCAATCTACATAGACGTTTGTAAAGCCTTTGACTCCATAGTACACGACAAATTACTCCTAAAGCTAAAATCTTATGGCATCTCTGGCCCCCTACTCAAATGGATAACTTCCTGTCAGCCTTCCTGTCAAACAGACAAGTGGTCAAAATAGGATCAGCTCTATCAAACCCTGTACCTGTTAACAGCGGTATTCCCCAAGGAAGCGTTTTAGGACCTACTCTCTTCATTCTTTTTTTTTTAATTCAAAAAGTTTTATTAGTACAAAGTACAAACATTTTTCTCTTTCCCCCCTTCCCCACAAACCCTTCCCCACCACCCTTACCTTCCCCCCGACTTCCCAGAAAAAGCACAGGGTATAGTATTCAATAAACATAAAACTAAAATATGCTAACGAATTATTAATTTCAAACTTTTTCTAGTTCTTTAACTTTTTGTTACTCAAAATCTTTTAAACATAATCTAAGAATTAGGCATTTATCATTAATAAACTATTTGAATCTTCTTGATCTTATACTTTTTTTGAATATAATCAGTCCATCTACTCCATTCCAATATATATCTTTCATTTGAATGATCCTCAAGATACACAAAACTTTTAAAACATAATCTAAAAAATTAGGCGTATATCATTAATAAACTAACATTCCAATATATCAAATTATTACTATATATCTTTCATTTAGATAATCTTTAAAATATAATAATAAAAAGAGAAAAGGGAAATTTTCTTCACCATCTCGGCCAGATGCGCAACCATCAACGTCAATTCCTCAATAATAAATTATCCTTCTTCCAACACTATACCTCCAATAATCTGGCATTTAGAGTCAACTTACTTACTGTTACAGTCCGTAGTTGTTCCCAGCAGGAGAAATTGTGTTATAAACTTGATCTTTTCTGTAGAATATTTTGAATAGTCCACCATATTTTTATCCAAAAAGCCTAAATTTTCTTTTCATTTTTTTAACATAACCATCGTGTACAAAAATACGTAACATCTTCACATCACCCACATTTAAATTATAGATTTAGTCTTTTCCCATATTTCCATCCTTATAATTTCTCCACTATTTTAACCCCATTTTCCTACAATCCTTAAACTCAATTTCTCAAATTAATTCCATTGATACATTATACAACCTTTCTATATACATTTAACTATTATCTTTTATTTATATTATCAAATTGTCCTCTTACTGCAAGATACCAAATTTTAGATCTTCTCTCCATCTGGCCTACGATTACCCATACTGAAGCCAAATTCTAGTTGTTCCTTCTTCTCATTCGATCTTTAGATCCAGCTCTTCCACCCACTTGTGGTTTGATAATTTCTTGAGTTGTCAACTTGATTTGTTGTTGTCTTGATTCATCCTTAGTTATAGCTGCTGCTCTGGTCTGACTCTGATCCTTTATCTCTTCATGTATAACAAATAGATCCATATTATGAACATCACTCTGGTTCTGTAAATCCCCCATTCTTCTTCCTTCTGGTATTTTGGATATCTCGGCCGTTAACACTTTTTCATAAAAATCTCTTGCTTTCCATATCATATTGAGCCGATATCTCTTTCCCAGATATATCATTGATAAAACAGCTGGAGCTTCCCATCTATACTGTATTTGCTGTTTTTTCATTTCATCCACCAGAAAGGCATAATCCTTTCTGGCTCTCAACATTCTGGGGGGAATTTCTTTCATTGTCATCACCTCCTGTCCATCTACCTGGAGCTTGTTCTTAAAAATCACCTGTAAGATTTCATTACATAATGTCCTTGTAGTAAAATATATTACTATGTCTCTTGGCAGATGTTTCTGTTTAGCCACCCAAGAATTGCCCTGATATATCTTTGTCAATCTGCATACCCAATTCCTCTTTTGTCACCCCTAACATTTGCACAAATGCCTCCAACATCATTTCTTTTAAGTTTTCTTGTCTTTTCTCCTTTAGACCTCTTACTCTTAAGGCAAACTCCATATTTCTGTATTGAATCATTAATGCCTCAGCTTCATACTTTTCAGTTTTATTTTGAATCTCTTCTATAGTGTCACTCAAAGTTGTCATAGATTGTTTAATTTCTTCCACCTCTTCCAGAATTTCCATATTTCCTACCAGTCCTTTAAATGCCAAAAATATATCTTCCCTTAATTGCTGGTTCCGAATTACAATCTCCTCTGAAACAGCCTGTATTTTTTCATTAATTTCATTGATTTTTAAATTAAACTCCACAACAAGATCATCCTTCATAGCTTTTAAAGCTTCTTGTAACTTTTCAAACGTTAAAGTCTGTGGGGGTGCTGAATAAACAATAGGTTGCATTCTTGAAAAATGAGCAGGAGGACTATCAAGTCCTTTGTTAAAAACAGTCTCTCTCTTCATTCTTTACATAAATGACATTTGTGATAATATACAAAGCAACTGCGTCCTCTTCACAGATGATGTAAAACTATTCAACACCACCGACAATACTACAACCCGTCAAAAAGACCTTATAATAGAATTTATGTTTTGTTAGCATATTTTAGTTTATGGTTATTTGAAGATTATATCCTGTGTTCTTTCTGGGAAGTCGGGGTAGGGGAGGGAGGGGGTTGGGGGGAAGGGGGGATTAAAAAAAGTTGTACTTTGTACTAATAAAACTTTTTCAATAAACTACAAGTGTTTCACTTTGAAAAAAAAAAGACCTTGACTATGTATCTGAATGGTCAAAAAAGTGGCAACTACCTATCTCAATCAACAAATGTTCAGTTTTACACATTGGCAAAAATAATCTAAACACAAAATACAAACTTGATGATCATGACCTTGATGATGATCCTCACCCAGTAAAGGACCATGGAGTACTCATCTCTAACGATCTAAGTGCCAGAACTCACTGCAACATAGCTAAGAAGGCATTAAGAGTGGTTAACCTAATCTTGTGTAGCTTCTTCTCTGGTAACATTGTACTCTTAACCAGAGCATACAAAACATTTGCTAGACCGATTCTTGAATACAGCTCATCTGTCTGGAACCCACACTACATATCAGACATCAACACAATTGAGAATGTCCAGAGATACTTCACAAGAAGAGTATTACATTCCTCTGTTCACAACAGAATACCTTATGAAACCAGACTTGAAATTTTGGGACTTGAAAATTTAGAACTCCGCCGCCTTCGATCTGACCTAAGTGTAGCTCACAAAATTATCTGCCACAATGTCCTACCTGTTAACGACTACTTCAACTTCAACCGCAATAATACACGAGCTCACAATAGATACAAACTTAATGTAAACCGCCCCAAACTTGATTGCAAAAAATTCGACTTCAACAACAGAGTGGTCAATGCCTGGAACACTTTACCTGACTCAGTAGTTTCTTCCCCTAACCCCAAAAACTTCAACCTCAGATTATCTACCATCGACCTCACCCCATTCCTAAGAGGTCGGTAAGGGGCGTGCATAAGCGCACAATCGTGCCTACCGTTCCTGTCCAAATGTACCCATATATTCATACCTCTTTTACTCTTATTCATACTTGTACTATTACATATATATTCAATCATGTATTACTGTTTATACTTTGCTTATAATCATATATGCATGACAAATAAACAAATACAAATACAAAAAAGTAATGGGGTGGGGTAAGGAAGGAATCTTAAGTATCAGTATAAAAGTCCCTTTTTTCCAGTGATATCTAGGATAAATCAGATCAATAATAATGTCTGTCCATGTATCCTGCTCAGCTTTTCCTCATTATCTGACTATTCCAGAATATAAATAAAGACAGAGGAGGACAGTTTTATGATCGGGAGAACTTTGTGTCTATTTTAAGGATCCCATACTATAAATAAAGAAAATGGAGGACAATTCTTGTGATTGAGAGAACTTTGTGTCTATTTTTAGGTCCAGAATGATCACAGCTCAATGACAGAGCATAGATACTGCATATTCAGGCAAAGCAGAGCTGAGAAAAACTTCTGTTGAGATCATTTGAACTTCTTCTCATAAATGAAGGTGGGGAGATTAGTGATCCTTAGCTGCCTTTCTATATGTTTATGCATAAAACATGTTTCTATTAGAGTCTTCATAGATATGCTGCTCAAGATAATCTAATATGTTGGTGGTTTTTTTTAAAGACCAAAGCACAGATCTCTAAAAAGGATCTTAATTTGCCCATTTTGACAGGGTTTTTCAAGCTTGCAATCCTAAAATGTGTGGACTTCCAGAATTTCCCGGACAACATTCTGGAAGTTGAAGTCTACACATCTTAAAAGTTGCCAAATTTGAAAAACACTGATCTATCAAAACATCTAGCTCAGGGGTAGCCAACCTTGGCAACTTTAAGACTTGTGGACTGTTGATGCTATTATACATCTTGGCACAAATGATCTGTCCCAAAAAGATGTACTTTCTGTGCAGAATGATTTCCAGAGCTTGGGGTATAAACTTAGTAGTATAGGATGTAGGCTTATATTTTCAGAGGTTTTACCAGTATATAAGGAACAAAAAGGGAAAGGCCAGCGTGTAGCTAAGTTTAATGTGTGACTAAAGGAGTAGTGTAAAAGGGAAGGCTTTGGTTTTATTAGTCATAATGTCTGCAGCTGGTCTAATGAAAAACTACAACAGAGATGGTTTGCATCCATCAAAGAAAGGGATTGAGTTACTTGGCATTAAATTCACAGATTTTCTGGATAAACATTTAAACTGAACAGCGGGGACAGAGAATTAATTGATACAGAACATTTCTGTCCCCAGCAATCTAAAATTAATAGGGTTATCAGTGCACGTAACATAGATATTTGTGGGGGTAAGATTATCAACCTTGTTGTCAAGTAAAACCAAGCATTTAATAGTGAGTGCCATACCATGTGCACTAATCAAACAGGTGGCAAGAAAGTAGGGGCAGTCAGGCACAACACAGGTTATGTAGACAGTAAGCACAGGGTCAATCAAAATGAACTCAAATGTATGCACAAAGTATTTATTTATTTGTTTATTTATTTATTTATTTATTTTGGTTTTCTTATATGCCGCCCAACTCCCGAGGGACTCAGGGCGGCGTACAACAGAGAAAATACAAGAATAACCAAGTAAATAATTACATTAAAAGCAAGTATAAAAGATTTAAAAACACAATGTTAAAACCGTCCAGAACCATATAACAACCATACATACTTGGGGGTGAGCTCGAGTGGATTAGGCTCTACCCCCAGCCTACAGGAAAAGCCATGTCTTAACGGCCTTTCGGAAGGCCAGCAGAGTGGGGATGGTTCGGGTCTCAGGGGGAAGTTGGTTCCAGAGCGCGGGGCCCGCCACAGAGAAGGCCCTCCCCCTAGGGCCCGCCAGCCGGCATTGCTTGGCCGACGGGACCTGGAGGAGGCCAACTCTGTGGGCCCTAACCGGTCGAAGGGAAGTATGAGGCAGAAAGGTATGAGGAATAAACAGGGTGAATTAGAAATTCAAGTAAATGAGGGCAGATATGATGTTGCCAAAAGAAATAGACCAAATAAAAGAGGAGGTGGATTTGCACTATATATAAGAAATAACTGCTCTGGATGGGGATGAACAGGCTCAAACTCAACCCGGACAAGACCGAGTGGCTCTGGATGTTGCCTCCCAAGGACTTTGACATCTGTCCCTCCTTGGTTCTGGGGGGAGAAAATTTGATCCCCTCAGAACGGGCTCGCAACTTGGGGGTCCTTCTGGATCCACAGCTAAAATTGGACCAACATCTAACAGCTGTGGCCAGAGGGACCTTTGCACAAGTTCGTCTTGTGCACCAGTTGCGTCCTTTCTTGGACCGGGAGGCACTACTTACAGTCACTCATGCCCTTGTTACCTCATGTCTTGACTATTGCAACGCACTCTACATGGGGCTACCCTTGAAGAACATTCGGAGACTGCAGCTAGTGCAGAATGTGGCGGTGCGTGGTGATGGGTGTCCCTAGATACACCCATGTGAACTGCACTGGCTGCCTATAGGTCTCTGAGCGCAATTCAAGGTGTTGGTGATTACCTTTAAAGCCCTACATGGCTTAGGACCAGTTTACCTCCGAGACCGCCTTCTCCAACATACCTCCCTAAGACCGATTAGAGCCCACAGAGTTGGTCTGCTGGTGGTCCCGTCAGCCAAACCATGTCGGCCGGCGGGCCCACGAACAAGGGCCTTCTCTGTGGCAGCACCGGCTCTCTGGAATACACTACCCCCCAAGATCCGCATTATTCCCACCCTGCCAGCCTTCAGAAAAGCAGTTAAAACATGGCTTTGTCGACAGGCCTGGAGCCAATTATTTTAGTACAACACCGATCATTCTTGGCCCCATGAATGATTTATTGTATGGGTTTTTAAATTGTGGTTTTTAATGTTTTTTTAATGTTTTAATATCTATTGTTTTAATGCTTTTTATATTTGTTGTTGCATGTGAATTTTTACTGTTGTGAGCCGCCCAGAGTCTCTGTGGAGTGGGAGGCATACAAATGCAACTAATAAATAAATAAATAAAATAGGTCTATAATATAGGCCACCCAACCAAATAGAGGAAATAGATGAACTTTTTGCTAGTCAGCTAACTAAGGTATGTAGGAAGCACATCACAATAGTAATGGGGGATTTTAACTACCCTGACATCAACTGGGAGACAAACTCTACACCAAGTGGAAGATCCAACATTTTCCTAACAAATCTAGCAGACAACTTTGTTTCCCAAAAAGTAGAGAAGGGAACAAGGGGATCAGCCATACTGGACTTAATTCTCACTAACAGAGATGAAATGATAGAAGGTGTTGAAGCTACAGGAACCTTGGGGGCAAGTGATCATACAATATTGGAATTCAACATTATGCAAGCACAAGTAGAGCAAAGCCAAACTAGAGTCTTGGACTTTAAGAGAGCTAATTTCAATAAAGTTAGAGAGCGCTTGGGAAGGATTCCATGGATGAGAATCCTCAAGGGGAGAACAACTCAAGAAGCTTGGGAAATTTTGAAAAGTGAGATTATAAAAGCCCAGTCTAGCACAATACCAATGAAGAAGAAAAATAACAGCTCTCAAAAGAAACCAGCATGGCTGCATAAAGAACTCTGCCAAATTGAAAGTCAAAAAGGACAAGTAGAAAAAGTGGAAAGGGGAGAAAATAACTAAGGCAGAACATCAGCAAATAGCCGGAGCCTGTAAAGATGAAGTGAGGAAAGCTAAGGCTCACAATGAACAAAGGCTTGCGACAAAAGTTAAAAAATAACAAAAAAGCTATTTCCAACATGTTAAAAACAAGAAAAAAGTCAAATAAACAATTGATCCATTGCTGGGAGAAAGTGGCAAGAAGGTGACAAGCAACAGGGAGAAAGCAGAACTACTTAACTTGTTTTTTGCATCTGTCTTTACACAAAGGGAAAAAACAGTCCAACCTATCAAAAACAGCACCACAAAAAACATATTAGGAACACAAGTTAAAATAGGGAAGAAAATGGTAATCTACCCTAGATGAGTTCAAATCACCAGGACCGGATGGATTACACCCCAAGGTTCTGAATGAACTGGCAGACGAGATCTCTGAACCACTGAACTATATCTTTCAAAGATCCTGAAGCACCGGGGAACTTTCAGAGGACTGGAAAAGAGCTGATGTAGTTCCCATCTTCAAAAAAAGGGGAAAAATAGATCCAAGAAACTACAGATCTATCAGCCTGATCTCAATACCAGGGAAAATTTTGGAAAAGATAATCAAGCAACGAATCAGCGAACATCTAAAAGCAAACAAAGTAATAACCAAAAGCCAACATGGGTTTGTCAAAAACAGATCATGCCAGACTAATCTTATTGCATTCTTTGATAAAGTGACAAAATTAGTGGACCAGAGGAATACTGCCGATATAATTTACTTGGACTTCAGTAAGGCATTTGATAAAGTAGACCATAACCTACTACTAGATAAAGTAGAAAAATGTGGGTTAGACAGCAACACCACCAGATGGATTCAAAACTGGCTGACCAACCCGCACTCAACATGTAGTCTTCAATGGAACTGCATCTACATAGAGGGAAGTATGCAGTGGAGTACTCCAAGGCTCTGTACTCTTCAACATCTTCATCAATGACTTGGACGAGGGGATAGATGGGGAACTCATCAAATTTGCAGATGACACCAAGCTGGCAGGAATAACCAATACTCCAAAATATCGGCTTAAGATACAGAAGGATCTTGACAGACTTGAACATTGGGGGCTATCTAACAGAATGGAAATTCAATGGTGAAAAAAGTAAGGTTCTACATTTAGGCAAGAAAAACAAAATGCATAGGTACAGTATATGTGGTACCTTGCTCAATAGTAGTAACTGTGAGAGAGATCTTGGAGTCCTAGTGGACAACCATTTAAATATGAGCCAGCAGTTTGCAGCAGCTGCCAAAAAAGCCAACACAGTTCTAGGCTGCATCAATAGAGGGATAGAATCAAGATCACGTGAAGTGTTAATACCACTTTATAATGCCTTGGTAAGGCCACACTTGAAATACTGCATTCAGTTTTGGTTGCCACGATGTAAAAAGGATGTTGAGACTCTAGAAAGAGTGCAGAGAAGAGCAACAAAGATGATTAGGGGACTGGAGGCTAAAACATATGAAGAACGGTTGCAGGAACTGGGTATGTCTAGTTTAAAGAAAAGAAGGATCAGGGGAGACATGATAGCAGTGTTCCAATATCTCAGGGGCTGCCACAAAGAAGAGGGAGTCAAGCTATTCTTAAAGCACCTGAGAGTAGGACAAGAAGCAATGGGTGGAAACTAACCAATGAGAGAAGCAACTTAGAACTAAGGAAAGTCGCGGTGAAGAGACGTGGACAAGTGGGAGCTCCATGAAGTCCCGTCTATTTCTCCTGCTTGGAGAAGCCCTACAGGGCCAAGTCACCCTGGAGGGGTGACGAAGAAAGAGGGGATGCTTTGGAAGTCGTGAGGAGACTGCAGTCTCCTCGTCTGACCCAAAGAAAACCCCTTTATCTGGTGGAAGAGACGATGGCCTCTGGCTGAACCAAAGCCATGACAGCTGAAAAGGAAGAGAAGAAGGGAAAGATCTTGCAACAGTGTGTACAATGTGGTGAAAAATCTCTAATTTTTGCTGTGAAAATTTTTCTAAAGCACCCCCTAAGGAGAGTGGGACTCAACTGAAGTGGTCTTTAGGGTCCTTCTTGAACCCCAAAGAAAAGTGGCAACTAAAAATTGGGAGCGAATATCAGATCCGGAAAAGAAAGAATGAACAGAAAATCTTAAAAATCTTAAAGACAAGAGATGGACTGGATTGGCTAGTTTTTCAGCAAATTAAACTGTTTTAAAATATTGTTCTATACCTTGACTGTCATCTTGAAGTGAGGGAGTTTGGAAAAATAATTAAAACAAGAAAAGAAAAAGAAAAGAAAATAGTGTCGGGGCCATATTTGCAGCTGAAGCAGAGAAAAAAGACTAAGAGTGATGCCTACTGGCTGGGGGAGACATTACAGGAATGAGTAAATGATAAGTGAAGATTTGTTATGTCTAAAAGAGAAGCTGAAGACATTTGCAATTGATTATACTTGCTGTTTGGAGACAGACTGTGAGAACATGTGGGTGGAGCTGCTGCCTGTGAGAGGAAGAAACTGAGAGAAAGATAGATTCAAACTGCCCCCATTACATTTTAACTTCCCAGAGGCTTGTGGGTGGAGCTGCTGCCTGTGAGAGGGAGTACAGAGGATAAAGGTAGTAACCCGCGCGCCTAACGGCGTACGAATCATATAACTACAAATCAAAGAAAGCAATAATACATTCAGGGTTAGTGCGCTTGAGACTGTGACTTTCTTTTATTTCAAAATGACTGGCTTAGTTCAGTGTAATACTTGTTTTTCAGTTGTGTTTCGAAGTACTCTTTTCAAATTTGGATACTGTCCTCTTTGTAAACAAATTACTAGCCTACGTGGACAGATCACCTATTTAGAATCTCTAATCTGTGCTCTCCAAGCAGAAATTAGGTGCCCAATTAAGCCATTCCACTCTATTGAGCTGCCCCGCTATCAGCCCCCTCTACCACAAAGATCCTGCAGGAGAAGGGCAGTATGGACAACCGTGGGATCTGGCAAGGTGAGAGCTGTGAGCCATAAACACAAAGCTTTTGCTGTGTCCCAGCATAACAGATATAGTGCTCTTGCTGACCTTAATAGGGACACTAAAGTGACAGGTCAAGATAGTTGTGATAATGATAAATCAAAGAGGATCATGGTCCGAGATGAAGAACTTACATTGGAAAGGGGAAAGTGTGAATCAGGTATTACACAACAGTCACACAGGAGCAACAAGATATCCAAAAAGAGAAGCCACCTTCTGGTTGGTGATTCAATTATAAGGGATGTAAATTTAGGAAAGGATATCGAGGTTTTGAAAGAGGTCAGGTGTCTGCCAGGTGCTACTGCCAGCAGAGACAAGAGGCGTATTCTTAAGATTGTCGAGAATGCCAGTAAGGACTGTGATGTTGATGCTATTATACATCTTGGCACAAATGATCTGTCCCAAAAAGATGTACTTTCTGTGCAGAATGACTTCCAGAGCTTGGGGTATGAACTTAGTAGTATAGGTTGTAGGCTTACATTTTCAGAGGTTTTACCAGTATATAAGGAACAAAAAGGGAAAGGCCAACGTGTAGCAGAGTTTAATGTGTGGCTAAAGGAGTGGTGTAAAAAGGAAGGCTTTGGTTATATTAGTCATGATGTCTGCAGCTGGTCCAATGAAAAACTGTACAAAAGAGATGGTTTGCATCCATCAAAGAAAGGGACTGAGCTACTTGGTATTAAATTCACAGACTTCCTGGATAAACATTTAAACTGAACAGTGGGGACAGAAAATTAATTGATACAGAACATTTCTGTCCCCAGCAATCAAAAATTAATAGGGTTATCAGTGCACGCAACATAGATGAGTGTGCAGGTAAGTTTACCAGTCCTGCTGTCAAGCAAAGCCAAGCATTTAATAGTGAGGGCCATACCATGTGCACTAATCAAACAGGTGGCAAGAAAGTAAGGGCAGTCAGGCACAACACAGGTTATGTAGACAGTAAACACAGGGTCAATCAAAATGGACTCAAATGTCTATACACCAATGCACAGAGTATGAGGAATAAACAGGGTGAATTAGAAATTCAAGTAAATGAGGGAAGATATGATATAGTTGCCATTTCGGAAACTTGGTGGGATGAAACTGACAAATGGAATATACAGCTAGAGGGATTTAAATTATTTAAAAGAAAGAGACCAAATAAAAGAGGAGTTGGAGTTGCACTATACAAAAGTAATAACTACATCTCTACAGAAATAGAGCACAACAATAATGAAAATTATCTTGAATGGGTCAAAATTAAAGGGGAGGGAAATGACATTGCCATAGGTCTATACTATAGGCCACCCAACCAAACAGAGGAAGTAGATGAACTTTTTGCTAGTCAGCTAACTAAGGTATGTAGGAAGCACATCACAATAGTAATGGGGGATTTTAACTACCCTGACATCAACTGGGAGACAAACTCTGCACCAAGTGGAAGATCCAACAGGTTCCTAACAAACCTAGCAGACAACTTTGTTACCCAAAAAGTAGAGAAGGGAACAAGGGGATCAGCCATATTGGACTTAATTCTCACTAACAGAGATGAAATGATAGAAGGTGTTGAAGCTACAGGAACCTTGGGTATTCAATATTGATCATGCAATATTGGAATTCAACATTATGCAAACACAAGCAGTAGAACAAAGTCAAACTGGACTACTGCAACGCGCTCTACATGGGGCTACCCTTGAAGAGTATCCGGAGACTTCAGTTGGTGCAAAATGCGGCTGCGCGTGCTGTGGTGGGTGTGCCTAGGTACACCCATGTGACACCTATACTCCGCCAGCTGCATTGGTTGCCCATCGGTCTCCGGGTCCAATTCAAGGTGTTGATCACCATCTTTAAAGCCCTTCATGGCTTAGGACCAGGTTATCTCCAGGACCGCATTCTGCCTCACACTTCCCTTCGACCGGTTAGGGCCCACAGAGTCGGCCTCCTCCAGGTCCCATCGGCCAAACATTGCCGGCTGGCGGGCCCTAGGGGGAGAGCCTTCTCTGTGGCCGGTCCCGTGCTCTGGAACCAACTTCCCCCAGAGACCCGAACTATCCCCACTCTGCTGGCCTTCCGGAAAGCCGTTAAGACATGGCTCTTCTTGCAGGCTGGGGGTAGAACTTAATCCACTCGAGCTCACCCCCAAGTATGAATGGTTGTTGAATGCCTGTTGGGTTGATTTTAAATATTGAGTCTTTTTAACTTTTATATTGTTTTTAAATATTATTTATGAATTGGTTATTCTGTATTTTTCTCTGTTGTACGCCGCCCTGAGTCCTTCGGGAGTTGGGCGGCATATAAGAATACCAAATAAATAAATAAATAAACTAGAGTCTTGGACTTTAAGAGAGCTAATTTCAATAAACTTAGAGAAAGTTTGGGAAGGATTCCATGGACAAGAATCCTCAAGGGGAAAACAACTCAAGAAGCTTGGGAAATTTTGAAAAGTGAGATTATAAAAGCCCAGTCTAGCACAATACCAATGAAGAAGAAAAATAATAGGTCTCAAAAGAAACCAGCATGGCTGCATAAAGAACTCTCTGACAAATTGAAAGTCAAAAAGGACAAGTATAAAAAGTGGAAAGAGGGGCAAATAACTAAGGCAGAATATCAGAAAGTAGCCCAAGCCTGTAAAGATGAAGTGAGGAAAGCTAAGGCTCACAATGAACAAAGGCTTGCGGCAAAAGTAAAAAGTAACAAAAAAAGCTTCTTCCAACATATTAAAAACAAGAAAAAAGTCAAGGAAACAATTGGTCCATTGCAGGGAGAAAGCGGCAAGAAGGTGACAAGCAACAGGGAGAAAGCAGAGCTACTTAACTCGTTTTTTGCATCTGTCTTTACACAAAGGGAAAAAATAGTCCAACCCGTCAAAAACAGCATCACAAAAAACATATTAGGAACACAAGTTAAAATAGGAAAGAAAGTGGTAAGTGAACACCTGTCTACCCTAGATGAGTTCAAATCACCAGGACCGGATGGATTACACCCCAAGGTTCTGAAGGAACTGGCAGACGAGATCTCAGAACCACTGAACTATATATCTTTCAAAGATCCTGGAGCACCGGGGAACTGCCAGAGAACTGGAAAAGAGCTGATGTAGTTCCCATCTTCAAAAAAGGGAAAAAATAGATCCAGGAAACTACAGACCTATCAGCCTGACCTCAATACCAGGGAAGATTCTGGAAAAGATAATCAAGCAACGAATCAACGAACACCTAGAAGCAAACAATGTAATAACCAAAAGCCAACATGGGTTTGTCAAAAACAGATCATGCCAGACTAATCTTATTGCATTCTTTGACAAAGTGACAAAATTAGTGGACCAGGGGAATGCTGTTGATATAGTTTACTTGGACTTCAGTAAGGCATTTGATAAAGTAGACCATAACCTATTACTAGATAAAGTAGAAAAATGTGGGTTAGACAGCACACCACCAGATGGATTCAAAACTGGCTGACCAAGCGCACTCAACGAGTAGTGCTCAATGGAACTGCATCTACATGGAGGGAAGTATGCAGTGGAGTACCCCAAGGCTCTGTTTTAGGCCCAGTACTCTTCAACATCTTCATCAATGACTTGGACAAGGGGATAGATGGGGAACTCATCAAATTTGCAGATGACACCAAACTGGCAGGAATAGCCAACTCTCCAGAAGATAGGTTCAAGATTCAGAAGGATCTTGACAGACTTGAACATTGGGCGCTATCAAACAAAATGAAATTCAATGGTGAAAAAAGTAAGGTTCTACATTTAGGCAAGAAAAACAAAATGCACAGGTACAGCATATGTGGTACCTTGCTCAACAGTAGTAACTGTGAGAGGGATCTTGGAGTCCTAGTGGACAACCGTTTAAATATGAGCCAGCAGTGTGCAGCAGCTGTCAAAAAAGCCAACACAGTTCTAGGCTGCATTAACAGAGGGATAGAATCAAGATCACGTGAAGTAATAATACCACTTTACAATGCCTTGGTAAGGCCACACTTGGAATACTGCATTCAGTTTTGGTCGCCACGATGTAGAAAGGATGTTGAGACTGGAAAGAGTGCAGAGAAGAGCAACAAAGATGATTAGGGGACTGGAGGCTAAAACATATGAAGAACGGTTGTAGCAACTGGGTATGTCTAGCTTAATGAAAAGAAGGACTAGGGGAGATATGATAGCAGTGTTCCAATATCTCAGGGGTTGCCACAAAGAAGAGGGAGTCAAACTATTCTTCAAAGCACCTGAGGGTAGAACAAGAAGCAATGGGTGGAAACTAAACAAGGAGAGAAGCAACTTAGAACTAAGGAGAAATTTCCTGACAGTTAGAACAATTAATCAGTGGAACAGCTTGCCTCCAGAAGTTGTGAATGCTCCAACACGGGACGTTTTCAAGAAGATGTTGGATAACCATTTGTCTGAAGTAGTGTAGGGTTGTCCAAGTAGTCCAAGGTCCCTTCCAACTCTGTTGTTGTTGTTGTTGTTGTTGTTGTTGTTGTTGTTGTTGTTATTATTATTATTATTATTATTATTATTATTATTATTATTATTATTATTATTATTATTATTATTATTATTATTATTATTATACAATTGTATCACAGCGGCCAGTTGTTTCGCCGGATTTGGCATTGATTATTAGTCGAGCCCCACCAGGGGCCTAGGACGTCGTAATGTATTTTCGAAGTATATGTGCGGAACCAAGCAGTGCGGCTTTCTGCATTTGACTGATGGTGATTTTGTCAATTTTGAGCTGTTTTAAATGTAATTCCAGTGCTTTTGGGATAGCACCCAGTGTTCCAATCACCACTGGAATTACCACTGCTGGTTTGTGCCATAATCGTTGAATTTCGATTTTTAAGTCCTGGTATTTTGCGTTTTTTTCGTGTTCCTTTTCATCGACCTTGCTATCACCTGGTATTGCAATGTCAATGATAGTCACCTTGTTTTTCTCGACCAGTGTGATGTCTGGTGTATTATGCGCCAGTACCTTGTCTGTTTATATACGAAAATCCCACAAGATCTTGACCATCTGATTTTCAGTGACTTTTTCAGGCTTGTGTTCCCACCAGTTTGTAGCAGTATGGATGCTATAATTTTTGCATAAATTCCAGTGGATCATTTGTGCAACAGAGTTGTGCTGTAATTTGTAATCAGTCTGCGCGATTTTCTTGCAGCAGCTGAGCACATGGGCTACAGTTTCATCAGCTTCCTTGCATAATCTGCATTTAGCATCATTTGAGGATTTATTAATTTTGGCCTTTATGGCATTTGTACGAATTGCCTGTTCTTGTGCGGCCAGGATCAATTATTCTGTTTCTTTCTTTAAAGTACCAGATGTTAACCATAACCAAGTTTTTTCACTGTCCACTTTGTCTTTTATTTTTTCCAGAAATTGGCCATGTAATGCTGTATTTTGCCAACTCTCCATTCTTGATTTTATCACATTTTTTCTGTATTCTTGTTTCGTCTGTTGGACCTTCAGTAGATTTTTGTTCTTTACTTCAATTAATAGATGTTCTTGACTTTCTTTTGAATAATCCGCCAATGCATGCTTTTCTTCTTCAACTGTTTGCTTTACTTGTAGTAGTCCTCTGCCACCTGATTTTCTGGGCAGGTAAAGTCTATCAGTGTCACTACGTGGATGTAAACTGTAGTGCATTGTCATTAGTTTTCTGGTGTTTCGGTCCAAAATGTCCAAATCAGCTTGTGTCCAGTTAATTATACCAGCCGTGTATCTTATGACTGGTATTGCCCAGGTATTCATGGCCTTGATGGTGTTTCCGCCATTTAATTTAGATTTCAAAATTTTCCTAACTCTGTTGGTGTACTCTCTTCTGATGATAGTTTTCACTTCTCCATGTCTGATGTTATCCAACTGCAGAATGCCCAGATATTTATAGGCTTCATTTTGATTGCATTTAATTAATTGGCCATTGGGCATTTCAATTCCATCACATGTAGTGATTTTGCCCCTTTTCATAGATACAGTGGCACATTTTTCCATGCCAAACTGCATTGAGATATCTGTGCTGAATATTAGGACTGTGTTGGTCAGTGATTGGATTTCTATTTCTGACTTTCCATACAGTTTCAAATCATCCATATACAATAAATGTGAAATTTTTTCGGCATCTTTGGCTATTTGGTATCCAAGTTTCATTTTTTTTAAGATTACTGATAGTGGGATCATTGCGATGATGAAGAGGAGGGGTGAAAGTGAATCTCCCTGAAAAATTCCTCTCTTGATATTAACCATTCCATAGTTCTCATTCCCTACTGCCAACTCAGTTCTCCATTGTTTCATCGCTTTTTCAGTGAATGATGTAATATTTTTGCTGATGCCAATAGTTTCTAAGCATTTGATGATCCAGCTGTGTGGCAGTGAGTCGTACGCCTTTTTGTAATCAATCCAGACCATATTCAAGTTCGTTTTTCTGTTCTTACAGTTTTCTAGTATCATTTTGTCAATTAGGAGCTGATCTTTTGTGCCCCTGCTCCTTCTTTTGTTGCCTTTTTGCTCTACTGGCAAGATGTTATTTGTTTCCAAATAATCCATTATGTTATCTGCAATTATCCCTGTGCGTAATTTGAAGGTTGTTGGCAAGCATGTTATTGGTCTGTAGTTTCCAGGTGTTGTTCCTTTAGTTGCATCTTTCTGAATCAAGTATGTTTTTCCAGTTGTCAACCATTCATCAATTTGACCATTTTGTAGCATTTCGTTCAGTTGCTTGGCCAATATTGCATGCAAACTGGTCAGATATTTGAGCCAGAAACCATGTAATTGGTCATTTCCAGGTGATGTCCAGTTCTTTACTTTTTTTACTCGATTTTTGACCATCTCAGTTGTTATTTCTAATACTTGCATTTGCTTCTTGCCAACACTTTTCTCAAAGTCTTGTATCCACTTTGCTTCCTTATTGTAATCCTTTGCATTTTCCCACAGTTCTTTCCAGAATTCAACTGTGGCTTGCTTTTCTGGTTTTTCACTTTTGAAATTGTCATTCCCATTAAGGCTTTGGTAGAAAAGTCTTTGATCTGATCGAAATTGCTGATTTTGCTTGTACTGAATGATTCTTGCATCATATCTTTCAAATTTTCTGGCTATTGCTGTTATTTGCTGTTTTACAATTTCAAGTGCTTCTTCAATTTTCCTTGTATCAAGCATGTATCTTCTGGCTAATTGATCCATGATCTTGCTATTTTTTAGCCGTTGTTCATTTATATTTTTTAAATTACTAGCATCTGTTCTGAGTTTTTTTATTTTTTGTTCCCGTCGAATTTTCCACTTTGGTTTTGATGCTTTTTCTGCCTTGCGACTAGGTGCTTTGATTTTAATACCTAGTTCATTAGTGACTATTGCAGCTGCACTGTACATTAACTGATTTGTTTCTAAGATCGATGCCGATTCAATTGTTGAAAGTACTGCATTAACTATTCTCATTATAGATGCCAAGTTTTTCTTAGGCACAGTTTTTAATGATGGTAAACGTTGCCTTTCCTCATTAGACAGTACATGCTCCATGATTTTGTCCTTCAATTCCTTTTGTTTTTGAGTTAGTTCATCAATTGGTTCAATCATGACTGGTTCTGGTAGTGGTGCTATTACTTCTCCACTAACAGTTTCTTCTGTTGGAAGCTCCAGTGTGATGTCTTCAGTTGTTTTGTGAGTTTCCGTTGTTTCCACTGGTGGATTATTATTATTATTATTATTATTATTATTATTATTATTATTATTATTATTATTATTATTATTATTATTATTATTATTATTATTATTATTATTATTATTATTATTATTATTATTATTATTATTATTATTATTATTATAACATTTAACTGCTAGAACCTTGAGGATTACAAATCCACAAATCTGGTGGACAGTATGTGAGTGTGAAACAGTTTGGATTTGCTTTGAAACTAAGAAGAGACTGCTAAGGGACTATCCAACAGAGTGATCTGTGAAATGCTGGAATATTGGCTTTCTTTTTCTTGGTACGATAGAAAATTGAGAAATTGGGATTTTGAAAGACTTTTGGGTAAAGCTTTAAAATAAAATAAAGGTTTAAATTACTAAAATAAGACAAAATGTCACAACAAGGATAAATAAATTTATTATTAAGAGGGAGATTATTAATGTCCCAAAGCATGCAGGAAGAGATAAAACAATTGATTTGAGATATAATTGTGAGACCAGAGAGCTATGAACAAACGGCACTGATTAAAGAACAGGAATCCCAGGAAATAGAGGAGAAAATAGAAAGTAAAAAAGAAAGGACAGGGGAAAAACACGACAAATGATAGAAAAAGATAAAAAAGAGGAGATAGTAAAAACATATGAAACAGAAAAAGCAAATTATGCCCTAGATATCTTCTATACTTCAAGAGACCAAAATATAAAAGAGGTTATACAGAAGGATTCTCATGAAATGAGGAAAGGATCAGTGAACGGCTTTTTGAAGACTCAAAAGTGTGAAGAAGCAATTGAGATAGAGGAAATACCTAGGTTAAATGCGAATGAGGCAAGAAGATACAAGATCCCAGGGAAGGAGCGAAGGAGATGTGCCAAGAAGTTAATAAGAGTTTGGAAAAAAAGAAAAAAAGAAAAACCGGGCAGGAGAGAAGGGATAGATGTAGACTACTGTTTAAGCCAGGAGTTGTGTGCATGAGAACTAGGATAAGGGTAAAACTGAGGAATGGGGAAAATATCACTACATATATCTCTATATAACAACATTTAAGTATTAAACAGATTAGAAATTGAAGGATAGCCGTATGTGTCTATCAATAAAGAATAGAAGCAAAAGATAGAAACTAAAAGGTTAAGAGAATGATTGATCAAATAATGAAAAATTATTAATACAAAGAAATATTATCAATATGTTAGTTTTGCAAAGTTGAAACTTTCACAGAAGCAGACTTGGGTGCAGGGGTGAAATGCTCCTGGTTCAGTCATGCCTGTCGGTCATCAGAGAGCCGGTCGCGAAGGCAGCGTGAGGCTCCGCCCACCTGCCCGGATGCCATTTGAGTTCTTTTACTCTCTGCGCATGCACAAAGCGTACTATGCAGGCACAGAGGGTAAAAGAACCCAAATGGCAGCGTCCAGGCGGGTGGGCGAAGCCTCGCACTGCCTTCCTTCGCAACCGGCTCTCTGATGACCGACAGGCACGACCAAACCGGGAGCATTTCACCCCTGCTTGGGTGATGCCAAGGACCATATATAGGCAAGTGCTAATACAGTGTGTGATATCATGTTGAGATAGGATAATTAAATCAAAGCTGGGTGATGGCACAAAAAATCTTAATACTGGTTTCTGTAAGCTTTGCATTAAGCATATGCTGTTACTTTTTGCCTTAGGGATATATGCAACAACACAATTTAATTAGAGATATGGGTGTCATCTACCATTGTTGAACTTGGAAGCTTTCTTTTAAAGAAATGAATAATCTCTCTGCTAAGATATTTTTCTTGTTTCGATGAGTAGATCCAGTCTAGGACATTTCATGTGATCACACTGTAAATTAAAGATAATAAATGTTTCATAAATATATGTATTTAAATAATTTATAAGTTATGTTGGAATATATAAGTTACATTGGAAGCCTTTAAGATATAAGAAACTGATTATATAGTGAAAATTAATACTAGCGTTTGTTCTTTTTATGTAACTTGTCAAGTGCACCTTTTATGTTTATCATAGATTTCTCTGAATCCCCTATTTCTATCTACTGTATTTGTACTTTGAAAAATAATAATAAATCTAGTCTTTGAACTGCTACCCCCCCAAAAAAAGAGCTAAGAAGAAATTTCCTGACAGTTAGAACAATTAATCAGTGGAACAACTTGCCTCCAGAAATTGTGAATGCTCCAACACAGAAAGTTTTTAAGAAGATGTTGGATAACCATTTGTCTGAAGTGGTGTAGGGTTTCCTTCCTAAGCAGGGGGTTGGACTAGAAGACCTCCAAGGTCCCTTCCAACTCTGTTATTCTATTCTATTCTATTCTATTCTATTCTATTCTATTCTATTCTATTCTATTCTATTTCTATTTCTATTTCTATTCTATTCTATTCTATTCTATTACCCGGCCATGCCTACCCAGTCAGTCATTAGGGCAGAGAACCAGTTGTTAAATTATTTGAATCCCACCACTGAGGTAAAAATGCAATGGCAACAAGAAGAGTAGAGAAAGACTATACCTCTGCCTCAGGCAGAAGCAATGGAGGAAAGCTGACTCAGCTATGTATTTTTTTTTACTTTATTGGGGATTTGTAAAATCACTTTGAGAATTTTAAAAGTGTACTTTTGTACAATTACAGTGTGTTCAGAAAGTATTGAGACCTGCTTCAGTTTTATCAATTTTGTCAATTTTATGTTGCAGCCTGATTCTACAATTGTTAAAATTCATTTTTTTCTCATCAATCTACACTCAGTACCCCATAATGACAAAGTGAGAACAGAATTTTAGAAATATCTGTAAATGTATTAAAAAGAAAAAAACTGAAATATGACATCGGCATAAGTATTCAGACCTTTTGCAACAACACTTGAAATTTAGTTCAGGTGCCTCCCAGTTCTCTTGATCGTTGCTGACATGTTTCTACATCTTGATTGGAATCTACCTGTGATAAATTAAATTGATTGGACGTGATTTGGAAGCTGTGACTTCTATAGAGAGACACACACCTCTCTACAGAAGTTACAGCTGACAATGCATACTGTAGCAGAGCAAAAGCCATGAGGTCAAAGGAACTGCCTGCAGAGCTCAGAAATAGGAATATTGCAAGGCACAGTTCTGGGGAAGGCTACAATAAAATTTCTGCTGCGCAGAAATGAGAAGAGTCTTAGGTGATCAAGAACCAGATAGTCACTCGGACCAAGATCCTGTGTGGAGATGGGACAGAGTTCCAGAAGAACAACCATCACTGCAACCATCCACTGATCTGAGTTTTATGGCAAAGTGGCTAGATAGAAGCCTCTCCTCTGCAAAACACATGAAAGCCCACTTGGAGTTTGCAAAAAAAGTACCTGAAGGACTGTGAGGAACAAGATTATCTGATCTGATGAAACCAAGATTGAACTATTTGGCCTCCTTTCTTTCTTTCTGTCTTTCTTTCTTTATAATATATATTACAAAATGCAAAAGAAAATAGTAAAAAAAAATGGGAAAAGGGAAGGGAAAAGTGGGGCAAAGGAGAAAAAGAAAAGATGTTGGCTTCCAACTCCCTTTGGTGCAGTAGAATAAGATAATATCAAACCTCAACTTTTTACTTTTATATAATAATATAAACTAGCCATTTCTATAACAACAAACCTATTAACCGGTAAAATCTAAAATCAAGTTTCATTTTTTCCCCACTTCAAGCACAAAGTCCAGAAGTGGTTTCCAAGTAGAAACAAAAGTAAATGTGTTTTTTTTTTCTTTGATCAAAGCAAGCAATTTGGCCATCTCTGCTAACTCCATCAATTTTGCAACAATTAATCCATTGTAGGAATCAAAGTGTCCTTCCATTTTTGTGTGTAAAGTAATCTTGCTGCGGTAAACATAACATCAAAGTTCCAATTTTTTTCAAAGTCTTTTTCCATTAAACCAAGAAGAAAGGGTTTACCTTTATATTCACTTTGAGAATCTTCTGTATTAAGATGTGAATCCTACTGCAATATTTCCTTGCTTTATCACATGTCCACCATAAATGATAAAAGGTCTCTTCTTTACATTTGCACATTCATTTGAAATACCTTTGTCTGCTCCAACAGGTTCGGCTTGGCTCCTTGCCAGTGTTCTGCCATCAATTGGGGAAGGGAGGGGGGAATAAATGGGTAATAAAGTTATATACCTTTGTGATGAGAAATTGGCAGGGGGAAATTGAGAGTTGAGAAAGAACAGAGCAATTTGGAATCCAGTTCCCGCTGGCATGCTGGTATCTTCAAGACTGTTTGTCCTGAGAGTGGAATTTTACCAACCCAAACACCTCAGTATTTCCCAAAACATCATGGTCGTGCCAGATTGGCTACACATGGACAAACCATGGGGGAAGGGTTAGGGGAAAGTGGGGGTTTAGTTCTGTATTGGTGCACAGGAATTTTAGATTCGGCTTGACTTTCCTGCAATCAGCATCTGTTAGTAAAATTGCCTTTTCATTTCAACCAGATGGAGGCGAGAGTTTCTCTTCCCTAACGGATCAGACTGGGGCAGGTCTGACATTAAGCAGAATCTGCAATTTCCTTTTGTTGAGGGGGGTATAACCTTGGGAGGGTCTTACGGCTCTTCATATTCTTTTGATGAAGGTCCAGGGATCTGTAGTTGTGCATACTAATATAATGCATTGGGTTGCCACTATATCCAAATGTTTTGGTTTTTTACTTAAGTCAGGGTTTTCCCCACAGATGTGAAATTGAAAAGAGAATCTTACAGGTGTAATGCAAAGAAGAACACAGGAGACATTTGCTGGATAATATTTTATATTTAACAAAATATTTTTAATAATATATTTTTCAAATATTGTTTTCTAGAATCTTTTTTTACAGTAGCGTGTTTTGTTTTCACTAGTTTTCAGGCACACTATTGTTTAGAAGTGTAAAAAATGTGACACATATTCTCTTTATGAAGAACACAGTTCCCCCTGTTTCATTAGCAGTTGAAGTACTGCTAATTAATCCAATCTCCAAGTAAGTAGGGTACAGCACAGCTTTATTTAAAACAGGTAGATCAAATTATATCAACATAATGATCTGGCCCTATGCTATGTCATGTATTTGTATGTACAAATTTCTGGAGCCTCATTCTGCACAGGATTGACCTCTATGTAATGGTAGGTACAATTTTCAGATGCACATGCTTGGGGAACTTCTTGAGCTCCAGAACTTGTGGTAAGCAATGTTTATTCAGTCCTTCTGGTATTCTAGCAGGCTCCAATCAGTGACCAATGGTTTAGCAGGATAGGAATTTGTAGTCCAGAATACCCAAAGGACTGTAGCTAGCAGTGCAAAATGACTATCAGCTTCTCCATCCATTCTAACAGGATAATTGTTGAATTTTCCTTGTGCCTGTTCATCCAGGGTATGATCTGAAGGCTCATGCTAGAGTGTCTGGTGGAACTAAGCAGATAGTGTCTGCCAGTAATTGAATGGGAAAACACTTGAGGCCACCTTCATTTCCATGCCAGGGAAGCATAATGTGAAAGAAAAATATAAATTATGTCAGAATGATCAGTATACTTGACCAACATTTGTAAATTGCAACATACCTTTTTGATTAGTTGAAACTATGCTCTCTATGCTTGAGAGTCAGTCATGAGTCAATTTTTCTTATTAAGCAAGACATTTATGTACAGACATGACATAGCTATTATTCATAGCAGTTTGAACAACACAGTCTAGCCGTTACTTGTAGTGTAAAAGAACTGGAAATGAGGAATAATACAGAGTTTGCTTACTAGATCGCTACACCTGTCAAACTGATCCAGGGAACATGGAAAAAAGAGAATAACGCTAACCCTTAAGAGCACAGCACAAGACTTTTAATAAAATCAACTCAGACTATTTTAATTAATGAACTCAATGTTCATTAATTAAAGGGGAATTAATTAATTTCCCCTCAATGTAGGGGAAATATTAGCATCTTTGGCTTTCATGTGCCACAGAAATGATATAGGACATAAAAGCAAGTGAGATTATCCATGTTTTCCAAATGCAATGAATGATCCCCTTAAAATTCAATACATACAAAATAAACAAACAAATAAATAAATAAATAATGCAACATAACTTCTTTAGACAAATCCATTCAGGTGGGATTAGAATGGTAAAAGGCTTTCCCCATACTAAGCAAAACCTGGAATATATAAAATGTGATAAAAATGATAGAAGTCAATCTGATTGACATGCTATTGACATGGGATTTTTTTGTTTACTTCATAAAGCATTTAATCAGTGTTGTTTACACTAGCATTCAGACCTGGTGCACTTACCACAGGACTTTAAAAAAAAAGACTGATAGTTTTTTAAATTGTTCAGATTGGTTTGCAGAGTAACGGGGAAAAAACCCAGGGTTGTGCAGGGCTTCAGATTTGAAGTGGAAAAAGTGCTTTGGTGCACACAGAGGCGGTCTCATAAAACCTGTTGACATCTCTTTCAAGCAGCTGCATCATTTCACAGGATCACTTTACTGTGAAAAAGGTAAGTAGATCCCAAAAGTTGATAGAAAGTCTAGATCAGGGGTGTCAAACTCGCATCATCATGTCATCACATGATGCTAAAATGGGGGTGGCCGTGGGCGTGAATTTGACACCCCTGGTCTAGATGCTTCTTGGAGGAGAAGAATTTGGAAAAGAGGTGCAGCTGATGAACCATCCAAAGCCAAAAGCCGCCTTTTCCTCCAATAGGAGAAATGTCAAAACTGCATGAGTTCCATTCCTCAGAGAGAGGGAGCTTGAGGGCAAAAGTAGAGCTGATTTATCAATATTAGGAGGGCCAGACTGAAAGAAGGCCAAGGAAGCAAGGAAAGAATGGAATGAAGAGAAAGGTCAAAGATAGTGCTCATTATTAAGTTCCTTAATAATTTCTGACTGATACAAATAATATGTAAATCACAAATCTTGTGAAGCAAGAATACCATTCAAGGGTCAGTTCTGTTCAGTGGTGTCCAATTCTCAAAGACTGGACAAGATTTTTCAAAAGTATCTTAGGGCTGAAAGAAAGAGACTGGCCCAAATCACCCAGCTGACTGTGCCTATGGTGGGACTAGAATGTAGAGTCTCCTGCTTTCTAGCCTGATGCCTTAATCACTACATTTGCACTTATGGTATTGTAAAATAGTGCCCCCTGCGTGTAAGAACTTTTTAAATGTCTCCTTTCAAAAGAGTGTTATGTCTCTCAAATTGGTGTTCTAGCAAAGCTCCAAAATAGCTGGCTTCTGGCTGAAGCCTTCATGAAGCTCTACAAATGAGCTTTTGACATGCAGAAAGGCAAATAAAAAAACAAAAACAAATGCTCCTTTCCCAATTTTAAGGTTGCAACTTTGAATCACTGTAAAAAAAATAAAGTGCCCCTTAAAGCAACTTATGGTAATTACATCCCAGACAAAGACTTTTTGTTAATAAAGATCTTATCTGACGGTGATGGCTTCCAGCATGTTCTTCTGTACAAAGTTTATTTTGTGTGAATTCAGACTTCTCCACCCCAATAAATTCTCTGAACTACTTCTAGTATGCTTGTCTTTTGATGGATCTTAGCCAATTATTTTTTCTCTTTTCTCCCAAAGATTCTGGAATTTGTCAATAAAACATAGGCTGCAATACTTTCTAGCTCTACTTAGCATTGTCATGGTTTTCAAAAGGCCAGGTATGTAATTTATTTCTTATTCAAAGATCTGATTTAGCTTATTTGTATTTAGGAGGAAGCAAAAACAGAAAATGAATCTGTCATGGAATGGGAAAGTGAGGATATCTCTGAAAAATTATACCTGAATAATTTACTAATCTGCATTCATGAATTCTTGAACACAGCTGCCAACCATTGTTCAAATTAGTTTATTAAAGAAAAGTTGCCTGATACTATGTTAGATGAACAGAGCAAGTGCAGATCCCTCTTGTGTCAGAGTATTGTTGCTTTGGGGCTTTCTATTAGTTTGAGAAGAAGCCAAATCAGCTTGTTCATATCATAGGGCACCACTCTGTCTCAGTGCTTCTATACCAAGGGCATTAAAACACAGAAAAAAGCTTATGGATGAGAATCCACAATGCTTGAGGTAACATGCTACTCAAAACTTACATGGCATTTGGTGTTTACTTTTATTTCATACAGTCTTATGGTCAAATTATGTAAAAAGTGAGGGAGCCACAACTGGACTTTCCACATTACTAAAAACAAATGGCAACTATGGGGATGAGAATAAATCAAAACCAAAGGAGAAGATCACAATTCAAATTTGCCATTGCCATAATTTATTTTAATTGCTAAAATGTCGAAGTTCAAGCTTAATTTTCACCCATTACTGCTTCCATAATTAAGTAGCTATTAATTTCACCTTTTATTCTTTTGTTCATAGGGTATATTGTCTTGCTTTATTGTCCAATTCTGCTCATATGATTATCTGCACTTTATGTGTGCAGCATAACCTCTTAACATAAAAGTAAGCAATATTTCATTTATTTTAAGTCATATATAGATGGAGCCTGGATTTAAAAATTGTGGGGGGGCAGGGACCTTGGCGGTATTATGTTATGTTTGGTATGTTAGTCTGCATTTCTGGTGAAACAATATGCAAAAACATATTTCTGTTCCATAGTTAACATCCTTGCTTACATCTTTTCTAGGGACTTTGCAGGTTTTAGAAACAAGGTATGTGACTCATTTTGCCTACCCAATAAAATGGTTGATGGTAGGTGCAAAATTTCATTACATAATACATATTTCTGGGACTTTGGTGTTTCAGTCATTTTCCAGTTAACACAATTTTCTCTCCATGGAACATATTTATACTAATGTCTAAAACAGTGGTTCTCAACCTGTGGGTTGCGACCCCTTTGGGGGTCGAATGACCCTTTCACAGGGGTCACCTAAGACCATCGGAAAACACATATTTCCGATGGTCTTAGGAACCGAGACACCTCTCCTCTATGCGTCTCCAGGCGGGTCCACCCACATGCAAATAGACTACTGCAAAAAAAAATCTGTACAATGGGAACTTCTGAGCATGTGCAGAAGCCGAATTTCCGGTACTGCGATGTGTCACCATCTTGTTTTGGGCTTTTTTTTTGCAAGTTTTTTTTTAAAAATTCAACACTGGCCACGCAGCGCAGGAGGAAGCGAACCAGCAGCGAGGTAAGTTAGAACCCACCCCTGAGTTTCCTAATAATTTTATTATTTTATGGTTCGGGGTCACCACAACATGAGAAACTTTATTAAAGGGTCGCGGCATTAGGAAGGTTGAGAACCACTGGTCTAAAAGGATTGTATAGGAAATGATCTCAATCTCTTCCAAGAAATTGCAAAATTTAAAATAGACTTGGAACATGAGGTTTCTTTCATGAGATATTTTACCTAAGAAGGAACAGAACAATGGACAAAAAGTTGTCCCTATTAATTTAGCCCCAAATATATGCACTTGTAAGCTCAAGCAAGGAGAACTTCACTGGAGTTAGAAATGAAGACTGAAAAGAAAAATGAAAAACACAAATTTAATTCAGGAAACTTGCAGAGTTAATTTTCTTTGGGCTCTTGAGCCAAAAAAAATGAGATTACATTGTATCTTGATTTCCAGACATCCTGGTCAAATAAATCTTTTGTGTGATTCCCCCACCCCATCCAATTTATAGGAATGTTATTCAGCATTAAATGTTTTAAAATATATTTGTGCTGATAATTAACACTTGGATAGTATGAATTGCAATTCTATGTCAGATGATTTCTTCCAGTAGAGATGTACATATTATCTCTTAAGAACCAGTTGACTTCTACATTCATGCTGAGATTATTCAAAGATGGAGAGAGAGCAAAGAGGGCAGTAATTGTCACTAAAATTAATCTGAATAGGCATATTTAGTCTGATGGGTTAGGAAAGGCGAATCTCTAGGAAGCTGCAGTTTCTTTCCTCCTTGCCTAGAACCAAAGAGGTGGGGAAAATGATAATGCAATAGACTGACACTGGTATATGTTGTTAAGAGTGATTTTCTTAGGTTGTATAATCTTTTTCATGAATATTGACTGCTTACACTGGTTGGCTTTAGCTTGTTTTCTATCGAAATTAGAGCATACATTTTTCTTTTCAATTATCCCCACGTGGTGGAGAAAACATAAACCATCACCAGAAGAAGCTCTGTAGAACATTCCATTCCTAAATAATTTACCAACATGTGTTGCTTGCTATAATGTCAAACTACATAGATTTTTTTTCAGAGAGGAAAAGAGAGGAAGAGAACAAGCTCACAGGTAAAATTGTCTTATTTAACCCTAAAAGATTTTGCTGGTGATCTAACTGCAGCTGGCAGATTCAACTTGGGAAGCTGTCACAATGGGTGTGCAAACATCATTGCTGGGAGTTTTGCCCTATGCAGTCGGCTTGCCTTGGCATTCACGTTTGGAGCACTGGGCAGGTTTCCACCAGTCCCCGTGATGACAGTGACAGATGTTACACTCATCCACTTTGACTTCGATGCCAGCCGGAATGATGGTGGTTCCTGCAAAACAGTTTGGACCTGCAAATGTATATACATAAGCAAATTAAATGGTTAAACAGACTGGAGAACATGGGCTTGATTACATTGGGCATAGTCCATCCAAAATTAATATTTTTAATTCCACTGCAGCCATCAGAAAAATTGAAACCCAGATTTAAAACTGCTTTACTTATGTTATTGTCCATGAACTTTGTGCTCTTTTACTGAAAATAGAAATACTCTCAGTTAAATACTGTATTATTGATGCAACATACAGAGAAAAATAATAATTTCATCCCATGTACAAAGACCAATGTCTTAATTAAAATGGGAAAAACAAAAAAAAACAACATATGACATTTTGAAATATTTTCAAAGCTGTTTCATACCTATAGATGATTATACCTATAGATGATAGCAATCCTTTTTCATCCTCCGTTTTGGTATTCTCAGTACCTAACAGACACTGACATAAGTACGTTAATGCCCAGAATATTGATGGGCTCTGGTGAGCTTTTAGTTATTTGAATATCTTTTTTCCCTGTCTATTTTTATGTTTGCAGAGGAAAACATAAATATATTTATTGCATATAGGGAGAAGGAAAGATGGCATAAGAGGTAGCATCTGTTGTAAGGAGCTCCCTCTGAAGCCTTTCTTGTTTCAATTTTTTCATAAGCTCTTATTTTATCCTATTTTACTCTATACTTTCGTCTCCTTTACTCTCCTGCTGGAGACTGGCAATTTTATTATTTTTACTAGAGACCATATTTTTATTATTTCTGCCATGGGGAAAAGGAAGAAGAGGCAGCGGGATTAGTCTCCACTTTACCTCTTTATTGCTTGATAAAACATCACTCCACATAGAAAATGCAAGTAATAGAAATAAAAGTGGTTTTATTGTTCCTCTTCCAGACAAGAGGAAGCAAATTGTAGCCAAAATCCTGTTGGATTACAAACTGAGGACAATCTTGGAGCTGAACTGAGTTATAAGAAGTGGCCACCCTTAGCTCAATACTTTTAACCAGAGATAAGCTCCCCCTCTGAGCATTGATAGTATTCTGAGTTGCCAACCAGCAAAATCACCTCATCCAAATTGTCAAAATTCTCTGGAGCTCACGCAAAAGCAAGGCTGTGGTGAAGGTGGACAAATGTCAAACCAACATGTCTTTTTTTCACACTGAAAGAATTTTCACTTCAGTGGAATGACTGAAAACTCCTGGGCTTCAACCCAAAATTCCAATCCCTTCGAACCATTCCCACTAACTTTAAGTGCAAAGTTTCCAAACAGCTACTGACTTGGAACATGGTTGGCTGGAAGAATAGAGCAACAGATGGGGACCTGATGGAGATTCTCTCCAATTTTGACTTTATAGCACTCCAAGAGTCTTGAATGAATGAATGAATGAATGAATGAATGAATGAATGAATGAATGAATGAATGAATGAATGAATGAATGAGCTGGAAGGGGCCTTGGAGGTCTTTTAGTCAAGCCGCCTGCTCTAGCAGACAAACATATTCTATTTCAGATAAGTGACTGTCTAGACCAGTGATGGCGAACCTTTTTTTCCTCGGGTGCCGAAATAGTGCACACGCGCACTATCGCACGCATGTGCGTGCCCACACCCATATTCAATGCTCCCCCACGCACCCCTGCTCCCCCATTTCCTGACTTCCGGTGGATCCAGTAGGCCCATTTTTTGCCCTCCCCAGGCTCCAGAGGCTTTCTTGGAGCTTGGGGAGGGCAAAAACGCCCTCCCCTGCCACCCTGGAGGCCCTCTGGAGGCCAAAAACGCCCTCCCAGAGCCTTCGTGCAAGCCAAAAATCAGCTGGCGGGCGCCCACATGCACACTGGACCTGAGCTAGGGCAACAGCTTGCGTGCCAGCAGATATGGCTCCGCGTGCCACCTGTGGCACCCGTGCCATAGGTTCGCCATCACGGTTCTAGACTCTTCTTTAAAAAATCCAGTGTTGGAGCGCCCACGATTTCTGGAGCAAGTTGTTCCACCGGTTAATTGTCCTCACTGTTAGGAAGTTTATCCTTAATTCCAGATTGCTTTCTGTTTGATTAGTTTCCAACCATTGCTTCTTGTCCTGTCCTCCGGTGCTTTGGAGAATAATTTGACTCCCTCTTCTTTGTGGCAGCACCTCAAGTACTGGAATACTGCTATCATGTCACCCCTAATTCTTCTTTTCTTTAGATTAGTCAAACCCAAATCCTGCAGTTGTTCTTCATATGTTTTAGTCTCCAGGCCTTTGGTCATCTTAGTTACTCTTCTCTGAACTTTTTCCAAAGTCTCAACATTTTTTTTGTAGTATGGTGACCAAAATTGGTTGCAGTACTCCAGGTGTGGTCTTACTAGGGTTTTATAAAGTGGTACTAATACTTCATAGATTTTTGATTCTATGCCTCTGTTTTACAACCCAGGATTGTATTAGCTTTTTTGGCTGCTGCTGCACATTGCTGGCTCATATTTAAGTGATCATCCACTAAGACTCCAAGGTCCCTCTCACAGTTACTGTTGACTTGGTTGATTACAAATGAAGAGAAGATTCAATTAGCAGGCTTCAGTTCCTGAACTATCCCTGCAAAGAAATTTAAGACTAAATGGAGGCATCAGGAGGACTACTACCCTTGCCAAGGGCTGGCAAGAACAGGAACTCAAATTCTCCCATTGAACTGTCAAATTTTCTTATAAATTCCCTGTAATAGTTCGATTGAAGATTTATCTTCCACTGCACACATCTCCTCACTTTTCTCCTAATATTTGGGCTTTTAATAAAAATTTTAATTAAAATTTGGATTTTAATAAATCTAGAAAAGACAATGATAAACTCAAATCACTCTAGAACCACTGTAATTCTAGCAGGATACTTAAATGTCAGGGTGTGGGCTTTCTTCCAAGATTTTACTCACTTGGGTGTTATTACTGAGGATTATCTAAGAAATGATCCCTCCTGGCTTGCTAGAGGCACCAAAAGAAACACCACTGGTTCATAACTGGTCTCCTTGATTTGTAAATATAGCCTCCATATTTTAGGTGGTAAAGAACCAGGTTTTATATATTATTTTACATACCATTCAGGAAACTCCACCAGTGCTTTAGATTGCATGTGTCACACAAACAAAACTGAGTGGTTTTCAGACATCCAAGCCCATGTGGGGGAGGATAATGACCATCATCACAGTCCATTTTTAAGGCAGATCTGATACTAGGTTATACATACCCCATGATAAGAGGATATTAGCTAACCGAGAAGTGAGATACAATAGAAAGCTTAATTGGGTCAAGACTGGTATCAAGGCATTGCATATACAGGCTCAGACTTGGAGAAAATTCAATTTCCTCCCTTTTTCCTTCAGGTAAAATCTTGACCCCCAATATGCAGATCTTTGTTGTTCACTGAGAAAAAAATTAATAGACAAACTTCCTACTAGAAACTATCAGCAAATAAGTTCAAATTGGTTTGATTCTGATTGTTTATGTAGAAGAAAGTTATTGAGGGCAGCAAATGTGCCAGGCCTTGGGACACCCTACTAGAAAAAATGTTAAAAATCAGGCGTAACTACAAAAAACTCATAGGCTTTCAAAAAGCCTTCTATACAGTTAAAACATGGTCAGATCTGGAAGTTTCAATGAAAGGGACAAATTAAATTTTCTTCTGGAATACGCTATCAGGTTTATTGAAGGAACAAAATTTCAATTTGATATTCTTATTTCAGCCTCAATTTGGGAGGATTTTAATGCAGATCTATTTCCTGATCCTAACCAGAGTGTCTCATACAAACAGATGGCCAATACTTTAGCTGTTCAAAATCTTCCCCCCTCACCTGCCTCCAGTTATCAGAAATCAGGGCTGCTCACCCATATAAATAACACAGGCTGTATTATAATTGGATGGGAAGTTACCATGATAGTCCCCCTATATAAAAAGAGTGCCAAAGGTGATCCCAAAGCTATAAACCAATAAAACCTTATTAAAATTGTGGCTAAAATGAATGCAAAACATCTTCTGAGCAAGACTGGGTAATGGAAAGAAATCTCTTAGTGAACAAGCTGTACTTGTTAGATATCCAGACTGCCTGGTTACAATCAGGTCCTCCATTTAGGCGGGAAAATGGAGACTGCTGATTGGTTGAGCCATCTGACAGCTCCCTATAAAAGGGCTAGCTGTCAGACTGGCTCTCTGCTGGTTCTTGTATATAGTTACAATAAAGAGCTGTTGTCTTGAAGCCTCTCTCAAGCCTCTTCATTTCCAGAACTTAACAACTGTCGACGAAAGTGGGATACTGGAGAAGGCGAAACAAAAGAGCTGAAAGAGACACAGAAGATCCAGCCCGGTGGCAGAAAGATCTGTGGCCATTTTGTGTGGCAAAATTCAAACCGCATAGGCCAAGATGTCAGCGTTCCATCCGCCAACTCCCTTTGATCCAGCGAAGGAGAACTGGGGGTCCTACATGACCCGATTCAGATGTTTCTTGGAGGCCAACGACCTCATCGGCCTGTCAGACAACAGGAAAAGGGCACTCTTCCTTAGCCACTGCAGCCATGAGGTTTTTGACACCACCGAGTCCCTGTCAGAGCCAACGCCAGTGGAGACGGTTCCATGGCAGGTGCTGCAGAACATGCTGCAGACCCACTACGCTCTGGTGCCCTCCAAGATGGTCAGATGGCACAAATTCCGCCAAAGGCTGCAGAAGGAGGGAGAATCAATAAACCAGTACCTAGCAGCACTCTGAAAGGCCGCCACACACTGCGAGTTCAGGGACTTCGATGACACTCTCTTAGATCAACTAAT
Source organism: Diadophis punctatus similis (assembly GCA_023053685.1). Taxonomy (NCBI): domain Eukaryota; kingdom Metazoa; phylum Chordata; class Lepidosauria; order Squamata; family Dipsadidae; genus Diadophis; species Diadophis punctatus. The sequence goes on from JALIGW010000031.1 coordinate 5,957,475, forward strand.
CTGTGGGGTACAGGACCTGCAACTACAGCGGTGATTGCTTGCTAAGTCCAACTTGACATTACAAACAGCCCTGGATGAAGCAAGACCGACCGAGGCATCGAACAAAGAGGCAGACACGCCGCATCGGCGCGCAGTGCCACCGGGACCACAAAAAGTGACACCGTCAGTGCATGAGAACCGGTGCCATGAGGACCCCTCTGATGACAGTGTGGAGGAGGTTTTCCAGATGGAACAGTGCCGGGGAGCTGACAACCTGAGATTCAAGCCATGCTTCAGTTGTGGGGGACAGCACCCAAGGGTAACCTGCAAGTACAGGGACACTATCTGCCGCCGTTGCGAGTGGCCTGGGCACCTGGCGAGGGTCTGCTGGGCCGGCCAGCTGTCGGGGAAATGAGCCTTCCCAGACGACAGCCAAGCCGAAGCAAGACGGGCACCGACATGGGAGCCATGGCAGCCCAAGCACCGTGCTGACAACACCAGGGCTCCAGAGACTAATCAGACCAGAATCGGGCAGGCAAGCACCCTTAATCACAAAAAGATCCATGTGACTAGTAATTGAGGGGTCTCCCTGCGAAATGGAAGTCGACACACGGTCGTCCATTTCCATTATGTCTTGGGTGGCTGTCAAGCAAGCCATCCCAGCATTCCGCCAGGGACAACTGCAGAGCCAATCCCTCAAGCTCAGCAACTACCAGGGGAACCGAATTCCCGTGTTGGGCTGGGGGAACTTTCATGTGCGGTTTGGCAAGTTCAATGGAAACCTGCCCCTGACGATGGTTTGTGGGTGCCTTCCTACTCTGCTCAGCCTAGATTAGTTCAACGCCCTGGGCCTCAAAGTGACCGGGATCAGCACAGTGTCCAGATGCTGCACTGATGACCTGCTCTGGGATTTCCAGGATGTCTTCAGTGCCAAGCTCAGCAAGTATGTGGGCACCCCTATTTCATTTAGCCTTGACCCCAAGGTATCCCCCATTAGACTTAAGCCCCGGAGAGTCCCATTCACACTCAAACCTAAAATCGACCAGCAGATGGATAAGCTCATTAGTCAGGGAATCCTAGAACCGGTCTATCACACGCAATGGGAGACTCCCATAGTGACACCGGTCAAGAGTGATGGGTCCGTCCACATCTGCATGGACTATAAATGTACCATCAAAAAAGCCTTCCAACAGAGCACTTACCCAGTGCCCATAGTGCAGCATTTACCGCACACACTAGGCCCGGGCACCATCTTTGCTAAATTAGACCTTGCGCAGGCGTACCAACAACTGCTGGAAGATGGCGCTACGGCAGAGGCACAAACCATCGTTACGCATAGGGGGGGCATTCAAATGTCATCACTTGCAATTCGGGGTTAGCATAGCCCCAGGGATTTTTCAAGGCATTATGGAACGCCTATTAATCAAGATCCCTGGGGTTGTGCCCTATTTCGATGATGTGGTAATCACTGCCAGCAATGAACAACAATTAAAAGACAGGCCTACAAGCAGATTCAGGGCTGCCGGAGTCAAAGTAAAAAGCAGCAAGTGTCAAATTAGGGTCCCAGAGGTAGAATTCCTGGGGTATCGAATTAACAGGGCAGGCATCCACCCTACCACCAGCAAGGTTAGAGCTATCAGGGAAGCCCCTAATCCCACAAACAAAACTGAGCTGCAGGCATTCCTGGGGTTGCTGGGGTTGTGGAGCCAGAGAGAACTTCTACATCGTCTTCCTTAAGAACAAAGTGACTATGGCTGAACCCCTGCACTGGCTTTTGGTAAAGAAGGCTACCTGGGTCTGGGGGCATGTGGAAGCGGCTGCCTTCGTGGCCATCAAGGAACTCCTGTCAGAGGACAGTTTCCTCATTCAATTCAACGAGACCTTACCGGTGGTCTTCGTGTGCAATGCATCTCTATTTTGGATTGGGGCTATTCTCAGCCACTGACTGCCCAACAGGAGGGAGGCTCCGGTAGCCTATTTTTCATGGACGCTTTCCAGTGCGGAGCAAAACTACAGTCAACTCGACCGGGAAGTGCTGGCTGTGGTAGCCAGGGTGAAACATTTTCAAGAGTACCTGTTTGGCAGAAACTTTGAGCTGGTCACGGACCACAAGCCCTTGTTATCGCAGGGGACCGCCCTACCCCGATTTCCTTGTCACCCTGGCTCAACAGATGGACCATCTTCCTCTCAGCCTATTCCTACCGGCTGACCCATTGACCGGGACGCTGTCTGGGGCATGCTGATGCCCTCAGGCATTGCCCTCTGCTGGATTTCGTGGACGACCCCATTCCAGGTGTCCCTGTCCTTCTCATTGACTGCCTGAACTCGGGCCTGGTCACCTCGGCTGAGGTTCTGGACTATTTTGAACTGGGTGTGGAGGGGATGGCCCCAAGGGCATGTTAGCCTGGAGTTTAAACCGTATGCTTGCAAACATCATGAGATTTCGGCACAAGGGGGCCTATTGTGGGGTGATTGCATACTCATTCTTCTGTCACTACGAGAGGCAATTCTAAGGGCGCTGCATGAGGGTCACCCGGGGGTGGTAAGAATGAAGGCTCTGGCCCGGAGCTACGTATGGTGGCCAAACATGGACAAACAAATAGAGGGTTGCGGGCTGCACACCATGCCAAGAATCAAGAGCCACCCTCCCTAAGGCCCCAGCGCAAGAATGGGAAAGACCCAGGGCACCTTGGTCCAGGGTCCATATTGACTTTGCAGGACCATTCCACGGGCAAACATTCTTGGTAGTAATAGACCCCTATTCCAAATGGTTGGAAATAATACTCATGAGGTCAACCACAGCTGAAGCCACAATCAGGGTGCTCAGGAGACTGTTTTCCATGCATGGGTTACCCAATGTATTGGTGTCCGATTATGGCCCCCAATTTACGGCCATGCCATTCAAAGGATTCCTGGCCGATCTAGGCATTCGCCACGCGTTAGTCGCTCCTTTCCATCCTTCCAGCAATCATCAGGCTGAAAGAATGGTGAGATTGGCCAAGGAGGCACTAGGCAGACTAGGCCCTGGGGACTGGCAGGCCAGGGTAGATACATTCCTGCTAGCATAACATATCACCCTGAGTGCAGTAACTGGGAGAAGCCCGGCAGAGCTATTAATGGGCCGGCGGCTTAGGTCAAAAGGTGTCAGGCAGTGATTTTATATTGCCTGGTACATGTATATGCAGGGGAGATGCATCCCTATCAAATATAATGGTTTATTCCTGAGCACGTGATTAATATGTTCCTAGTACGCATGTGTACATTCCTTTTTTTGATCCTTCCTTCTTCTTCAGCTTCTGTAAGGAGCAAGACCTGTTTTATAGCCAAGATGTGATTCATTGTTTTGTACCGAAATAAATATTTTCTACTTTAGTATTTTAAACTGCGGTTTCTTTTTATAATGTCAGAGTTCCAGGGAAAAGATCTATTTCGCCTCTGATAAGAGTAATTCTTATCTAACAAAAGGTTAGCTACTCACATCAAAAGGTTAGCTACTCACATCAAAAAGAGCCAAGCACAAATAGACAAACCCGGTCTTTCCCTACCAGAGACTTGGTATTTGCAAGAAACTTTGCCGAGGGGTCCCTATGGCTACCTGGGGAAGTCATAGAAATTACAGGACCAAGATCATATGTAGTCCTATTAACTGATGGGAGAAAATGGTGGTGGCACATAGACCAACTGCGCAGCCGCCAACTACCAAACGCTCCAAAATAACCACCAAACACTCCAAAAACTCCAAAATAATGACTTCCAATCTGATCCCCCTACAGCTGACTCCAGCCCGAGGGATGCGGAACACTTACTTGGGAGCCAGAGTTCCAGCGACAACATGACCCCAAACCAGTTCCAGTAGAATCCGCAGGAGCTTCCACAGGCGGAGCCAGAGAGAGCAACAGACCCAACCTCCCTGACCGATGCCCACTTTCCAACTGAGCTGCGCAGGTCCACTAGGGTTCCCAAACGCCCTGCCTACTTGCAGGACTACGTATGTAAATAAGACTGCTCCATCTAAGAGGGGAGGGGTGTTAGCTATCCAGACTGCCTGGTTACAACCAGGTCCTTCATTCAGGCGGGAAAATGAAGACTGCTGATTGGTTGAGCCATCTGACAGCTCCCTATAAAAGGGCTAGCTGTCAGACTGGCTCTCTGCTGGCTCTTGTATATAGTTAAAATAAAGAGCTGTTGTCTTGAAGCCTGTCTCAAGCCTCTTCATTCCCAGAACTTAACAGTACTCAGACTAGAGTACTCCACAATAAATACCAGTAATAGTTTTACTTTATAACATCTCATAATAAAGCAATTAACAATGGCAAGAAACTACTGCATTTATAGATCCTAGTGAGGCTTTTGATTCTATAAATAGAAATATTCTGTGGGTGAAATTGGCCATCTTAAATATGAAACCTAGACACTTATTCTTACGGCCTTCCACTTAAACACCCATTTGAAAGTCCATATGGGTATAAATGGTTGTGTACCCACCCATAACATGGTGTCAGATAGGGTTGTATCCTCGCCCCAATGCTTGTTAATTTCCATGCCAATGATTTACCAGGATTTCTATATGCTACAGACATTCATATGCCAAAGATCCAGAATAAATTTATTAATATCCTTTTATATGCTGATGACATGATAGCAATGGCAATAACAGTTAGGTTTATATACCGCTTCACTGTGCTTTACCGCCCTCCCTAAGCAGTTTATAGAGTCAGCATATTGCCCCCAACAATCTGGATCCTCATTTTACCCACCTCGGAAGGATGGAAGGTTGAGTCAACCTTGAGCCGGTAAGAATTGAACTGCTGAACTGCAACCAGCAGTCAGCAGAAATAGCTTACAGTACTGATTCTAACCACTGCGCCACCATGGCTCATGATACTAATGGTGCACTTCTAAATAGGCCTGAGAAGATTGCTGAAAAGGCTAAACATCTACTGTACTCTTAATTTTTTAAGCTTCAATAAAACCAAATTTAATGATGGTTTTCAGTGAAAATATAATTGGCAGATTAAAACACAGAATATAGAATAACCAGGTTGGAAGGGCCCCTATACTACATGGGTCAAATGGCTGTCTAATCTTTTCTTGAAAACCTCCAGTGACCCACAACCCAAAACCTCTGGAGGTAAGTCATTTCAGTGATTAATTGTTCTCACTGTCAGAAAATTTCTCCTTGGTTCTATGTTAGATCTCTCTTTAATGATCTTCTACCCATTACTTGTCCTGCCTTCAGGTGCTTTGGAATTTAATTTAATTTAATTTAATTAAAAGTTCTTATAGGCCGCCCAATCCCGTAGGACTCAAGGTGGCGTACAACATGAATAAGAACAATATACATAATACATAAATTTAAAAAACATTTCATAATTTTAAAAAGAACATTCATTCATGGGGGAATCCGATCTTCTTCACCCCGCCTGCCGGAAGAGCTGTGTTTTTACGGCTTTGCGGAAGGCCAGTAGAGTGGGGATAGTCCGGATCTCTGGTGGGAGTTGGTTCCAGAGAGATGGGGCTCCCACAGAGAAGGCTCTCCCCCGTGGACCCGCCAACCGACATTGTTTGGCTGATGGGACCCGGAGGAGGCCCACTCTGTGGGACCTAACTGGTCGTAGGGAGGTATGTGGTAGGATGCGGTCCCGGAGGTAACCTGGTCCTGAGCCATGTAGAGCTTTAAAGGTCAAAACCAACACCTTAAATTGCGACCGGAGACTAATAGGCAACCAATGCAGCTGGCGGAGAATGGGTGTTACGTGGGTGTATCTCGGCACACCCACCACAGCTCGCGCAGCTGCATTCTGTACCAATTGCAGTCTCCGGATGCTCTTTGAGGGTAGCCCCATGTAGAGCGCGTTACAGTAGTCCAGCAGTGAGGTGACAAGGGCATGAGTGACTGTGAACAAAGCCTCCCTCTCCAGGTAGGGTCGCAATTGATGCACAATACGGATCTGTGCAAAGGTCCCCCTAGCCACAGCTGAAAGATGTTGCTCCAATTTTAGCTGTGGGTCTAGGAAAACACCCAAATTCCGAACCCGTTCTGAGGGAGTCAATTTTTCTCCCCCAAGAACCAAGGAGGGACAGTCGACATAATCCCTGGGGGGCAATATCCACAGCCACTCATTCTTGTCAGGGTTGAGTGTGAGTCTATTCACTCCCATCCAGACCCTCACATCGTCCAGGCAGCGGCACATTACATCAACTCTTCACTGAACTGACACGGGGTGGAGATGTACAACTGTGTCGTCGGATGATCTCACCCAGCGGTTTCATGTAAATATTAAACAGGATGGGCGAGAGGACCGAGCCCTGCAGCACCCCGCAAATCAGGGGCCTAGGAGCCGACCTCTGCCCTCCTGTCAACACTGACTGCATCCTATCAGAGAGGTAGGAGTAGAACCACCGTAAAACGGTGCCTCCCACTCCCACCTCCCCAAGACAATGCAGAAGGATACCATGGTCAATGGTATCGAAAGCCGCTGAGAGGTCAAGTAACACCAGGATGGAGGAATGACCTCCATCCTGGGCTCGCCAGAGATCATCCATAAGAGCAACCAAAGCAGTCTCCATACTGTAGCCGCGCCTGAAACCCGATTAAAAGGGATCCAGATAATCAGTGTCCTCCAATAACCGCAGGAGTTGGAGCGACACCACTTTCTCAACAACTTTACCCACGAAGGGTAAGTTGGAGATTGGACGGAAGTTCTTTAAATCCACTGGGTCCGGGGAAGGCTTCTTGAGGAGGGGTCTCACCACCGCAGCTTTTAAGGGCTGCGGGATGGACCCCTCTCTCAAAGATGCGATCACAACAGCCTGGAGCCAGCCACATGTCACCTCCCTGCTGGCTGAGACCAGCCAGGAGGGGCACAGGTCCAATAAACAAGTGGAGGCACTCATCGCTCCTATGGCCTTGTCCACATCATCAGGAGTGATAGGCTCAAACTCATCCCACATAACAGGACTAAGACTCACCCCTGTCGTCTCGGCTTGCCCTGTCCAAATGGAGTCCAGGTCTGTCCGAATCTGAATGACTTTGTCCGCCAGAAACAGAAAATTCCTCAGCTCTGCCCTGCAAGGGATCTTCGCCTCCCTCCTTGGCAAGAAGGGAGCGAGTCACCCTAAACAGGGCGGCTGGGCAGGAGTCGGCGGACGCAATAAGGGCAGAAAAATGCAAACATTTTGCCGCCTGTATCGCCACTAAGTAAGACTTAATGAAAGTTCTTAAAAGTGTCCGGTCAGACTCAGCTTTACTAGCTCTCCATCGTCGCTCTAGGTGTCCCTTTTGGCGCTTCATCTCCCTGAGTTCCTCGGTGAACCAAGGGGCCCTCCTGGATCCGCTGCCCCGGAGAGGCCGCAAAGGCGCAATCCGATCTAAAGCCCCCATTGCCGCCCGGTTCCAGGCAGCCACTGGAGCCTCAGATGAATTGTGTACCAGGGATTCAGGTATTTCCCCAAGTTCCCTCTGAAATCCTTCGGATTCCATTAGGCGCCTGGGGCAGAACCACTTAATCGGTCCCGCCTCCTTGCGGTGGAGGAGTGGTGCCATGAAATCCAACCTCAGAAGGAAATGATCTGACCACGACAAGGGTACTGTGACTAAACCCCCCAGCCTCAGATCATCTCTCCACTGCCCCGAGAGAAACACAAGGTCAAGCGTGTGACCTCCCTCATGAGTCGGACCCTGAACTACTTGGGACAGGTCCATGGTTGTCATGGAAGCCATGAACTCCTGGACTGCCTTCGAGGTTTCGCCGGGCGATGGCAGATTGAAGTCCCCCAGCACCATCAACCTGGGGAACTCAATCGCCAGCCCCGCTATCGCCTCGAGCAGAACAGGCAGGGCCTTTGCAACGAAGCTAGGAGGCAAGTACGTTAGCAGAAGGCCCACCTGAACCCCTAAGTCCAACTTCAGAAGTAGCATCTCACACCCAACAATCTCCGGGACAGGGCTCCTTCGAGGACATAGATTCTGGGGAGCTATAATAGCCACTCCTCCACCCCTTCCCTGGGGTCACAGCCGATGCTGAACTGAGAAACCGTCTGGGCACATCTCAGAGAGGGGAACCCCCCCTCCTGGCCCAGCCAGGTCTCAGTGATGCATGCCAGGTCAGCCCCCTCTTCCAGGATTAAATCCCGTACAAGGGGGGCCTTGTTCATGTTTGACCTGGCATTCAACAGCAGCAGCTTGTGCCCAGGGCCCTGACATCCCTGGTTACTAGGTACTCGGGCTGAGCTAGATGGAACCAAACCAGAGGGGCCAGAACAAGGAATCACTTGCAAACAGCAAGTTCTCGTTCCCCGAGAGCGGCCTACCCCTCTGCTCCTGCCATACCTACCCCCGTAATGCTCCCACTCCCCATCCCACCAGAGATCCCTTCCCCTCCCCCACTGGTCCCCCACCCTCTGTATGGAGGCCATACACTCCATTCATACTGAGCTTGGGGTCGGACTCAAACCCCCCTCTGCTTCTGTTTCCACACTCAGCAGAGGGGGGCAGAATCCTAGCCCCTGGCTCATTCATTTCCTCAAAAATCTTAACCATCTACACATGCATCTCCATCAGACATAACCATACACACTCACAACAGCACACTATAACAGAGGTAGGTTAGCAGGTTTAAAAGGAGAAACCCCAGATGGAAATTCTTTGGGAAAGAAGAAGGAGAAAAAATTGTCTCCAGTCCTTGAGCTGTTGTTGGATTTACAATTCTTTGTGGCCCAATGCCAAGTTTCGGGGAGCCAGTAATCCAGGGGCCAGAAGCGTGACCCACTATCAGGATGTCTTTTATAGTTCCAAAAACCCCTCCCCATGGTATAAGATGGTACTCTACCTGAGGGGAGGCTCCCATACAAATAACATAAACACCAGGAGAGGGTGTTGATCCTTGCCTTAGTCCAAATGATATGCCTAGTCATCGTTGGGGTCATAGTAAAATCAAAGTTGCATCGATGAAACCGATCTGGATGGCCTCGGCCCAGCCCCTGCAGCATCAAAAACACCCACAGAGACCTACAGAGACAATTACAATGACAATGGCAATGGCGTTTGGCAACCCATCTCCATGAATCACAGCTGGAAAACGTTCCCGAAAGCGCCACAGTGACGAAAATCAAAGCGGCAGCAATGTTAGCACTCGACTTCCAGGCTTCAGCAATGGCAATGTCAGCCCTTGGTATAAAGCGCTCGGCACTCGGCAAACCCACCACGAAGGACGACAGCTGGCAAATCTCCCCCGCAGCCGCCAAAATCATCCAGCTGCAATGCCGGGCCAAGCAGCCCATACGCAGCAAGAAAAAGTTTAAAGGGCGAGGCACGGTCAAACTCTCAGTAACTGAAATCGGCACACTATCCAAGTTCCCCGTCCCTCCTTCCAAAAGCTGCAAATCAGACCCTCAGTTCGTCAGTCTTCGTTCGATTCATCCTCCAAACCTGCAGTCAGGCCAGCAAACTAGCCCTCACGGCATCAATGTCGCTCCTAAAAAGGGCGACGGTCTTCCCCGAGCGCTGATCGAAATAGGGAGGAGAGGCAGTAACAGCGGGTAAGTAAGTTGACCCTGTAACGCCCGCCTGGTGCCTCACAAGCTCTTATCTCTCCCCGAGGACAAAAATCCACAAGGAGGGGTCTCCCTTTGGCAAAAAGCCTGAGGAAAGTTCAAAGTTTTCAGGGAGTGAGATCTTTCTCCACCATCTTGCCGTGGCTCCTCCCCTTCTACGATTGAAAATAGGTCAATCCCCAAGTTCAGACCTATTTTTAAGCTGCATACTGGGAAATGGTGGTCAGAGCAGATATAGATATCTATTCCTTTCATAATCATTTAATAATTAAAATTTTCACATACTGGCAGAAAATCCATTCAACGGACCCTGACAGCCTCCCCAAAATATGCTTAACAGAATAGATAAGCATGGCCCAGCTCAATTCCTGGACCAGACAACTTTCCAAAATTATTTTACAACATGGGTTTTCTATCCAGCATCTACTGTCAATGGCTCCCAGGCAAGGGAAATTTATAAACAAAGAATCCTAGTTATTAGCACTAAAACTGATACGGGATTATTGGCTAAAAATAGATCCCTTGGTTGGTTGGCTAAGAATAAAACTATTTTTCAATCTGAAAAAATGCATTTCATTAAGTCTGACACAAATTTTAAGAAGAGGAAAATTTAAAACTTTAAAATTTAATTTTTAATTATAAATTTTAATTAAAAACTTTAATTTTAAGACCCAGGAAACTACAGACCAATCAGCCTAACATCAATACCTGGGAAAATACTGGAAAAAATAATTAAAAATCAGAACTCCCATCATCTAGAAACAAACCAAGTAATAACCAACAGCCAACACGGATTTGTTAAGAACAAGTCATGCCAAACCAACCTCATTTCATTCTTCAACACTGTGACCAAATTAGTAGACCAGCGAAATGCAGTAGACATAATATACCTGGACTTTAGCAAAGCATTTGACAAAGTAGACCACAACCTACTCCTTCATAAGCTAGACAAAAGCGGGATAGACAGCTACACAACCACAATTGGCTGACCTACCGTACCCAGCGAGTAGTCCTCAATGGGTCTAAGTCCACATGGAGAGAAGTAAGCAGTGGGGTACCACAAGGTTCCGTCCTAGGCCCAGTACTCTTTAATATCTTCATAAATGACCTAGATGAGGGAATAGCAGGAGAACTAACCAAATTTGCAGATAACACCAAGCTGGCAGGAGTAGCAAACACCCCAGAGGACAGACTCAAAATCCAGAGGGACCTCGACAGACTCGAACACTGGGCCCAAACCAATAAAATGAAATTTAACACGGAGAAAAGTAAAATTCTGCACCTAGGTAAGAAGAATCAAAAATACACATACAAACTGGGTGAAACCACACTCAATAGCAGCGATTGCGAGAGGGATCTCAGAGTCCTGGTAGACAGCCAACTAAATATGAGCCAGCAGTGTGCAGCAGCAGCCAAAAAGGCCAACGCAGTCCTGAGCTGCATAAATAGAGGGATGCAATCAAGGACCAGAGAGGTACTAGTACCACTCTATAAAGCCTTGGTCAGACCACACCTAGAGTACTGCATCCAGTTTTGGTCACCACACTACAAAAAAGACATTGAAACTCTAGAGAAAGTGCAGAAGAGCGCAATCAGGATGATAAAGGGTCTGGAAAATAAAACATATGAAGAGCGGTTGCAGGAACTGAGCTTGGCCAGTCTAGCAAAGAGAAGGACCAGGGGTGACATGATAGCAGTGTTCCAATACTTGAGGGGCTGCCACAGAGAGGAAGGGGTCAGGCTGTTCTCTATGGCACCAGAAAGCCAAACAAGGAATAATGGATGAAAGCTGACCAAGGAGAGATTCAACCTGGAAGTGAGGAGAAACTTTCTGATGGTGAGAGTGATCAACCAGTGGAACAGCTTGCCAGCGGAGGTTGTGAGAGCCCCAACACTTGCGACCTTCAAGGAGAGACTGGACTGCCATCTATCTCAAATGGTGTAGGAACTCCTGCTTGAGCAGGGGTTGGACTAGATGACCTACAAGGTCCCTTCCAACTCTAATAATAAATCTAAAATAAAAAAAATATCTTAAATTATTGTATTTTATTCAATTTCATGTTAGACTGTATTCTATCCCAACTTCATTTTAAATCATATTTTATTCCAATTTCATTTTAAATTGTATTTTATCAAATTCCATTTTAAACTGCTTTTATCAAATTTTAGTAATAATTTGTTTTTGGAACTTTGCACTTTGATATGGCCCAAGGGCTAATCAATAAAGACTCATGTCATGTCACCCATAAGTAGTAAGATAAGTGTGTCTGTGTGTCCGTGTATTGTGTGCATTGCGTGTCTATGTGAAAGAGAGAGAGGGAGAGAGAGGGAGAGGGAGAGAGAGAGAGAGAATAACAGAATTAACAGAGTTGGAAGAGTTCTTGGAGATCTTCTAGTCAAACCCCTCCCCCTGCTCAAGCAAGAGACCCCATGCCACTTCAGTCAAATGACTATCCAATCTCTTCTTTAAAACCTTCAATGATGGATCACCAATCGGAGGGCTCGGGCGAGTTGAGCCGATATGGCCAGGCATGTGGCAGTGGGGGGGAGCTGAGGATGCCGGGGCGACCCCTGGGAAATGGTCGTGACCCCCAGGTTGGGAACCGCTGGTCTAAGGTTAAAGTTTTTGGGGTTTGGAGAAGAAACCACAGAGTCAGGTAGTGCATTCCAGGCATTGATCACTCTGTTGCTGAAGTCGTATTTTCTACAGTCGAGTTTCGAGCGGTTTACATTGAGTTTGAATCTATTGTGTGCGCATGTAATGTTGCGGTTTCCATCCATATTGCTTTTCTTGGATATCCTTCCAGTTCCTAAGTATCCTTTTTGAAAGCAATAGTGTCATTTCCATGATCTTGACAAGATACCTCTGTTGATGTAGCCCAAACTGCATTGGTTCTTTTGGCAGCTGCCGTTTGATGATTTCTCTGGGCTTCTCAGAAAGTTCAGCATCCTAGATTACAGAAAGCTCTGAGTCTTACTTCTTCAGAGGTAGACTAAGAAATCGCTCCTAATGTCATTCCCATGAAGGAGAGCGTTTCTGATTTATTTAACCACTGCAGTTTTAAATCCTAAATAATCCCTAACCATCAGGTGACTGTCATAACAGCTTCTTAGATTCATGGCAGTCATAATCATGTTTGTTACATTGAATATAATCTTTGTTTATTTCTGACTGTGTCTCAAGCAGTACTCAATGGCTCAGGTTTTTCTGACATACTGTATGTGAATTGATAACAATATCATTCAAAATCCAGGTTTCAAAGTGCCAAATGTTTTTGTCAGAAAAATACCAAAGGTTTTATTGTTCTCTAATTATAAAATTCAGTTTAATCATTGTCTGTTACCATGACAAACAACTAATACGAATGATGCATTTTCAAGGCTTTTAAATAACCCTTTTCATAATCTTACTGATTCATGTGCATCTTTTGATCCATCCAATAGGCTTTTATCCCTTCTAGATTAATTATTAAGTAAAGGTCAAGGTAAGGCTGAGCAGACAGTGACTGCTGAATTCTCGATGGCTCTTACTGAGTTTTTGTGAGATAAAATAAATGGTACAATGCAGGGACATCTTTGCTCAAATACTACAATCTGCTAGAATAAAATGCATGTTTGGCTCACTTCTGAATGAAACGCCTTTTATATTGTATATGAATTCTATTGATTTTTAGATAGAAAAATGCCTAAACTCTGCCTATAACCCTCTCATATTTGATGGTGACTGTGAGGCAGCGGTGGGTTGCTCCTGGTTCAGCCCGGTTCTGCGAACCGGTAGTGCCGGTGGCGGGACGCTCTGCCCACTCGCCCGGGACATTTCTGCGCATGTGCAGGAACGCACGCGCAAACTGGTAGCAAAGGGTTTTAGAACCCACTACTGCTGTGGGGTTAAATATTAGCAACACCTCTACATTTAACAGAGTTGACATTCAACAACCTTTGAATGGCTGCACATTGTCTATTTCTGTCCTGCAAAATGAATGCAATGTGAGGGAGCTTCCACATTTGGACTTTAAGATCATTTTAAAAAATTATCAGTGTTTGATAGTTTTGCCCTTGCAGTGCTGACAAGAAAAGTGATTAATTTTGCATGCATGACATTTTTGTATCTATGTAAGTAGACTCTTGTCACAAACTATTTTCTGTGTTCTGCTTGATTTTTGCAGCCAAGATGATGAAATTCAGTTTAGGCTTTGTATCCTAGCTAATAATCATTTCTGTAAAAAGCAAGCAGCAGCAGCCAGAATCAACAGTCCAAAATCGTGATGTGCCACTGCCTAAATTTCACTTCTCACTGACAAGATCTAACAATAAATATTATTAATGGCCCAAGATCATGGCTATTTCTCAGTAAGTTTTTATATTTTTTTTCTGCACTGAATCACAATGCACTCCAAACTAGAATGCTAAGGACAGACCTTTCACTATGATACACAGGTTCTGTATATGCAACTTCTGTCCAAAATGGAGCAACTTTATTCATTTTATTTTATTCAATAAATTCAGTTCAAATTTATTCAATTTATATGCTCTCTCCAGCCACCAAGGGGCTCTGTGTAGCTAATAACATAGGCCTTGGCCGTATTTTCCTTATGCTGTTCCAATTAATTCCACACATTTGGGGAAATGTGTTTCCATGTGATATTTGAGAAAGTGGCCATTGCCTAATTACTGGGTTGATGTCAGATCCCATTTTATCTCTGTGACCTTGATCAGTCAACTCAGAACAACTCCAGAGGGATTCTGGGTAGACAACCTTGGCCAAAGAATCCAACTTGCCACCACAACATTCAGGGTACTAGTTCCAAGTCTCCACAGCATATGAAGCAGAGGTGGGTTCCTCCCTGTTTGGACCAGTTTGCCTGAACTGGTAGCAACCCGCTGGTGACATCACGATGATGTCATGGAACCGGTTCAGTCGGTGCTGCTCTGTGGACATTGCCATCTTTTTTAAAAAATTGTTTTATTTATTTATTTTTTGAATTGGGGGGGGATTTTTTTCCGGTTTTTCTTCTTCTGAGCATGCACAGAAGCCGAGTTTCCGGCATTGCACATACGTCACCATCTTGTTTTCGGCTTTTGGGGGGGGGGGTATTTTATTTTTTTGGCACTGCACATGCGTGCCCATGAGGCGCTGCCATGCAGCACAAGAGGAAGCGAACCGGCAGCGAGGTAAGTTAGAACCAGTGGTGGGTTCCTACCAGTGGTGTGCGGGACGCCGCACCAGTAGGAGCCCTGCAATGACGTCATTTTAGGCGGTTTTTTCCGGCTTCTCCGGGTCCTGAGCTGTTGGAAAAAAGCCCTCCCGCCTGCCCTTGTTTCAATACCGCCCTTTATTCTTCCTCCAAAGCACAGCTGAGAAGCTCCTCAGCTGTGTTTCGGCTTGTAATGTCATTCTAAGCTTGCGCGGAAGTGAAATCGCCCGATGGAACGCGAGTTCACTTCTGCGCATGCTCGCGATGCGCACCAGTAGCGAAAATAACCGGAACCCTCTGCTGGTTAGAACCCACCCTGATGTGAAGACTTGTGGTTTCTGTAAAGGAAAGCAATAAATATCTCCCTATTAAGACTCATCCTGACATCTTTCTGGTCACCTCTTCAGACAAGAGTAATTCCAGTATCCTTGAGATGGAATTGTAACCCATTAACTCAAGAAAGGTATCTTGCTCATGCTTTGCTTCTGTTTGCCAAACTATTGTGAAAGTTTCTGTTAGCACTTGATGAGAGTGCTTCTGTTAGGTCCCTGACCATAACTAATATTGGGTAGGACAATATATGTTTTAGCTTTTAACAGCTATAAGTCTGTTTAGCTTAGGTGTTGCAGACTGCCACAAGAGGGAGCTAGAGTTCACAGCTTATTTCTATGGGAGTCCCTCTCTGTTTGTCTTTGGTCTCTACTACTGAGTGTAGTCTCTGCTTATCATTAGAGCAAGGCCTAGAGTATGTATGCTCTGCATTTCTCTCTGTGTTGTAGTTATGTATTATAGCTAAAATGTATTTGTACTTGATAGTACTTGGATTGTCATTATGAATATTAAGTGTATGATTTTGGACTGTTTATAGGAAAATGCTATTTCTTAAAGTAAACGTTTTACTCAAGTTAGTGTATCTGTGTGTGGCTGAGTACTTATTCACAACTGATCTCAATCTAAACGTTTCTGTATGCACAACCTTGGTAAAACAAGGAATACTCTGCTAATACATTAACACTGGTTATGGGCCCAGAGAGATATTGAGAGTTAGTGTGAATATTCAGTTTCATACTCAGACAGCTAACTTGTGGTTTACTGTTAAATTAACAATGGCACAAGAACAGTCAACTAGCTTATCCCTGATAACCAGGTTAGATGGAACTAACTATGTTTCCTGGTCTATGAAGTGCAGCTTACTTTTGCGTAAAGAAGGATTATGGACTGTGGTTAATAATCCACCTGATATAACAGCTTGGGATCCAACAAATGATGAAGATAAGAAGAAAATAGCTGCCTTTAACCGGGATAATGAAAAGGCTCTTAGTATTATTGGACTGACACTGAGTGATCAGCAACTGGTCCATATTCATGGTGAAGATTCTGCTGCCAAGTGTTGGAGTACCTTAAAGAGACTTTATGTTCGAGATAGTGTTGGTGCGCACATACACCTTACACGTAAACTGTTCAGAGCACGTTTGTTAAAAGGTGGTGACATGTTAGCTCATTTGGAGTTTATGAAGAGAACATTACAAGAGCTACATGAAAAGAAACTGATTTTCTCAGAGTTGCATCAAGTTTATATTATTCTTTCTTCTTTGGATGACTCTTATGATGATTATGTGTCTTCACTGGAAGTTTTAACCAGAGATGAACTGACATTGACTGGCATAATAGGAAGACTGTTAGAAGAGTCTAGAAGAAGGCAAGATAGAAAACAACTGAGAGAGAAACAACCACAGGAAGAACCACAGAGAGAGAAACAACCACAATCTTCAACTGCCTATATTGTTAGGAAATGTTATTCTTGTGGGGCTAAGGGTCATATAGCCAGATTCTGTAAAATGGGTAAAAAGCAGAATGCTAGTAATATGCAGAGAGCTTATAATGATGTTAGTGTAGCTATATCAAGTACAAATAAAAATGTAAGCCATGATATTTGGATAATAGACAGTGGAGCATCTCAGTGTATAACTAAAAGTAAAGAGAGATTTGTTAATATGACTAAAAGTAACCAACATGTATCATTAGCAAATGGCTGGAAATTGAAAGTATCTGGAGAAGGTAATGCATATTGTTCATGTATTAATGAAAGTTTACCAATGTTATATGTACCTAACCTTATATATAACTTACTATCTGTGAGAGAATTGGTAAAAGCAGGGTTTGTGGTAACTTTTCAGGGAGATAAATGTTTAATTGAAAAGCAAGGTAAAAGAGTTACTGCAAGATTGCATGATGGCTTATACATTATCCATGATAGTCCATTAAATAAGGCCAATTCAGTTTATGAAAATAGAAAGCCTCATGACGAATGTATTCATTTGCTCCATAGACGTATGGGACATTTAAATTTCAAAATTTTAAAGAAAACTGTTGAGTTATCTAATGGTATAAAAATAAAACCTTGTGCAAGATATTTAAATTGTAATGCTTGCAATCAGGAAAAGAGCAAGGTAATTCCTGCAAACAGGTTAAATGGATTTAAAACCAAGGAACCATTAGAGGTTGTATTTGCTGATCTCATTGGCCCTAAGAAACCCAGTTTAGGTGGAGCCTGTTATATATTGAGCATAGTTGATCATTTTTCTAGATATGGTTTCTGTTATCTGATGAAAACAAAAACAGAAACATATCAGCATTTTGTAAACTGGTTAAGGTTTGTTGAACGAAAAATGAATAAGAAACTGGTTAGTTTAGTAACAGATAATGGTACTGAGTTTACCAATAAGAGATTTGAAGATATGCTAAAGAGAGCTGGTATTGAACATAAGCGTTCTGCTCCTTTTCGGCCACAACATAATGCGCATATTGAAAGAAGAGGTCAGACATTACAGGCTATGTCTCGAACCATGATTTCAGATTCTGGTTTACCAGAAAGACTCTGGGGTGAAGCTATAATGTGTGCTAACCATGTTTTGAACAATGTAGTGAATGCAACAACTGGTGAATTGCCATTTACTCGTTGGTATGGTAGGAAACCAAATCTTAGTTATTTGCATACATTTGGTGCACCAGCATGGGTGCATATTCCCACACAAGTAAGGCGAAAGGGACAACATAGAGCACAGAAATTATGTTTTGTAGGGTATGAATCTAATCATAGATCATTTAGATTCTGGGAGCCAGGTACTACTAGAGTATATTGTAGTGCAAGTGCTAAATTCCTTGAGCATGTTGGATGGAGTAAACTGGAACAGGAATACAAGGAACAAGATAGTATCGTTGTTGAGGATCCATTGTTTCCTGATGATTCTGATAAGAATAGTACTGATGATAGGATAGTGAAAGAATCCTCAATAGAGGAATCATCTATGGGTGATGTAGAAGATACCTCGATAGGGGAGGAAAAGGAAGAGGAAATTCCAACAACTTGTACTAAATTGCCTAGGAGGTCAACTAGGGAGAGACGTCCACCTGATAGATATCAGGCAAGTATTGTATGCCAGATTAATGTGGAACCGTCTAATTATAATGAACTTAAGCTGTATCCAACAAAGGAACAGGTAGCTTGGCAGGAAGCTATGAATAAGGAATTAAAATCTTTAAAGGATCTTGAGGTATATGAAGATGTAAAGTTATCACCAGGTGAACGTGCAATAGGTTGCAGATGGGTGTATAAATTAAAGACTGGTGTGGATGGCACTGTTACCATAAAGCAAGATTAGTTGCTCAGGAATTTGCTCAATCAGATAAGGATTATGATGAGGTATTTGCACCTAGTCTGAGAGCAAATACATTGAGAGGAGCATTAGTTTGGGCAGCTAAAAATAAATGCATAATTAATCATGTAGATGTCAAAACTGCATATCTACATGCACCTTTACAACATACCATTTATATGAGAAAGCCATTAGGTTTAAAAGATGATGGAAAAAATGATTATTGGAAATTAAAGAAAAGTCTTTATGGTTTAAAGCAATCAGGTTATGAATGGAATAAATGCATTGTAAAAGAATTAGTTTCCATGGATTTTAAAGCTGGTATAGCTGATCCTTGTTTGTTTAGGAGAGAGAAAGATGGTTTGATTTCTCTGTTGCTATTATTTACAGATGATATAGCGATTATAACAAAGACTGAACAAGAAGCAAATGATATTGTTTCTGAATTACAAAGAAAGTTCAAGATTAGAAATTTAGGAGAAATTAAACATTATTTGGGTCTTGATATAATGAAGACAAATAGAGGATTCAAAATTTCGCAAGCTAAGAAGATTAGCCAATTGTTAAAAAGATATAACCTGGAGAATTGTAAAACTGCTAAGACACCAATGGATCAGGGATTTACAAATAGTGATACTAAATGTCCTGTGTTTGATAAGGAGATATATCAGTCTCTAATTGGTAGTCTCTCATATTTGAGTAATTGGTCTAGACCAGATATATCTTACAGCGTAAATCAACTGGCTAGATATAATGCTGAACCAAATGAAAGGCATTGGCAAGCAGCTAAACGAATACTTAGATACCTAAAGCACACAATACATTATTCTTTATATTTAGAACCGAGAAATGAATTAGTGTTAACTGCATATGCTGATGCAAGTTTTGCTACTGATGCAATGACTCGCAAATCAACATCAGGTATAGTGGTAATGTTGGGTAATGCTTTAATAGGGTGGAAATCTATTAGGCAACAACAAATTAGTTTATCCACTATGGAAGCAGAATTCTCGAGTTTATCATTAATGTGTACAGAATTGGTGTATTATAAACAATTGTTAAAGGATATAGGAATTACTGTACAGGAGCCATTTATTGTGTATGAAGACAATCAATCTGCCATTAGTATGGCTAATAGTTTAGCTGTGAAAACAAGGTCGAAACATACTGATTTGAGATATCTGAATGTTAGACAATGTGTTCAAAATAAAATGGTTAAGTTGGAATACTGCATGACTGAACAGAATATTGCAGATCATTTCACTAAAGCGCAAGGTGCAATTAAACATAAAGAGTGTTGTGAAAACTATGGTTTAAAGATGTAAGGTATTATATATTGACCTACCCAAAGGGGAGAATGTTAGGTCCCTGACCATAACTAATATTGGGTAGGACAATATATGTTTTAGCTTTTAACAGCTATAAGTCTGTTTAGCTTAGGTGTTGCAGACTGCCACAAGAGGGAGCTAGAGTTCACAGCTTATTTCTATGGGAGTCCCTCTCTGTTTGTCTTTGGTCTCTACTACTGAGTGTAGTCTCTGCTTATCATTAGAGCAAGGCCTAGAGTATGTATGCTCTGCATTTCTCTCTGTGTTGTAGTTATGTATTATAGCTAAAATGTATTTGTACTTGATAGTACTTGGATTGTTATTATGAATATTAAGTGTATGATTTTGGACTGTTTATAGGAAAATGCTATTTCTTAAAGTAAACGTTTTACTCAAGTTAGTGTATCTGTGTGTGGCTGAGTACTTATTCACAACTGATCTCAATCTAAACGTTTCTGTATGCACAACCTTGGTAAAACAAGGAATACTCTGCTAATACATTAACAGCTTCCCTGCCTTTTCTTCATCTCTCTTCTCCTGCCATATGATTTTATCATTTGTGCAAAACCTGTGATGGAAGGGGCTAGTTTTCTCTTTTGCACTGCTCCACTTCCCACCTACCTACCAGGCAATTGTAGTGGCACCTCTTGAATTGATAAATTGTAGTTAGTGCTTCATGGAGATATCATCATTGGAATCACCCATTCTATGAGTAAAATATGTCTCAACCAGACCCAAGCTTGGGCTTTGTCCTAATATCTTGAAAAATGGGTAATCAGCAAAATAATATCCTGGTTTTGGGGGAAGCCTCCTAGATTCCACATACACCTTCCTAAACCATCCATAAGTAAGATCACCAGCAACAGCAGGAGCAAGAACTTCATTCTTGCTGCTCATTGCAATTACAGAGACATTATAAACTGTCTGGACTATAACAGAATTATAAAAATCTAAACAACCATTAGTTTTAATGTAGAAAATATGAGCTGCTGCAGCAAAGCACCAGGAAGCGGAGGAAGGAAATTTTATTAATAAAAAGATGTAGATGTTACCTACATAATACTGTATGCTTGATTTTACTTCTCAGCCTGCTAAGCCTAAAATGTTTACAACCTTGCCCTTTACAGGAAAAAAAATTTCTGACCCTGTTCTAAGGTTTCTGCTTTATCAGAGACAGAAGGGCATTGTCTATGCAAAAGGGACATCTGAATATATCTTTGGTTGATATAAATCCCTGGGTGACTTTTGGGCCAATCGTTTTCTCAGGAGAAAATGCTATGAATGCTGCCTTGAGCTTCAGAAAAAAAGAATCATTTTGCTCACAACACAAGAGTGCAGTAGGGAAGAGGAGGTATTTGACATTACTCAAAGCATCTCCATTTCAGAGAAGACTTTCCAAGCATTAAATTCCAGAGTTTTGTTTTGTTTCTGCAATGTTCAATTGGGACTCTTGGGAAACTACTGATTGACAGTAAATATATAAATGAATGAAAATTACCGTATTTTTCAGAGTATAGGACGCACCGGAGTATAGGGCGCACCTAGATTTTAGAGGAGGAAAACAAGGAAAAAAGTATTCTGAACCAAATGGTGTAGTAATATATTATTTAATAAAATACCAGTGTAGCAGAACACTTTTTACAACCATGTATACTTTTTACAACCATGTACACTTTTTACAAACTTCAAACTTGACAGCTTTAAGACTTGTGGACTTCAACTCCCAGAATTCCTTCTCCAGTCATGCTAGCTCAGGAATGGGAGTTGAAGTCCACAAGTCTTAAAGCTGTCAAGTTTGAAGTTTGTAAAAAGTGTACATGGTTGTAAAAAGTCTTGCCAAGTTTGAAGACCCTTGCACCCCTAACCCAGGGGTCTTCAAACTTGACAGCTTTAAGACTTGTGGACTTCAACTCCAATTCCTGAGCTAGCATGACTGGAGGAGGAATTCTGGGAGTTGAAGTCCACAAGTTTGAAGACCCTTGCACCCCCTTGGCAAGTTTAAGACTTGTGGACTTCAACTCCCAGAATTCCTCCTCCAGTCATGCTAGCTAGAGTTGAAGTCCACAAGTCCTCCCGGTCTCGCAGCCAGTTCCCTCCTGAAGTTCAAGGGCTGCAACTTGAGCTGAGCAGATCTGCGGCGAAAGCGGCGGCTCCTGGTTTTCCCGGCCAAAGAGCGCTCGCTAGAGAAGAGCAGCTGAGGAAGCAGGCAAAGCGCGGCGGCAGGCAGGTGTTTTGGAAGCGCCGAGGGCAGCACGCGCGTCCGGGATGCCCCTCTCTGTGCCGCTTAGCTGGCAGCAGCGGGCGCAGCGAGTTCCGTCCCCACGCGCGTCCCCGGCGCTTGCTGTGGCGACGCTGTTTTCTCCGAGACCTTTGTCTCGGAGAAGGAGCAGTAGACAAAGGTCTCGGAGAAAACAGCGTCGCCACAGCAAGCGCCGGGGACGCGCGTAAGGACGGGACTCGCTGCGCCCGCTGCTGCCAGCTAAGCGGCACAGAGAGGGGCATCCCGGACGCGCGTGCTGCCCTCGGCGCTTCCAAGACACCTGCCTGCCGCCACGCCTCGCCTGCTCGTACGCCCGCTCGCTCGCAAGCGGGCAGCGGTGGGGATCGAAGCGGAGCGGTGGCACCTCGAAAGGACTGGGGTGCTAGATTTCATGCTAGCTCAGGAATGGGTGGCGGGGGCAAGCAGCGGTGGTGGCGGCGGCAAGCAACAGCGGGGACGGCGGGGGCAAGCAGTGGGGGGGGCAAGCGGCGGTGGCGGAGGCAGCGGTGGGCGGCGGGGAAAACCTCCGAAGGGTGGGGGCTGGGGGGGTTGGGGGCTGCATTCGGTGTTTAGGATGCACCCACTTTTTGACCCCCTTTTTGGGAGTAAAAAGGTGCGTCCTATACTCCAAAAAATACGGTAACAACAAGCTTTACTTGATGTTTATTCATACTTTGCATTCTCCATTGTTTTATTAAAAGAATACACTGCAACAATGTAAATCTGAGAATAAGAACTAAAGCAGCAGAAGAATCGGTAAAGTAAAAAAAAACCAGATAATACAGAGATGCAAACAGTTCTAAAATATTTAATGCCTGGAGAAATGAGAGTTCATAAGTTGGATGTTTAATAGCAGCATTATTCAAACTTTCACATGACTTAACCTTGAGGAGTTCTAAAAACAGCTAAGGAAAGGGAAGGATCTGTCCTGGGCCCACCTTGCTTCAACAAAACTGGCTTCACACGCAGGGCCTCAAGAGTAAGGTGACCAGACATCCCGCTTTTGGCAGGACAGTCCCGCTTTTTAAGCATGTGTCCCGCGTCCCGCGGCGGTTTTAAAAACTCCCGCTTTTTGGAAAGAATGCCCGACAAGCTAGGGCATTCCTTCCAAAAATCGGCCTCCGATCATTTCCGAGGTGAAAAACAGTCCTTCGGAGCTGGCACTGATTGGCCAGAGCAGAGGCAGTCATAGAGTATGCCTCGGAAACGATCGGAGGTTAGGTGGGGAGCGTTTAAAACTGCTCGCCGCCGCCGCCATTAGCTGAGTTTTTGCGCAGAGGAGCGAAGGGTGTCCCTGGTTGGAGCCAGCGAGGCCCGAAGCCCTCACGAGGGGAAGGTAGGTGCGGGGCTTCTCTTCCCTTCCTTCCCAGGCCTGGCCTTCCCCTCGCAAGGGCTTCGGGCCTCGCCAGCTCCAACCAGGGACTCCCTTCGCTCTTCTGCGCAAAAACTCAGCTAACTCAGTTTTAAACGCTCCCTGCCTAACCTCTGATCGTTTCCGAGGCGAAAAACTGTGTGTGCCCACAAGGCTGGAAGGGCCGCCCAGCTGGTCTCTCCGCCTGCTCTGTGCGGGGCTCCGATAGTGCCCCTGCCCTGCCCTGCCCTCCTTTGGTTAGGGCCCTTTTCCGCGCCGCCGCCTCCAGGCCCCCTGCAGGGATTGGAGGCATCCCTGTGCCCCCACCACCACCTCGATTTTCCGTTTCCATTGAGGGGTCGCTGAGTGGGTAGGGAAGCCTGTTTGGGGGCGGGAAGGCGGAAGGGCCCACCAATGAATCCTTGGGGGTGCCGGGAGGATGGCTGTCCCTGAAAGCCGCAAACCTCCCCCCCGTCTACTCCTGGCAAGGAGGCTGCTCGCTGCTGCTGCTTTGGTCGCCTCCCCCCCTCCCGAAAGGCCACGGTTGCGGCCCAGTCGCCCTCACATTGCCTGGGAGACGAGATGCTCCTGGAAGCCCGGATGGTCCCTTTAAAACAGAGGTCTTCAAACGTGGCAACTTTAAGACTTGTGGACTTCAACTCCCAGAATTCTCCAGCCAGCATAGCATAGCTGGCTGGAGAATTCTGAGAGTTGGAGTCCACAAGTCTTAAAGTTGCCACGTTTGGGGACCCCTGCTTTAAAAGGACCATCCTTTAAATTTTGGTGTCCTTCCTCCGAGAGAGAGACAGAGAGAAGTGGGGAGAAGCAGGTCAAGAGCCTGAGCACCACCACCACTCACCTTGTTGTCACTGTAGTCTTTCCTGGAAATGTTCATGTCCATGATCCCCCTTGTCCCCATTAGTGGAAAGCTGCCACTGTGCTTTTTATAAGATCCCTTGGTGGAAACCATCCGGAGCTCTGAGCTGGTGCAGAAAGGGGAGGGGGTCAGCTGTGAAGAAGCAACTGCCTTCCTTCTCTGAAATTCACCTCTGGAGTTGATGTCCACAGGTCTTAAAAGTTGCCAAGTTCCTGATGCTGGTACCTCTTTTGGTTACCACAGCAAGAGGCCAGTTCCACCAAGGGCCCCGCGCTCTGGAACCAACTACCCCCAGAGACCCGGACTATCCCCACTCTGCTGGCTTTCCGAAAAGCCATTAAAACATGGCTTTTCCTGCAGGTGGGGGGACAGCGTAATTCCATCTGAGCCTACCCCCCAAGTATGTATGTGTCGAATGGATGTTGTTGTTTTAAATAATTGTTTTTAAATTTTTGTATTTGTTTTTAAACTTCATGTAATTTTTTTGTTTATTCTTGTATTTCTCCTTGCTGTAAGCCGCCCTGAGTCCTTCGGGAGTTGGGCGGCATATAAGAATAACAAAATAAATAAATAAATAAATAAATAAATAAATAAATAGATAAATAAATAAATAAAGGACTGCTGGTGGTAAAGGCTCTGCAGTTGCTAAAATAACATTGGAATAAGTTCCACAGCTGAGAACAATTATGATAAACAGCCATTCTTTTTCAAAGTAAAACACCAGATTGCTGTGGCATCTTGGAAAAATATGTGTGAAAGCAAATTGGAAGCAAAAAGCATGTGGCTTAATTGTTTTAACGCATATGGCTGATTGCTAGTATTATTCATATTTAAAGAGCTGCACATCAGATGCCATAGCAGTTCCAAAACTCAGCAGAGATTAAACATGATTTTGTTATCTCAGGAATCACTCTGCTAGCCAGAGACCTCCATCAAGAATTCAGTACATAAAGCAAATCCCAGAGTAACCACCAAGGGAAAGCAGGAAGATTACCCTTAGTACTGAGTATAGTAATAGATTAAAGGCTGTGAATGGAACTCTGTGAATTTCTTTGGAGTATTAATGTGTAGTATTATGATCTAACCCTTATGCAGTTTTTGATGTGGTTACTGGAAGAAAAGGAACTTCTGCAACGCTGTTATGTGATACCATTATTTGCATGATAGCTAACTTCAAAACAATATGATTCTGAAAAAATATTTAAAAATGTAGGCAATGCATAGTATTTTAAGAAAATAATAGCAGAAATACTTTAATATTATTATCTCACAACACTCATTTTAAATATATTGCTTACTGAGGTCTTTCCAACAGCTTACCATGACCCAGTTGTGACTTCTGAATACAAAGCTGGGAAGAATATATAATTCAAAAAGTTGCATTCCATAAACTTTTGCTATTGAAATATTGCAGAAATGTATATATATATATATATATATATATATATATATATATATATATATATATATATATATATATATATATATATATATATATATATATATATATATATATATATATATATATATATATATATAACCTTTTCAAGAATGGAAAAGTAACCATGACCAATTCTATCATTATTGTTTAAGTCACTGTTTGAAATGTGCATCTCCTATGCTAAACAAAACCAAGATAGTACACATATATCATTCTAAAAAATGGAAATTCTTTGACATTTAGCATAATATTGCAAAGCTGATTTCCAAACCAAGCATAGGAACACAAAAACCGCTTAGCTAAATCAGCCCAAAGGCATATTTCAGAATGATTATCTTGCATAAAAAGCACTGGAAACTCAAGCAGGTATGAGGGTGACCCATTACATATAGTTTTAGAGATAAGTCATATGGTATTCTTTATGGCTGCACCTGAAAGGAGAAAATCTGGATATAGCAAATTTCTCCACACTTTGACCCAGCCCCTCCATTGGGGCTGCACCTGTTTAACTTCTTCTAGCCTCAGCTGTTTTCACCTGGCATCTTCCCTCTCATCTTAGTATGTAAGTGATAGAGGTCCCACAACCCATGCTATCTTTCTAGCAACTAAGATGTGCAAAATACAGCATGAAATAACTTCAACAGTGCTCCATAAGTGTCTTATACAATAGAAGTATGTAGCTAGATGGTTTAGCTCTCCCTGTTGGAGATAGACCAATCTCATAAAAGATAATTACAGTATTTAATGTTATTCTAGGTAGAATGTTTAAATACAACCCTTTAAAAACTTTAAATACCTGTATTATAATATCTCTATTATGGAGAAGGGAAGGAGAGAGGGAGGGACTGACTCCAGCAAGGCTACATATAGAGTCTATGGAGATTCTCAGTCATCCAGGTCATGGTTGTGCTAAAATTGCTTTTTCAAGAGGCAATTGGACTTTCTTGTTTTTCTTTGAAGACATTTTGCTTCTCATCCAAGAAGCTTCTTCAGCTCTGACTGGATGGTAGGGAATGGAAGGATTTATATTTCTTGCAGACAGCTGGTCATTTGCATTATTTTAGAGGGTTGTTGAGGTTTATCTGTGTCCTCAGGGTCACCCGAGTAGTGCAAATGGGTGTAGAGCTTTCTTGGAACTGCTGAAAGAACTCTGTTGTAGACTGGAGATAGATGATGTCATATCCCTCCCCCTCTGTTGAGAAAGGGCTCTTCAATTTTGACATAGATGATCTCTAAAAAAGCTCAGGAGGATCTTCAGCCAACAGAACATCCATGCACACTTTAAATCCAAGAATACACTAAGTCAGAAGCTTTTCCACCCCAAGGATAAAACACCCAGACACAAACTGAGCAACGTCATATATGCAGTACAATGCAATGAGCGATGTGCAGATCTGTACATTAGGGAAACAAAACAACCACTTCATAAATGCATGGCACAACATAGGAGAACAAATCCATCAGGACAAGATTTAGCAGTCCATCTGCATTTAAAAGACAAAGGCCACTCTTTTGAAGACAACAAACTCCACATTTTGGACAGAGAGGACTGCTGGTTTGAAAGAAGGGTCAAAGAGGCCATCTATGTCAAATTTGAACAACTCTCAACAGAGGGAGAGGGCTATGAGATCATTTATCTCCAATCTACAACACAGTCCTTTCAACAGTTCCAAGAAGGCTCCACACATATTTACACTACTCAGGTGACCCTGATGACACAGATAAACCTCCAAGTGGCCTCAATGACTCTCTAAAAGAATGCAAATGACCAGCTGTCTGCAATGAATATAAATCCTTCCATTCCCTACCATTCAGTCAGAGCTGAAGAAGCTTCTTGGATGAGAAGCAAAATGTCTTTAAAGAAAAACAAGAAAGTCCAGTTGTTTCTTAAAAAAGCAACTTTGGGGTCACAAATAGAGGGAACTTTTTCTTAAAGTCTCCATTAAAAAAAGAAGAAAATAGTATATGGTTTCCTGTTTGAGCAAGGAGTTGGATTAGAAGATGTCCAAAGTCCCTTCCAATTCCGTTATTCTGTATGAGTTCCTAATTAGCATTATAAATCAATAGAGGATTTCTACAGAGAGAAAAAATCTGGAACACAACCTAAAGTAGGGATCCAAGTTGAAACTAAATATCCATTTATATAATTCATACAGGAAAATAAATATAATGATACTGAACAGCACAGAGGAACAAGAACCAAAATTCCTTTGAAATTCCTTACTTATTTCCTCAATTTCTGTTTCTTTGCTTTGCTTTGCTCAAGTGCTCAGTTTCTTGAAAATTCCAAACCTCTAGCAGAGGCTGAAGGGGATCTGGCAATTCCCTGCCCAAAAGTGCAGCTTTTCTACAAATCCTGCATGAAGTTGTAAAATGCCCCACTTTTTCTCTATTCCTAGCAGAGGGTGATTATCTTTACATGGGATTATCTTTACATGACAGGGAGCATCTGTCACCCAAGGGAATATGGAATGGAAAGCTCTGTGGTCTGCACAAGGCAATGTCCATAGGGAGTGCCAAAGTTCTGTGGGCCAGCAAGGGAACTTTATTCACCATAGCCTTGTTCAGTCTTTTGGGATACTATATTAGGCTGGTAATTTATTATGCATAATGTCTTGGACATGGACACTTTAGGAATAATAAGATATTTTAGGAATAACTGTGACTTCTGTGTGCACAGTATGAATGGCGGCTGAAACTTTTCCTTTCTTTTTGCTCCTTTCTATCCCATCTCAATGTTGGCCTTCATGCGGAAGGAACACAACATGCACCTGCTCAGGAAAAAATTGCACTCTTATATATTATAACAGCAAAACCAGCCACTTTTTCCTTGTTTTTGTTTTAATTTTTGTTAGCTGCCTTCAGAAAATGACAGACAGGGTTTATTTATTTATTTATCTCACCTTTATTATTTTTGTATAAATAACTCAAGGTGGCAAACATACTTAATACTCCTCCCTCCTCCTCTTTTCCCCACATGAGGTGGTTTGGGCTGAGAGAGAGTGACTGGCCCAAGGTCACCCAGCTGGCTTTCACGGGCAAGGCAGGACTTGAATTCACCATCTCCTGTTTTCTAGCCTGGTGTCTTACCACTAGACACCACTGTTTCACTTCAAATATCAAATACCGCACTTTAAAAAATGGGTATTGTATTTTTTTTCTGCCATACAACCATCTGCAGAATAATCTAATATTTTTAGCAGTTTCCTGATATGCTTATTTCTTTTTTCACCTAAATGGGTGTATGTATTTGGTTCATTAGTAGTAAAATTTCAAGTCTGGAGGGAATACGGGCTACCCAAAGGGGGTAATGTACAATATATCTCAAGGTCAGGCCTACCTCTCTGATAAATCTGATATCCAAATTCATCGGTCAGCAGACCTTGTAGGCATTGGAAACCAGGAAAAATATCTGACTTGTATCCTATCATTTCTTCCAGAATAACAGTAAGTGGAGATACAGTAGCAGTTTCTTGACTTGATTCTGACTAAATGCATCTGTGTCATTTAGATCAAGTTTATTTTCCTTCAATAATAATGACTGCTCTAGCACTTGTCCCTGAGAATTGTATTTATAGGTGGAAAGATACTTATTTAGATCCCATGTCAATAACTGGAAACTCAGAGGTGTACTCAGTATACCATTGTCTTTCTGTCTTAGAATGCTTGCAATTAAGCTTTCTAAAACTAAATTTCAGTCATACACTAATATTACAGGTATGCAAGAGAATACAAATGTATTATGTTATCTAATGAAAAAAGTGGCTGGCTGGCAATATCAAAAGTAAAAGGAGCTCCAAAATGTAGTCAAATATTTCTTTCACCTTCATTGAAAAAGACACTCACAAGGCATCTCACTACTGTTCTCTAGCGAATACTCTTTAATGTTTCACAAGGAAGAGGGAAGCTGTGATTGCACTAATGTTCAAAGGTCTTTTCTGAGTATGCCCCTGTAAAATTCAAACTGCAACTCTGCTGCATTATGCTGCACTTTACAGTTCTTTGATGGGAA
The DNA here is from genome assembly GCA_023053685.1 of Diadophis punctatus similis. Taxonomy (NCBI): domain Eukaryota; kingdom Metazoa; phylum Chordata; class Lepidosauria; order Squamata; family Dipsadidae; genus Diadophis; species Diadophis punctatus. The sequence goes on from JALIGW010000031.1 coordinate 5,987,129, forward strand.
TCATCATTTTTACAGTCTGACTCAAAATAGTGCAGTAGTCCTGCATATATTGTTATTCCCCTTCCTTTTATTTTAAATATGTTTAAGAACAATATTGTGGCTCTTTTCCTTCTGCTTCTCCACCATTACCTCTAATTTTAGTTTAATATTAATTTCAGTTTCTTCGGGAAACAAAATAACATGGAGATACTCTTCTTTGGTGACTTCACTTGCCCCTTTCCCCCTTTTATATGTTATCTTTTCCTTTGAACAGTTATCTGCATTATTAATGTCCCACATCACTATTTCATTCCTTTCAAACGCAAAATCTCCTTATTTGAATAGACACTGTCAAGAGTATTGTGTGTAGTATTTCTTCTGCTTATTTTTACCCAGCAAAAACAACAACAAAAATCATTTCCTTGGATTTCTTTGTAGAAGGGAAGTGCAATCCCCTTATATTTCTGTCCTTTTGAATAAATTGTATGCTTGCCTTGTAATATGTGAAACATGGAACAGCCTGCTAGATCACTATTAAATTTGTGTTTCCATTCTGGTTTGATCTAATTTATTTTTTATACTCAATAGTGTATAAATAATGAAGCTCATAAACTTTATAACTCAAATTGCATGGTTTAAGAGGCTTTAATATATGCCATTGTGATATGGTAGTTAAGATGCTGGATTAGGCCCAGTGGACCCCAGATTCAAGTCCACCCTTGGCCACAGAAGCTGACAGTCACTCTTTCTCAGCCCATCCCACCTCTTAAGGTTGTGGTGAGTAAAACGGAAGAATGAATTTCTCTATATACGCTGCCTTGGGCTCCTGAAGAAAAGGTGAGATATAAATCCAAGAAATAGATACATCTTTCATTTCTCCAACAATGCACAGACCTTTTTGTGATGTTTAATTTCAAGATTCAGTTTAATGCCCTTCTGTTCAAGGGCATTCTGTAGTTCAGCCAAACATATTTTTCGTAGTGCTTGTGAAACTCAAACTCATGCCAGGAGTCAATTCAGAAAATGCATCTCTTGTTCTCAGGAACCAAGTATTACATCAATATCTCCTCTGTAGCCTGTAGAATTTTTCTCTGCAATATTTTTGGCCCCCATCCTTTGTCATGGAATAGATGAAAAATGAGAACACCACTTGACATTTCCTGTTCAGGTTCTTGAACTTCCTTTTTAGTCTTTCACTGTCCAAATTGGCAAAATCATTAGTCTCCACAGGAATGAACAAGAATGAACAATTGTCTGCATTGCTATTCTGTCACATTCCTATTCTGAATGGTAGTATATTTCAAAAGTCATTGGTTCTAGCCAGTACACTGTTCCTGTAGGGTGCATAAATAGGGTGCATCTATTTACTACAACTTTTCCTTTTGTCCTGTTCCAGAAAGCAATTGTATCCACTATGATCATTAAGTCTCTATTTCTTAATAATATAATAATAATATTTATTTTGTCAAGCATATATAAGATTACAGAGAAAGTATAAACATGATTGTGAATACATGAATGTATAAACATGGTTACGAATACATGGGGACATTAGGACAGGGATGGTAGGCACGTTGGTGCGCTTATGCATGCCCCGTACAGATCTCTTAGGAATGGGGTGAGGTCAACAGTACATAGTATAAGGTTAAAGTTTTGGGGGTTTGGGGAAGAAACCACAGAGTCAGGTAGTGAATTCCAGGCATTGACCACTCTGTTGCTGAAGTCGTATTTTCTGCAATCGAGTTTACCTTAAGATTGCATCTATTGTGTGCTCGTGTATTGTTGTGATTGAAGCTGAAATAGTCATTGTAGGTAGGGCATTGTAGCAGATAATTTTATGTGCTACACTTAGGTCAGACTGAAGGTGACGTAGTTCTAAATTGTCTAACCCAAAATTTAAAGTCTGGTTGCATAAGGTATTCTGTTGTGAACAGAGGAGTGGAGGACTCTTCTCATGAAATATCTCTGTACATTCTCAATTATATTAATGTCCGATACATAGTGCGGGTTCCAGAGAGATGAGCTGTATTCGAGAATTGGTCTAGCAAATGTTTTGTATGCTCTAGTTAGAAGTACAATATTACCAGAGAAGAAGCTACGCAAGATTAGGTTAATAACTCTTAATGCTTTTTTGGCAATGTTGTTACAGTGGGCTCTGGCACTTAGATCATTAGAGATGAGTACTCCAAGGTCTTTAACAGAGTGAGGGTCACCTACAAGGTCAAGTCCATCCAACTTGTAATTTATGTTTTGATTTTTTTTGCTAATGTGTAAGACAGAGCATTTGTTGGTTGCTCAGCATGGTTCTCTTGCTCCTGATCAGCAAAGTTCTTTCTGCATGATTACCTTTCTCTGGTCCAAGAACAGCCAATAGCTGGTTCTGTTACTTCAGTGACCATTATAAGTTTGCAATTGTTGTAAATAAATGCCAGATTTTTATCAACAGGAAAGCAAACTTGTCATAAGTCTTGTGTTGTTAGAACTGCTAATATATGTCTTCCCGTGTAATACACACATGTATGTATGTATGTATGTATGTATGTATGTATGTATGTATGTATGTATGCATTGTCCAGTAAAAAGAAAATTTATTAGGAACTTTTCTCTTGATCTTTGCAAAACTTGCTGCCAAACTCCTGTTAACAGCCCAGATAACTTACTGTCTGACTCTGTGGCCTGTGTTATATGACTTATACTTAAGTATCAGCTGCTTGCTTTTCAGGAAGAAATAATTCAGTTTCCAACAATGGACAACCAGAGGTGGGTTCCTCCCGGTGCGGTCCGGTATGGGCGCACTGGTAGCAGCCCGCTGGTCACGTCACGATGACGTCACCAACCTGGTGTGGTCTGTGCCGGTCCCTGGGTGCCGCCATTTTTTCCCCGAATTTTTTTTGAATATTTTTCAATTTTGGGGGGCGGGGTTTCTTTTTTTTTTTCTGAGCATGCACAGAAGCTGAGTTTCCGGCACCATTTTGTTTTGGGTGGGGTTTTTTTTTAGAATTTTTTGGGGGGTTTTGCACTGTGCAAAAACTTTTTCCGGGCCAGGAGCAGAAGCCATCTGCCCTCTGCCTAGGTCGTTTGGAGAAGGGAAGAGAAGTGTTTTTGTGAGGCAGCCACCTAGAGGTAAGAAAACAAACCACTGAGGGAAGGAGCCCCCGAAGCTGCTGGCATTGCAGCCGTCCCCACTCCCCGCAGCTTGAAACTCCAAGCAGAACAGGTCCTCAGCTGTTGCAAAGAAGTGGCAGTTCTGGGTGCCCCACGCCCGCTTTGAGAGCTGCTTTACAAACAAAGTGCAAAGAGAACGAAGCAGGCATGGTGCAACCAGACCTGCCACTTCTTCGCAACAGCCGAAGACAGAAGAGTTCGCTCAGGAGCAACGCTGGTGAGGAAGGCAGCCGGGTCGGACGGAAGCGTAGCCCGAGCTCTCTGGGATGGGTAAACAAGTGTGGGGATGCGAAGGGGAGTGGACTCAGCCCTGTTCAACCACGCCAGCAAAGAAGCGCGGAAGTTCCAGCCCATGCACCCCACGAGTGAAGCGGGCAGTGTGAAGGAGACCGCTCAGCAGCAGGTTGCGTGGAGGAGGGGCGGCGGGGGACCCCCTGTTCTCCCCTTGTCTGCCCTCCGTGCACAAAAATGCCTGCCCTGAACTCCTCACCAATCCCGCCCTGGCCTCATTCAACTGTGCTTCTTTGCTGGTCTTGGAGCTGAAGGAACAGAAAGGCAGGAGGGGGGAGAGGGAGAAGGTTGGCCGCCAATCAGATGGGGCTCCCACCGAGAGAAGGGCACTGAAAAGAAAGCAAAGGGGAGGGGGAGGAAGCAGAGACACCTCCTGCTGCTCCGCTACCACTTTCGCGGGATCACAAGGGAAAATGCCACCCAGGGAGAGGAGATCGGACTTTGTGGCTCCTAAGGAGGCGAGGGTGGTGTGGTAATCCCTGGAACAATCTCAGCAGAGAAAAACACCTGCAGCTGGCACTTGCTTCGTTAGCAGGGAGCACCGATCCGTCCTAAATGAGGTGAGGACTGAGGAAACGTGTCACTCATTGCTGGCTGCAGATCAGATCAGATTAAGGCTTCGTCCATTTAATCAAAGGCAAATTCCATGAAGTTCAGTTAAGTTGAGAGAAATGCAGACAGTACAGGATCTCAGCACTGGATGAAGCCTTAATCTGATCTGATCTGCAGCCAGCAATGAGCGACGCGTTTCTTCAGTCCTTGCCTCACTCAGGACGAACCGGTGCTCCCTGCTAATGAAACAAGCGCCAGCTGCAGGAGGCAGGAGGAGGCACAGGAGCAAGGGGCACAGGAGGGTAAGACTTCTCAAACGGTGCCAGGCGCAGCATTGGCAGGGATCATCTTGGCGCTCTGGTCCTGCTGCCATCCCACGGGCTCCCTCTCGGTTTCTTCCCTGGGCGCCGGGGAGAGGGCGCTTAGTCTCCATCCACCTTACTTCAACCTGGCAGAGTCAACCCGCATTTGGGCAACTGCCACCTGTGGGCAGGACGAGAGCAGGAGGCCCTGCCTAGAGCTCTTCTGCAAGCCAGTAGGGGGCCCCTTGCTTCCCCCGCCGGACAAACCATTCACATGAGAGAAATGACCACGGGGATGTGGGGGCGAGTTGGGGGTAGCGAGATTGGGAAGAAGAACAAAAAGAGAAGCAGCACTCATAAAACTTCGAAATTGGAAATTGGATTAGTTACTTTTGTAGTAGGAACTATTAAGGTCGCAGCCTGTACTCTTGGGGGTGAGATCCATTAATCTCAGACTTTTTTTCTGAATGGGCAGGCATGAAATTGCTTATGTGAGGATTGTAATAGCTGTCTTCATCAAGACAACATTATATAGAAGAGTAAAACCTCCCTTTCTTCCCCTAATACCAGTGGCACTGATCTAATGTGATCAAAAGTGTGTGTATACAGTTTAAATGTACATCAACAGGAAGCTCTATGTAATGTGATTGAGTTTAATATAGAAAAGAAAAGAAAAGAAAAAAAGAAAAGAGAAAAGAAAAGAAAAGAAAAGAAAAGAAAATATATATGGAATGGAATGGAATGGAATGGTTCCTCTTGGAAAGGAGAGAGAGAGAGAGAGAGAGAGAGAGAGAGAGAGAGAGAGAGAGAGAGAGAGAGAGAGAGAGAGAGAGAGAGAGAGAGAGAGAGAGAGAGAGAAGAAAGAGAGAGAGAGACAAAAAAGAAAGAAAGAAAGAGAAAGAGAAAGAAAGGAAGGGGGAGAGAGAGACAAAGAAAGAAGGAAAGGAAAGGAAAGAAGGAAAGGAAAGGAAAGGAAAGGAAAGGGGGAAGGGAGGAAAGGAAATGAATGGAACAGGGGAAAGGAAAGGGAAGGGAAGGGAAGGGGGAAGGGAGGGAGGGGAGGAGAGGAAAGGAAAAGAATGGAATGGAACGGGAAAAGAAAGGAAAGGAAAGGAAAAAAGGAAAGGAAAGGAAAAGAAAGAGGAGGAAAGAAAGAAGGGAGGGAAGGAAGGAAGGAAGGAAGGAAGGAAGGAAGGAAGGAAGGAAGAAAGAAAGAAAGAAAGAAAGAAAGAAAGAAAGAAAGAAAGAAAGAAAGAAAGAAAGAAAGAAAGAAAGAAAGAAAGAAAAACTTATGACCACAATTGAGCCCAAAATTTTGGTTGCTAAGCAAGAGCGTTGTTAAGTGAGTTTCACCTCATTTTACTCAATCCATGACATCTCCTGGCTCTAACAGTCATGTGCAAACTAGGGAAGTACATCTGAAGGCATGTACTGTATAATGTTCTAATGTACAGAAGTTATGGTTAAATGTGTGGCAGAAAGTGGACTCTGGGTGTGTTTTTCCAAATGCAGTAAGTGAGGTTGAATGTGTATAGTTTTAGAAGAGGTGTGTGTGTGTGTGTGTGTGTGTGTTTGTGTGTGTGTGCATATACATACAATATATATAGTAGATAATGTATCTTTTTGTGTGCCTGTGTGTAATATGTATGTACACATATGGTATATATACATAGGATTAAATAGTATATTTTGGATGTTCAGTAGTAGTAAATAGATAGGGAAATTGTATCTTGTTGAGGCCTTTGAGGCGAGGAGAGACCAGGTACCTTAACCCTAACCCTAACCCTTGACGTGAGTGACGTCAAGTTGGCCACGCCCACCCAGTCACATGACCACCCAGTCACATGACTGCCAAGCCACTCCTACCCGGTCACATGACCATTAAGCCACAGCCACAAAATTAAGCCACGCTTACAGAGTGGTAGCAAAAAAAATTGGAACCCACCCCTGCAGACAACCAAGAAGTTCTCAGAACATTGTTTTCCAATTAGCGGCTAATCAAGATAGAACCTTTTCATTGCATAGATTGAAAGCATAGGTAGAGTACATAACTCATATGGTTATCCTCCTCTCTTCCTTAACTACTTCCTATATATCAGCCTGTATATGAACTGTATACAGTTCATAAACTGAGACTTCCAGAGACTGCTGGAGAGGGCAGACATGCAGAAGTGGGCTCTCCTGAATAATCTAATTAAAATCCTAAAAACAAAAAACCCACGCAAAGAATTGCAACCACAGGGAAAAAAACTGAATGGAGGGAAAGACTGGACTTGGAGAGAAGAGAAATCTTGGAACTCAAACATTTATTTGGATGCAAATAAATTGATTCTGGTGAGTTCTGCTTATAGCGTAATCAGACTGCAGATTCTTTATTCCTTTGTTCGCCTGATGACATTGAGAAAATACCAACAGTATACTGACAGTTTTTCAGCATTAAGAAAATTTTTGTTATATAGACTGAACTGTTTTTTTCAATACTGACTGCATAATTCTTTTTACCATTAACAGAGCATACTTACACAGACATAATTACAAAATGAATTACATACAGATCTGATTGCATGATTTTCCCTCTCTCTTTCTCCAATGAATGAAATGCAATTCTCTTTGCAAGGGTATTCTTTTTTCCTTCCTTTTCTCTCTCTGCATATTTATAAGGCTATATAAGGATTCTAGTCTTTACCAATTAAATAATCATAAATGAATTTAATACAATTTTTTAAAAATATATTGAATGATCCTGAGACAACTGAATGAACATTTTAAAAAGTTGTTTTCAACTATTGTAAAATTTTAAAGCCAGATGGAAAAAAATATTATCTAGATTGTAAATTGCCTGAACTGCTTTTATTACCCTGAACTGCAATTATCATTCCATCTTCTTATGTGGATTACAAATAAAGACTGCAAATTTTTTTTTACAATATTTTAAAATTTCTAATACTTTCAAATATTTTGTGGATTTTTGTGGGAAAAGAACTGATGTGGTTCCATCTTAAAAAGGGGAGGGTGGAAAAAACAGACCCAGGAAACTACAGACCAATTAGCCTAACATCAATACCTGGGAAGACACTGGAAAAAATAATTTAAAAACAACTCTGTGATCATCTAGGAACAAATAAAATTATAATTAGTAGCCAGCACATGTTTGTTAAAAGCAGATCATGCCAAACCAATCTTATTTCATTATTTCACAAAGTGACTAAATTAGTAGACCAGTGAAATGCTGTGGACATAATATATTTAGATTTCAGCAAGGCATTTGATAAAGTAATCTACAACCTACCGTATTTTTCGGAGTATAAGATGCACCGAATTATAAGACGCACCTTAGTTTTTGGGGAGGAAAATAGGGGAAAACAATCTGCCTACCGGGTATTCATCTGGCTAGCATCCTTAGTCTGGTCAGCTTCAGCACATTATTTTATTCCCTGGTTAGGACTTAAAAAAACCTTCTTCTGAGAGAGTAACAATGAAAGAGCATGCAAGCCAGTAAGAGCTGGGAAGATCGTTAGCACCTAGTTAGGGCTAGAAAAAAACTTATTCAGAGCAAGTAGAGCAATGAAAAAAAAACCCTGCAAAGACTTAGGGCTGGAAAAACATTCTTCTGAGAGAGTAACAATGAAAGAGCCTGCAAGGTAAGAGCTGGGAAGATCTGTTAGCACCTAGTTAGGGCTGGGGAAAAAAGCTACATTCGAAGTATTTTCAGCCACTTTTAGGGAGGAAAAAGGTGCGTCTTATACTCCGAAAAATACGGTACTACTTGGCAAGCTAGAAAAATGTGAGATAAACAGCATCACCCCCAGATGGATTTATAACTGGCTGACAAACCATACTCAACAAGTAGTCCTTAATGGTACTACATCTACATGGAGAGAAGTAAGCAGTGGGGTACCACAAAGTTCTGTTTTAGGCCCAGTACTCTTCAATATATTCATAAATGACTTAGATGAGGGAATAGAAGGGGAACTCATCAAATCTGCAAATGACACTAAACTGGCAGAAATAGCCAACACCCCAGAAGACAAGCTCATGATCCAAAGAATCTTGACAGAATTAAACAATGGGCCCTATCCAACAAAATGAAATTTAATGTGGAGAAAAGAACGTTTTACATTTTTGGCAGGAAAAACCAAGATTAGGCAAAACCTGGCTCAAAAACAGTAACTGGGAGACAGCCGTAGCACACCCCTTGCATCCTGCTCCCAAATTGTTGCATAAGTGTAGGGACCAGGGTTCAAAATATATTTTGCATTAAGTGTTTTCCAAAGTTTATTAAAGAAGTCCACAATGTTTGCTGAACTAAGAAATATGGACTTCTGATATCCCTGGGTAGCAGGGGCAGTGATCTCTGCAGAAAGACTGTAAGTTGTGGGGATGTATGTAACTTTTAATTCTAAACATGTGTAAATGTTGTGATGCTTTTGATGTATAGGTTTTCTGTTTTTTCTTAGAAATTGGTTTAATGTAAGAGTGGTCCTACAACAGACTTCCAGAACAAATCCACAGTTGCTTTCAGGATTTTTATACATGGAAGCATGGAACCAGTTTGTGCCAGCACTCAAGGTCACACACCCTGAAATTGGAATGTAGACTACCCCAAACACCAAAGCATTCTCAAAACACCTATGTGGCTCTTCATTGGCTCAAGACAAATTGGTCATAGGGGGAGGGCTGGGATGAGGGGGGAAATTGTAACTTTTCACATGGAAAATTTAGTTCTAGTTTAGTAATTTAGTTTATTGCAGCCAGCAGTCTTTAGTAAAAGAACTTATTGCTTCACCCAAATGAAGTCGAAGGTCTTTCTTTCCTAAGGGACTTGACTGAGGCAGGTCTGACATTAGGCTAAAACTGCAGTAACAGCCCACCCAGAGAGACACCTCTACTGTGACAGCTGTGCAAAGTATGTCAGCTCATGAGAGTGAACAGGAGGAGATTGAAGCCTGGGTGGAAGCAACATCCTCGAGACCCCAAGGTGGTATAGACCTCCAAGAATGGCTGGGCAAGGTGGAAGCTTGTGGCGACCAGCCAAGGCCCGGATGGTTGCTAGGGGTCGGAAAGAAAGAAGACTGGGAAGAAAAGCCATCTGCGGCAGCGGTGGGTTGCTCCCTTACCGGTGCCGGTGCGCTGTGCGTGCATCTCCATGCTTCGAGCCCCCTTGCACGATTTTGCTTCTGCGCATGCATGGAAGCAAAATCACGCCAAAATCTCACGAGGGGATGTGCACGTGAGATTTTGGTGCAATTTTGCTTCTGTGCATGCGCAGAAGCAAAATCAGCCAAAAATTCACGGGGAAAAATGGCGACGTGCGTGATGGACCGGCAGAGAGGGCTCCGGAGCGGTTGCGCAATCGACCACTCTCTACCGGAGCTGCGCATTGGGCAGCTCCAGCAGGAACCCACCTCTGATCTGCAGTAACATTCACCCTCGGGAGCCACCAGAGAAAGCCGCGCATGGAGATTGAGGAAGAGACAACCCAGGGCAGGGCAGATTGGGAAGACAAGATGCTGGAGTGTGCAATTGAGTATCTGAGAGTGGTGGCTTTGCACCTTAAGGCACGCAAAGCCCTGGCTCAGATGGCACAGCTGGCCACCTAACCAGTGCAAGCCAGCAGCACCAGCTTGGGCTGCACCACCAAGAAAGAGAGGCTGCTGACCTCGACTACCAGCCCTCGGGGTAAAGTACAGCAGAGACACTAAGCCACTAGGGTTTTTCTGGATCTACATGCAGGAGTATGGTCCAGAAATAGCCACCAAAGAGGTGAAGTGGCGGTGTGTAGCCATGGCACTGGAGGTGTCCACAGCTGAGTGGATGGTCACTTTTCAAAATAATGATGTCCCAGAGCTGTGCAACTTTTACTGTTTCATGGGGGCACTCTGAAAGCATTTTGAAGATCCCTTGGCTGACCACAAAGTCAGAACCAGGATCAAGACCATAAGCCAGGGCTGCTGACCCGTGGCCCCCTACAACCAAGAATCCCCCAATCTGGCTGACTGACTGACTGTTTGGCTGCAAGATATACTGATCAAGTATTTCCAGGGTGGGGTGAATGATAATGTCTATAATACTTGCATCTCCAGCCCCCCTCCATGGCTGGTATATTTTGGCCAAAGAGGTCGAGATTGATTTGGTTTGTGATGGGGCCATCCCAGCCATGGGTGGCAGAGATCCCTCCTGGAAAAGAAGGAAGCCCTGAAGCCACAGGCCCATGAACAGAGCTGGCGCTGATGCTCCACTGGCTGTTTCAAGTGCGAGAAGGAGAGATACTGAGGTGCCGAATGCCAAGCTACACACACAGCCCAGGAGACACCCTCGGGCCACCAAGAAGCTAGTGAAGCTGCCTCAAAGAACTCAAGCGATGGCCCTGGAGGGAGTGGAAGTTGTTGAGTTCACCCATCCTCCATGGGTGGTGAGAGAACTCCAACCATTTCAGCTGAAGATCTGATGGAGAGAGATACCGACTCTGATGACAACCCCTTGGTAAGTCACCCAGTGATCCCAGTAACCATCCTCATAGAACTGGTGGTTCCATCCCTGGGGTGCAAGGGGAACCTGATAGCCATCCTAAACTCAGGTTGCATCAGATGCCTGATCAACCCTGCCCTAGTTGAGAAACTAGGTCTAAGACTCAAGCAGCTTAATGTTCCCGTGGTTGTTGGTTTTTTTGCCAGCTGGATGGCTCAGTAGCGGGGGGGGCAACAATATTCATCACGAGCCAATAGAAATGAGAATGGGGGCACATACAGAAACCTTGAGCTTTATTGTGGCACCTGGCATGGAGAGACCCCTCATACTAGGCTTGACATGGCTACTGAAGTGGAATCCCTATGTAACTGGAAGAGGAGGATGTTAAAGATTTGGTGGGCTAGCCCAAAAGGGGAGCTGAAAAGGAAACTTGAACTCCCTGTCCCTAAGTTGCTATGGGCAAAGTCAAGAAGGGAAGTGGGGGCTGCAATAAAGAAGCACCCCAAAGGCAACCCCCGGATCCCTTAAGAATATTGGGACCTATGAGATGTTTAAGTGAAAGGGACTCAGACACACTTCCACCCCACCGGCCAACTGACTGCTCCATAGAGATCATACTGGGGGCTAAGTTGCCCAAACTCAAATTGTACTCGATGAACCCTAGAGAATTAGAGGAACTGCAAGGATTCATAGACAAAAAACAAGTGGCTTCATACAACCCGCCAGACTGAGAGTGGCTGCTCTGGTGCTCTTCAGAGAAAAGAAGGATTGTCTTTTCATCTATGCATTGACTATCACGGGCTAAATGCTGTTTGCATTGAAAACATCTACCCACTGCCCCTGATGAAGGACATGCTAGCCCATTTGGCCAAGGGAAGGATTTTTATCAAGATGGATTTGAGGGAGGCATATTACCAAGTTAGAATTAAGGAAGGCGATGAGTGGAAAATGGCTTTTAATTGCCTCTTGGGGTGTTTCCAATTCGGAGTCCTCCCCTTCGGACTGCATGGTGCCCCTGCAGTAATTGTGCAACTGATAAATAAAATGCTGTATGAACACCTGTACAAAGGGGTTTTGGTCTAACTGAATGACATTTTAATCTACACTGAAACCATGGCAGAGAATGTAAAATTAGTCAGAGCTGTGCTCAAAAAGCTCTGAGCAGCCCAATTGATAAAGTTGATAAAAAGTTGATAAATTAGAGTCAACAATTCTATTCTATTTATAAATTTGATTTCCCAAAGTAAATTGCCTCTTTTTCTTTTTTTTCTTGCAGCATCTGCTGAATTACTACTATTTCACCAGCTATTTTTTGCTGTCAGACAAAAAGTAGTTCTCAGTAGCTGAATATAAATATATAAAATCTGATGTAGCTTGTATAAAACAGATTTTATATATGCTAGGGAAAGTAGCACTGAGATTCCATCTCCAGATGTCTTTGGCAGCATAGAACATTTAATTCTTAATGTAAATGAAGGACTAATAGGCACCAAGTCCTAATCTGATATAGTCAATCTTTATTCACATGGTTTGATCAATCATAAATTCCACTATTTATATTGAGAAGTTTAGGAAACAATTTAGCCAAAAAATTTACTTCCAGTGATTTAGATGAATAATATTTAAGAAAGATTAAATTATCCTAGTGAAAGCATCTTACTGGGACTTAATATAGTGTTAAATATAAGCTGAATTATGCTCTTAACTTTTACTTTTGTGTAATAGTACTTTTGGTACTCGAATCAAGATTATGAAGGAAAATTAGATCAAAACAAGTTTTTTTTCTCTGCAATTCAATGCTTTTGTTAATTTCCCAGTTACTCACTGCATTTATTTATTTAATTACTGTCAATTACCAAAAAATTTTTAAACATAGCAGCAGATTCTTAGAGCATCTTTTACAGACTGGAGAAATTATGCTACACTTCCTGCAGCCAATGTGGTTAATGCAATTCAATGCATCTAGAGGTCTCAGGCTAGGAAATCCATAGCCAAGCAATTGTGGCTAGTATGCATTGCATCCAAAATCTATAGTATTAGTGTCCCACAATAGTTTTCACAACACTTTGTAAGGGTACTGTGCAAGAGGCAAGCTGCCTTTGGAGTGTGTGATGCTATATCCCTCAGTTCTTCTCTCCCAGAGAGTCACATATCTGGTGGTTGAGTGAGGAGATTGACAAAACATTTGGAGCACCTCTGCAGGGCAGATTTATTTATTTATTTATTTATTTATTTATTTATTTATTTATTTATTGGTGTTTCTTATATGCCGCCCAACTCCCGGAGGACTCCGGGCGGCGTACAACAGAAAAGAATACAAGAAACCAATATAAATAAACATTAAAACAAATATAAAAATTAAAACCATCTTAAAAACATCTCATATCCATTCAACTTCATACATACTTGGGGGTGAGCTCAAATGGATTACGCTCTACCCCCTGCCTGCATCAGAAGTTGCAGGACATTACTCCAACCTAGTTCAGGGCACTTGAAAGTTGCTCTTGAGTTTCACACTCCTCTGTTCCAGTTTAGAGAGTGGACGGAAAATGAAAAACAAATCGCTCTTGGTGAGTCAGTCAAGGGGAAAAAACACTGCTTACTATTCTAATACAAAAACAATGCAGAAAAAGGCAATTCTGGTTTAAAGAAAAGTTAAAACAGTAGCCTCCCGATAACAAATCTTTGTTTTTAATCATACCTTCATTCAGGTTTTAAAATAATTTCTATTCTATATTTCCTGTAACACATTTCTTTTATGCACAGAGATCACTTGAATGGTAATCAAACATTATGTCCCCAGCCAATTTCCTTTGCCTGCAACTTTTATCACAACACAGGAGATATGCAAATTAAATGCAGAGACTTAAATGAAGAGAAAAAAATTCTTTCATTATTATGTGACATTGGTTGTCCTGGTTTTATTTGCAAAGGAAAGACATCTGCAATTACCAATAGTCTTGAGCTATTCTGGGATTTAGCTGCATTACTCAACTAGATAATCTCCATTTGTGTGAATTGTGTAATGCTCTAGAGGAACTTTTTGTGTATGCAAGAATATTCCTGCAGCTACCCTGCCTAAAAAAACATAGGCAGCAAGGTCATTTAGGTTAGCATCTGATGATTATTTTGGAATATGATTAAAGATTGTTTTTAAAGAAATAACACTTTAGTTAGATCATAATTGAAGAGGCTCTGCCTACCACTTAATTGACACCTAAAAGTTGCTAGAAGTTTCCCTCAAACTAGTCACATATTACCAATATGACAATTAAAAAATAATATGGAAAACTATATCTCAGGAAAATAGATAAAAAAAAGATGGAAGCTGGAAGATAAATATATAGGATAGGGTAAAAAAAAGATGTCTTGGAACATAATGTAACCTGTAGAAACTGCTGAATTTGAATGTTGTGAACATTAATCCCTGCAACAGAGTAATCAAAAGTTCAAAAATTGTATAAAAAGGAACAACGGAAAGCAAAAATAATTGATTCTGGACAAAGCTAGCAAAGCCACTCCATTTAGCTTTTTAAGAATTTCCAAGTTCATCATTTCCATACTGCTTGTAGAAACATCTACTGTTACTCCAATTCTTCAACAGGTCTGGATCACAAAGATTTGGAAAGGGTAATTAAAGACACTGAGTTCAATTCCCTGTCTGAGCTAAGTATATGGTTCTCCTGTAACACATCATTATCCCCTTCTCCTCTTTCATGTGGGGATGAATGATACAACAAAGAGCCTGAAAACAATATCAAGAAACTATGAGCAACTAGAAATGAAAGCCAAAGAAATGGGAGCACAAGTGGTGTTTTCATCTGTATTTCCAATGGAAGTAAACATCCTGTGAGGGAATGGAGAATTTTTGAAGTAAAACCACTTTCTTAAAAGATGGTGCAGTCAAGAGAACTTTGGATTCCTATACCATGGTCTACAATCCTACATGAAGAGCTTCTAGCAGGGAATGGGCTACACTTCACAAGAATCAGGAATATTTTTTTTGGAATGGAATCAGCTTATCTGAAGGACTTTAAATTAAACTGGAGAGGGAGGGAGACCAATTTTTAAGACCTAATCTCAAGCATAAACCTCAAGAAAATCAACCAAATGGTGAAAAAGAAGGGGAACTCAGATACAAAACAGGAGACATAGGAAGCAAACATAAGGTCAGTCAAAAAGGACTCAGATGGCTATACACTAATGTTCAAAATATGAGGAACAAGCATGGCAAGCTTGAAATCCCAGTACATGAGGGCAGATATGACATTGTTGCATTTACTGAAACTAGGTGGTATGGAACCCATGACTGGAATGTACTGCTAGAAGGATTTAAATTGTTCAAAGAAACGAACTTAACAAAAGAAGAGGTGGAATTGCATTATATGAAAGAAATAACTGCTTTTCTACAGAAATGCAAAAAAACAAGTATGAAAATCTTGAATGCATTTTAGTTAATATCAAAGGAAAAAGGAATGACAATGCCATGAGTACATACTACAGACCACCCAACCAAACAGAGGAAATAGATGGAATTTATGCTAATCAGTTAACTAAGGTGTGCAGTAAGTACACTGCAATAGTGATTGTGTTTTTAACTACCTGACATCAACTGGGAGACAAACTCTCCATCAAGTGGGAGGTGAAACAGTTTCCTGACAAACCTAGCAGACAATTTTGTCATCCACAAGGTAGAGGAGGGAAGCAGAGGGCTAGCTACACTGGATTGAATTCTTTCTAACAGTGATGAAATGATAGAGGGGGTTGAAGTTGCAGGAACTTTGGGGGAGAGTGAACAATTCATATTGGAATTCAACATAATGCAGGCACCAATAAAAGCTATTACTAGTAGCTAACATGGGTTTTCAAAAATGGATGATACCAGACAAATCTTACCTTATTCTTTGACAAAGAAATAAAATTAATGGATCAGGGAAATACTATGGACAGTAAGGCATTTAACAAAGTAGACCATGGCCTACTTTTTGGTAAGATAGAAATAAGTGGAATAGACAGCATCACCACCAGATGGATTCACAACCAGCTGACCAACCACACAATGTATAGCCCTCAATGGAACTACATCTACATGGAGGGAAGCATGCAGTAGGGTACTTCAAAGTTTGGTCTTAGCCCCACTATTTTTCAATATCTTCATAAATTATTTAAAAGAGGAGATAGAAGGGTAACTCAACAATTTTGCAGACAACACCAAGCTGGGGGAATAACCCAAGATAGACTCAAGATACAGAAGGATCTTCACAGAGCTGAACACTGCACCCTATTCAACAAAATATAATTCAGGGTGAAAAAAGTAAGGTTTTACATTCAGGCAAGAAAAAACAAATCTACAGGAACAGAATAGGTGGTACCTGCTCAACAGCAGTAACTGGGAGATGGATCTTGCCTTCAGAAGTTGTGGGTTGCCATTATTGGAGGTTTTCAAGAAGAAATTGGACATCCACTTGTCTGGAATGGTATAGGGCCTTGGTGGCGAACCTATGGCACGCGTGCCAGAGGTGGCACGCGGAACCATAGAGGCCGGCACGCGAGGGTTCCCACCGGCAAACCGGAAATGTGAAAAAACGTACTTCCGGTTTGCCGGTGTGCTGTTTTTTGCACTCCGGAGTGTTCAGGGAAGCTCCCTGAAGCTCCGGAATGCAAAAAACTACAAAACGGACAAACCGGAAGTGCACTTTTCCGCACTTCTGGTTTGTCCGTTTTGTAGTTTTTTGCATTCCGGAGCTTCAGGGAGCTTCCCTGAACCCTCCGGAGTGCAAAAAACAGCACACCGGCAAACCGGAAGTGCGTTTTTTCGCACTTCCGGTTTGCCGGTTTCGTCGTTCCAGGCTCCGGTAAGCCTTTGTGCGGGGGTGGGGGTGTGTGCGCATGCGCAGGGGGCAGCATGGGGGGGTGTTGTGCGCATGCGTGGGGGGGAGGGAATGGGTGTGGGCACGCGAGCGCGCCCCCCCCCTTTTTGGCACGCGAGCCGAAAAAGGTTCGCCACCACTGGTATAGGGTTTTCTGCTTGAGCAGGGGGTTGGACTAAAAGACCTTCAAGGTCCCTTCCAAATCTCTAATTTTGTTATATGACAAATCTTAAGACATGAGATCAAAAATAGTTACTTTTTTTCACTACAAAAATCCAGAAAGGATACTATTAAGTATTATTATTAAGTATTAATAGTAAATCAAATTTACTATTAAGTAAATTTGAAATGAAAACTGTATAAGAACTATAGGTAATACATTACTGGGGGGGGAATTGAAATCCCAAAATATGATTTCTTAATAATTCATCCATAAAATATTTTCACTTTTTTCCTTAAAAAGTAGGTGTTGGTGTTGTTTGTTTCTATGGGGATTTTCTTGGAGGTCTGGGTTATTCTTCATACAAATGAATTTGAAGTGTTCGGTCTTCTCTTCTACTCTCAAATTTTCTGTGTCTTCTTTATCCTGCAACAGTTGTGTACAATCAAAGGAAGATAAAACATTTTTTCATTCTTCAATGATTTAAAGATTTTGTTGACTTAATGCCCTTGTGAACCATCACTTAAATAATTATGGAATGGAAATGAAAAAGCTTTGAAGAACTAAGAAAAAGCAAGTTGGATTGGATTTGAACATCTGCAGCACAATGCTATAACAGCGATCTCAAAAATGCCACAATTCGTTTATTACATGCTCTTGACTAAGACTGTTCACTATCTCCACGGAGACTGAGGTACTGCTGCCTGTGATTAGGTAGAGATGGTGGAGATACAGAAATGCAACCCCAGCCATGAGAGCAAGCACATAGCCATTTAACTCAATGAAACATGAATGAGCATCTTCTACTAGTTCAGTGGCTTCTCTATTCTCTCTATCAATTTTCTAGTAGAAATAATTCAAGCTGATATCATAAAATGGTTTTGATGGCAAACACAAGAGCCAGTTTGATACAGTGATAATGGTGCTAGTCTAGGAAGATGGTGAGTTTTACGCCTATCTTAGGCAGGAAAAATGACTGGGTTACCTGGGGACAATTTCATTTTCTCAGCCCAACCCACCTCATAGTTATTGTTATTGTGGGAAAAATAGAAGGCAGGAGAATTAAGTATGTTCACTGCCTTATACATATGTATAAAAAAGATGGGGAAAATAATAACAACAACAATAACAACAACAACAACAACGATGATGAAAATGAAAAAAATAGAAGGAATAGAACTGGGAAATGGAAGTATAGTGAAAGCATTAGCAAAGGATGACAGTTAGAAATACCTAGGCATATTGGAAGCAGATAACATCTTGAATGGAAAAGTCAAAGAGTCAATGCAAAAGGAATAAATCAGGAGGGTCCACAAAATATTAAAATCAAAGCTGAATGCTGGAAACATAATTAAAGCCATTAATACACGGGCAGTTCCAGTGATATGCTACTCAGCTAGAATCATTAACTGGACTTTGGCTGAACTGGAAAACTTGGACTGGAAAACGCGCAAACTTTTGAATATGTACCACACTTTACATCCACGAAGTGACATCGACAGGCCAAAATAGGGGGGAGAGGGCTATTGCAAATCCATCAAACTGTAGAAGAAGAAAAACGAAGTTTGAATGATTATGTGAACCAAAGTACAGAAAAATTGCTGCAGACTGTAAAAATGGAGAACTGTAAGAACTGCCTTCCCAACCACATTCAAAATACGAACTTCTGAGTCAGTGTTTTCAAAAGGATTCCTTTAATTAGCAGTTGTATGACAATCCATTCATTCAAAGCAAAGTCTAAATGCCTTCAGGCAAGGCAAGCATATTTAACCTTAATGCCCCTCCCCATTTGGCAGGATGCAATCAAATCAATCCACAAAGTGTGAAACTCCTTCCTGGGAATACAGATGGCTATACGTTCCCAGCCCCCTTCCGTTCAACTGACTTGCATTGCCCCTCATAAAACCCTATCTTAAGATGAGAAGGTTCCCAGGTGTCTAGGATCCAGATATCTGTTATAACCTTTTGATCAAGCAGGACCAAGACCCCCCTTCTCCTTTTGAATGGCAGTCTGGAGTCTGACAAGAACATTATAAAAACAACAGAATATAAGACAGAATATAAGGAAAAACAGCTGGATGACAGATCAAATAGATGGAAAACCAAAGCTTTGCATGGACAGCACTTGAAAAACATTGAAGGAAAATGTGATGACAACTTTACATGGGCATGGCTCAAGAAAGAAACGGAAGGTTTAATACTGGCTGCTCAAGAACAAGCACTACAAACTAATGCCATGAAAGCGAAGATACAAAAATCCACTGACAATCCAAACTGCCGACTTTGCAATGACAATGTTGAAACTGTTTCACATTTAATATGTGAATGCAGCAAAATTGCACAAACTGATTACAAAGCTAGACACAACCGAGTTGCTAAATTAATCCACTGGTCATTATGTAAAAAATGCGACTTACTTGTATCCAAAAAGTCATGGGAACATAAAGTGGAAAAAGTTATCGAAAATGAGAAGATGAAGATCTTGTGGGACTTTCAAATTCAGACGGATTGTTATTTGAAACACAACACACCAGATATCATAGTTGTTGAAAACCGAAGCCTACAAATTATTGATATCGCGGTACCAGAAGATGCCGGAGTTGAAGAAAAAGAACTGGACAAAATAATGAAATAGCACAACCTGGCCATTGAAACTACATGATTATGGATGAAACATGTAATAGTGATACCCATTGTCATCAGGGCACTTGGTTCCATGTCCAAGAATTTTATAAAATACATCAAGAAATTGCAGCTTCCTGCAGTAACACCAGCGGAACTGCAAAAAACTGTGATACACGGAACATCGTACATCTTCCAGGGTGGAGCCACGGCAGGACGGTGAGGAACATTTATTTATTTATATTTATCAAACTTGTATGTCACCCATCTCACCAAAAACCTAAATTATCAATAATCTATGTCTAGTTGGCCCTTTTAATAGTAATTTTATTTTTAAAACTACTGTATTTTTTGGAGTATAAGACGCACCTTTTTCCTCCCTAAAAGTGGCTGAAAATTTGGGTGCGTCTTATACTCTGAATGTAGCTTTTTCGGAGCTTTTTTCCCAGCCCTAACTAGGTGCTAACGATCTTCCCAGCTCTTACCTTGCAGGCTTTTTCATTGTTACTTTCTCCGAAGAATGTTTTTCCAGCCCTAAGCCTTTGCAGATTTTTTTTTCATTGCTCTACTTGCTCTGAATAAGTTTTTTTCTAGCCCTAACTAGGTGCTAACGATCTTCCCAGCTCTTACTGGCTTGCATGCTCTTTCATTGTTACTCTCTCCGAAGAAGGTTTTTTTAAGTCCTAAGCAGGGGATAAAATAATGTGCTGAAGCTGACCAGACTAAGGATGTTAGCCAGATGAATACCTGGTAGGCAGATTGTTTTCCCCTATTTTCCTCCCCCAAAACTAAGGTGCGTCTTATATTCCGGTGCGTCTTATACTCCGAAAAATATGGTGATACAATTTTTTTAAAAAGAAAACAATAAAAAGAAAACATAGGTTTTAAAAAAAAGAAAACAGAAAAAATTAAAAAGAAAAAACCAGTCTCTCTCTCTCTCTCTCTCTCTCTCTCTCTTTTTTATATATATATATATACACACACACACACACACACACACACACACACAGAGAGAGAGAGAGAGAGATATATAGGCAAATGACTTTCCTCTGCATCACAACAAATATAGGTAGTCCCGACTTGCAACAGTTCATTTAGTGGCTGTTTGAAGTTACAATGGCACTGAAAAAAATGACCTATTATGATTTTTCACATTTATGACCACTGCAACATCCCATGGTCATGTGATCAAAATTTAGACAATTGGCAACTGACTCATATTTATGACAGTTGCAGTACCCCAGGGTCATGTGATCACCTTTTGCGACCTTCTGCCAAGCAAAGTCAATGGGTAAGTCAGATTCACTTAACAACCAAGTGACTAACTTTACATTTGCAGTAATTCACTTAACAACTCTGTTCCTTCCTTTTATTTTTAACAATCCTGATCTTAGGTCCTAAAACATTTTTCCTTTTCATGTTTTCTTTGTCCCTTCTCACAAAATTCTTAAGGCTTTAGCAGGCCTCATTTGTAAATTCAATATAAGAAAATTATTCAGATCACTCTCTTGGTTTGTGTTTGTATACTCCATTTAATTAATAAGACATCAGCCAGTTTCTTTTCTATGTCCAGCATGTTTTTCCATATCATTCTTTTAGTCTTTCATTTTTAAATCCACTTTCAGATCAGTCTCAGTCTTGTTTGGTAACTTGTTTCTCTTTCATAACATCTTTAAACAGGCAGACTCTTGAAATTAATTTCTGGGTCCATTGTTCAAAAATATTCTTCAACATGTCCAATAAAATTCTTTATAGAATAGAATTCTTTATTGGCCAAGTGTGATTGGAAACACAAGGAATTTGTCTTTGGTGCATATGCTCTCAGTGTACATAAAAGAAAAGATACATTTGTCAAGAATCATGAAGTACAACACTTAATGATTGTCATAGGGTACAAATAAGCAATCAGGAAACAATATTAATATAAATCGTAAGGATACAAGCAACAAGTTACAGTCATATAGTCATAAGTGGGAGGAGATGGGTGATAGGAATGATGAGAAGACTAATAGTAATAGTAATGCAGCCTTAGTGAATAGTTTGACAGTGGTGAGGGAATTATTTATTTAGCAGAGTTATGGCGTTCAGGAAAAAACTGTTCTTGTGTCTAGTTGTCTTGGTGTGCAGTGCTCTAGAGCGTCATTTTGAGGGTAGGAGTTGAAACAATTTTTGTCCAGGATGAGAGGGGTCAGTAAATATTTTCACGGCCCTCTTTTTGACTCGTGCAGTATACAGGTCCTCAATGGAAGGCAGGTTGGCAGTAATTGTTTTTTCTGCAATTCTGATTATCCTCTGAAGTCTGTGTCTGTCTTGTTGGGTTGCAGAACCGAACCAGACAGTTATAGAGGTGCAGATGACAGATATAATGGTAAAATATTTTGCTCCCTTATGTATTATACTGTATAAATCAAATTTAAATGTTCTATTTTAATTGTAATCTTTAGTTCCTTCTAGTTCCCTCTAATGTCAAACTTTCAAAGTCCCATCCTATCATGTTTTTTCTAAAAAAAATTAAAGGCAAAAGCACACCCACCTCAATGTTTTTAATTCCTTAAACTTGTATTTAAACTTGTTTCTTTTAAGGACTGAAGGAAACTCACCCAGTGTTTTCAGACTTGTCAATCCAAAGGCTCTTAATAGCTGAAAAGCAGTTAACAAGCAATTTCTGAAAATATTAGAAAAAGTATAAAATCCATGTTCCTTTGAAAGTGCTGAATATGGTTGAGCAAGATGGCTATTCTCTTATCTCCCAGAGTTCTAAAACCACCCAAGACCACTGTTTTACAATCTCCTTTCAAATGAGAACTTTAAAACTGTCTGGGGCACTGATGGGTGATCTCAAGTCCTCTCCTTATATAGAGGGAAATTACAAAGAGCCTCTCAACTGTCCAATTGACGAATCCAGAAAAAGAAACTCCTGGGATATTATTTTACCAAGAGTACAAACTTTACTGACTAAATCCACATTGACACAGAAGAAACAAAACCAGCTTTGGGCTTCCCATGGAAAAGCATGTATAGTTCATTCCCCCTTTTCCCCATGGGCCACCCACAGTCTATTACGTCCACCAATCACTTCTTTCATTTTATTATGGGAACTGACCAGCCCCACTGGGACATCTGCTCAGGGTGTCCTTGAGGGGACAGCAATGTCTCACGGGAACCAACGATGCTTGGATGCTATTTCCCCCCACCCTTGCATTCCAATCCACAACCATCCTATTCTTTGTCAAGCTGCAAGCGAAGCAGAATATAGGTGAAAGTTCGAATCAGTCTTGACATGCTGACCCCCCCGGAAGAAGGGTAGACCTGAAACAACAATAAACATACATCATACACATTATTATTTACAACCCAACTACTGCTGCATTCCTTATTGGGGCCATTGAGGGTACCTAGTGTGAAACTTCTTAACTAACCTCACTGCCCTAACATCTGGAGCAGCTGCCCACTCAGCTTCTGCTAATGGGTAGCCTTTCCACAGTACTAGGCACTGTAATCTTCCCTTGTGATATCTGGAGTCTAGAATCCTTTTGATGTCATAGTGCTCCTCTCTCTTAACTAGGATGGGAGCAGGAGGTGGTTCTTTGACTGGCCTCACACCAGATCCCTGAAAGGGTTTTAAAGGACTGCAATGAAATACTGGATGAACTTGCCTGAGGCTTCTTGACCATTTCAGCTCCACCATCACTGGATTCACGATCTGGATGATTTGGAAAGGCCCTGTGTATTTAGAACCCAACTTTTTACAAGGGTGTCTCAGGTTTGGATACTTGGTGGACAAATACACTTTATCCCCTACTTTAAATTACCTTTGTGGGGGGCTTTTTCCATCTGCTTGCCTTTTTTGGCTTTCCCTAGTTTTATTTAGCTCTTCACATGTGGTGGGCCACATGGCTTTTAAGTGTCCATCCATTCAACTGACACTTGAGGATGGATCTTTCTGTAGAAGCTCTGGCATGGGCACAAATTCAGTCCCCAAGGCCACTTTGAAAGGAGTAAACCTGTGCTGCTGTGCACCAAGTTGTTGTATGCCACTTCTGTGAAAGGCAGGAATTCAGCCCAATTAGTCTGCTGATAATTTACATAACAGTGCAGGTGTTGCTCTATCAATGAGTTGGCACATTTAGTAGCCCCATTGGTACTCGGATGGTAGGTGGAGCTAAGTCCCTGGGAGGAGCCTATCATTTTTAAAAATTCCTGCCAAAATTTTGTGGTGAATTGCACCCACCCCCATCCGAGATAATGGGCTTCGGGACCCATGTACTCTGTTGATGTGTGGCACAAACACCTGGGCTAGGGCAGAAGGAATCTTTGGACATGCTTTGAGAACAGGTTGATGACAGCTGTGGGTAGACTGTTCTCTGCTGCCTTGTGAGCACTAGTGGCTGGTGCTGTGAGCAGCCTAGATGGGATGATGGAGCTAACTACCTCCTCTCCGGTACTTCTGTACTGGGACATGCGAGAGAGGACATCAGATAAGAATTTTTTCCTACCCGGCAAGTAGTAAATAGTGAAATTGAACAGTTAAAATACTGAGCCCATCAGACCTGCTTAGGGGTTAGCTTCCTTGGAGCCTTTAATGCCTCCAGGTTATTGTGATCAATCCACACTTCGAATGGAATCTTACTGCCCACTAAGAACTGCCTCCAGGTGAGAAGAGCCCACATATGCCTCCTTCTCCCAGATGGCCCACCTCCTCTCAGTATCAGAAAACTTGCGAGATATGTAGGAATGTGGTTGCAACTTTCCCTTTTAGTTCCTCTGGAGTAAAACCACCCCTATTGCCACATCACTGGCATCCACCTGGATCACGAAAGGCTCATCTGGGTTTGGGTGCTTCAAGACTGAATCAGCAGCAAAGAGCCGCTTCAGCTTTTTTAAGGCCGTTTGACTTTCGATGGACCAATTTAGTGGCTGACTCAGTTTGGGCTTCACTCCCCCTCCCATCTTGAGCAAGTTGGTGATGGGCAGGGCTATCTGTGTAAATGTGGGGATGGACTGCCAGTAAAAGTTTGCAAATCCCAGGAAGATCTGTAAGGGGCCTCCCATTTCAGGATTGCTCTCACCTTGATTGGGTCCATCTTCACCCTATCTTTGGAGATGCGGTACCTCAGGTAGTCTAAGCTGGTCTTGTGGAACTCACATTTGGATAGCTTTGTGTATAACTGGGCTTTACACAACTTCTCAAGTACTGTTCTCACTATCCTTATGTGCTCTTCCATGGTCTTGGTATAAATTAAAATGTCATGCAGGTATACCAGCACTCCTTTGAACAGGTGTTCATGCAGGACCTCATCTATTAATTTCATGAACACTATAGGTTCCCCTTGCAGGCCAAATGGTACCAATTCAGGGCAGTTGAATGCGGTTTTCCACTCATTTCCCTCTTTAATCCTCACTCAGTAATAGGCTTCCCTCAAGTTCAGCTTAGTAAAATGGACTTGACTAGGTAGGTAGCCCAGAATGTCTCTCATGAGGGGGAGGAGATACATATTCTCCATGCAGATGCAGTTCAATCCTCAGTAATGTACGCATAATCTCAGAGACCTGTCTTTTCTTTAAAAAGTACAGGGGCAGCCATCCTTGACTTCGCTGGCTGGATAAATCCCCTGGCTAAGTTCTTGTCTATGAACCTCCGAAGTTCCTCCATCCTCCTCAGCGTCATGGAATACATCTTCGGCTTGGGTAATTTAGCCCCTGGCAAGATTTCAATAGCACAGTCTGTGGGGCAATGGGGTGGGAGCATGTCTGATTCCCTTTCACTGAATGCCTCTGCTAGGTCGCAGTATTCAAAGGGAATGAGCAGCTTTAACTCCTCGCTTCCTTTCAGTGCATTTGTTGACTCCACTTTCACTTTCCTAACTGCCAGCTTGTGCCTGGCATTCAACATTTTCGCTGGCTCCTGCTGCTTAGCCACTTTTTTCCTCATTCACCACTTGTTGCTCTCCCAATTTACTGAGGGGTTCCATTTCTTCAACCAGGCTAATACTAGGACCATGGTCTCAGACATTTTTTTAGTTACATCATCCTCTGTAGGTATTTCCTCATTTTTCCAGTACTGTTCAAATACAATTCTTGATGCTGTCAAGACATGTAATATTAAGTATAAGTTCCCTTTATCATACTTTTCAGGTACCGTATTTTTCGGAGTATAAGACGCACCGAAGTATAAGACGCACCTTAGTTTTGGGGGAGGAAAACAAGGAAAAAAGGCCTCTGCCTCCAAGCAATTTGCCAAACAGCAAACAGCAAACAGCACAGATGATATACACTGTTTACTGTGTATTTCTGTGCATGTGTGTCTGACCCATAGAAATAGCAAAGAATTGGAGAAATGTACATTATGCCAGAAAGTTTTCTTAAATGTAGTCACAATAACTCCTCCTGATTATTTGACTAGATCTACTCCAAGGTAACTAAACTCTAATACTAAACAGGACACTGTTACATTTCAGACTATACTTATATAGAGCTGTTAAAATTAATAAAAATTTCTGAAAGTATAGATTATTCTCTATTATTTAAAAGAAGATACAATAGCACTGGGCCTCTTCAGAGCAAGCATTTATTTTAAAAAGCTTCTTTATTTTGTTAAGTTGTCTAGATTTACAGGGATCTCCAACCTTGGCAACTTTAAGACTTGTGGACTTCAACTCCCAGAATTCCACAGCCAGCAAAGCTAACAAAGCTGGATGTGGAATTCTGGGAGTTGAAGTCCACAAGTCTTAAAATTGCCAAAGTTGGAGACCCCTGGCTCTAGAACAATAAAGCAGTCTTTAAAAAATAAGTCAAATAATTTGAACATTCTACAGACATTTATAGTTATTCACTTACCCCCTTGCATCCAGTTCAGCAGAAAATAAAAATCTGCATGTCTCTTCCAGCTATTTGCCTCTTTGTAATTAGTTTCACTTTCATTTTCCCACGTGGCAAATCAGCTATACGTCGGAAAGCTGCTAGTGACTTGCTTGGCTTTACAGGCTCTTCCCTCTTTGCTGCAAACAGGTAAATTGCTGGAAGACAGAGGCCAAAGGGTGGGGGTGGCTGGGTGGGTGGGGCTACATTCGGTGTATAAGACGCACCCAAGTTTTCACCCTGTTTTGGGGGGTTAAAAGGTGCGTCTTATATGCCGAAAAATACAGTATTATGCCTAGCAAAAATATTTCTGGCTTATAATCTATATGTTGTTTAACATTTTCTCTAACCATGTATGTATTTTTGTCCAATATTTCTTTGCTTTTACACATGTCCACCACATATGATAACACGTCTCTGCTGTCTGGTTACATTTCCAACATTTGGCAGACATGCTTTTAAACATCTTTGCTAATCTTGCCGGTGGTAAATGCCACTTATAAAATTTTATATAAATTTTTCTTATACAATGGAACCTCTGGTCATGACCAAAATTCGTTCCATAACTTTGGTCACAAACCAATTTTGGAAATTTGGCACTTACAAAAAAAATGGTGCGAAGGGGAAATCGGCTGCGAAAAGAAAAAAAAATTGTGAATTTTTTGGTTGGAACCCGATTTGTTCGTAGTCAGAAGCGTTTGTGACCAGAGGTTTTACTGTATGCAGTTGCCATTGTCAACTTATAATTTCTTTCCCAAAGGTTTTGCCATTTGTCAAAATCTATAGTATATCCAAAGTTTTTTGCCCATAGTATCGTTGTTTCCTTTACATGTTCATCTTCCATTTTTAAGCTTAACAAGAAATTGTATATTTTCTTTATCAACTTTTCATCTACTCCTAACATTATTTGGTCAAATATTGTAAACTCTTTATAGAAACCATAATCCTTAATATCTTTCTCATATCTCGATTTTATTTGCATATACGGCCACCATGATAGGTCCACACCTTGATTCTGCAACTCTTGTTTGGTTTTAAGTTCCCCTTCCACATTTAAAATATCTTTATATGCTAAGATTTTTTTTCCAGATTTACTACATTTGGATGTATAAATGCTTCCATTATTGAGAGCCAAACTGGAATTTTAATGTACATTTTTGCTTTCACCTTTTCCCATACTGAAAGTAAAGCATTTCTTATATAGTGTCTTTGAAAATATCTATGAGTATTGCTTTTGTTATACCATAAAAAAGCATGCCATCCTAATTAGAGATCATGGCCTTCTAGAAGCAGTAATCTGTTATGTCTAAGAGTTATCCATTCCCTCACCCATGTTAATACAGCTGCATGGTAATACACCTCCCAATCTGGTAGTCCAAAGCCCCCATTGTTTTTGGACTCTTGCAACATTTCAATCTTATTCTTGCTTTTTTTCCCTTGCCAAACATATTTCAAAATTATATTTAATTCATCAAAGTATTTTCCCCCTATTTTTATTGGGACCATTTAGAACAGGAAAAGTAACTTGGGCAAGTTACTTTTTATTCATTCAAAAAGCAAGGTCTGCAAAATCGGTCAAGCCAAAGAAGAAACTTCGCTCTACTGAGGGGACAGTGCAAACAATGTCCGAGCAAAATCGGGAACAGGAGGAGACTGAATGCTGGGGGGAAACATCAACCACCACCCAGTCGGATGCCTGTTCCGTACTCCCCATCAAAGAGGTTGAGGGAGTTTTTGAGACCTCTGAGAAACCCCACTGGTCCATCAGCATTGGGAAAAAAGACAGCTGGGATGGGAGAACCAGAGGAGTCACCCTTAATCAAGGGAATTGGAAACCACGTTGGAAATTGGAGCTAGAAGCCCTCGCTGATCAGGAGGAACTCACCGAAGCACCGCTGAGAGAGGGGCGTCTGAAGAGATACCTAGCCCAGCTGGTGATGGAAACTCTGGAAAATCTCAACATCCGAGGACCCCAGAATGGCGGCTAAGGAACGTTGGGACCATAGCAACCGCTGAAGAGGCCAGGGGAGCCAACAACCTCCAGGAAGCTGGCTTGCAAGTGGATGACGCAGCAGGGGACCCAACAAATCCTCCCAGGGCAGCACACGCATTGGCACCCCTTCCTAACCAACTCCAAGTCCCACAACTAGAAAGGAAAACTCCCCCCCTGGGAGTGAAGTTTGATGGGGATCCACAACAATTAGGATTCTTCGTAGCACATGTACTCACCTACATGCAAGAATATGGACGTGAGTTCCAAACACAGGGATCCCGAGTGTGAGCAGTTATCCTAGCTCTGGAAGGAGCCGCTGCTAGATGGATGGTGACCCTACATAACGACGATGCACCCAAACTGTGCAACTTTGACCAGTTCATGACGGCCCTACGATGGCATTTTGAGGACCCACTGGCAGACTGCAAAGCATGCAATCACATTAAGGTGATGAAGCAGGGATGACGGGCAGTGGCGGAGTATACTGAAGAGTTCCGGGACCTTGCATGTCATCTAAACTGGCCAGAAGACACCCTGGTAAGCTGTTTCAAAGATGGACTGAGTGATGAGCTATATAATGCCTGGATGGCTAGGGGTGCACCGAATCACCTGCATGAGTGGTACCTCACCGCCGAAGAAGCAGAGATCAATATGGCCAGAAACCAGTACCGTAGGGGGCGAACATGGAAGAAATCCCCACCCCAATGGAGGAAAGAGCCCTTCAGAAGGCAACAGGGGTTTTCTCCTAAACCTCCAATCTGTTTCAAGTGTGGGAAGGAGGGGCACTGAGCACCTGAATGCCGTTCCCAAACACCCATCCGGAAACCTGAACACCAAATGGGGGACAGACCAGCGAGACCCACCCAACGCAGGAGGGAAACGGCTCTGAGGAGCAGCTAGATGGTAGAACCACCATCCCCTCCCCCCTCTGGAGAGAACATCCCGGCATTTCAAAGGGAAGATCCAGCATTGTTCGAAAGCGACCCCGAGGATGAACCACTGGTAAACAAACCAATTGAACCGCTTACCCTCCCTCTCAGACTATTTATCCCTAACTAAGATGAGGGAAAAAATATTTCCACATTAATAGACTCAGGGTGCACCCGTTGCTTGATCAGCCCAACCCTAATTGGGGAGTTGGGAATCACAGTGAGAAAGCTGAGAAACCCCATTGCATTTTGCCAACTAGATGGGTCAATAGCGGGGGGGAGCCAGCTGCTTTTGCAACGGAACCCCTGAAAATAAGCATTGGGAGCCATGAAGAAAAACTTACCTTTATAGTAGCACCTGGCATGGAATGGCCACTAGTCTTGGGACTCGCATGGTTGAAAAAGTGGAATCCAAAAATAAATTGGGAGCAAGGCACCATAAAATTCCAGATGCACATGACTTTTGCAGAGGATCCATAGATAGGAACTGAGGGGGGTGAACGCAGGGAAACAGCCATGCCTGGTCATAGCTTGCCAATAGAAGGCATACCCAAGGAATACAAAGACTTGGCTGAAGTTTTTAGTGAGACAGCCTCGGATAAACTTCCTCCACCCCACCCCACTGACTGTGCAATAGAAATCTTACCCGGGGCTAAACTGCCGAAACCAAAAATGTATAGCGGGGGAGTTAGAAAAACTGAGAGCTTTCATTGAGAAAAATCTAGCAAGGGGTTTCATTGAGCCAGCCCAACCAAAGATTGCAGCCCCAGTGTTATTTAGGGAGAAAAAAGATGGCTCAAAATGCCTCTGCATTGATTACAGAAATCTGAATACAGTCAGTGTTGAAAACATGTACCCCCTCCCCCTGATGAAAGATATGCTGGCACACCTCACAAAGGGAAAATTTTTTCCAAACTAGACATAAGGGAGACATACTACCGAATCAGAATTAAGGAGGGGGATGAATGGAAAACTGCATTTAACACCCCCCTGGGGTGCTACAAATTCAAAGTGCTCCCTTTTGGGCTACAAGGGGCACCTGCAGTGTTCATGCAATTAATAAACGGTGTTTTGCATGAACATTTATATAAAGGGGTCCTTGTTTCTTTAGATGATATTCTCTTATACTCAGAGACCAAAGCTGAGCACGTTAAATTAGTCAGGGCGGTGCTAAGCAAACTCCGCGATGCAAAACTTTATGCAAAATTCTCAAAATGTGAATTTCACCAAGAAAAAATTGACTACTTGGGGTATCGCATTTCACACCAGGGCATAGAAATGGACCCTCAAAAAGTGCAGACGGTACTGGATTGGGAAACGCCTCGCACACGCAAGCAGCTACAAAGTTTCCTGGGGTTCGCAAATTTCTATCGCCAATTTATCCCGGCGTTCGCTCAAATTGCCCTGTCTATCACGAAACTGTTAAGAACAAAGGGGGAGGGAAATCCTAAACCGAGACAGCCCATGAATTGGACAATGGAATGCCAGGCAGCATTCAAACAACTAAAACGGCTGTTCTCAGCAGAACCAATTATAAAGCACCCAGACACAGAAAAACCTTTCACCATACAAGCAGACTCTAGCGATGTTGCAATAGGAGCAATCCTACTTCAGAAAAATGAGCAAGAACAACTACAATCATGTGCGTATACATCCAGGAAATTAAGTGAAACTGAACAAAGGTGGGCTATTTGGGAAAAAGATGCTTATGCGGTGCGATGGGCACTTTTAACCTGGAGACATTTCTTAGAAGGGAGTAAGATCCCTTTTGAAGTCTGGACCGACCACAAAAACTTAGAAGCCCTAAAGACACCAAGGAAACTATCTCCAAAACAAGTTCGTTGGGCTCAATACTTCAAACGGTTCGAGTTTACTCTTAAATTTATCCCTGGGGGGAAAAACTTTCTAGCAGACGCACTGTCCAGAAAGCCACCATACAATTGTGTGAAATCAGAGGTATTTAAACCTATAGTACAAACTAATCAATTGGCAGCCAAAGTAATCACCAGGTCCAAAGGAGGACGAGACACATTGACAAAGAAAAAACCATTCACGTTTTTAAACAAGCATTAATCAACGATGAATGGTTTTTGAACCACAAATCCAGTTGCTTGATGAAAGATGAATTAGCTTGGGTAGGAGACAAACTATATGTATCTGCTAGCCAAAGATTACGCTTAATGGAAAGGTGCCACGACTCTAAATTAGCTGGACACTTTGGGTTTGTAAAAACTTTACACTTAATAAAGAGGCAATTTTGGTGGCCCTCACTGAAAGAGGACATAGAAAGCTATGTAGCGAGTTGCCCCATTTGTGCTGCAGCAAAAAGACGACGAGGGAAAACCCCAGGACTCCTACAGAAAGTACCTGAGCCGTCAACGCCATGGAAAGAAATTGCTATGGATTTTATTGTAGAACTACCAGAAAGTGGGGGAAACACCATTATTTGGGTTGTGACAGACTTGTTTTCAAAGCAAGCACATTTTATACCTTGCCAGAAAATCCCAACTGCTAAAGGCTTGGCTAGATTGTTTCTAATACACATTTATCGTCTTCATGGAGCTCCTCAAAGAATCATCTCGGATAGGGGAGTCCGATTCACCTCCAACTTTTGGAAGGCGTTTTTGGGCTTACTCGGTACCGCCCAATAATTAAGCTCCTCCCATCATCCGCAATCGAATGGAAATTGTGAACGCACAAATTCCGTTCTGGAACAGTACCTAAGATGTTTTATTAATTTTCAACGGGACAATTGGAATGAACCTTTTGCAGAGGTTGCATTTAATAACTCTGTACATTCGAGTACTGGTTTTACACCTTTTAGAGTAGCTACTGGTCAAGCTTTCAGCCCAATGCCGGAACTACCCACAGAAAAACCCATTATCTCCTCACTTAAGGAGTGGATAGAAAATTTGCAAAATACATGGCCAGTAGTCAGATTAGCTTTAAAGGAAGCTAGAGAGGCTTTCAAAATTCAAGCAGACAAAAAAAGAATAGAGCCTAAACCTTTCCATGTTGGGGATAGAGTATACTTATCTACAAAATTCCTGAAATCGCTACAACCATCAAAAAAATTAGGGCCTAATTTCATTGGACCTTTCCTTATTATTAGGATTATCAGCCCAGTAGTAGTTGAATTGGCCCTTCCAAAAACACTTAGACAAGTCCACCCAGTATTGCACATTAGTTTACTCAAGAGAGAGGTAACCTCATCACTCATCACTCTGCACCACCTGCCCCAATCATGATAGAAGGGGAACAACACTTTGAAATCAAGGAAATTCTTGATTCTAGGATCCACAGATGAAGGATCCAGTATTTGGTAGCTTGGAAACATTTGCCTTCTTCACAAAACGAGTGGGTTGCGAAACAACATGTTAAAGCCCCCACCTTATTGAGAAGATTTCACTCCCAATACCCTAACAAACCTTGTTCATATATCATAATTGATTTTGTTTATGTTTTACAGGTGGACCTTTTTTCTTTTTAAGGGGGCAGCATGTCAGAATCCAGCGACTCTGCCATTCAAAAGGAGAAGGGGGGTCTTGGGTTTGCTTGATCAGACGTTTACAGCATATTTCCGGGCGCCAGGGAACCTCCTTATCTTAGGATAGGATTTATGAGGGTCAATGTAAGTTAGCTTGAACGGAAAGGGATCTGTGGGAACGTACACTCATCCGCATTCCCAGAATAGAAAACTTTCACACCTTGTGTATTGGTCTACATTTGCATTCTGCCTAATGGGGAGGGGCGTTAAGGTTTAAATGTACTTGCTTTGCCTGGGGGCATTTAGACCTTGCTTTGAATGAATGGATTGTAACCACAGCTGCCAATAAAGGAATCCTTTTGAACTACCTGGCTCAGAAGTTCGTACTTTGTAGGTGGATGGGGAGACAGTCCTTACATTTATAGTTGCAATTCTCCCTACCATTGATAGCTGCAAATTTTTCCATCTATCTACTGTAAGTCTTTTTTAATTTGTTGTAACAGTCTTGTACAGTATACTTATCTTCCTTAATTGTAATACATCTTGCTGTTAAACATATTCCCAAGTATTTAAATTTCTTGACTATCTGTAAATCTAATTTCTTTGTCAATTCTCTCTTCTATTTTTCTGTGAGATTTTTAGCTATGGTTTTAGTTTTATCTTTGTTTATTTTAAATCCTGTGACTTTCCCATATTCTTCTACTATTCCCATTAACTTAGGGCCCGTTTCCAGTGGTTCTTTTAAAATAAATACTAAATCATCTGCAAATGCTTGCAATTTGTATTTTTGCCTTTTTATTTCCATACCTTTTATTTCTAAGTCTTGCCTAATATTTCTATATAATGTTAATATAAATGTTAAAATAAATGTTAAAATAAATAGCAATGGGGACAATGTCTTGTGCCTTTTTTATATTAAAATTTTCCATTAAGTCCCCATTAACTATTACTTTTGCCATTTGCTTACAATATATTGCCTTAATCAGGGGTGGGTGCTAACTTACCTCGCTGCCAGTTCAATTCCTCCCGCGCTGTGTAGCTGTGCCATGTGGGTGCACCTCATGGGTGCGCATGTGCTTTGTGCATGCACACATGCGCAGTGGCAAAAAATCTGAATTTTTTTTTAAAAGCCAAAAACAAGATGGCGACACATGCACAGTGCCGGAAACTCTACTTCTGTGCATAAGCAGAAAAAAAAACAGATTTTTTTTTAAAAAAAAGATTCCCCCCCAAAATAAAAATAAAATAAAAGATGGCGGCCTCCACTGACCAGCACTGACTGATCGGGTTTTGTGATGTCATTGTGACATCACCAGTGGGTTGCTACCAGTTTAGGCAAACTGGGAGGAACCAGGAGGAACCCACCTCTGGCCTTAATCATTTTTATAAACTTTTCGCTAACATCCATATATTCTAACTGTTGTATCATAAAGTGCCAATTTACATTGTCAAAGACTTTCTGTGCATCAAAAAAGATCAGCGCCATTTGTTTTTCCCAGTGCACTTCATAATATTCCAATGTGTCTGGTATAAATCTTACATTGTTTTTTATTTGTCTTTTTGGAAGGAACCCATTTTGATCTGGGTGGATAAATTTATTCAGAATCTTTTTAATCTCTCTCCATTATTGATGCAAAAAAATTATAATCTACATTTAGCAATGATATAGGCCTATAGTTCTTTATCTGTGTCAAGTCTGAGTCTTCTTTCGGAATTAAAGGGATATTAGCATCTTTCCAGATGTTTGGTATCTTAGCTTCTAACAAAACCTCATTGTAAACCTCTAACATTTAACAAACTCAGAGTATCCTGTAATTGTTTATATACTTCAATTGGTAGTCCATCTGGTCCTGGGGTTTTATTATTTTTTTGTCTCTTTATTGTCTCTGTAAGCTCCATCATTGTTATTTTTGAATTTAACATATTTTTAATATTATCAATCACTTTCGGTAATTTGGCTTTTTTCAGGTATTGCATTATCCTTTCCTCCGGGATTTTTTCTTTGTCATATAATTTTTCATAGTATTCTTGAATTATTTTCTTTTTAATCTCATTTTGGAATTGTAAGTTTTCTTTTCCATTTTGTAATTTGCTTATCGAGCTCTTCTCTCTCTCTCTTTTCAATTTGTAGGCTAACCATCTTCCTGGTTTGTTCGCATTTTCAAAAAAGTTTTGTCTTGCTCTTTTAATTCCCTGTGCCAATTCTTCTTTTTCTATTAAATTTAATTTGTGTTTTGTTATTTCCATTTGTTTTTTTAAGGTTTCTTTTTTTGGATCCTTTTGCAGTTCCAATTCCAATTTTTTATATTCTCCTTCTAATATTTTTTGGTGTTGTTTTTTTCTTTCTATTCTTTCTCATTATATGATGTTTGTCCATCGTGTTTGAAGAGGACCTTGACATCTAATGGGTTGTGGGCTGTCCATGGTGTGTCCGCAGGTGGCTGGTAAGGAATGTTCTGTCACATGTCGGGCAGACATGTGTGGGCACCATTGTTAAAGCATTTGCAGCTCTGGCTTTGTGGAGTGCTTGTTTCTCTTGTGCTATGGTTGTTCTTCTGTCTTCAAATGTCTGGCAGCCTTAGTGGATCAACTTGCACCATATTGATCTATCTTGTGCCAGGGTATCCCAGGAGGTGGTGTTGATATCCAGGGACTTGAAAGAGGCTTTCAACATGTCTTTGTATAGCTTCCTTTGTCCCCCGTGTGATCGCTTTCCTTGAGACAGCTCACCATGGGGATGCGGGGGTCTGGCATCCCTGCAACATGGCTTGCCCAGCATGTCTGGGCTTTCATCAGCAGGGTGTGAACTGATGGCAGGCCTGCTCTGGAGAGGACTTCTGTGTCTGGCACCTTGTCCTGCCACCAGATCCTCAGAAGTCTGCAGAGGTAGGTCATGTGGAAGTGGTTCAATTGCCTAGCGTGCCTCCTGTATACAGTCCAAGTCTCACTGGCATACATTAGGCTAGTTAGCACTACTGCTCAGTAGACTTTGAGCTTTGTAGCAAGGCTTATTCCATGGCGGTCCCACACATTGGTCAGTAGTCCACCAAATGCAGAGCTTGCCTTGGCGATTCTGCTATTGACCTCGATGTCAATTGTCACTGCGTGGAAGAGGGTGCTGCCAAGGTATGTAAATTGGTCCACTGCTTGCAGCTTTTGTCCCTTCACTGTGATGGTGGGCTCGTGGTGTTGGGCTTTCAGAGCTGGCTGGTGCATCACTTCGGTCTTCTTTGTGTTGATGAGGAGGCCAAAGTTGTCACATACTGCTGCGAATTTGTACGAATTTGTAACATATACAGCGAATTTCTCGCTGTATAGGTTATCACTAAACCTCTAATATATGCTTTAGTTGTATCCCATAGGTTTTGTAGTGAAGTATCTTCTTTTTTTTCATTTTAAAAAAATTCCATTTCTTTTACTGCTGTTTGCATTAACTCTTTCTCTTTAATATAGATTGGTTCAGTGTCCCCTTCGCTGTCACTTTTATAGAAGACCAAGCTGTGTTTTCTGTGGATTGGAGTTCCCTCCCCCGCGCTGGATTGGGGGAGAGACTTCCATGACTTCTTGAGCCACCCATGTATTTTTCTTCAGCTTTGGGGGTGGGGTTTTTTGGCTTCAGTTGGGCTAGGGTTCATGGTACAGATGCCGGCCATGGCATGATGCAATCAGCTGTCTAGTGGCCTTGACAGATTAATAGAGTTGAAAGGGACCTTGCAGGTCATCTAGTCCAACTTCCCACCCAAGCAGGAGACCCTACATTTCTGACAAATGGCAGTCCAGTCTTTTCTTGAAAGCTTCCAGTGATGAAGCTCCCACAATTTCTAAACCAAGCTGTTCCATTTGTTGATTGTTCTCACTGTCAGAAAATTTCTCCTTATTTCTAGGTTGAATCTCTCCTTGATCAGTTTCCATCCATTCCTTGTCTGGTCTTCGGGTGCATTTGTATATAGGTACTTGAGATCTTTATGTCTGACTCTGGGTATGCTTCTTATGTCTCCTATTTGGTGTTTGAGTTTGTTTTCCTTCCCATCCCTCCTTACATCATTATTTGACTATTATTATATTGACTTCTATGGGTTTTTGCTTGTAATTAGGTCCTGAAGATCCTAAAGCTTGGTCACCCTCCCCCCTCAATTTTAGTTTAAAGCCCTCCTGATAAGTTGAGCCAAATATTCTTCAGAAAACATTCTTCCCAGTCTTTGTGAGGTGCAGCCCATCCCTTGCCAAATGCCCATCATAGAGGTAGTAAAGACTATGGTCCAGGAATCCAAAGTTTCTCTTTCATTGGCAGTACAGATGAAAAAACTACTTCTGCATCTAAGTTCTTGACTTTCTTGCCTAGCTGCTCATAATCACTCAATATTGTTTTCAAGTCCTTTTTTGTGTCATTCGTCCCTACATGTAGTAATAGTCCACATGGAGAGAAGTAAGCAGTGGGGTACCACAAGGTTCCATCCTAGGCCCAGTACTCTTTAATATCTTCATAAATGACCTAGATGAGAGAATAGCAGGAGAACTAACCAAATTTGCAGATGACACCAAGCTGGCGGGAGTAGCAAACACCCCAGAAGACAGACTCAAAATCCAGAGGGACCTTGACAGACTCGAACACTGGGCCCAAACCAATAAAATGAAATTTAACACGGAGAAAAGTAAAATTCTATACCTAGGTAAAAAGAATTGTTAATTGTCCTCACTGTTAGGAAGTTTATCGTTAATTCCAGATTGCTTTCTGTTTGATTAGTTTCCAACCATTGCTTCTTGTCCTGTCCTCCGGTGCTTTGGAGAATAATTTGACTCCCTCTTCTTTGTGGCAGCACCTCAAGTACTGGAATACTGCTATCATGTCACCCCTAATTCTTCTTTTCTTTAGATTAGTCAAACCCAAATCCTGCAGTTGTTCTTCATATGTTTTAGTCTCCAGGCCTTCGGTCATCTTAATTACTCTTCTCTGAACTTTTTCCAAAGTCTCAACATCTTTTTTGTAGTATGGTGACCAAAATTGGTTGCAGTACTCCAGGTGTGGTCTTACTAGGGTTTTATAAAGTGGTACTAATACTTCATAGATTTTTGATTCTATGCCTCTGTTTTACAACCCAGGATTGTATTAGCTTTTTTGGCTGCTGCTGCACATTGCTGGCTCATATTTAAGTGATCATCCACTAAGACTCCAAGGTCCCTCTCACAGTTACTGTTGACTTGGTTGATTACAAATGAAGAGAAGATTCAATTAGCAGGCTTCAGTTCCTGAACTATCCCTGCAAAGAAATTTAAGACTAAATGGAGGCATCAGGAGGACTACTACCCTTGCCAAGGGCTGGCAAGAACAGGAACTCAAATTCTCCCATTTAGCTGTCAAATTTTTTTATAAATTCCCTGCAATAGTTTGATTGAAGATTTATCTTCCACTGCACACATCTCCTCACTTTTCTCCTAATATTTGGGCAAATCTAGAAAAGACAATGATAAACTCAAATCACTCTAGAACCACTGTAATTCTAGCAGGATACTTAAATGTCAGGGTGTGGGCTTTCTTCCAAGATTTTACTCACTTGGGTGTTATTACTGAGGATTATCTAAGAAATGATCCCTCCTGGCTTGCTAGAGGCACCAAAAGAAACACCACTGGTTCATAACTGGTCTCCTTGATTTGTAAATATAGCCTCCAAATTTTAGGAGGTAAAGAACCAGGTTTTATATATTATTTTACATACCATTCAGGAAACTCCACCAGTGCTTTAGATTGCATGTGTCACACAAACAAAACTGAGTGGTTTTCAGACATCCAAGCCCATGTGGGGGAGGATAATGACCATCATCACAGTCCATTTTTAAGGCAGATCTGATACTAGGTTATACATACCCCATGATAAGAGGATATTAGCTAACCGAGAAGTGAGATACAATAGAAAGCTTAATTGGGTCAAGACTGGTATCAAGGCATTGCATATACAGGCTCAGACTTGGAGAAAATTCAATTTCCTCCCTTTTTCCTTCAGGTAAAATCTTGACCCCCAATATGCAGATCTTTGTTGTTCACTGAGAAAAAAATTAATAGACAAACTTCCTACTAGAAACTATCAGCAAATAAGTTCAAATTGGTTTGATTCTGATTGTTTATGTAGAAGAAAGTTATTGAGGGCAGCAAATGTGCCAGGCCTTGGGACACCCTACTAGAAAAAATGTTAAAAATCAGGCGTAACTACAAAAAACTCATAGGCTTTCAAAAAGCCTTCTATACAGTTAAAACATGGTCAGATCTGGAAGTTTCAATGAAAGGGACAAATTAAATTTTCTTCTGGAATACGCTATCAGGTTTATTGAAGGAACATAAATTTCAATTTGATATTCTTATTTCAGCCTCAATTTGGGAGGATTTTAATGCAGATCTATTTCCTGATCCTAACCAGAGTGTCTCATACAAACAGATGGCCAATACTTTAGCTGTTCAAAATCTTCCCCCCTCACCTGCCTCCAGTTATCAGAAATCAGGGCTGCTCACCCATATAAATAACACAGGCTGTATTATAATTGGATGGGAAGTTACCATGATAGTCCCCCTATATAAAAAGAGTGCCAAAGGTGATCCCAAAGCTATAAACCAATAAAACCTTATTAAAATTGTGGCTAAAATGAATGCAAAACATCTTCTGAGCAAGACTGGGTAATGGAAAGAAATCTCTTAGTGAACAAGCTGTACTTGTTAGATATCCAGACTGCCTGGTTACAATCAGGTCCTCCATTTAGTCGGGAAAATGGAGACTGCTGATTGGTTGAGCCATCTGACAGCTCCCTATAAAAGGGCTAGCTGTCAGACTGGCTCTCTGCTGGTTCTTGTATATAGTTACAATAAAGAGCTGTTGTCTTGAAGCCTCTCTCAAGCCTCTTCATTTCCAGAACTTAACAACTGTCGACGAAAGTGGGATACTGGAGAAGGCGAAACAAAAGAGCTGAAAGAGACACAGAAGATCCAGCCCGGTGGCAGAAAGATCTGTGGCCATTTTGTGTGGCAAAATTCAAACCGCATAGGCCAAGATGTCAGCGTTCCATCCGCCAACTCCCTTTGATCCAGCGAAGGAGAACTGGGGGTCCTACATGACCCGATTCAGATGTTTCTTGGAGGCCAACGACCTCATCGGCCTGTCAGACAACAGGAAAAGGGCACTCTTCCTTAGCCACTGCGGCCATGAGGTTTTTGACACCACCGAGTCCCTGTCAGAGCCAATGCCAGTGGAGACGGTTCCATGGCAGGTGCTGCAGAACATGCTGCAGACCCACTACGCTCTGGTGCCCTCCAAGATGGTCAGATGGCACAAATTCCGCCAAAGGCTGCAGAAGGAGGGAGAATCAATAAACCAGTACCTAGCAGCACTCTGAAAGGCCGCCACACACTGCGAGTTCAGGGACTTCGATGACACTCTCTTAGATCAACTAATCTGTGGGGTACAGGACCTGCAACTACAGCGGTGATTGCTTGCTAAGTCCAACTTGACATTACAAACAGCCCTGGATGAAGCAAGACCGACCAAGGCATCGAACAAAGAGGCAGACACGCCGCATTGGCGCGCAGTGCCACCGGGACCACAAAAAATGACACCGTCGGTGCATGAGAACCGGTGCCATGAGGACCCCTCTGATGACAGTGCGGAGGAGGTTTTCCAGACGGAACAGTGTCGGGGAGCTGACAACCTGAGATTCAAGCCATGCTTCAGTTGTGGGGGACAGCACCCAAGGGTAACCTGCAAGTACAGGGACACTATCTGCCGCCGTTGCGAGTGGCCTGGGCACCTGGCGAGGGTCTGCTGGGCCGGCCAGCTGTCGGGGAAATGAGCCTTCCCAGACGACAGCCAAGCCGAAGCAAGACGGGCACCGACATGGGAGGCATGGCAGCCCAAGCACCGTGCTGACAACACCAGGGCTCCAGAGACTAATCAGACCAGAATCGGGCAGGCAAGCACCCTTAATCACAAAAAGATCCATGTGACTGTATTAATTGACGGGTCTCCCTGTGAAATGGAAGTCGACACAGGGTCGTCCATTTCCATTATGTCCTGGGTGGCTGTCAAGCAAGCCATCCCAGCATTCCACCAGGGACAACTGCAGAGCCAATCCCTCAAGCTCAGCAACTACCAGGGGAACCGAATTCCCGTGTTGGGCTGGGGGAACTTTCATGTGCGGTTTGGCAAGTTCAATGGAAACCTGCCCCTGACGATGGTTTGTGGGTGCCTTCCTACTCTGCTCAGCCTAGACTAGTTCAATGCCCTGGGCCTCAAAGTGACCGGGATCAACACAGTGTCCAGATGCTGCGCTGATGACCTGCTCTGGGATTTCCAGGATGTCTTCAGTGCCAAGCTCAGCAAGTATGTGGGCACCCCTATTTCATTTAGCCTTGACCCCAAGGTATCCCCCATTAGGCTTAAGCCCCGGAGAGTCCCATTCGCGCTCAAACCTAAAATCGACCAGCAGATGGATAAGCTTATTAGTCAGGGAATCCTAGAACCGGTCTATCACGTGCGATGGGATACTCCCATAGTGACACCGGTCAAGAGTGATGGTTCCGGGCATTCAAATGTCATCACTTGCAATTCGGGGTTAGAATAGCCCCAGGGATTTTTCAAGGCATTATGGAACGCCTATTAATCAAGATCCCTGGGTTGTGCCCTATTTCGATGATGTGGTAATCACTGCCAGCAATAAACAACAATTAAAAGACAGGGTGCGAGAAGTCCTAAGCAGATTCAGGGCTGCCGGACTCAAAGTAAAAAGCAGCAAGTGTCAAATTAGGGTCCCAGAGGTAGAATTCCTGGGGTATCGAATTAACAGGGCAGGCATCCACCCTACCACCAGCAAGGTTAGAGCTATCAGGGAAGCCTCTACTCCCACAAACAAAACTGAGCTGCAGACATTCCTGGGGTTGCTGGGGTTGCGGAGCCAGAGAGAACTTCTACAGTGTCTTCCTTAAGAACAAAGTGACTATGGCTGAACCCCTGCACTGGCTTTTGGCAAAGAAGGCTACCTGGGTCTGGGGGCATGTGGAAGCGGCTGCCTTCATGGCCATCAAGGAACTCCTGTCAGAGGACAGTTTCCTCATTCAATTCAAGTCTTCGTGTGCAATGCATCTCTATTTGGGATCGGGACTATTCTCAGCCACTTACTGCCCAACAGGAGGGGGGCTCCGGTAGCCTATTTTTCATGGACGCTTTCCAGTGCGGAGCGAAACTACAGTCAACTCGACCGGGAAGTGCTGGCTGTGGCGTGACCCACTATCAGGATGTCTTTTATAGTTCCAAAAACCCCTCCCCATGGTATAAGATGGTACTCTACCTGAGGGGAGGCTCCCATACAAATAACATAAACACCAGGAGAGGGTGTTGATCCTTGCCTTAGTCCAAATGATATGCCTAGTCATTGTTGGGGTCATAGTAAAATCAAAGTTGCATCGATGAAATCAATCTGCATGGCCTCGGCCCAGCCCCTGTGGCATCAAAAACACCCACAGAGACCTACAGAGACAATTACAATGACAATGGCAATGGCGTTTGGCAACCTATCTCCGGGAATCACAGCTGGAAAACGTTCCCGAAAGCGCCACAGTGACGAAAATCAAAGCGGCAGCAATTTCAGCACTCGACTTCCAGGCTTCAGCAATGGCAATGTCAGCCCTTGGTATAAAGCGCTCGGCACTCGGCAAACCCACCACAAAGGACAACAGCTGGCAAATCTCCCCCTCAGCCGCCAAAATCATCCAGCTGCAATGCCGGGCCAAGCAGCCCATACGCAGCAAGAAAAAGTTTAAAGGGCGAGGTACGGTCAAACTCTCAGCAACCGAAATTGGCACACTATCCAAGTTCCCCGTCCCTCCTTCCAAAAGCAGCAAATCAGCCCCTCAGTTCGTCAGTCTTCGTTCGATTCATCCTCCAAACCTGCAGTCAGGCCAGCAAACTAGCCCTCACGGCATCAATGTCGCTCCTAAAAAGGGCGACGGTCTTCCCCGAGCGCTGATCGAAATAGGAAGGAGAGGCAGTAACAGCGGGTAAGTAAGTTGACCCTGTAATGCCCGCCTGGTGCCTCACAAGCTCTTATCTCTCCCCGAGGACAAAAATCCACAAGGAGGGGTCTCCCTTTGGCAAAAAGCCTGAGGAAAGTTCAAAGTTTTCAGGGAGTGAGATCTTTCTCCACCATCTTGCCGTGGCTCCTCCCCTTCTCCTACGATTGAAAATAGGTCAATCCCCAAGTTCAGACCTATTTTTAAGCTGCATACTGGGAAATGGTGGTCAGAGCAGATATAGATATCTATTCCTTTCATAATCATTTAATAATTAAAATTTTCACATACTGGCAGAAAATCCATTCAACGGACCCTGACAGCTCCCCAAAATACGCTTAACAGAATAGATAAGCATGGCCCAGCTCAATTCCTGGACCAGACAACTTTCCAAAATTATTTTACAACATGGGTTTTCA
The DNA here is from genome assembly GCA_023053685.1 of Diadophis punctatus similis. Lineage (NCBI taxonomy): Eukaryota > Metazoa > Chordata > Lepidosauria > Squamata > Dipsadidae > Diadophis > Diadophis punctatus. Next base: position 6,030,269 of record JALIGW010000031.1, read on the forward strand.
ATCCAGCATCTACTGTCAATGGCTCCCAGGCAAGGGAAATTTTTAAACAAAGAATCCTAGTTATTAGTGCTAAAACTGATATGGGATTATTGGCTAAAAATAGATCCCTTGGTTGGTTGGCTAAGAATAAAACTATTTTTCAATCTGAAAAAATGCATTTCATTAAGTCTGACACAAATTTTAAGAAGAGGAAAATTTAAGACTTTAAAATTTAATTTTTAATTATAAATTTTAATTAAAAACTTTAATTTTAATACCCAGGAAACTACAGACCAATCAGCCTAACATCAATATCTGGGAAAATACTGGAAAAAATAATTAAAAATCAGAACTCCCATCATCTAGAAACAAACCAAGTAATAACCAACAGCCAACACGGATTTGTTAAGAACAAGTCATGCCAAACCAACCTCATTTCATTCTTCAACACTGTGACCAAATTAGACCAGCGAAATGCAGTAGACATAATATACCTGGACTTTAGCAAAGCATTTGACAAAGTAGACCACAACCTACTCCTTCATAAGCTAGACAAAAGCGGGATAGACAGCTACACTACCAGATGGATTAACAATTGGCTGACCAACCGTACCCAGCGAGTAGTCCTCAATGGGTCTAAGTCCACATGGAGAGAAGTAAGCAGTGGGGTACCACAAGGTTCCATCCTAGGCCCAGTACTCTTTAATATCTTCATAAATGACCTAGATGAGGGAATAGCAGGAGAACTAACCAAATTTGCAGATAACACCAAGCTGGCAGGAGTAGCAAACACCCCAGAGGACAGACTCAAAATCCAGAGGGACCTCGACAGACTCGAACACTGGGCCCAAACCAATAAAATGAAATTTTACACAGAGAAAAGTAAAATTCTACACCTAGGTAAGAAGAATCAAAAATACACATACAAACTGGGCAAAACCACACTCAATAGCAGCGATTGCGAGAGGGATCTCGGAGTCCTGGTAGACAGCCAACTAAATATGAGCCAGCAGTGTGCAGCAGCAGCCAAAAAGGCCAACGCAGTCCTGAGCTGCATAAATAGAGGGATGCAATCAAGGACCAGAGAGGTACTAGTACCACTCTATAAAGCCTTGGTCAGACCACACCTAGAGTACTGCATCCAGTTTTGGTCACCACACTACAAAAAAGACATTGAAACCCTAGAGAAAGTGCAGAAGAGAGCAACCAGGATGATAAAGGGTCTGGAAAATAAAGCATACAAAGAGCGGTTGCAGAAACTGAGCTTGGCCAGTCTGGTGAAGAGAAGGACCAGGGGTGACATGATAGCAGTGTTCCAATACTTGAGGTGATGCCACAGAGAGGAGGGGGTCAGGCTGTTCTCTATGGCACCAGAAAGCCAAACAAGGAATAATGGATGGAAGCTGACCAAGGAGAGATTCAACCTGGAAGTGAGGAGAAACTTTCTGACAGTGAGAGCGATCAACCAGTGGAACAGCTTGCCAGCGGAGGTTGTGAGAGCCCCAACACTTGCGACCTTCAAGGAGAGACTGGACTGCCATCTATCTCAAATGGTGTAGGAACTCCTGCTTGAGCAGGGGTTGGACTAGATGACCTACAAGGTCCCTTCCAACTCTAATAATAAATCTAATCGTTTGTCCCTAAAAAAAATAATCTAAAAGTGTTTATTAGTTTGGTTAGCTTCTCAGCCATATATTTGATTTTTGCTCCTGGGAGACAACATACCTCTCTGGATTGACTATCTGGTCTACAGATAGCTGGTTCTATTGCCTTGAGAACTGAATGTCCTATCACCAACACTCACCTTTTTTTCCTAGGGAGGTTTGGGGTATTTTTCTATCACAGAAGCATTTGATGGTGTTACTTTTTTAGGGACATTTGATGATGGTTTTTTTTCTAAGTGTCTGCATGTTTTCTTCCAGGGAGAGTCCATGAAATTGATTGTTTAGGACCAGAGTGGGTTGGGTTTGGACAGAGGTTTTGTACTAGGTTTGTGCTTTTTTCTATGAGTGACATGTTTCCTTCTTCTTCTTCTTCTTCTTCTTCTTCTTCTTCTTCTTCTTCTTCTTCTTCTTCTTCTTCTTCTTCTTCTTCTTCTTCTTCTTCTTCTTCTTCTTCTTCTTCTTCTCATTATGTTCAATTTGTGCACATTCTTCTTGCAAGGTTTGGAGTTTCTCATTTTGTATGTTGAGTTTCAGAGTAATTAGGGTTTCCTCTAGACCCTTTACTTTTTCTTCTAGTAACTTGATTAGTTTACCTTTGATTCAACCTAGAAATAAGGAGAAATTTTCTGACAGTGAGAACAATCAACAAATGGAACAGCTTGCCTTCAGAAATTGTGGGAGCTTCATCACTGGAAGCTTTCGAGAAGAGACTAGACTGCCATTTGTCAGAAATGTAGGGTCTCCTGTTTGGGTGGGAAGTTGTACTAGATGACCTGCCAGGTCCCTTTCAACTCTATTAATCTGTTAAGGCCAGTAGACAGCTGATTGCATCATGCCATGGCCGGCATCTGTACCATGAACCCTAGCCCAACCGGGCACGCTCATCGGGGTACATCGCTCCATGTAGGTCCATGTAGTTTTAGACTTGGATCAGGAAGTAAGCCATATTATCGGGTCGCTCATCAAACTGCACTGCTAGGGGAAGTGGCAGATGGTCCTCTAACACTAGGACATTTCCAGGCAGCAACCTCACTGCTGCCAGGGGTGCCTGAATGGGGATACTGGTTGCAGCTGGGACTGTGTGTGTTGGTGCCTCCCCCCCTCACAATGGGGGATGGCTGGGATGGGAGGAGCTGTCCCTAGGTGGGGGTGTCCCACTGCCCCAGGTGGTGTTAGCACCATCAACTGAAGGATGGGAGATGCGGTAGGAAATAATTTCATGGCCTCCGTCCTGAGTCCCATGACTGCCACCCTTGGTGAGATGACTCCCCAGACCTCCAGCCTGCTGAACTTCTCGCTCAGCTGCTCCATCAATGGACTGTGAGCTGCAGCTGGAACTTCCACTTGACTGGGTCCTCCCACTCGGCTGGTCACCTAGCCTTCCACTTGCTCCCCTGGGTCACCCTGATTCCAAGGGGGGATAGGTTGATCCTCTGCTTCTGCTGCCTTCCCCACGTGGCTTGCCCACTGGGTCTTGGGCCTGAACAGGGTCCCTCCATCGCTCTCTCCTATTTTAGCATGGGCTGTTGCTCTGGCTTCTAATCCCTTGTTTGGGGCATGCACTGGCCACTTACATCCCAGCTTTAGCCACCACCAGAGTCTCTCAAGAGGAGGCTTCCCTTGGCTTCCGCCCCCTTTCCATTCATTTGTCGGTTGCCAACATCTCAAAACTGCAAACCTCCTGGTGGAGTCCAGGTAGGCTGCTACTTGCAGAGCTGGTTTAATGTCAACTGTCCAATTGGCAAATCCAGAAAAAGAAACTTCTGGGACATTATTTTACCAAGAAAACAAACTTTACTGAATAAATCCACACTGACACAGAAGAAGTGAAACAAATTCTGGGCTTCTGATGAACATAGTTCATCCCCCCCCTTTTCCCCACAGGCCACCCATAGTCTTTACATTCAACAATCACTTCTGTTCATTTTGTTATGGGAACTGGCTGGCCCTGCTGGGTCATCTGCTTGGGGTATCCTTGAGGGGGAACAATGTCTCACAGGAACCGACAATGCTTGGATGCCATCCCCCCCATCCTTGCATTCCAATCCACCACCACCCTATTCTTTGTCAAGCTGCAAGCGAAGCAGAATATAGGTGAAAGTTTGAGTCAGTCTTGACAGAGCCTATCTACCTGCTCTTCATTCCATCATGTTCACCAGATCTGCTAAGTGAAACTCCAACTCTGCTTATGAACTTTCTTCAGCTCTTCTTTGCTTCATAGATTTGTGAAGGTCATAAATGTGAGGAGTGATCATAAAGAATCATAATCTTTGTGATCATAAAGAAGATCATAAAGTGATCATAAAGAAGAGCCAAGGTGGCGCAGCGGTTAGAGGCAGGTACTGCAGGCCACTTTCGCTGACACTGATCCGCAGGTCAGCGGTTCAAATCTTACCGGCTCAAGGTTGACTCAGCCTTCCATCCTTCCGAGGTAGGTAAAATGAGGACCCAGATTGTTGGGGGCAATGTAAATATACATTGCTTATTGGTGTAAACCGCTTAGAGAGTGCTTGCACTGTGAGGCAGTATATAAATCTCACAAATAAATACAAATAAATAAAGTTAATTTTTCATAGCCTTTGAACTGTGAACAATTGCTATATGAGGCAGCTATATGAACTACTTGTAGCTTGCAATCATCACAATGTCCAGGTGAATATTACAATCTACAGTCTATCCCTTTACCTCCCTCTCATATGCCCACCATCCTCTATGACTGTCTATAGTTATGGCTGCTTTAATTGATTTGAAGAGATATACGTTGTACATAATCTTGCATGTTGCAAAAAGCTCTTTGAAATATTTGAATAATATGCATTTTTAATTAAATGCTTAGTTGCAGCAAACTTGATACTGGGTGACCTTTGCACAGGTTCGCCTGGTGCACCAATTGCAACCCTACTTGGATCAGGAGGCTCTTCTCACGGTCACTCATGCCCTTATCATCTCACGGCTTGATTATTGCAATGCGCTCTACATGGGGCTACCCCTGAAGAGTGTTCGGAGACTACAGTTGGTCCAGAATGCAGCTGCGTGAGCTGTTGTGGGTGCGTCCAGTTACACTCACACTACACCAATCCTTCGCAAGCTGCACTGGCTTCCTATTGGTCTCCGGACACAATTCAAGGTGTTGGTTATTACCTTTAAAGCCCTACATGGCTCAGGGCCAGATTATCCCCGAGACCGCCTTCTACCACATACCTCTCAGCGACCGGTAAGATCCCACAGGGTTGGTCTTCTTTGGGTCCCGTCAGCTAAACAGTGTCGGCTGGCGGGCCCGCGGGAGAGGGCCTTCTCTGTGGCTGCCCCAGCTATTTGGAATCAGCTACCTCCCGAGATCAGCACTACCCCCACTTTATTGGCCTTCTGGAAAGCCATAAAGGCCTGGCTTTTCCGACAGGCCTGGGACCATTGACTTCTGGCGATGACGAACGAGGTCGGCCCGTGAATGTATGGATGACTGAAATTATTTTAAACTGAAAATGTATTTTTAATCTATTTTTAAAATGCCTTTATATTGATTATATTTGTTCCTGTTGTGAGCAGCCCAGAGTCCCTAGGGCCGTGGTGGCGAACCTATGGCACGCGTGCCAGAGGTGGCACGTGGAGCCATAGAAGCCGGCACGCGAGGGTTCCCACCGGCAAACCGGAAGTGCGAAAAAACGCACTTCCGGTTTGCCGGTATGCTGTTTTTTGCACTACGGAGGGTTCAGGGAAGCTCCCTGAAGCTCCGGAATGCAAAAAAACTACAAAACGGACAAACCGGAAGTGCACTTTTCCACACTTCCGGTTTGTCCGTTTTGTAGTTTTTTTGCATTCCGGAGCTTCAGGGAGCTTCCCTGAACCCTCCGGAGTGCAAAAAACAGCATACCGGCAAACTGGAAGTGCGTTTTTTCGCACTTCCGGTTTGCCGGTTTCGTCGTTCCAGGCTCCGGTAAGCCTTTGTGTGGGGGTGGGTGGGTGTGCGCATGCGCAGGGGGCAGCATGGGGGGGTGTTGTGCGCATGCGTGGGGGGGGAGGGAATGGGTGTGGGCACGCGAGCGCGCGCGCGCGCGAGTGCGCCCCTCCCTTTTTGGCACGCGAGCCGAAAAAGGTTCGCCACCACTGCCCTAGGGAGTTGGGCGGCATAGAAATATAATTAATTATATTTTAATTATTGCTTTTATTTTGTAATGGATCTAATATGTTGTGAGCTGCCCTGAGTCCCTAGGGATTGGGCGGCATAGAAATCCATTAAAATAAATAAATAAATAAATAAATAAATAAATTAAATAAATAAATAAATAAATAAATAAATTGTCCCAGCCATAAATTTCCTTTTTTCTATGTATAATTGTATACATTCTTTTACCTACAGCACAGTTCTGCAAAAGGACCCAAATCCACAAGAATAAAATTTCTTATCAAAGCATAACTTTTTGAGTTGTAAAAAAAGGTATCTACTTGTTTTACTAATCTGTAACATGTTACCTATAATTCACTTGTAATTGTTAGCACTTACAGAAAATGTATATTCATCAAACATAGTTATTTCCTAGATTCTTCCATGATAAAAATTAAGGTTTATATACACTTCCATCCAGATACTGATTTGCCAATGACAATTGTTTTATATAATCACCAGATCTTATCTGTACTGTGGAATTCTTTCATTGATGGAAAAGGGGGGATATAGGTGGACATGTGTATGTTAGATAAGCAGAGAAAGGTGTGATGTAGTGGGTTAATGGCAGAAATCAACAAAGAAGATGAAGCATTGTTTTATGGCTAATGTCTCCTTGATACACAATACCCAGAACAAAGGAGTTAAAACACATTTTGTTTAAGGCACTCTAGAAAAAAGACAGTAAACCATCAACACATTAGTTCTTAGTCCATTAGATCTATATCCAGAAAAGAATTCAGAATAATAGGACAATTGCTGATGATATAGCATTGTTAGATGTCTCAAAAGTGGAGTCCAAATGAGCAGATCCAGCTGACTTTCTGCACAAATAAAAGTGGATAAAGTGAACCACCTGCAGTTCTGATTTTGAAGGCAGAGAATAAGGTACTACAGAACAAGATTCAACATGTTCTCCTCAAGGGGAGAATCCCCTCCCCTTGAGGAGCTTAAATGTTTCGCCAATTTCAACTCCCTGTTAAACCAAAGAATTGATTTGGTTCTGTTAGGGAAAAAAAGGGACATTTATTTATTTATGAAGTTAACAAAATCAGACTGTTGCTACATTTTTCAGATTAGTCAAAGTTTAATATCATCATATGTTGGGAAGACCTCCAGACCCATTCAGAACGTTCATCAAACAATGAGACTGAACTATTTTAATATATCTTCTACCCTTGCAGAGATTTGTGTATCCAACACCTAAAGCAGGCTATTCTATATCTTGACCAAACAATGAAGTGGAATGACTATAATGTCTGTCCTGAAACAATAGGGAGCAAGGTCCAGAGACTCTTGAAAGAGGAAGGGGGTGAAGGGAGATATACTAAAAACAACTATGAAGGTTCATTGCATTATACTGCAATTTGAAGGGCCCCATTTTATAGCTCCTCTCCAGATCAACAGTATCTCTTTTTGAGAACGATCCTCACAATGAAATGCTAGTTGAAACAATAGTCTTCCCAATAGATACCATTAAATACAATGAAATTTATACAAAAAAGTATTGTTCTGTCAGGTTTCTTCCCAAATAATACCGTACCACTAACAGCTTATATTAGTTCCTGGAGGCAGGTGTGTGTGTGTGTGTGTGTGTGTGTGTGTGTGTGTGTGTGTGTGTTAACCACAGATTTGTATAGAAAAATCTTATACCCAAAACCATCATAGATTAGTCAGGAAGTTAAAATGCTTTGTTCCCCCAGAAGGACTGACTGTTCCTTCACATGTCCATCTAAAATTATCTTTAAAAACCTAAAATATAATGTCATTTTCTTTGTTTTAGAAAACCCAGAATGTAAAAGTACCTACCTGCAAATGCCCTGCAGCCATTTCTAAAAGAAAGCTGGAGAGGAGAGGAGAGGAGAGAGAAATGGCTTTTTACTAGGACTGTGCAAAGCTTCCACAAAGCTTCCAACAAAGCTGCCCTTTAAAGGTGCTTTGCAGAGCAGTGTTGCCCAGCCTCCTTCTTCTAAAGAGGGAAGTGAGAATCTCATATTGTTTCACTTCCTGTTATACTAAACCTGAGCATAAACCTCCTGTGGTTCTTCCAGTGACTACAGGAAGTAGCTTCCATGGCTGTATAATACACAGGAGGAAGCCCCTTCCAGAGTTCCTGAACATTCCACAGGAAGAAATCAACAGAACATGAACACAAAAATAGTAATTCAGTATTGTATATTGTGGGTTGTGTGGCCTTCCAGTGTGGAAGGTTTTGCTATCCCCACACACTCAAATCCATTATTCTTCATACACATGCATTTCAATTTATTGGAATGCAAATCAAGAGTCCATTCACATTTTTACACTACAGTGATTACTGTCATATAATGTTAATATATTCGTGGATATTGAACCTACGTCATGCAATAGAGCAGTGGTTCCCAACCTTTTTGTGATTGAGTAACACTTTGAGGTCCCGTACAGTCGCCGCGTACCACCTGGTTCCAGAGAAACTAAATTCGATCAGATATCACTTTATTTCCATAATTGTACCGTTCCTTTTTTGGCCCCACGCCGCTGGGACCAGGTGGGTGGCGTGTGGCAACAGTTGCAAATCGTTGCCAGATTATCTTGTGTTAGACAGTATTTATTTATTTATTTATTTATTTTGGTATTCTTTTTTAAAATTTTTTTTTATTATTTTTCTTCATTAAACATCTGAATATTTTGATACAGATCTACACCCGTTTTTACAACATTGTTATATCTCAATTATGCACATTAAATCATAAATTTACTGTCTCTTCTGTCTTTGTTTTCTTCTCACGTTGTCACACAGTCTTTCCTCTTTTTTTTTAGTCCAGTTGTACCATCTAGTCCATGTTTTGTAGTATTCTGAGTTGCATTGTCCTTTGAGTTGAATAGTCAGCATGTCCATTTCAGCACATCTATATATTTTGTCCATTAGTATATTTTCTGGTGGGATTTGATTGTCTTTCCAATATTGTGCATATGTTATTCTTGCCGCAGTTGTAATATGTAGTATTAAATATTGTATATATTTTGGATGTTGTTTTTCCATTATCCCCAGAAGGAAAAATTCTGGGGTGAATTCCATTGTTCTCTCTGTAATTTCTTGTAACCAGGCATGCACCTTTTTCCAGTATTTATTTTGGTATTCTTATATGCCGCCCAACTCCCGAAGGACTCAGGGCGGCGTACAACAGAGAAAAATACAAGAATAAACCAAATATTAAATATTAATTAAAAACAGATATAAAAATTTAAAAACACAGTATAAAAAATATTGAACAACCATTCAACAACCATACATACTTGGGGGTGAGCTCGAGTGGATTAAGCTCTACCCCCAGCCTGCAGGAAGAGCCATGTCTTAACGGCTTTTCGGAAGGCCAGCAGGGTGGGGATAGTTCGGGTCTCTGGAGGCAGTTGGTTCCAGAGCGCCGGGCCTGCCATAGAGAAGGCCCTCCTCCTAGGGCCCGCCAGCCAGCATTGCTTGGCCGACGGGACCCGGAGGAGGCCAACTCTGTGGGCCCTAACCGGTCGGAGGGAAGTATGAGGCAGAATGCGGGCCCGGAGATAACCTGGCCCTAAGCCATGAAGGGCTTTAAAGATGGTGATCAACACCTTTTATTTATTTATTTATTATATATTACGGTTTTCTTATATGCCGCCCAACTCCCGAGGGACTCAGGGCGGCGTACAACAGAAAAAAGATACAAGAATCACCAATAATAAACGTTAAATTAAAAACAAATATAAAAATTAAAAATTCATATTAAAAAAACCATCCAACAATCAGACATACCCGGGGGAGAGCACAGATGGATTAGGCTCTACCCCCAGCCTGCAGGAAGAGCCATGTCTTAACAGCTTTTCGGAAGGCCAGCAGGGTGGGGATAGTTCGGGTCTCTGGAGGCAGTTGGTTCCAGAGTGCCGGGCCCGCCACAGAGAAGGCTCTCCACCTAGGGCCCGCCAGCCGGCATTGCTTTGCCGACGGGACCCGGAGGAGGCCAACTCTGTGGGCCCTAACCGGTCGGAGGGAAGTATGAGGCAGAATGCGGTCCTGGAGATAGCCTGGTCCTAAGCCATGAAGGGCTTTAAAGATGATGATCAACACCTTGAATTGGACCCGGAGACCGATGGGCAACCAATGCAGCTGGCGGAGTATAGGTGTCACGTGGGTGTACCTAGGCACACCCACCGCAGCATGTGCAGCTGCATTTTGCACCAACTGAAGTCTCCGGATACTCTTCAAGGGTAGCCCCATGTAGAGCGCGGAGACCGATGGGCAACCAATGCAGCTGGCGGAGTATAGGTGTCACGTGGGTGTACCTTGGCACACCCACCACAGCACGCGCAGCCGCATTTTGCACCAACTGAAGTCTCCGGATACTCTTCAAGGGTAGCCCCATGTAGAGCGCATTGCAGTAGTCCAAACGGGAGGTGACAAGGGCATGAGTGACCGTGAGTAGAGCCTCCTTCTCCAAGTATGGCCACAACTGGTGCACCAGGCGAACCTGTGCAAAGGCCCCCCTAGCCACAGCAGAAAGATGATGATCCAATTTTAGCTGTGGATCTAGGAGGACCCCCAAGTTGCGGGCCTGATTCGAGGGAGTCAGTTTCGCTCCCTCGAAGACCAAGGAGGGACAGTTGTCATAGTCCTTAGGAGGCAGTATCCACAGCCACTCAGTCTTGTCAGGATTAAGTCTGAGTCTGTTCCTCCCCATCCAGATCTTAATGTCATCCAGGCACCGGCACATTACATCAACTGCCTCAATGAAGTCAGACGGGGTGGTGATGTACAGCTGGGTGTCATCAGCGTACTGATGGAAACATACCCCATGTCTGCAAATGATCTCCCCCAGCGGTTTCATGTAAATGTTAAACAGGATGGGCGAGAGAACCGATCCCTGAGGCACCCCACATGATAGGGGCCTAGGGGACAATCTCTGCCCTCCTGCTAACACCGACTGCATCCTATCGGCGAGATAAGAGGAGAACCACCGCAAAACGGTGCCTCCCACTCCCAACTCGCCGAGACGATGCAGAAGGATACCAGGGTCGATTGTATCGAAAGCCGCTGAGAGGTCAAGTAGCACCAGGATGGAGGAGTTCCCCCCATCCCGGGCCCACCAGAAATCATCCATCAGAGCGACCAAGGCAGTTTCTGTACTGTAGCCGCGCCTGAAGCTCGACTGATAAGGATCTAGATGATCTGTTTCATCCAGGAGCTGCAGAAGCTGAGTCACCACCACCTTCTCCACAACTTTCCCTAAAAAAGGTAAGTTGGAGACTGGACGATAGTTCTTCAAGTCAGCTGGATCCAGGGAAGGCTTCTTCAGGAGGGGTCGCACCACCGCAGCTTTTAACGACTGCGGTACGGATCCCTCCCTCAAAAAAGCAGTGACCACCGCCTGGATCCAGCCGCGTGCCACCTCCCTGCTGGCCGAGACCAGCCAGGAGGGGCACGGGTCCAATAAACAGGTGGAGGTACCCATCGCTCCCACAGCCCTGTCCACATCCTCGGGAGAAACAGGCCCAAACTCTTCCCATAATGGTGGACTAAGACTTGCCCCTGTCAACTCTATGGACTCTGCCCTGCCAGAGTCCAGGTTCCACCGAATCTGAGCGACTTTATCCGACAGAAACTCAGCGAATTCCTCAGCTCTGCCTTGTAAGTGTTCCTCGCTCCCCCCTTTTGCAAGGAGGGAGCGAGTCACCCTAAACAAGGCGGCTGGACGAGAATCTGCGGACGCAATAAGAGCAGAAAAATAGGATCGTTTTGCCGCCCTTATCGCCACTAAATAAGATCTGATGTAAATTCTTAATAGTGTTCGGTCAGACTCGGTTTTTTTGGCCCTCCAGCAGCGCTCCAGACATCTCTTCTGGCGTTTCATCTCCCGGAGCTCCTCGGTAAACCAGGGAGCTTTCCGGGATCCACTGCCACGGAGAGGTTGCTTAGGCGCAATTCGGTCTAAGGCCCCTGATGCTGTGGTGTTCCAAGCAGCCACCAGGGAATCAGCCGAATTGTGTACCAGGGTTTCAGGTATTTCCCCAAGTTTCCTCTGGAATCCTTCCGGCTCCATTAGGCGCCTGGGGCGGAACCACCTAGTCGGTCCCGCCTCCCTGTGGGGGAGGAATGGGGCTGTGAAATCTAACCTCAGTAGGAAATGATCTGACCATGACAGTGGGGTGATGACTATGTCCCTTTTCTTCAGATCATCTCTCCACTGCCCCGAGAGAAAGACTAGGTCGAGCGTGTGACCACCCTCATGAGTCGGACCCTGGATTACTTGGGTCAGGTCCATGGTTGTCATGGAATCCATGAACTCCTGAGCTATCCCAGAGGTTTCGCCAGCAGAAGGCAAGTTGAAGTCCCCCAGCACCATAAGCCTAGGGAACTCAACTGCCAAGCCGGCTACTGCCTCGAGCAGCTCAGGCAGGGCCTTACTTACGCAGCTGGGAGGCAGGTACATTAAGAAAAGGCCCACCTGAACCCCTAAGTCCAACTTCAGAAGGAGCGTCTCACACCCAACAATCTCCGGGGCAGAGATCCTACGAGGATGCAGATTTCTGTGTGTTATTATTGCCACTCCTCCCCCCCTTCCCTGGGGTCGAGAATGATGCTGCACCGAGAAACCGGCTGGGCATATCTCGGAGAGTGCTACTCCCCCCTCCTGCCCCAGCCAGGTCTCGGTAACACACACCAGGTCTGCCCCCTCCTCTGTGATTAAATCACGTATCAGGGGGGCTTTGTTGATAATTGACCTGGCGTTAAGCAGCAGCATCCTGAGCCCAGGGCCCTGAAAACCCTGGTTGCCAGGTATCCGGGTTGAGCAAGATGGAACCGGATCAGAGGGGCCAGAACAAGGGATCGCTTGTAAACAGCGAGGTCTTATTCCCCGAGAGCGGCCCACCCCTCTGCTCCCGCCATATCTGCCTCTTCCCATTATGACCGAGATGTTCCGGCTCTCGTCCCCACCAGAGACCCTCCCCCCCACCGCTGGTCTCCCTCCCTCCCTGCAGGCATATACATACCATTCTCACTAGCCCGGGCGACTGAGCCCCGCCCCCCCTGCTTCTGTTTCCACACTCAGCAGAGAGGGACGGAAACCCAGCCCCCGGCTTCTCCATTTCTACCAAATCTTTCAGTCTACACATACACCCTTATCAATCATCCTCCTACTCAGTCACACCAGTCACACCACTTCTGGGGTAAAAATTAGAAACTGATTATAATTGCTAAAAGTCCGTAGAAAGAACATATAGGCAGGTTCCGGTCTGGGATAGCTTAGTTCTGTACATCTGTACCAAGGCCCACGATCGTCGATGTAAGGTTCCAGATGTTCATATAGTTGATGTTCATATAGTTCATATAATTGATGTTCATATAGTTGATGTTCATATAGTTGATGTTCATATAGTTGGGATAGACAGGTATAAAGTGCATAAGAGTAATAGTGTAAACATTTTTGTGAAGTAAAAAATAACTAACTAAAAATCGTTCATGATCCCGAAAGTGTTCGCGTACCACCTGGAAGGCCCTCGCATATCACTAGTGGTACACATACCACAGGTTGGGAACCACTGCAATAGAGGGAGAAGCCCATATTACACATTTTATTTATCTATTTTATTCATAATATTTATCTGGCCACCCATCTCATGGAAAGTGATTCTGAGCAGCATACAACAATCCAATAAAATAGTAGATTCAGCTTTCTCTTTACCCATTTATACCCCCAACACAATGAAGTTAACCGGCTCCTTTAAAACATTGTTTGTGTAGTTTTGTAAATATTAAGAAAAATCTTTCATTAAATAAGACTCAACGTTTTATGCCAGAGTTATTACAAGTAACTAATATCCATTTCAGCATTTTTTTAAAATTGTCAGTAATAAAGTAATTTATTTATTTTGGTAATAAAGAATACCATAGATTTGGATTCCATTCCGCTTTTAATTCAAATTGTAAACAAAAGTGGGGAAGAGGTCAGGATCTAGCTCTGTGGCACTTACCTTGATACCTCACTCAACTTTAATATATAATCATTAATAAACATGCCATTTGTAATTATTTATGTTATATATTATATTTGTATTCTGTTCATGTTATGAGTGACCCAGATTTGTTCTGGAGTTGGGTGGGGCCAAAATCAAATACATAAATAAATGAATTTTATGAACCAGCTGTGAATTCACTTTATTATTATGCCAAATACTTCACATCCAACTTTCTAATTTTGTTCCATGCAACAGATGTTTTGCTGAAATAAAGAGGTCTAACACTGTCATAATTGATTAAAGCTTTAGGTTAGATTGAGATTAGTTCGAGCAAGCCATTTTAAGAAATCCAGGCCAACTTCTGCATTGTTCTCTCTTTTTTTTTTTCAAAAAAGTTTTATTAGTACAAAATTACATAGATAATAGCTAAACATTAAATAGAAAGTACAAACATTTTTTAAATTTTTCTCCCCCCTAACCCACCCCCTTCCTTCCCCCCCTCCCCCCCGGACTTCCCAGAGAGAGTACAGGGCATAATATCAATAAAATAAATTTAAATTAAATTAAAAATTTTTTTAAAAAAAACTTCAACTCCAAATTGTACACTAATAAAAGATTCCTTCCTCCTCCTTTCAATCATCTACCCTTCACAACATTTCTTCACTGTTAACTAAGAATTAAATGATTATTACATAAATGATGACTAAGTATTAGATGCAAAAACTTTAAACTTCATCATAAAATCAATCAGTATATAAATAACATACTATTACTATATATCAGATTATAAGCACTAATTCCAAACTTTAAATAACCTTCTTCCCAAGAAAAAAGAAAAAAATGTTAAATCTAATTGTAATATTTTATAACTGAATAGATAACAATTCCAAATCTTTCTCGCAATTAAATAAAACTTAAATAGATATTACACAGAAAGTAACTAAATAATAATACAAAAACCTTAAACTTCATCATAAATTCAACATAATAACATAACATAGTAACATAATATTACTATATATTAAATTATTAGCTTCAGAAAAGTTCTAAATCTTTAAAAAAAAATTAATAGTACTTTGAATAAGCCCAAAAAAAAACAAAAGAAGAAAAAAGAATGCAAGAAGTAAAGAAAAAAAATTAAGGAAAGAAGGGAAAAAGAAAAGTACAGTCATATTAGCAACCATCTGTCCAATAAACTTCAACGCTGCATCTTCTTGTATCTTGATGATGGTTGCATCTTTTTGTAACTTGATAATTTTGTAGTTGTCAGCTCGCCTCCCATCTGACCCCGATCTTCCATCTCCTTTTCCACACTGTAGACATCTGTCTGGCTCTGCCAATCATTTGAATTCTGCAAATCTGTTTCGATTTGAACAGGAAGGGATGGCTTTCCCTCCTCCTCCTCTTTTGTTTTCATGCATCTTTCCTCTGGAATCTTGGATATATCAGCCTTTAAGACGTTGGCGTAAAATTCAATAGCTTTCTTTGTTGTATTAAGCCGATATCTTTTTCCCAGAAATTTCACTGCGACTCCTGTTGGTGCTTCCCATTTGTATTGTAAATTTAACCTTTTAAATTCATCAATCAGAAAAGTATAATCTTTTCTGGCTTTGAGCATTTTAGAGGGAATTTCTTTCCATATCATTAGTTCCTGGCCATTCACCTGAAGGTTATTCTTAAACGTCACCTGTATAATCCTATTCCGTAAGGCTCTTGTAGTAAAATATATTACAATATCCCTTGGTAGGTGTTTTTGTTTTGCATACCAATGCTTCTGCATTGTTCTCTAAGTGCTTATTGCTCAATCTGTTTATAATTGGTTCTAAAATCTTCCAAGATACAGATGACAGAAAAGTTGTCTACAGTTAGCCACATTGTCTTTTCTCTCACCATTTATCTATTTCTTCTCCAGTCATTTATAATTTCTTAAAGAATGGAAGTTTCAGTTATACCAACAGCTACTTTCTACAGAATCCTAAAATGCTTTCATTTCAGCTTTAACACTCGGGGTAACCTAGAAATGTTTCCTGAATATGCTTCCATCACAGGCTTCAACTCTTATTACCATATTTTCTGGAGTATAAGACGCACCAGATTATAAGACGCACCTTAGTTTTGGGGGAGGAAAACAAGGAAAAAATGTTTTCTAACCAAAACCCATTAAAAGTCTTCTACTTACAGTGGCCAGAAGTAAAACAAGCCCCAAAGTGATAAGCAAAAGGAATTTCAGCAGGTATATCCTGCTTATCATCTGGTCATCCCACATAAAAGTCATTCAAACAAGCAAAAGATTTATTTAGGATATCTTTTTCAATAAATTATGCCTAGATATAGGGACCTTGACAGGGACCTTTACAGACAAGGAAAGGAGAACTTTCCTATGGTACTTTTTTTCACTAAAAGGAACTTCATTCTGATTAAAACTGCCATAAACATGCTGCTGCAGCATCCTGCCGCATACCTCCCTACGACCGGTCAGGGCCCACAGAGTCGGCCTACTCCAGGTCCCATCGACCAAACAATGTCGGTTGGCGGGGCCGAGGGGGAGGGCCTTCTCTGTGGGAGCTCCCTCCCTGTGGAACCAGCTTCCCCCGGAGATCAGGATTATCCCCACCCTGCTGGCCTTCCGGAAAGCAATAAAAACCTGGCTCTTCCGGCAGGCGGGGTGAAAGCGAGACAATACTCTTTTAACTTTTGTATGTTTTTAATTATTGTATTTTATTGTATTTTATATTGCTGTAATGGATCTGAATATGTTGTGAGCCGCCCAGAGTCCCTAGGGAGTTGGGCAGCATACAAATCCATTAAATTAAATTAAATTAAATTAAATTAGTTGTCTAGTTCTTAAAATTATCAGACACTGCAGTGGCTGCTAAAAGAAAATACTGTAAGTAGATTTGCAAATGTTGGAGAGAAGAGTTATAAACATCCATACTATGTTTTCTTCTTTAAAAAAAGTAAATACTTCTGAGGAATATTTCTGCTTCTTTCCAGTACACTAAAGCAGATATAGGAATAATAAGAATCAATAAATAAGATGAGAAGTAGTATTCTGCTATTTAAAAGAAGATACAAAAGCACTGGGCCTCTTCAGATCAAGCATTTATTTTAAAAAGCTGCTTCATTTTGTTAAGTTGTCTAGAACAATAATAAAGTAGTCTTTAAAAAATAAGTCTAATAATTTGAACATTTTATAGACATTTATAGTTATTGCCTTACCTCCTTGCCAGCAGTTCACCTCCCCAATTTGCCTCCGTGCAGCTTTAGTTTCACTTTCATTTTACCATGTGGTAGCCTCTCAGCTGTCTGTCGGGAGGCTGATTCTGACCTGCCTGTGCTAATCGGGCTCTGGCTGTTTGCTGCAGAGGTAAATTGATGGGTGGCAGAGACCAAAGGGTGGGGGTGGCTGGGTGGGGCTACATTCGATGCATAAGACGCACCCAAGTTTTCACCCTCTTTGGGGGGTAAAAAGGTGCGTCTTATACTCCGAAAAATACGGTACTTCATTTTGCTTTTCAAGGTGTCTTGGTGGAGCAGATAGCCTTGAACAGCTAAATTCTGATTCTATCTAGTCTTTTATTTTACCATATAGAAATAAGTTGGTTTTCTTGTTCTTAGCAACTTTCTTTCCCTATCCTTTTCTGAGCCTTAGCTTTCTTGCCCCTGTCTGTATAGTTGTAGGCTACTGTATGTCCTCTTCCTTGAGACCCTGGCTCTCTTTCCATTAGACATGCAACTGATTTGTTTTTTCACTAAACTGTCACCACAATGGCTTCTTCTGCTAGCCCCCATTTTTCTCTCTCATTGTATTGCTTTTTCTTATTATTGATATTTAATATTCTTTTTAGGAATTCCATCTTAATGTCAGTTGCTTTTCCAATTAACTTTTCCTGCTGTGGAATCTTTATTCATTGTTCTGAATTTATATAAAATCTCTTTTTTGATACCCAAAATATATTTTTGAGAAAAGAAACTTTAATTCTTCTTTAAAATTAAAGCTCCAGTATTCCATGTGATCATGATCTCTTTCTCCAAATGCTCCTAAAATTCTGGGATTTACTTGACTAAATCTTCCCTGTTGGTTAGCTTCTGGTCAAATATACCTGATCATTTCCCCTTTTCTCTTTCCACCTAAAGAAAATGTTGCATACAAGACTAGCCAGATATTGTCTGGAAAGACCATATTTAGCAGAATTAATATCTTAATTATCAAGAAAATTTAAATATTCCAAAGTCCATGCTTCTGCAAATTGTTTTTGGAGTTAATTGTTCAGTCGTCTTGGTTGGGTGGGTTTTAACATTTTCTGTCACTCATATTGCTTTTATATGTTCTTCTATTTATTGTAATCCAGATGTTATTTTCAACTTTATTGAACAGTGCAATTGCTATTCCCTTTTTTACTGCTCATGAGACTGATCACATCAGATCTCTGAAGTACCTAATAAACTGTACTTGCCTTCTTGTGATAAGAATTTAAGGTCATCTTATTTTCTATAATGTGAGCATCAGCAAATAGAAAATTAAGGTCATGAATTTCATAATCTCATATTCTATCTTTCTGACTCACATTTCATTGTGCAGTTCACAATGTCTGAGCTCTTTAGCTTACTTTTACTCAGTCACTCTCAAAGAACAGGGTAGTCACCCTAATCAAACTCTCCATGTTTTAGCAAAAACATTTTTCCACGTGAGGTGTTGCTACAGTAATAGAAAGGCTCATATTTCCTTTATTTTTATTTTTTTTATTTTTATTTTATTTTTTGTGTTCTTATATGCCACCCTACTCCCTGGGGACTCAGGGCGGCGTACAACATGTCAAGAACAACTAAACAATATAAAAGTTTAATAACAATTTAAAACAGAATTTAAAAAACAAAAACATACAAAACCATACATACATGGGGGAGACCTAAGATGTGAAATTGTCTCAAAACCCTGCCTGCAGTAAGAGACATGTCTTAATGGCATTTCGGAAGGCCAGCAAGGTGGGGATAATTTGGATCTCTGGGGGTAGTTGGTTCCAGAGAACAGGGCCCCCCACAGAGAAGGCCCTCCCCCTAGGCCCCGCCAGCCGACATTGTTTGGTTGACGGGACCTGGAGGAGACCCACTCTGTGGGACCTGACCTGTCGAAGGGAAGTATGAGGTAGGATGTGGTCCCGGAGGTAACCTGGTCCTAAGCCATGTAGGGCTTTAAAGATAATAATCAACACCTTGAATTGCACCCAGAGATCAATGGACAACTAGTGCAGCTGGCGGAGTATGGGTGTTACGTGGGTTTATCTTGAGACACCCACCACAGCACACGCAGCCGCATTTTGCACCAGTTGAAGTCTCCGGATACTCTTCAAGGGTAGCCCCATGTAGAGCGCATTATAGTAGTCCAATCGAGAGGTGATTGTTTTAGTTTTCTTTTCAAGCTCTCAGATTAGCTACTTTTATTTAAAATATTTTCCCATATGACCTTCCCATTAAACTTTTCCAATGAACTCCATCAGCTCATGTTAGATGTCCCTGATTGTTCATTTGTTGGCTGCCTTATACCCCATTTACAGTCTCTGCTTAATCAGGAAACTCAAGCTGCTGTCACAGTCATTGCTTCAATTAACCTCTTCCTCAGCCTGAATACAGTAATATATTAGTGATTTTTTTTTAATTGCAGAGAACTCTTAAGTGTAAAAATAAGGCCAAACTAAACTAAAAGAAAAATGAAATGCACTATTGGTCAATGTATGTTTGTTAGTGTTTATTAGTAAGCATCTATGAAGGAGGGACAATCCAAATCTGATTTAAACTTCTTTTTTCTACATCTTTCTAGATATGGATTCACCCAGCTTGTACTTTTATCATTTACTCATGAAGAAAACTGCTTTCCTATCAGAGCAAATTAAAACCCGGGGGAAGGGAATTTGAACTGGGATTATGCCAGTACAAAGGACTAAATCTCTCTCAATCTGAATCCCAATTTGAATTCTTCCACTGAAGCGACTAATTTATAAACATAAACCAGGAGAAATTCCTACTGTGAGGACACTCCATTGAGCACTACTACACTTGAGACGCACACAGTTGATGCACAAACCCTGCATGGACCTGCTCTAAGCTTACAGCTGTGCATAGCCACAAGTGCAGCAGAATGAGCAATTTGCCAATTGGGTCATTACTTAGTGTTGCCCTGACATGCTTGAAAGTAAACAATCAGTTACGGATTGGAGATTTGGGAAAGAAATGAAATGAAATATGCTAGCTTTTGTATAACAATTAAAATGGTCCCCTTTCTTAAGATAATATCTAGTTTGACTGGGCACTGGGACCCATTCACATGATAGCTGAATTGATAATGTGGTAAAAATAAAGGGTGTATGCTGTTAGGAAAAGGTGCCTCTCTCAAGAATCTTCAAAGCAAGATGGTAGGCTCAACAACTTTCCACAATAACCTGACATTTGTATAGTTTTCTGTGCTTGGCAATTTATAACTAAGATAGGCATAAAATCAATCCTGCTGTACTCAAAATAAATTATTGGCCAATTAATTGGCTGCAATATTTTTGAAAGCAGGTTTGCCAAACTGCATAGTATAGTGTTGAAAGATAACTAATTATTAACTAATAATAATTTTCTAAAATAAAAATTAAAATGGCAGAACATATCCAGATATGTTAGGTTTGAAATCAGTGTATAGAATATGTAGAATAGATTTCTAGCTTGAAGGAGGGAGTAGTATGCCTCCTCCTGAAAAAGCCATGTCTTATCTGGCTATGCTTGATTTCTTCTAGCCGGTATCCAACTTTCGTTTTGTGAAAGGCATGAAAAGTAGTTTTCACATGGTCCAAAGAAACAACCTAATAACACATGATGTCTTTACTGCCTACTCCAAATATTATGTCTTTGCCTTTTACCTAGATTGGGTGCAGAAAGGACATTACTGTAGAAATTTGAACATTGATCAATAGAATTTGCATTTACTATCCATGAGTTGCTGGGATTGTTTTGTGATGCCTTCTTAGTTTTTCAATAGCAAATTGCTTATTCACAGGTTTCTGGATGTGTGCTTCTATAATCATCTCAAATCCAGCCTGCAGGAAGAAACTGATTAGAGAAGGTGGTGGGACTGCAGCTGCAATAAATCTTGGAGGAGTGGCTTATCTAGTTTCCTTTCAATCATGTTTCAGTCCCAGAAAAAGGACTGAAACTATAGCAGTCACTCATTGAGAAGATCAATGAGAGGGGATCTTGATACTGGGAATGCAATTATTTTGGTCCTACTCAATCTCTCATTAGCGTTTTATATTATCAACCAAGGTATTCTGTGAGAGTTGTCGTGAGGGTGGGGACACTATTTTGCAGTAGTTCCATTCCTTCCTGAATAGGTAATTCCAGTCAATGGCATTGGCAGATAGCTTTTCCTGTATAAAGTATGATGGGGCTCTGACCTATTAATATGCTTATGATACATAATTATACATTTTAATCTTAGACCAGATAGATCAGGTAAATGTTTGGTGGCAGAAATAGACCATATGGGACAAAACAATTGAATTCCAGCATAATAGAGCTGTCAGAGTTAGTCACAACCCTTATCTTGACTCTGGATTTGAGATTTAAGCCCCAATTTAGGATCTTTACTTAACTTCATGATTCAAAACTAGATTATTGTTTGGGACTGCCTTTGAAGAAAATCAAAAAACTGCAACTGATCCAGCTTGCAAGGTGGCAGGTGAGAGCTGTTTCAGCAAAGATGCATCTATGTTATTCATGCTGCATTTGTTGTCACTATGCTTCTGAATACAATTCAAAGTGCTGCTTTTGACTTATTTTTTAATACTTTTTATTGAGCTTTTTCACATTAAAAAGACAAAACATAATTTCATTAATACAGCTTGTCGCTATCAGAAGTATCTTCTTCATTCTACTTTTCCATATCTAAGGCTATTATTCTTAACTTAAATATTCTTATTTCTATTTACAATTTTATATACATGTAAATGTAAAATGTAAATAGATGTAAAGTAATAACTTTACATCTATTTACATTTTACATTTACATTTATTTTGATACATCATTTTATATTACTTTACACATTAATTTTACTTTCCCTTTCAAGCCAATCATACCATTTATTCCATATTTTATAATACATTGTTTCCTTTCTCTCTCTCAATTCCATTGTTAATTTACTCATCTCTGCGCATTCTAGCACCTTTTTTATAATCATTGTGTTTGAGGGTATTTTTTCTTTCTTCCAGTTTTGGGCAAATGTGATTCTCACTGCGGTAATTATATGTTGAATAATATAGTAAATTTCCTTTCTCATGTTTTCTTTTATTATTTCTAGAAGAAATATTTCTGGTCTCATTTTAATTTTCTGTTCCGTTATCTCCTCTATCCATTTTTTAATTTTCCCCCAATATTTCTTTGCACTGGGACATGTCCACCACATCTGGTAGAATGTCCCTTGTGTGTGATTACATTTCCAACAATTAGGCGATACAGATGGATACATTCTGGCCAATCTCTCTGGTGGTAGATGCCATCTATAAAACATTTTATATGTGTTTTCTTTAAATGCGGCTGACATTGTCAATTTGTAATTTTTGTTCCAAATTTGTTCCCAATACTCTAATTCGATGTTGTACCCAAAGTTTTTGGTCCATGCTATCATTGATTCTTTTACGACTTCCTCCTCCATTTTACATTTTAGAAGACAATTATATACCTTAGTTATCATTTTTTCTTCTGTGCCTGTTAATACCTTGTCGATTTCTTGTTGCTCATTTTGAAAACCCTATTGTTTCAAGTCCTTTTTATATTTTGTTTGTATCTGTAGCAGTGGAGGGTTCCCAAATTTTTTACTACCACTCTGTGGGCGTGGCTTATTTTGTGGGTGTGGCTTGATGGTCATGTGACCGGGTGGGAGTGGCTTGTCGACCATGTGACCGGGTGGGAGTGGCTTGATGGTCATGTGACTGGGTGGGAGTGGCTTGATGGTCATGTGACCGGGTGGGGGTGGCTTAAAAGTCATGTGACTGGGTGGGAGTTGCTTGCCGGCCATGTCACCAGGTGGGGGGTGGCTTGACAGTCATGTGACTGGGTAGGAGTGGCTTGACAGTCATGTGACCGGGTGGGTGTGGCCAATTCAATGTCACTCATGTCAAGGGGTGCCTCACCTGGCCCCTCCCCTCCCAGCCATTCCTTGTCACACCCAGCCTCAACGAATCTACAGTTCTGTAAAAATATTGTTCACCATTTTTCAACTTTATTATCTACATACTATAAATGTACTTTCATGGACCACTGAAAGGAGGAAATGGCTCACATGCTTTGCCCAAGGGTGTGATAGGCAACAGGCTTTTAAGGGGCTGCCAGAAAGAAGGGGGGGGGCAATATTTTCCAAAGTACCAAAAGGCAAAACAAGAAGCAATGGATGGAAACTGAACAAAGAGAGAAGCAACCTAAAACTAGGGAGAAACTTCCTGACAGTGAGAACCAAAATAGAAATATTGCAATCATAATTTCAGATATAAAAAGCCATTCATGTAATATAACCTGCATATTGTTCAAAACAGTAATTAGTATTATGGCTGATGTGGCTGGTTATGGAATATCATATTAAGCTGGACTTATGCAACCTGATGTACAAAATAAACACACATATATTTATGCTCTGGACTATAGACATTGAATGCATGTAAATCTCTGAAAAATATGTGGTAGCCCTGGGCAAAAGAAAGGCAGTAAAATCACTCTACTGTAAAATAGTATAAAATATTAACACATAATAAATAATGGAACAATTAAAAATAATAGTAGAGTTTTCTTTCTCTCTCTCCCTTCCTTTCTCTTTCTTCCTCTTTCTTTCTCTCCTCACTCTCTCTCTCTCCTTTCCTCTTTCTTTCTTTCTCTGTCTCTTTCTTTTTTCTTTCTTTCTTTTTAAATCACTCTAAGGTTTGATGAAAGCAGTCACAAGCTTAGGGTGAATTAAGTCTTTCTCCAAAACTTAAACCAGGATTCCAACAAAAACCTCTAGGTCAGCATCAAACAAGGAATGGAAGGCAAGCCAGGCTAGGAGGCATCAGAAAGGAAGGCTAGGATGAGGGATGTCTATGGGGATTCTCGGTCATCCAGGTTGCCACAAAGATGCTTTTTTTTTTCAAGAGGCAGCTGGACTTCCTGCTTTTTCTTCTAAGACCTTTCGCTTCTCCTCCAAGAAGCTTCTTCAGCTCCTCCCAGAGCAGAAGTCTTCAAACTTGGCAACTTTAAGACTTGTGGACTTCAACTCCCAGAATTCCTCAGCCAGCAAAGTTGAAGTGCACAAGTCTTAAAATTGCCAAGCTTTGAGACCCCTGCAAATTATCTCCTCCCTGAGAGCTCTCAGGGAGAAAGCAGCAATCACTAAAGTTCAGCTACACAAGAGCCATAAATTAGGCTTGTTTGACAAAGATCACAAGAGTGCTTCTTACCAGGAATATCTCTCTCTCTCTCTCTCTCTCTCTCACACACACACACACACACACTCCCCCCTCTCCCTCCCTCCCTTCATCTCTCTGTATGTGTGTGTTTCCACTACAAAGTGTTTCTACAAAGGATCCATCAGCGTTTCCAAACTCCCTTTGCCCCTTCCGGCAGCAAATTTGGAGTAGGTCTCTCAAAAATATCTCTGGCTCTCATCAGGTGGGGTGGGGAGGGGTGAGAGGTGTTTTGGCCAGATCTGGAACGGAGCCGCATTTTTTTTTCTC
Source organism: Diadophis punctatus similis (assembly GCA_023053685.1). Lineage (NCBI taxonomy): Eukaryota > Metazoa > Chordata > Lepidosauria > Squamata > Dipsadidae > Diadophis > Diadophis punctatus. Next base: position 6,054,779 of record JALIGW010000031.1, read on the forward strand.
TCTCCCCCCTCTCCTTGCAGAAAAGGAAGATCGAAAATGAGCTAACAGGAATCTGCTTCTCTAGTCGGGGCAAGGCTGGGGGTTAAGACTTGTGGACTTCAACTCCCAGAATTCCCCAGCCAGCATAGCTAAATAAATAAACTAACTTTGTGCTGCTGCCTGCCTGCCTGCCCACCCTGGCTCTGCTGAGAATAAACGTTGCCCAGAATCATTTGGGCTGGAAGAAAAACCCACCTACCTCATCCCTTTATCCACTCGTCTTTCTGCTTTCCCCGTTGCATTCCTGATTCCTCCTGTTGCCTTTTTTCCCCTTTCAGTAAAGTTTTGCTTTGCAGAGCCACAAATAACTCACGTGGGGAGGAACTGTTGGGTTATCTTTTGAAATTCAGCAGCGCTGCTACAAAACTGGGAGGTTTCCTCATACTGATTATTTCTCCTGGCCAGTCCCTTCCCTTCCTTTCCTGTTAGGAGAGCCAGCCGGTGGTTCTCCTCCAGAATCCCGGCTGTGGGAAACGCCGGGGAAGGCTGCTGAAGGGGGGGGGGGGGGGGAACGGAGATAGCTCCTGCCTCCCCTCAGCAATCAGAGAAGCTCCCAACGTGCAGAAATGCCTGGGATCTGGGATCGTTGCTGGCCGTTTTAGAGCTTCTCTGACTGCTGAAGTGGGGGGGAAGAAACGGGGATAGCTCCTGCTGGGCGGTCCCCCTCCCCTCAGCAATCAGAGAAGCTCCCAACGTGCAGAAATGCCTGGGATCTGGGATCGTTGCTGGCCGTTTTAGAGCTTCTCCGACTGCTGAAGTGGGGGGGAAGAAACGGGGATAGCTCCTGCTGGGCGGTCCCACTCCCCTCAGCAATCAGAGAAGCTCCCAACGTGCAGAAATGCCTCGGATCTGGGATCGTTGCTGGCCGTTTTAGAGCTTCTCCGACTGCTGAAGTGGGGGGGAAGAAACGGAGATAGCTCCTGCTTGGCGGTCCCCCTCCCCTCAGCAATCAGAGAAGCTCCCAACGTGCAGAAATGCCTGGGATCTGGGATCGTTGCTGGCCGTTTTAGAGCTTCTCCGACTGCTGAAGTGGGGGGGAAGAAACGGAGATAGCTCCTGCTGGGCGGTCCCACTCCCCTCAGCAATCAGAGAAGCTCCCAACGTGCAGAAATGCCTGGGATCTGGGATCGTTGCTGGCCGTTTTAGAGCTTCTCCGACTGCTGAAGTGGGGGGGAAGAAACGGGGATAGCTCCTGCTGGGCGGTCCCACTCCCCTCAGCAATCAGAGAAGCTCCCAACGTGCAGAAATGCCTGGGATCTGGGATCGTTGCTGGCCGTTTTAGAGCTTCTCCGACTGCTGAAGTGGGGGGGAAGAAACGGAGATAGCTCCTGCTTGGCGGTCCCCCTCCCCTCAGCAATCAGAGAAGCTCCCAAGTGCAGAAATGCCTGGGATCTGGGATCGTTGCTGGCCGTTTTAGAGCTTCTCCGACTGCTGAAGTGGGGGGGAAGAAACGGAGATAGCTCCTGCTTGGCGGTCCCACTCCCCTCAGCAATCAGAGAAGCTCCCAACGTGCAGAAATGCCTGGGATCTGGGATCGTTGCTGGCCGTTTTAGAGCTTCTCTGACTGCTGAAGTGGGGGGGAAGAAACGGAGATAGCTCCTGCTTGGCGGTCCCACTCCCCTCAGCAATCAGAGAAGCTCCCAACGTGCAGAAATGCCTGGGATCTGGGATCGTTGCTGGCCGTTTTAGAGCTTCTCTGACTGCTGAAGTGGGGGGGAAGAAACGGAGATAGCTCCTGCTGGGCGGTCCCACTCCCCTCAGCAATCAGAGAAGCTCCCAACGTGCAGAAATGCCTGGGATCGTTGCTGGCCGTTTAAAAGCTTCTCTGACTGCTGAAGTGGGGGGGGGGGGGAAACCGGGATAGCTCAGGAGTGGGTTTTGACTTACCTCCTACCAGTTTGCTTCCTCCTGCCATGCGGTGCAAAAAACAAAGCCAGAAAACAGATGGGGGCCGCATGCACAGTGCTGGAACTCGGCTTCTGTGCATGCTCAGAAGGGGGAATTTTTTTAAAAAAAAACCGCCCAAAACGAAATGGCGACGCATGCCCAGTGCCTAAAACTCGCGCATGCTCATTAGAAGAAAAAAATAAAAAAAATCCCAAAAAATTCAAAAAAAATTCGGGGGAAAAAATGGCGGCGCCCAGGGACCAGGACCGGCTGATGATGTCACCAGCAGGCTACTACCGGTGCGCCCGCACCAGGGCGCACTGGGAGGAACCCACTACTGATCTGTATTTAAGGCCACCAGTCTATCTTAATTCCCTGTGTTTGCAGTTCCTGGTTTGGTTTTAAATTTCCTTGTTTATCTAGCAATTCCTTATAAGTTACTATCTTATTTAAATCTGTAGTATTTGGGTAGACCAATGCTTCCATAGTTGAAACCCATCTCGGAATTTTTATGTAAAATTTTTGTTCAATTTTCCTCCAAACTTTAAATAATGCATCTCTCACCTGGTGCCTGTGGAAATATTTGTGTGTTTTATCCTTTCCCTCCCACAGGAATGCATGCCAACCCCGTTGTAAACCATGTCCTTCAATTGCTAATATTCTTTTGTTTTTTAACATTAACCATTCTCTAATCCACGTTGCTACGGCCACCTGATAATACAGTTCCCAGTCTGGAAGGCCAAAGCCCCCTCTCAGTCTGGAATCCTGTAGTGATTTACATTTTATCCTTACCTTTTTCCTTTGCCATACAAATTTAATGTTATTTTATTTAATTCTTCAAAAAAAGTTTTATTTAATTTTATTGGAATTGTTTGAAATAAGTATAGTATTTTAGGTAATATGTTCATTTTGTTGTGGCTTGCCCACATCCCACGCAGCTGGTCATGGATCCAGAGGATGAAGAGACGACTGTGGCGCAGCATGATCATCTCGTGCATCTGGCACCCGAGTCTGATAGTGAGGAGGACTCGGTGCCAGAGGCTGAAAGCCAACCAGGGCCTTCTGCACCTTCTCAGTTGGAGCTGAGTGACTCAGGAGAAGAGGAGGAGCCTCTGCTTGATGCTAGGGCATGCAGGGCAGCTAGCAGGTGAGACTGGCTCTGTAGGAGGAGGTCTCCTCATGTGTAGAGCTGCAGGCTAATTGGCCATGCCCTGAGGCTATTTAAGGCTTAAGTACGCTGATTCTTTTTGAATCTGTGATAGTAATTTAATATAATTGTCTTCTTTTATGTAGGAGCATTTTGCAATCAGCCAGATCCCTAGGTATTTTGCTTTTGTAACTATTTGGATTCTAATCTTCTTTTTAATTATTTTGCTCTTGTGTAAGATTTTTAGTTTTTATTTTTATTTATTTTTAGCCCTGCTACCTTTCCAAATTCCTGTGATTCTCTAATTAATGTTTCCCCTGTTTCCAATGGGTCTTCAATTATAAATGTCATATTGTCGGCAAATGCCTGTAATTTATACTCCTCTTTTCTTGTTCTCAGCCCTTTTATCTCCTGATTTTCCCTGATTCGATTTAACAAAATTTCTAGTGAAAGTATAAATAATAACGGTGATAATGGACATCCTTGTCTGACCCCTTTTTCTATTTTAACTTTTTCCGTTGATTCTCCATTTAATAATATTTTGGCTGTTTGATTTGAATATATTGTTTTAATCATTTTAGTAAATTTTCCCCCAAATTTCATCATGTCCAATTGTATATTTAAAAATTGTCAATTCAAATTATCAAACGCTTTTTGTGCGTCAACCAGTATCAAGGCTAATTGTTTATCTGAATGTGCTTTGTAATATTCTAATACATTTAATATAATTCTTGTATTACCCTTTATCTGTCGTTTGGGCAAAAATCCATTCTGATCTCTATGCATACTTTTATTTAATATTGTTTTAAGTCGTTCCACTATGATTGTTGCAAATATTTTATAGTCTACGTTCAACAGCGAGATTGACCTATAGTTTTGAATTTTTTGGTTATCTGTATCCTCCTTTGGAAGTAAAGTTATGAGCACCTGTGTCCAGGAGTTTGGTATTTTCTCTCTTTCTAACATTTCATTATATACCTCTAACATGATTTCTTCTAGTGACACTTGTAGTGTTTTATATAATTCAGTGGGTATCCCATCTGGACCTGGTGTTTTGTTATTTTTTGTTTTTTAAAATTTTGAACAATCCTTTTCTTATCCTCTCTCTTATGACATATATTCCCCTGTTCGTCCTGTAATTGTTGTATCAGTCTTTTTGTTTTTTCTTTCCTTAATTTGTGGGCCAACCATCTGCCAGGTTTATTTGCAGCTTCAAAATAGTTTTGCTTTGCCATTGTTATATTCCTTGCCATTTCTTCTTCTTGAATTAAATTAAGCTTATGTTTCATTAGATCCAATTGTTTTATAATTTTATTATTCTGTGGTTCTTTTTGTAACACCTTTTCTATTTCTTTAATTTTATCTTGCAATTGTTTTTGTTTTTCCCACTTCTCCTTATTTCTTCCTGCTACATATGCTATTGATATCCCTCTCATATATGCCTTGGTCGTATCCCAGAGATTTTGTAATGTTGTCTATTCTTTTTTATTTTCTTTGATGACGTTGCACAATTCCTTTTCCATCGTTTGTATATACAATTTTTCCTTTATAATTCTTTGGTTTAATGTCCATCATCCTTTTTTCTTCTGCCCTTTCCATTTTATTGCCAAAGGATTGTGATCTGCCCATGTATTTGGTAGTATCTCTATGTCTTCTGTATTATTTATCAAATCTGGGTTCATCCAAGCCATGTCAATGCGAGAACATGAATTGTGTGGAAATTGTGTGAGAAAACGAACACGAATTGTGTGGAATTGTGTGAGAAAAATGTATATTGTCTTTTCTCAGGATATAGTTTTCTTCATGCATCTCCTAAGTTAAGTTCTTGTGCCATTTCTTCAAATGTATTTGGTATCTTTCATCTTCCCTTCTTATTTTTCTTTGTACTTTTATAATCTTTTTTATTATCTACCACTGCATTGTAGTCACCTATCACACATATATTTTCATAGTCTAATTTTGTTATTTCTCTTGCTAATTTTTTGTAAAACTCTTTCTGTTTTGTATTTGGTGCATAGATTGTTACTAATAATATATTTTTAGCTAGTTTTTATTTCTACCATCAAAATTCTACCTTCCTTGTCTTTAAATATTGTCCTCGAAGTTATCCAATCTTTTACATATACCACAACTCCTCTCTTCTTTTTTTGTGCTAGGGCCAGATGTAAATTTCCTAATTTGGGGTAATCTAATATATTACTATGCTTTTCTTTAATATGAACTTCCTGCATACAAATTATGTCCATATTTAATTTTTGTAACATAATTAATGTTTTCTTCCTTTTAATGGGTGAGTTTATACCGTTAATATTTAATGATAATAACCTTATTTCCTCCTCCATCTTATTCCTTGTAATTAGGTTTTAATCCTTTTTTGTTCTTATTTCCATCTGCGCTCTTGTTCTTGCTCCTTCTCTCTCTTGATCTTCCACTTCTCTCCTATCCCTAGACTCTTGTTCTACTATCTTTTCTTCTGACACCCGTTCCTCTTGGCTTTTACTTTCTACCTCCTCCCTGCTGTCCTGTTCATCTTCCTCACTTATATAATGATCATAAAATACCTGCGCTTTATCTATTGAATCAATACAGAATCTTTTCTCTTGCCACGTAATTAACATGCCTTCAGGAATAAGCCATCTGAACATTACTCTATGTTTTAATAATTGCGTGGACAGAAACTGGTAACTTCTCCTTTGCTCCCTTACCCATCTAGGAATCTGCTTTAACATGATGATCTCTTTCCCTTTGTATACTAATGACTCTCCTTGAGTTCTACTATATACCTCATCTCTTACTTTTTTCCTGACAAATTTGACATGTATTCTCTCGGGAGCTCATATTTGCGGGCATAATTAGTGTGTATACGATATATTTTGTCAATCTTGTTTTCAAATTCATTTTTATCTTTTTGTACAAATTCCGCCAGTAGTTCCACCATTAGTTTGGAAAGATCTTCTTCTTTACTTTCAACTATATTTTGAAAGTGCAAATATAGCGTTGATTTTTCCATTTCAAGATTTATTATTGTTTCTTCTAACACTCTGTTTGCCGCCAGCATTCTAGTTTCTATTGTCTCTATAATCTTTTCCCCATTTGTTCTGTTTTGGTTTCTACTACTTTTATTTTCTGCTCGTTTTTAGTTACCTTTTCCTGCATTGCACCCATTTTCTCATCCAACTTTTATATTTCTCCTTTCACTTCTCCTATTTCATTTTTATTTCCTTTTTAATATCTTGCATGTTATTCACCATTGCCTCCTGCATCTTCATCATGGTCTCTTGTATGGATGCAAGCGTTACTTGCATGTTCTGTAGATTTGCTGCAGTATTAGCTTTTTCCCTTCCCAGTAAACTTTCTACTGAGCATGATCCCGAGGGTGAAGCCATTGTTACCATTGCCTTTTTCCCTCCTATTTTGGTAACTGTGGTTGTTGTACTTGTCATTTTAATGTTTTTTAAAAAGTTTTTCCACAGTACCATATATCTTTCTCCTGCCTCCTGCCTCCTTCTTTTTCTTTTATTTTCCCTTCCTCTAATTTTACCAGGAGGCTAAGAGCATAGGTGGAGAGCTTAACAGATCTATATTTATAATAAATCCTACTTATTATTCCTCCCAATTTATTATTTTTAAATAGCTACAATCTACTTCTCTATTTTCTTAACCAATTTCATTTAATTATCTTAAAGTACTCAAAGTAAATGTTAACCGTCATTAATATCTTACACTCTGTATTTTATGTCTCTTAAAGAACTATTTATATTCATTATACAGCTATTAATACTCTATTAATACTCTATAAATATAATATATAATTAATATGGATAATATAAATGTAAACCAATAATAATAGTTCGGTAGTCTCAATCATATGAATAAGTAATAATATATATAATATGAATAGTCTCAATAGTATAAATAATAGCAATAGAAAAGTCTTATAGCAATCTCTTTCTTTTTCTTCTATTAATATATTGTTAATAATAATCAATCTATAGATATTATATAAATAGTATATAAAGTAGTTATAATAGTCCTGTAATAAAATTAATATGATATATATATAATATAAATTATTATAAATAATGTAAATTGTACCAATATCAAATACCAATATTCGTATGGGTTAGGGTTAGGATAAGATCCTCTATCACAAAGTTCTTTCTAGTTTCGTTTTTTTTCCTCTTGGGTATGTAGTCTTGTTCTTTTTTCCTTTCTCCTCCAAGATGTCAGCTTCCTTCAGAATTGCACCGTCACCCTAGTTTCTCTTCGCAAAGATTTCCCCTCCCAGACACCAAATCACTCCCCCCCTCTGTCTTTCCACACGGCAAACAATCTCTGCAGTCAGTCCACTATACCGGGTTCTTCTTCACTTCATTTCTCCACGTCTCGACTGTACCGTTTTCCTCTCTTCTCCAAGCTGTCGCCGTCTTTTCAAATCACCCTGTCACCGCAAGTCCTTTTCGCAGGATTCCTTCTCTCCGACACCAGCTTTCTCTCTTTCTCTTTATCTCCGCTCAGAAAAACAGTTCCTGCTATCAGTCCACTCTCACCAACTTCTTCTTCTCTTTGTTTTCCTTTGTCTCGGGTGTGCCATTTCCACTCTCCTCCTCCAAGATGTCGCCATCTTTCCAACTCACCCTGTCACTGCACATCCTCTTTGCAAGCTTTCTTCTCTCCGACACCAGCTTTTTTTTCTTTCTCTTTATCTCCGCTTGAAAAAACAGTCTCTGTTATCGGTCCACTCTTTCCACACGGCAAACAGTCTCTGCAGTCAGTCCACTCTCACCAACTTCTTCCTCGCTTCATTTTCCTTCATCTCAGATGTGCCGTTTCCCCTCTTCTCCTCCAAGATGTCGTCCGTCACTCAATATCGTTTTTCCGAGGCTTCTCCTCCCCCAAGACTGATCTCTTTCTCCCTTCTCGCCTCTGCTAGGAAAAGCCCGTTTCTCTTTTGCTTTTGACTTATTGAGAGTCCAAGATTCCCATGAGACCAAACAGTTTGTTCATCCTGTATCATCAGCTACCATAGGTGCCTTCTCTCAAGATGTTAGAGGATGGGGGCTCAGGATAGGCTTTGGCAGAGGCAACATGGCCACTTTGCAACCCTCTGCCCTTGAGGTCCATATACTTTTAAGAGGCAGAGAAGGAATAGTTGCTTCATGGATTTGGGGGACTTGAACAGACTATTTTTTGTGGCTTTCTTTTAGGATGTCTTAACTGATTGTAATTATTTTACAAGGGCTTTTGGCTGGAGCCTGTATAATTGGATGGGACTTAATTCATAAATTATATATGAAAATAAAAAAATAAAGCACAATCAGTTACCGTGTGGTTTTTACCTCCCAGCTCCTTCTCTCTCTAAGCAACTTGCTTGCCCAAAAAAAATACTGGTATTCAGGAGCTTACAGTGAATTTTGTAAAATTTGGTTCATCTAATGAATTTGGATTTTATATTGTTTTTCTCTCATGATTAATGATTTTATTATTGTTTCTTTAAAATTGTCTATCAACTGTTCTTTTGAAATCTAATATTCTGTATCCAAGGATTATCCACCAGAAGGCAAAGCTTGTATCTAAAAAGTTTACAAGGAACCAACTAGGGTCCCAGAGCCTTTATAACAAGTAAAATATAAAATTCAGGAAGGTTCCTTATCCAAGTGAGCAGATAAATCTTAAACCGCATTTTAGCTCATGTGGGATAGATCTTCAAGGATGTTTATATCCTGTCAGTATGATGCCTGCATTACTCATGAATCATGCAACACATGCTCCAGTCCATTTTCCTCTCACTATTATCTTCTAAAAAGTCAGATTTGTTTCCTGATAGGTTTTGTAATGAATCTTTTGGGAAATTATACCATCTGTGCACTGCTGAATATGTTGTCTCTTTCTTGTTGTAAATGTTTGTTAGTTTACTTAGGGATGCTACTCAGAAAAATCCCAGGCTCCCTTTATAAATTTAAATCAGATGGGAAAGTGAGGTTTCTTTTCCTTTTCCTTTTTATTTTTTGAATTAGGAGAAATTGACTAGACTAAATCATATTTTTCAACTGGAAAATTCATTAAAGAATTGGCAAAATACTAAGAACATAATGGAAAAACATAAGCATCCTGATCTCTATAGACCAGAAGCTGGTGAGGAGTCTGTGAGATGCACCTCCTTTGGGCAGGTGCAGGCAGAACCCAGGGGAAGTATGGACACTTTTTAGTTACATTTTTACAATAAATACATCCCCCACCCAAAAGTTTGATCATATTAATTCCATTGTTCATTTGTGTATATTTTGATGTTGGATTTTTAAGGAAGGTTTCAGTACTTTAATATTACACTAAAAGGAGTTGTGATGGCAAAATATTTAGGAATTCCTGTTATAAACCTTGGAGAATAGAAAATAATTGTTTCTTTTCATTTAAAAAGATTACATTAAATATTCTGCAACAAAGGAGCAGCTGTTCAAACTCAGGCACTTTAACAAACAAAACAGTGAATTAAATGCAAATACAACTGCAATTCTAATTTGCAGTTTGAACTTTACCGGCCAACCAAAGACACAAGAGCTGTCTAGAAATGCTGACTTCAGAATACAGAATAACATAGTTGGAGAATCTTCTAGTCCAGAGGTCCCTAACCCTTGGGTGGCGGCCCACTCCTGGGTCTTGAACCGTTCAAATTGGGCTGTGGGAGTGGCGAGCGAGTGTGTATGTGCATCCTCATTTGCACGAACAGCAGTCAAATGCATGCCCGCATGCTCCATTTGCACACGTGGCAGGCATGCATGCCTGTCACTTGCATACGTGCACACTTGCCTGCCACTCACACAGAACCATCCCCTCTCACCCCCTCTGCTGGTCCACAAAGCCAGAAAGGTTGGTGACTCCTATTCTAGTCCAATCCCCTGCTCAAGCAGGAAACCCTATACCATTTCAGACAGATGTCTGTCCAGTCTCTTTTTTTAAAAGCCTCCAGTAATGGAGCATCCACAACTTCTGAAGGCAAGCCATTCCGCTGGTTTATTGTTCTCACCATCAGGAAATTTCTCCTTAGTTCAATAGTTTCAGAGTGTATTTATTATGGTCGTGTTCTAAACACAGTGGATTTTGTACTAGCCTTTGGTATAATGCTGAACCGTATGTCAAAAATATCCAGTGTAGATCCTGCCCTCTGTTCTTAAGATAATTTTAGTGATTAGAAAATTTAGTTTAGAGTTTTGAAGAAGACTTCCTTGTTTGCTTCCTTGCACATATACTATGACATAATGTTTTAAACTCTAGATTAAGACATAGCAAACCCCATTTTAATATTGGAAAAGACCAGAAGCATTGCAAGCTATTGAGTAATGACTAAGTCCTAAGAACTATGGTGCTTTTTAATATATTGCTTTAAAGATTTCTTTAATCAGATTGCAGTTAAAATGATAAGTTCTCTCTGAATCAGTAATCATGTATTAATTTGTATTGCTGATTATTAATGTGAATTGTACCCCAAGGGTAAGGACCTATTGAAAATGAACTTTCCTAAACTTGTAAACCCATCAGAGAAAGCTAGCCACAGTCTCATGCATTTGCTGGATGCTGTTTTGTTTTCTTCTGCTACATTAATCCAGGATACAGCAACATGTGATGTTGGCATTTGTATTCTTTTAAGGATATTTTTTTTGCCAGAATGCTTTTTAATTCTCATGCTGCCAGCCAAGTCTAAAAAAAGCTCACTCTAGAGGAAAATGGTTTTTTTCCCTTGAGTCAGTAAACTTTTTCATGGAGACAAAGTCAAAGTAGCATCATGAAAACTTTTTATTTCAACCTTTTATCCAACATGGAAAAAAATTATTTCAACTTTTAGTTGAAAGGACCCTTTGCACAGAGCATTGGTTTGTGTGAAACAAACCTACTACACAAATCATGCAGATACTTAGAAAAAAAAGCATCATCAAATGTCCCTAAAAAAGTAGCACCATCAAATGCTTTTGTGATAGATAGAAAAATACCCCAAACCTCCTTAGGGAAAAAAAGGCAAGTGTTGGTGATAGGAGATTCAGTTCTCAAGGCAATAGAATCAGCCATCTGTAGACCAAAGAGACAATCCAGAGAGGTATGTTGTCTCCCTGGAGAAAAATCAAATATATGGCTGAAAACCTAACCAAAATAATAAACTCCACAGATTAGTACCCTTTTCTATTACTACATGTAGGGACGAATGACACAAAAAAGTACTTGAAAACAATATTGAGTAATTATGAGCAGCTAGACAAGAAAGTCAAGGACTTAGGTGCAGAAGTAGTTTTTCATCTGTACTGCCAATGAAAGGTCAACATCTGATAAGAAAACAAAGCAGGGTGAAATCCAGCAGGTTCTGACAGGTTCTGTGGAACCGGTAGCAAAAATTTTGAGTACCGTATTTTTCGGAGTATAAGACGCACTGGAGTATAAGACGCACCTTAGTTTTGGGGGAGGAAAATAGGGGGAAAAATCTACCTACCAGATATTCATCTGGCTAGCATCCTTAGTCTGTTCAGCTTCAGCACATAATTTTATCCTCTGGTTAGGGCGGAAAAAGCCTTTTTCAGAGGGAGTAGGAAGGAAAGCAAGCCTACAAAGACTTAGGGCAGGAAAAACTGCTTCGGAGGGAGTAGGAATAAAAATAAATGCAGCAAGCCAAGAAGATTGTTAGCACCGCGTTAGGGCTGAAAAGCACCGCTTTTTCAGAGGGAGTAGAAATGAAAACAAGCCTGCAAAGACTTAGGGCTGGAAAAAACCTTCCGAGGGAATAGGAAGCCGGGAAGATCGTTAGCACCTCATTATGGCTGGAGGAAAAAAAGCTTCAAAAAACCTACATTCGAAGTATAAGACGCAGCCAAATTTTCAGCCTCTTTTAGGGAGGAAAAAGGTGCGTCTTATACTCTGAAAAATACGATAGTTCGGAGAACCGGTAGTGGAAATTTTGAGTTGTTCGGAGAACCAGCAAAACCAGGTGGGAATGGAGATTTTGCAATATCCTTCCCCCAGGAGTGGGGAGGGAATAGATATTTTACAATATCCTTCCCCTGGTGTGGGGTGAGAATGGAGATTTTGCAGTATCCTTCCCCTGCCACGGCCACCAAGTCATGCCCACCAAGCCACACCACACTATGGCCCACTAAGCCACGCCCACAGAACCGGTAGTAAAAAAAATGGATTTCACCACTGGAACAAAAGATTCTAGAAGTGAACCACTGGCTAAAGAGTTGGTGTTACCCAAAAAAAATTGGATTACTGGACCATGGTCTGCACTACCTCCATAATGGGCTTTTGGCAAGGGATGGGCTGCACCTCACAAAGACTGGGAAGAATGTTTTCTGAAAATGAAAGTTTGGCTCAACTTATCAGGAGGGCTTTAAACTAAAATTGAGGGGGGAGGGTGACCAAGCTTTAGGATCTCCAGGACCTAATTACAAGCAAAAACCCCTAGAAGTCAATATAATAATAGTCAAATAATGAGGTAAGGAGGGATGGGAAGGAAGACAAACTCAAACACCAAATAGGAGACATAGGAAGCATACCCAGAGTCAGACATAAAAATCTCAAGTACCTATATACAAATGCACCCGAAGACCAGACAAGAAATGGATGGAAACTGATCAAGGAGAGATTCAACCTAGAAATAAGGAGAAATTTTCTGACAGAACAATCAACCAATGGAACAGCTTGCCTTCAGAAGTTGTGGGAGCTTCATCACTGGAAGCTTTCAAGAAGAGACTGGACTGCCATTTGTCAGAAATGTAGGGTCTCCTGCTTGGGTGGGAAGTTGGACTAGATGACCTGCAAGGTCCCTTCCAACTCTATTAATCTGTTAAAGGCCACAATTCACTAGTTTTGCAATGTTTCCTATCAGTGGGAATTCCAGGTGCAGTTTCCCAGATTTGTAAGCTTCAAATCCCAGAATTCCATTGCCAATATGGTTATTGATGAGAATTCTGAGAGTTGAAGAAGGGGTGGGTTCCTACCGGTTCGCCCAAACTGGTAGCAACCCACTGGTGATGTCACAATGACATCACTGAACCGGATCGGTAGGTGCCGGTCTGTAGGCGCCACCATCTTTTTTTTAAAAAAATTAAATTTTATTTTTTTGAATTTTTTTTTGAATTTTTGAATTATATTTTTTTCCTTCTGAGCAAGCGGTTGCCATCTTTTTTTTGGCTTTGTTTTTTTTCCGGATTTTTCGTTACTGCACATGCACACACACGCGCCCACAAGGCATGCTCACATGGTGCGGGAGGGAGGGAGGAAACCAGCAGCAAGGTAAGTTGGAACCCACCCCTGAGTTGAAGCCCACAAACCTGGGAAGTTACTAAGGCTGGGAAACACTGCACTAGAGAAAGTAAGATCCCTAGAAAATATGTTTTAGAAGAGAATGTGATATAATTTGCAGCAAAGGCAGCCCCCAAGATAAAATTATTTTATGGCCCAAAGAGAGGAAGTCAGGAAAAGAAATGATAAATGTTTTTTCGTAAATGTTATGAAGTTGATTTTAGGGTACTGAACCAGAAATTAAATCAATTAATTAACAGCATTTGGCACACACTATTGCACTGCTGTGACTATTATCTTGATTGTTTTTAACCACACACTGCAGACACCCCTGTGTTTCTCCCTCCCTGTCTCACGGTGGTATTTTAGATCAACAATTGAACAATCTTGCTCAACACTGTTATTTGTGGCACACTAGAGCTGCAGACAAACTAATCACAACTAAAATTTCATGGAAGGTTGGGGATCAGAATAACATGGATGATACTATCTATTCTACTTGGGATGAGAGAAAATATGCTACAAATAACCCAGTTGTTTCCCAACTTTGTCCATATCCTAGAGTAGCTTAGAAAAAAACAATGGACAACCAGTATTATATCTCTGGCATTTGTGACATTAACTTTTTTTTATCACAGTAGCTATCCTGTTAGATTGAACCCAAGTTTTGGAGAACAATATAGAAATGGATGATAGGATTATTTAGACCGAGGGAAGTGGAAGGTAAGAACTGTCTAATTTTCTCTTTGGGCTCTGGTAGAATTAAGGGTTAGACCGTCTTTGTCCAGATTGTTTATGCATTTCACTCTATGGGAGCTATTTTCTGTGTAATTGTGGTTCCAACTGAAAATGTTTTATTCATGTAACATCCATTATAAATATTACTTCATTATCCATATAATAATGGATTCACACAGGCAGAGAATATAACATCATTAGAGGAAAAATAAGGGGCAGTTTTCCTATGGAGACCTCCAAATACTTTACATTTCAATATGTATTAATGTAAGCAAGTTGTTTCCCTCTTAGAAGTCACACTTGTGTGATTTCATTTATACAACTCATCTGTGAGGGAGATGGGTGATTTCAAAATTTGATAATAAAATAAAATAATGTTTCTGACATTATATACAGACTACAATTTAAGGAGAAATACCTGTACTTAAGGTAAAGTACTTATGGAAATGGAATATTATCTTTGGCTGATTCTATTTTTTGCAAAGTCTGTGGGTCATGGAGATTCTTTGGAATAGAAAAAATATTGATGAACTAGAGATACATTCAAATATCAGTTCCAATTTAAAAATCTTTAATACATCATCATCATCATTTAAATTACTGTAAATGAAGAGCACATAAGTATATGTTTTAAATATTTTTAGGAACAGGATTTTTACTAACCAGATTACTTAGCACAGATGCAACTGGATTTCGTAACAGCTAGGAAAGCCCCAAATCCCTGAAGTTGTGTAGACTGCTTGCTGTGTCAGGGCAGCTTTGCTCTAAGCTTATGTGACATGACATTTAACAAAGCCAAAATGTGATATAATTTTTATAATGAAGGCCCGTTTAGGGTATGGCTTCAAGCTGCAATAGTGATCGCATCACTGGATTTTCATAAGCAGCCCTGTGGAATATGGTTCAGCTTTGTTTCCCTGTTCCGCTAATATACAGACTTTTATCCTGCTGTGATGGTAAGCTAATTAAAGGATTAAGAGCACTTGGAAACACAATTTTTCTAAATATGTTTTAGATGTCAAGGAACAGTAATGGGGAGGAGTTGCGCTCCTTCAGGTTTCTGGGAATATCATTGGATATAGCCGAGATCAACTGGAGTCACTGCAACATTTGGAATATATATCATTGGAATGACATATGAAATATTATTTTTTGATTAATCCAGTTATGATATAAACCTGTGAGTGCTTATCACCCCTTTATTCTTTTCAGATTATAATTCCACTAACTGAAAATAGTTTTTTAGCTATGGAAAATAATAATTTTAAAATCCTATTTTCATAGTTTTTAAGCTGTCTCAATTAAATTTGAAGGGATTGTTCACCTGTGTCATGAATTGTGACTTGTCTCTATTACAGTTACCAATCCAGTTTTCTAATCCCCAAATTCATAAACCTTATAGGTACCAGACATCTTGGTGCATATGCTAATGAAGAAGGTTGCCCATCATTCGCATACTCTTTGTGAGTCTACAAATAATAGCCTTTCCTAACAAAGCTAAGTTTCTAAGTGTTATCAAAACCTTTAAAAATTGGATGACATATTTCTTTTTATGTATTGAAAGCTTACCATTTTTGCAGACTGGACAACACTGTTCTGGCTCATAGACTGGGTTGACACATTCAGGGACTGCGCAATCTGCTACAACACAGTGAACTTCATTGCTGGGCTCACAACGGCACCATTCACATGGCGAGGGCTGGGAACAAAGCTCAAATTAGCCAATTTCAACCCTTCCGGCAGTTCAGTAAACAAAGATACTCTAATCTTGAGTTATACATTTCACTTAACTTATTCATTTCACATATCTGGATAATACAGTGTATGTATACGGTATAATGTTATAAAATGGCCTTCATTTTATAGATAACTGTTGGGGTTTAACACTTACTTATAAAAGATTTATCCTAAAGCTCCATACCAATCTTTGATCCTGCTGCCTTTTCATGGAAGCTTCTGACTAGTTAAAGGACTAAGAGTTCACATTATGCAGGACCAAACTTGGTTTTATTGCTTGTGTTTTAACACCTGAGAGCTACCACTGTTCCCCTGCAACTGGCAGGAATGCCATGCTGCCCTCAACTAGAGGTGACATTGAGTTTCAAAACTAATACTCCCAGATCTATGAATTTATCAAATTCCTCTATGTTTGTGGCTGTCAGCACATCTTTCAGGAATTAATTTCACTGACTAATTATGTACTGTATGAAGAAGTACTTTGGTCTGTTCGAAATCTTTGAAGGAACAGTTTTGGACCTAGCATTCTGAGAGAGGAAACAAAACATTCATTTCCATCCACTTTCTTCACACCATGTGTCATTATATACACTTTGATCATGTCCCCACAGTTAGTCTAAGATGATATAGAGAGTCTACAGAATCTACTTCAAGGAGCTCTGTAATTCTGTAAATAACCCCCCCAACATTGATCACTCCAAGGTCACAAGGAACCGCAGAGTCAAAGCTCTTTTTCATTGGAACTATGGTTTTATAAGTGCAGAGAGAATGCTGCTTTCACCAAAATCAGTGCAAAGGCTTTCAAAGAACATCTTTAAAAATGGCAATTGCAAACTTTTCAATAAAAAAAGGATGAAGGTTTAAGCTGTGTATTGTTTATTATTAATTAATTAAATATTTTAAAGGAAGTAGCATAAAAGATTTCTTAGAAACTTGTGCTGCAGTTATCCAAATATATCTCTTTAAAAACTTGGTTTCTAAAGTCCCCATAATTTTGCTGACTTCTAGAACACGTTCTAATTAATTTCTTTCTTTTGAAAAGTGGATTTAATTTAGCAGTTTCTTGAATCTGAATGCCGTAAAGTGTTGTGGTCCGCCAGCGGCCTGCAGAGCTGGCAGCAGAGTCGGACAGCGAGGAGGCTGGGGAAGACCATGGGCCAGTCCTGGAGTCTGGAGAAGGGTCTGTGCCGAAGCCAGAGATGGTCCGGGCCATCTGGAAGTTCTGTGCTGACTCCAGAGCCTCCTGAGACTGACACGAGCGAGGCAGAGGAACAGGGGGAGCCTGTTCCCAATGCGCGCATGCACAGAGCTGCGAGAAGGCAAGAACAGTAACGGAGGAAAAGGGCTACTCGGGAGTAAGGCTTGGAGATGATTGGCCCCTCCCATAGGATATAAAAGTGGAGCAAACAGATGTGCTAGTTGCAGGAAGCAACTTGGTTCAATTCTGATCAGTGTAAGTCTGTTCTGTTTGGCCTTGCAAAGCTCCTTGCCAATTAGGTCTTTGGCAGCGTGTCAAGAGAGATAAATGTTGATGCTTATCAGCCTTCTTCCGAAAGACTGTGGCAGACTTCTGTCAGACTAATTAACATTGTTTAGGACTTATTACGGCTGTGAATCAGTGGTGGGTTCCTACCAGTGCGGTCCACTCTATAGCACCGGTAGCGGCCCGCTGGTGACGTCACAGTACTGGTGCGGTCGGTTGCCGGTGCCTGGTGCCACCATTTTTTTTAAAAAAAATGTACATTAAAAAAAATTCTTCTGCGCATGCCCAGAAGCTGAGCTTCCGGCACTGTGCATGCACTGCCTTCTTACCCACAGTGAGTCCAAGCAGGGGAGGATGGCTGAGAGAGCGCATGAGACGCTGAAAGAACTGGTGGCAGGAGCTATCTCCATTCCCCTCCCTTCAACAGTCCGAGAAGCCACGAACGCGCGGTGATGATCCCAGGCATTTTCGCACGTTCGAGGCTTCTCGAGCTGCTGAGGTGAGGGGGAACGGGCGGCAGGAGCCTAGGATCATCAGATGGGGAGAAGCATTCAGGCCGGACGGAGCCTCCTAGAAGAACCGCTACCGCGGTCTTGCTGCTCCCGCTGCGGGGGGCTGCGTTGCGGGTGGGAAATGCCCCCCCCCTGCTTCTCTGGCCGCTGCCAAGCTCCCGAGGTCCACGCCCACCCAGTCACATGGCTGACAAGCCACACCCACAAAATAAGCCACGCCCACAGAGTGGTAGTAAAAAAATTAGGAACCTGCCCCTGCTGTGAATGAACATAATTCACAGCCGTTGAAATAAAAAGAGTTTTTTGGGGACTACATTTGTGTTTTATGATTTATCAGGAAGCCTAGGTCAGAACATAAAGGGGATATTTTTTAGAGATCCCCAGTGCCTTTGCTTTCTTTTGTTATAAATGTGAAATCAATCAGTTTAAGCTTGCAGGAATACAAGATCATAAAGGGATAAATTATTTATAACTTCATTGCTCTAATATATAGGGGGGGAGGAAAAAAATTGAACTATAATGGAAAGAAGTATAAAAAAGTGAAAGCAAAAAGTATAACATTATATACATATGTAAAATAATAAACATCAAGATTAAATCATGGTCTGATGGAAAATGTTAGATTTTTCTCCATCTGGGTGTTATACAAGCTACAATAGGTAGAGGAAACATATTTCATTACTCCAAGTTTTAAAATTGGGTGGCATTAAAAAAAGCTATACTCCATGAAGTGTAAATCTATATTTCTTCATATGTTGTTAAGCCTAAATTTTGAAGGAATAATGATATTTCTGCTCATGAATATTAACAAAGGAGAGGAGAAATAAAGACAATGGGTTGACAGCAAAGTAATAATGTCTTTCTTCCTTATGTTAAAATTCAAATTCTGTTCTTTCCTCTTTTGGGGGGGGGGGAATGACAGCTTACACTGTATCTTTTGTTTGTACATCTGTACAATCTTCTACTAACATGGATTTGGAATCGCTTTGCAGCATATGTTTGTCCATACAGGTTTTAGCGGCAACCACAAGACAGTTATTATTACCTGAACATTGCAATGGGTTGTTATAGCTATTGGAAGAAAACACCATTACACACACAATCCTATTGGGGGGAAATGATGACTCTGCTACATCCAAAGGCCAGGGATATGAGTCCCCCTGTCCTTCAAATGTTTTTCTTTTCCATAACAAGTAAATCCCACTTTGTTTTATGGAAACTTGGTGACACCTGACTTCAAGATATACCAAAGGCATGTCTTTTCATGTCTTCCTTAAAAAATATATAGAGGAAATTATGTACGGCAGGATTGCCCCAGGAACATTAAGGATTTTTATAAAACCATGATGGCGAACCTACAGTATGACACACGTGTCAGCACTGACACACATAGCCATTTTCGCTGACAGGCCTGTCCGTCATCGGAGAGGCTCTGCCCACCCACCTGGATGCCACCATTTGAGTTCTTTTCCCTTCTGTGCATGCACAGAACGCTTTGCACATGTATAGAGGGGAAAGGAACTCAAATGGCGGCGTAGCGAAACCGGATTTGTAGGACGACAGCTCTTGAGAGCTTCCTTGCACAAAGAAAAACATCATCCGGTTCCTTTAAGAAACCTGAGCTTCCTATCAACCTACTGAGTTGGGGGCGCTGCCTGCTGATCAGTTGCTGTTAGGGGACTAACGCAAGCAGAGGCAACATACCATAACCGGTGTGGGTCGGAAGATGCCTTTGGGTTGAAGCGTCCCCATGGCCGGAGAAGTGGAATAGAATTGCAGGTGGTGTGTAGAGGAGGAAGGGGGGAATTACCTCACTTCTGGAAACCCCTAGCGTAACGTGACCAGATTTTTTTTTAAAATCGGGACACCATGTGGGGGGGGGGCGCCTGGACATCGCAATTTGAGTTTTGCCCTCTGCGCATGCGCAGAACACTGCGCATGCGCAGAGGGCAAAATAACGCAAATGTCGGCGTCCAGGTGGGGGGGGGAGGCGGGAGGTTATGCAGTTTCCATATAAGTCCGTTCAGAGAGCCTCGGCCAGCCTAATTCTAGCGCTGAACGGAATCCAGATGGGGGGGAGTCACCACAACCAATAGACTTGGAAGTGAAGAAAGCATGTATTTCTGTCCAATCAAAACAGTTGAAGCCCGCGAACTGGGGGAGGAGGAGGAGGGGAAGAGAAGGGTAAAGGTTCTCTGCCCAGCCTGGGGCTCCTTCCCCACGCAGCCACGGAGCCCTCCCGTCCCTGCTGCCGCCTTGCGTCCCGCCGCGGCTCCCTGCGCAACTCCCTCGCAGCCCTGCGTGCCCGTTGCCCCCTCCCTCCCTCCCTCGCTCGCTCGCTCGCTCCCCCGCTCCCCATGACGCGGGCTGGCGTGGGGGGGGTGCCCGACGCTCTGCCCTTTGCTCGCGGTCGGGGGCGACTCTGCTCTTCCCACGGGAGGAGCCTGCCTCTCCGCCTCCTCCCTGAGCGCGCGCGTTGGGGGGGTCGTTCCAGGCAGGGAAATCCACCTGACCCCCCCCACCTACTATGTTATCAGCAGGGCTTTCAACTTCACTCGTCAGCGCTGCCACCGCTGTTGCTACCGCCGCCAGTACAGCTTGTTTCTGCGCACGCGCGGGTCGTCTTTCCCTTTAAGGTGACCAGACGTCCCGCTGTTTCCGCATTCTTTTCAAAAAAGCGGGACTTTTTGAAAAGAATGTGGGACGCGGGACACACGCTTGAAAAGCGTGTCTGTCCCGCCAAAAGCGGGACGTCTGGTCACCTTACCCTAGCGGGGGAAAAGAAAAATAGGAGCAGCCAAATGAAGAGAGAGGGGGGGGGAATTGAGGGGGGACAGTGACGTCGGAAATTAGAAGTGGGGGCGAGGGGTAGGAATTACCGGAAAAGCAAAGGCAAGGGGACAGTTAGAAAAAAAGGGGCAGGGGAAGGAATCTTCTGCTCTTGAAAGTCTTTCTTCAACAGCAACACCATCCCTGCCTTGCCAGTTCAACACACAAGTCAATGGAGCTACTAAAGAGACTTCATCCATCATCCAATCTACTGTTCTGGGGTGTCGTGGATTTCTAATTGACCATCATTACTGAGATAAGTGAGGGGGAGGCTGGGAGGCTAATAGGCTATCTATAATTCTATCTTCTGTCACTGCCCCCGTTGGAGAACCCAAAAAATAAAAAACCAAGGTTTTTGGTAAAGGAAGTATAAATATCACAAAATTATGGTTTTTATAAATATTAAACTATAAATATCGCAAAATTATGGTTTTTATAAATATTAAACTATAAATATCGCAAAATTATGGTTTTTTTCTCAAAGTGACACACCACCCGAGTTATGCTCGGTTTTTTTGGTGAATTTTGACTCACCAAGCTCAAAAGGTTGCCCATCACTGTTATAAAAGAATGTTTTGAAATATTTTAACTGGGTAGCCATCTTTGTATTTCATAGTATAGCAGCCAACATAATTGCTTTGCTTTACTTTGAAATAAAAAGCAGGGATTACTATCTGAATTCTCTTGAATAAAAACATCCAAGTAAGTCTCCAAATTGCACTAGGTAATGCATTAAAGGATGCTTTCCAAAATAACAAACCCTGGAACGAAATATCTCAATTTTTGAAAGAGTGGCTTTGTTCCGTTTGCTGATTGCTAATTGTGCAAGTAGGCTATTTCTAAAGACCAAGCCTCAACTTTTCCTTTTGACAGTACTTGGCTAATCATTATGCTTCTATGTCAGCACTCAGGAGAAGACCTCTATTTTTCATTAGAAATTCTGAATGGTTTTGCAAACTAATCCTAAATTTATGCAAGCAAAGAGACTTGTAATTCATTTCAGAAATGCTCAGTTTCTCATGAATTGGTCCCCTAAAACCTCAAGTCAACCCTAAAATTAGCTGCAGTATTTAAAGCTTCTCCAACTTTTTCTCACTGTTAGCAGTTTGCAATCCTTACACTTAGTTTCCATGTAACATTTGCAGTTCAGAAAAATATTTCTTTTCCTTATATTAAAAGCAAATTCTATGCATTTAACCTTGCCCAGTTGTCATTCCATCTTCATGAAGCTTCTGCTTTTTAATTCATTTATTTGTTTTTGCTTTTGAACAATGATAAGGAAGCAATATGCTGGTCTATGACTATAATAACAATTGATTTTTACAGAAGCAAAAATAATATTTTGTTAAAGAATCGACAAAGGAATTATTTTCATTACACAGTTTGATAACTGTGTCCCTCAAATACTTTAAGCTAGTTTTATAATGCAAGAGATTTTGCTTATTTGCCTGTCCCATAGGATCTGCTTTTCACCCACACATAACACCTACTTTTAAAAAATATCAGGAGATGTACCAGTCTTTTACAGTATAACTCTGGCCTAGTTGTTATATATTGCAGGTAGAAAAGCATCAAGACAATGACAAAAACAATAACACCAAATGATTTTGCTCTGAGTAAATGAGACATGACAGATATGAGGGATTTTTTTGTTCTGCAGTATGATATCTGAAAATAACCCAGAAGAAAAAATGATGTTCTATGATATTGAAAGCAATCGTCAAGATGAGGGAAAAAATCATACCATTCTAACTTTTAAGGAACTTCTTAAATATCAAAGAACAGCTTTGAGATCTTTTGAAAACACATTATGTTTATCCCATTATATTCAGAGGTGGGATCCTGTGGGCTATAAATCACAAGTCTTCCTCTTCCCACATACTAATTTTTCTTCATTATAAGATAATTTCCTATCAACCATTGCCAACATATTCATGCCTTTTGTGAAAAAATAGTGCAAATCCTTCCAGAACCATGAAGGCAGGAGAATGTTTCTCTCAAAAGCTTTCATATGCCATATACGTAAGCAATTAAATAACCTTCTTAGAAATACATGTTCTATTGTTTGTATCTTTGAAAATATCTCTATTGAATGTGTGTCCTGAACCAGGCAAAGAGGCTGGCAAAGAACAGAAAGAACTTTTAGGTAGATTTAGATTTAGATTTATTATTAGAGTTGGAAGGGACCTTGTAGGTCATCTAGTCCAACCCCCTGCTCAAGCAGGAGTTCCTACACCATTTGAGACAGATGGCAGTCCAGTCTCTCCTTGAAGGTCGCAAGTGTTGGGGCTCTCACAACCTCTGCTGGCAAGCTGTTCCACTGGTTGATCGCTGTCACCATCAGAAAGTTTCTCCTCACTTCCAGGTTGAATTTCTCCTTGGTCAGCTTCCATCCATTATTTCTTGTTTGGCTTTCTGGTGCCATAGAGAATAGCCTGACCCCCTCCTCTCTGTGGCATCCCCTCAAGTATTGGAACACTGCTATCATGTCACCCCTGGTCGCCCAGTTTGTATGTGTATTTTTGATTCTTCTTGCCTAGGTGCAGAATTTTACTTTTCTCTGTGTTAAATTTCATTTTATTGGTTTGGGCCCAATATTCAAGTCTGTCGAGGTCCCTCTGGATTTTGAGTCTGTCCTCTGGGGTGTTTGCTACTCCCGCCAGCTTGGTGTCATCTGCAAATTTGGTTAGTTCTCCTGCTATTCCCTCATCTAGGTCATTTATAAAGATATTGAAGAGTACTGGGCCTAGGACGGAACCTTATGGTACCCCACTGCTTACTTCTCTCCATGTGGACTTAGAACCATTGAGGACTACTCGCTGGGTACGGTTGGTCAGCCAATTGTTAATCCATCTGGTTGTGTAGCTGTCTATCCCACTTTTTTCTAGCTTATGAAGGAGTAGGTTATGGTCTACTTTGTCAAATGCTTTGCTAAAGTCCAGGTACATTATTTATTTATTTATTTATTTATTTTGTGATATTTATATACCGCCTCACAGTGCAAGCACTCTCTAAGCGGTTTACACCAGTAAGCAATGTTTATTTATATTGCCCCCAACAATCTGGGTCCTCATTTTACCTACCTCGGAAGGATGGAAGGCTGAGTCAACCTTGAGCCGGTGAGATTTGAACCGCTGACCTGCGGATCAGTGTCAGCTAAAGTGGCCTGCAGTACCTGCCTCTAACCGCTGCGCCACCTCGGCTCTTTTATGTCTACTGCATTACGCTGGTCTACTAATTTGGTCACAGTGTTGAAGAATGAAATGAGGTTGGTTTGGCATGACTTGTTCTTAACAAATCCATGTTGGCTGTTGGTTATTACTTGGTTTGTTTTTAGATGATGGGAGATCTGGTTTTTAATTATTTTTTCCAATATTTTCCCAGGTATTGATGTTAGGCTTATTGGTCTGTAGTTTCCTGGGTCTATTTTTTTTACCTTTTTTGTAGATGGGGACCACGTCAGCTCTTTTCCAGTCCTCAGGTAGTTCCCCTGTGTTCCAGGATTTGTGGAAGATGTGGTGCAGTGGTTCTGAAATGACTTCTGCTAGTTCTTTTAAGACTCTGGGGTGTAATCTGTCTGGTCCTGGTACTTTGTATTCATTAAGTTCAGATAGGTGATCTCTTACTGTATTTTTGCTTAGGTTGAGTCTTGCTTCGAATCTGTTTTTTATATTTGTGTTGCTGGGTAGTTGAGCTGCAGTTTCCTTTTGTGTGAAGACTGATGTGAAGAATGTGTTCAGTAGCTCTGCTTTGTCTGTGTTGTCTGTTATTTCTTTGCCGTCTTCTCTCTTTAGTGGACCAACTGTTTCTTTGATTTTTTTCTTCTTGTTAATGTGCTGGAAGAAGCTTTTTTTGTTGTCTTTGACTTTTGTTGTGAGTCTTTGTTCATTCTGGGCCTTTGCTGTCCTGATTGTTTCTTTACAGATTCTGGCTGTCTGCTGGTACTCTGCCTTGGTTATGTGCCCTTCTTTCCATTTTTTGTATTTATCTTTTTTTTTCATTCAGTTTATCAGTGAGGTCTTTGTTTAGCCATGCTGGTTTCCTTTTGGATTTCTTGTTTTTCTTCCTCATCGCTATTGTGGTGTTCTGGGCTTTTATGATCGTGTTTTTCAGGATCTCCCAGGCTTCTTGAGTTGTTTTACCCTTTAGTACTTTCATCCAAGAGATCTTCCCCAAGTTTTCTCTGAGTTTATTGAAGTCAGCTTTTTTAAAGTCTGGGATATAGGTGTCATTATGTTCAGTTATTTCTGTTTGCATTATGGTGAATTTTAGTATTACGTGGTCACTCTCGCCCAGTGTTCCCGCAGCTTCGAGTCCTTCTATTGTTTCTTCTCTGTTTGTAAGTATTAAATCCAGTATGGCTGCCCCTCTAGTTCCCTCCTCCACTTTTTGGACAATGAGGTAGAGTGCAAGTACCCTTGTCTTCCATAGCCGTCTAAACAAAGAGCACAAAAGGTCTGTTGTCAGGAAAAGAATGGTAGGATTTAAACCCTAAAGAATAACATACACAATATACCCACTTACTCACACCAAGCTGGATTTTCAGATTCTGTAGTAGTTGTGTAGATAAATATATCTACACTGGTTTAATCTAACTGCTGAGTCCTTGAAGATTCTGCTATTAACTAGTAACTTGGTATAGGGCAGTGATGGCAAACCTATGGCACGCGTGCCACAGGTGGCACGCGTAGCCATATCAGAGGGCACGCGAGGCGTTGCCCTATGTCAGCTCCAGCGCGCATGTGCGCGCTGGCCAGCTGATTTTCAGCCTTGGGGAAGGCCATTTCGCCCTCTGGATGCTTCAGGGAAGCTTCCCTGAAGCCCCAGAGTGTGAAAAACAGCACAATGGGCAGACTAGAAGTCCGTTTTCCCTAACTTCCGGTTTGCCCCTTTGGCTGTTTTTTCACCATCCCCAGGCTTCAGTGAGGCCTGTGCGCATGCGCGGGGATGGGGGGGGTTGTGCACATGCATAGGGGCAGCATGGGGGGGCACATGCGTGGGGGGAGGGAATGGGTGTGGGCACATGCGCACACACTAGCGCACGCACACACACCCTTTTGGCACACAGACCAAAAAAGGTTCGCCATCACTGGTATAGGGGATCACTACTAATGGTTTTCAAGATTTCCTATCACTGATTTGGTTCCCATTACACAACTTTCAATGTTAAGATGCTGCCAGTTGATTGAGAGGGCCATCAAAATTCATTTCTCATTGAGCACTGAATAATGCATAACCCAATAGTAATTAATTATGGAGTCTAAGCCAGAGTATTTTTATCTGTATCTCAAGAGCTGATGGGATTTCATATTAACCCTCTGACAAATGAATCCTCCTTTTACAAACAGGAATATTAGTCTGAACTTGGGCAAGTCACCCAGAGATAAGCCTTGAATTGAAAGAGGTTCCCAGGGATTGCTTATATACTGTATACAGTATGCATATCAGCATAATTGAAAATGCACACAATATATGCCACTTATATGAACTCTAAAATGAAATGATATGAAATGAAATAAAGCAAAACAAAATTCCTGGTTTTAAAGTAGATCGCCTGTCCAGTTCTCACAGACAAGATACTCTTTGGAATGCTCCTCTGAGATTGGGTTGTTTATTTTATCATTGTGACCTTTTTAAAGATTTCATTTTACAATATACCTTCAAATTGATGGATTCCTTGGTGAAAGAATTATGGATGGATATGAACATAGTGTTTTAAAAGTGGGGAATAAATAGCTTAAGCAAACAAACCAAACATTGGAATTCCTTTGAACTAAAGCAATGGGTGGTATTTAAAACTGCTATGATGCTTATATCTTTCTGTACTAGGAAATACATGTAGTGTATTGACATATGCATTGTGAGTGTACACACTGTTATACAGTATACCCTACTTGATGGCATATGGAGAAAAGTATGTTGGCTTGCAAGGTATTATCTTGCAAGTCTCTAGTTTTACAGATTAGTTTGAGAATGCTTAGGGGCAAAACAGGGCTTTGGTAGATCTTATGGTATATTGGAATTTGTCGTCCAAAAGGTGTCAAAACTGACTGCTCATATTCTTACCATGCACAGGGAATGCCTTGTGTATAAGTAAGATGGATGATATAGTTTACATATTCTCTAAATTACAAAAATTAACATAAGAAATAAAAATAAGAATAGACAGAGATACATAGAGACATAGATACATAGAGATACATAGATGATAGATAGACATAGAGATGATAGATGATAGATGATAGATAGATAGATAGATAGATGATAGATAGATAGAGAGAGAGAGAGAGAGAGAGAGAGAGAGAGAGAGAGAGAGAGAGAGAGAGAGAGAGAGAGAGAGAGAGAGAGAGAGAGAGAGATAGATAGATAGATAGATAGGTAAGTAGGTAGGTAGGTAGGTAGGTAGGTTAGGTAGGTAGGTAGGTAGGTAGGTAGGTAAGTAAGTAGGTAGATAGATAGATAGATAGATAGATAGATAGATAGATAGATAGATAGATAGATAGATAGATAGATAGATAGATAGATAGATAGATGATGGATGGATGGATAGATAGATAGATAGATAGATAGATAGATAGATAGATAGATAGATAGATAGACAGACAGACAGACAGACAGACAGACAGACAGACAGACAGACAGACAGACAGACAGACAGACAGACAGATGCTACATAGAGATAGATAAACAGATGAGAGAGAGAGAAAAAAAGATGTAATGGATCCATAGATCTAAAAAGGGAAGTGTGTAATAATTTAGAACAAAGATGATTGGACCTTGTGGAATAGAGTTGATAAATATATGCAAGGAAGTTTTAATTATGAATGAAAATATAAGTCAGAAAGTATGAGCTGGTATGATCTAGGTTGTTTTGGGTGCAGATGAAATAGGGGTGATGATTCTTGGATACTATGCTGTATTGAATGGCAATAATAGAAGAAACAGTAATGAGTTTTAGGGGAAATTGTGCAACTTTCTGAATAAAAATCTAATTCTTTAGATAGTGTAAGATACTTTTGAATTGTTCTGAATAACTTCTTTACATGTATATATACAATTTCTCAAATTAAAATGTTAACTTACATCAATTTGATTTTATGCTTTGAATAGCAATAGCAATAGCACTTAGACTTCATATTGCTTTACAGCCCTCTCTAAGTGGTTTACAGAGTCAGCATATTGCCCCCCAAAATCTAGGTCCTCATTTTACCAACCTTGGAAGAATGAAAGGCTGAGTCAACATTGAGCCGGTCAGATTAAACTTCTGGCAGTCAGCAGAATTAGTCTGCAATAATGCATTCTAACCACTGCACTACCACAGCTCGAATGATTATGATTCTTCAGATCAAATTGTTTATTGAAGATTGATTTCAGATGTGAATTAGATTTTGATTGATTTGTATTGCAGCAACTGATGAATGAGCAGTGTAAGGC
The DNA here is from genome assembly GCA_023053685.1 of Diadophis punctatus similis. Taxonomy (NCBI): domain Eukaryota; kingdom Metazoa; phylum Chordata; class Lepidosauria; order Squamata; family Dipsadidae; genus Diadophis; species Diadophis punctatus. Next base: position 6,082,869 of record JALIGW010000031.1, read on the forward strand.
ACCAAGCTAGAAACCAGCTGAGTGACCTTGGGCCAGTCACTCTCTCTTAGCTCTAGAAAAAAGGCAAGGGAAACCACTTCCAAAAATCTTCCAAAAATCTTGCCAAGAAAATTGCAACAGGACTAATCTAGACAGTTTCCAGGAATGAAGTCTGGTGCAAAAGCACAAAATAACCCCTCCCACACGTCTATGGATATTCTCAGTCATCCAGGTTATGGTTGTCCCAAAGGTGCTTTTTTGTTGCCTCTTAAAAAAAGCACCTTTGGGGGCCCCTCCCCCCACATTTAATGAATGGAGCAAAGCTCTAGAAAACTGGGCACCAAGAAGTGAAATTATAAATCAATAAGAGGTAACATGGGTATAAGCCCAATACACATGCAAACTCAATGCAGTTTTATCTTTAGTTTCTACCAGAAGGCATTCTATAATATAAAACCATATCATATAAAAATAAGGCCCTGCATTAAACCAAATTTTAAATGAAAGAAGAGACCCTGCAGTGGATCTACTGGGAGCATTTACAACAGAATTTACAGGAAGAATAACATAATCACGGAAAAAAGTCTAACAGTGTTGTGAATTGTAAAATATGTGCCATGTATACAGTATATTCATACCCATAGAAGATCCAAAGTATATCTGTACCAAATATAAACCAATTTAAAGACTTGAGAAAAAGGTTAAGGGTCTAGAGAAAAGTCTAGCCACTCTGAGACTCAAGCAACAAAATGAGAAACCCCAACTTAAGGAGGAAGAGTGTAAACAAACTGAACACAGTAAGGAACAGTTAACTACCAGAGAAAATGAATCTTTAAGATAGACCAATGACAACATAGAAGAAAAAAGCAAGAACATTGTCCATGCAGTCCAACCCAATCCAGTCCAGTCAAGCCCCACTGGAGTTAAGCAATCAATTTCATAGCCTCCCCTTGGAAGAAAGTGTGCAAACATCTGGAGAAGAGACATTATCAAGTGTAACAGTGATAGGAAGAAAAGTAGAACAGACTTCCACAAGAAAAGAAAGGGGTGTGTTGGGGATAAGAGACTCACTACTCAGAAGAACACAATCAGCAATTTGTAGACTGGACAACCTTTCTAGGGAGTATGTTTTCTCCCAGGAGCAAAAATCAAATGTGTGACTAAGAAGCTTACTAAACTAACTAAGCCTCCCAGATTAATATTACCTTCTCCTCTTTCATCTGGGAGCGAATGATACAACAAAGATTCTGAAAACAATATCAGGAGACTATGAGCAGCTAGGCATGAAAGCCAAAGCAATGGGAGTACAAGTGGTGTTTTCATCTGTACTTCCAACAGAAAGTAAATATCCGAAGAGGGATGGAGGATTCTAGAAGTAAACTGGTGGTTGAAGGAATGGTACTATCAAGAGAACTTTGGATTCCTAGACCACGAATCGAGAAGAACGTTTTTGGAAAATAAGGGGCTCAGCTTTTCTGAAGGACTTTAAACTTGAACTGGAGGGGGAGGGAGAGTAATTTTTAGGACCTAATTTCAAGCATAAATCTCAAGGCAATCAATAAGTGATGAGAAGGAAGGGGAACTCATGGACAAAATAGGAGATGTAGGAAGCAAATGCAGGGTCAGTCAAAAAGGACTCAGATACTGTACCTATACATTAACACTCAAAGCATGAGGGATAAACAAAACAAATTTGAAGTCCTAGTGTGGGCAGATACAACATTGTTACCTTTACAAAAACCTGGTGGCATGAACTCCATGACTGGAATGTACTGCTAGCAGGATTTAAATTGTTCAATAGAAAGAGACCTTAAAAAAGGAGGTGGAGTTCTATTATATAAAAAATAAGCACACCTGTACGGAAATGCAAAAGACCAAGTATGAAAATCTTGAATGTATTTGAGTTAATATAAAAGGAAAAACATTGCCATGAGTATATACTACAAACCACCCAACCAAACAGAGGAAATAGATGAACTTTTTGCTAATTAGTTAACTAAGGTATGCAGGTGTGCAGTTTAACTACACTGGCATCAACGGGGAAATGCTGCACCAAGTGAGAGATCAAATAGATTCCTGACAAACCTAGGAGACCCCTTTGTCATGTAAAAGGTAGATTCAGATGAAAGAAATATAGTAACGTACCAACACCTATTCGATGAGCATGAAAATCTTAAATCGAAGCAAGAATTCAAAGAGATGGGAATAGAGTTAGATTGGTGGTACTACTTACAAGTGCAAACAAAATACTACGAAGATAAAATACAATTTGGATTTCAAAATATGCATGGATTAGATAAAATATTATTCGGTTCAGAAGATAAAATGATTTCAAATATATATAATTTCTTATTACAATACAACTTACAAGAAGAAGTAGTCAAAGGATCTATGATAGCATGGGCCCAAAATTTCAGATATTCAATAAATTTGTCGGAATGGGAAAAATTTGGGAGATAAATTATAAATTGACCCTTGCTGTAACATACAAAGAAAATATCTATAAAATGTTTTACAGATGGCATCTTCCTCCGGTACGGCTGGCAAAAATGTTTCCAAAAATCTCTCCAAAGTGCTGGAAATGCAAAAAAGAAAAAGGGACATACTACCACCTCTGGTGGACGTGTTCGCAAGCGAAATTATTCTGCAACAAAATTAAAATTTGTGTAGAACAAATTACTACACGTGAGATTGAATTAAAATTGGAATTATTCCTATTGGGCATTTTTAGGATGAAAATTACAAAAGAAGATAGATACCTGACACTACATATTATCACAGCAGTCAGAATTGCCTACACGCAAAATTGGAAAACTGATTCCACACCAACTACCGTATTTTTCGGAGTATAAGATGCACCGTTTTACCCCCCAAAAAGAGGGTCAAAAACTGGGTGCGTCTTATACTCCGGATGTTGCATTAGGGGGAGGGGGAGGGAGTTGGTGCAATGGCGGCAATGGTGGCAATGGTGGCAATGGCGGCAATGGCGACAATGGGTGGCAATAGACAGCTGATTGGTGGTATTCCATGAGACTGTTCCAACTGCCAATCAAAGCCGCCACTGCCGGCGGACCATAGCAAAGCCACTGCCGCTGCTGCTGCCCACCGCTGCTGCCCCCTCCACCCCCTCCACCGGACCATGGCAAAGCCGCTGCCGCTGTTGCTGGCCGCCTCTGCTGCTGCCGGACCATGGCAAAGCCACTGCTGCTGCCAGACCATGGCAAAGCTGCTGCCGCTGCTGCTGGCCACCGGTGCCATCGCCGAATCACAGCAACGCCACTGCCGCCACTGCTGGCCACCGCCGCTGCCATCACTGGACCACAGGAAAGCCGCCGCCGCTGGACCACAGCAAAGCTGCCATGGCCGCACCACAGCAAAGCTGCTGCTGCTGCTGCTGGCCACCACCACCACACCGCTGCCATCGCCAGACCATGGGAAAGCTGCCGCCACCGCCACCACCGCCAGACCACAGGAAAGCCGCTGCCACCATTGCTGGCCGAAGATTGCTCCCGAGGCAGCTGAGGAGCCGCCGCTGCCGCTGCTGCCCAAAGCAAGCCACCTGACAGCTTTGAAGACCAACTTCCAAGTTTGAAGACCCCTGAGTTAGAGGTTAGGGGTGTAAGAATCTTCAAACCTGGCAAGTTTAAGACTTGTGGACTTCAACTCCCATTCCTGAGCTAGCATGACTGGAGGAGAAATTCTGGGAGTTGAAGTTCACTAGTCTTAAAGCTGTCAAGTTTGAAGTTTGTAAAAAGTGTACATGGTTGTAAAAAGTATACATGGTTGTAAAAAGTATACATGGTTGTAAAAATTATTCTGCTACACTGGTATTTTATTAAATAATATATTACTACACCATTTGGTTCAGAATACTTTTTCTCTTATTTTCCTCCTCTAAAATCTAGGTGCGTCTTATACTTCGGTGCGTCTTATACTCCAAAAAATACGGTATGTTAACTGTCGTTAGAAAAATACTAGAATGTGCAGAAATGTGCAAACTATCAATGGAAATTCAAGACAAATCAGATTTTTATAAAACTTGGGCTAGGTGGTACACCTGGCTAAAACAAAATAAATATCAAAGTTTACTATAACATAATGTTATAAATTAAGGAAAATATTATTAGTATCCGTCACTAACATGACTACAGTGTAACTCTCTTCTGGTTCGGTATTATTTGATTGTTTAACCTCACTTTCTGTATGTAATGCAATATAACAAAATATAACGTAAGAAATATAAGATTAAAGCTATGCAGGATGTAGAAACTGAAATGGATGACTTAATTTATCAAAAATGATTTATTGTATTCTAAAATAATTTTGAAATAAAGTAAGGAGGATAATATTGTAAATGGTAAATATATTAGGAAATAATATTGATAAGCTGTAAAGGAAAATCAAAAGTGATTTAGATGTTTGTTTAGTCTCGTTAGTTTATTGTTCATTTTTGTATATATGTATATATGTGTGTGCTGTTTTTAAAGGAAAAATCAATAAAGATTATTTTAAAAAAGGTAGAGGAGGGAAGCAGAGGGTCAGCTATACTGGACTTCATTTTTATTAATAGGGATGAAAAGATAGAGGGGGTTCAAGATGTGAGCACTTTGGAGGAGAGTGATTATGTCATATTGGAATTCAATATAATGTAGGCACAAATAATAGAACAAAATCAAATTAAGTTTCTTAGACTTTAAGAGACCTGATTTCAACCAATTTAGAGAATGATTAGGAAGGATTCCATGACTGGAAATCTGAAAGAGGAAACAACTCAGGAAGCTTGGGAAACACTGAAAAATGAGATTATAAAAGCCCAGTCTAAAGCAATACCACTGAGAAAGAAAAATAAGAGACTCCAGATGAAACCAGCATGGTTGCAGAAAGAGCTCTGTGATATATTAAGAGAGAAAAAGAACAAGTATAAAAAATGGAAAGAGGGGAACATAACTAAAACAAATAGTTAACTAAGCAAATAGCTCAAATCTGCAAAGACAGAGTCAGAAAAGCTAAGGTTCAGAATGAACTAAGGTATGCAACAAATGTCAAAAATAATAATAATAAAGTTTCAAGATGTAAAAAACAAAAAAAGGAAAGATAGATATACTAATGAAAGAAGATGGCAATGAGGTGAAAGATAGCAGGAAGAAAGTAGAACTGCTTATTTCATTATTTGTGTCTGTTTTTACACAAAAGGAAAAAATGGTCCAACTTATCAAAAGCAATAACCCAACCCCATGATTGATGTATCAATCATATTCCAGTCCCAAACCTCGATAAATGAGGAAGGTTAGGGAAAGTACTGGTGAACTATCCTGTAAAAAATTCACCAGAACACTTAATTGCAATAAATTAACATGACTGTCAGCCTCCATGCTGCTTCCTTGCTATCGGCTGCAATAGAAATGGGGGAGGGGGAGACTTAGGTATTTGGAGAGGGGGAAAAGAGTGCTGGAAGGGATGTCTCCTTGTATGTCTGAATAGGGAGGAGAAGGGAGGAAAGTTCTCATCATCTAATTTGCAGCTGAATGGACTTGTTTACAGCCAGCTCAAGTCAACTGTCCCGACATACCAACTGGATGGCTCCACCTGAAGATGCACTCCACATGACATCTGGGGGGGTTGGGGATTGGACATTCAGCCCGGGTCCTTGGGGGGAGGGATTTGGGAATGCTTTCAATATGTAATTTTCATGACTTTAGCCTCAGCTCTTGCTTTCAACTTGTTGCTATCAGTTCATACTCAGTAAAAGTACCTTTCTCTATAAACATGGAGTTGGGGTTTTCTTTTCTTGGGTTTTGAATGGAGGCACATCTGACATTAAGCAAGATCTGCTTTATCAGCCATCCCGGAGAGAACTCTATCGTGGGTGCTAAGCAAAAATATGTCTAGCCCAGGCAGTGACCCGGAGGACATGGGAGCTGCTGGGTCAACTCCCCCCCAGTCCCGCAGAGGCTGGGAAAGGTTGGAGTGAATGTCTGAACTGCAGACTGAAGAAAAGCCGGTCAGAGCCAAATGGTCATTGGGCATAGGTCAGATGGATGTTCCAGAGGAGATCCCCCCGGGAGTAACAGCCGCCAGATGCCAGGGGGAGAAGCAGCCTGGCAGGAAGCCAACAAGGAAGACCTCCTGCTGACTCAGGCCCTGCATCTCCTGAAAGAAGCTCTTGAAAGTCAGAGAGCATGTGAAAGTTATGCCTTGCCTGTGGGGAGGGAAGCCAAGGAAGTAGTGCGAGAAGCGGAAGCTTTAGCAACCCCAGAAGCATTTCCTAGAGCCCAGCCAGAACCAGCGGGGGCTGCAGGAATGCAAGCAGCTGCGGCAGCCCAAGGCCCCCTAGCGGGGGGGTGGGGGTGTAATTCCCCAGAGGCACCGAATTCCAAAGGTTCCTCAGCTAGGAGTAAAATATGGAGGAGATCCCAAGGCTTTGGGATTCTTTTTAACCCAAGTTTGGAATTATATGCAGGAGTACGGGGAGGATTTTTCCTCAGAGGCGGCAAAAGTCAGGTGTGTCACCATGGTCCTGGAGGGAACTGCGGCTGAGTGGATGGTGGCCCTACATAATGAGGATTCCCCACTGCTGAGGGATTATAACTCATTTATGGCGGCCTCCGCGTGAGTTTTGATGACCTCCTGGCTGAACGAAAGGCTAGAACCAGGATGAAAACCCTAACCCAGGGGAGATTGGTGGCTGAATACACCCAGGAATTTCACCAGCTGGTCATCCACATGTGGGATTGGTCCGCAGAGGCCCTGATGGAATGCTACAAGGATGGTCTCAATGAGGATGTCTACCAAGGCTGTTGTTCCCGAGGTGCCCCACGAGACCTGCAGCGCTGGTATGTGATGGCGGCTGAGGTGGAAATTGAGCAGGCCAGAGATCGGTACAGGTGAGGTCATAGCTGGAGCAAGCCTTCCCCCTCCACACCGAAAGAGACTCCTAGAGTGGCAAGCATCAAAGCCCAGATCATCAGCCTGTTTCAAATGTGGGAAGAAGGGGCACCGAGCTGCTGAATGTTTCTCCAAGCCTGCCTCTAAGATTACCTCAGCTGGAGGGAAAAAAGCCGACAAGCTAGCAGCAAAAACTGCAAAATGGCTTTGAAATGTGTGGAAGTCATTGAGTTCGCTCCTCCAGGCCTGGAAGAGTTGGGAACTCTGACCACCCCAGGGAACAATGACACCGACTCTGACGATGATCCCCTGGTAAGTCAGCATGCGGGCCCCCTGACCATTCCAGTAGAACAAAGGGTGCCATCATCCAGTGCCCAGGGGAAGATGCTAGCCCTTTTGGACTCTGGGTGTGCTAGGTGTGTAACAAGCCCAGAGGTGGTGGAAAAGATGGGACTGAGACTGAGGACCATGAAAGTGCCCATTGCATTTTGCCAGTTTGATGGGTCAGTAGCTGGGGGGGGAGCCCACTTTGTGATCAAACCAGTTGAGATGAAGATGGGGGAGGGGGAGGCTTAGGTATTTGGAGAGGGGGGAAAGAGTGCTGGAGGGGATGTCTCCTTGTATGTCTGAATAGGGAGGAGAAGGGAGAAAAGTTCTAATCATCTACTGCGCAGCTGAATGGACTTGTTTACAGCCAGCTCAAGGTCAACCATCCCGGCATACCAACTGGATGGCTCCACCTGAAGATGCACCCCACATGACATCTGGGGGGGTTGGGGATTGGACATTCAGCCAGAATCCTTGGGGGAGGGATTTGGGAATGCTTTCAATATGTATTTTTTTGCGCCTTTAGCCTCAGATCTTGCTTTCAACTTGTTGCTATCAATTCATACTCAGTAAAAGTACCTTTCTCTATAAACATGGAGTTGGGGTTTTCCTTTCTTAGGTTTTGAATGGAGGCACATCTGACAATGACTCAGATATGGATACCAACAGTGGACCTGTTAGCATGGAGTTCACTTGCTTATAAAATCACCAAGAGTCAGAAACAACTGATTGGTTAAAACAACAACAAATCAACAGCAGTACTGCAAAAGACAAAATAATAATTCAAGTCAAAATAGGCAAGAAAATGAGAACATCTCTCCATTCTAGATGAGTTCAAATCACCAGGACCAGATGGATTACATCCCAGACTACTGAAGGAGCTGGCAGACATGATCTTGGAACCACTAAACCACATCTTTTAAAGATCCTGGAGCACCGGGAACTACAAGAGGACTGGAAAAGAGCTGATATGGTTCCAGTATTCAAAAAGAGGGGGAAAAAGGATCAAGGAAACTATAGACAAATCAATCTGGGAAGATTCTGGAAAAGATAATCAATCAATGAATCTGTGAACACCTAGAAACAAACAAAATTATTACTAGAAGCCAACAAGGGTTTGTCAAGTGACTATATTAGTGGATCAGATAAATATTGTGGTCATGGTTTACATATTTCAGTAAGGCATTTGACAAAATAGGCCACATCATACTTCTTGGTAAGATACCGTGTTTCTCCTAAAACACGACCCACCCCCCAAAAAAGGCCCAGCACTGTTTTGTGCACATGTGTTTAATTAAGCCATATCCCCAAAATTTGGCCCTATTTAAGCGCATGTGCAGCCAGGCTTGCCGGAGTGGACGACAGCAGGCTTTTTCAGGTGGATGGCTACTGGTAGCTGGAGTGAACATTACAGGTAGGCAAGGGTGCGCGAGGCGCGTGGGTCACGTCGTTTCCTCTTTCCGGCCGCGAAAGAAGTGGCCAGGTGGCCAGGTGAGGCGTGGTGGGCAAGTGGGTCACTCCTTTCAGCTGCGAAAGAAGCGGCCCAGTGGCCAGGCGAGGTGCATGGATGACATCACTCGCTCTTTTTGGTCGCGAAAGAAGCGGCCCGGTGGCCAGGCCAGGCACGTTGGGCAAGTGGGTTGCTCCTTTTGGCCACAAAAGAAGCGGCCCGGTGGCCAGGCGAGTCACGTGGGTCATGTCACTCACTCTTTTCTGGCTCGAAAGAAGCATCCTGGTGCCCTAGGCATTTTTTCGGGGGTCAAAAGAAAATAAGACCTGGTCGTATTTTCAAAGAAACCCGGTAGAACAATGTGAGACAGCATAACCACCAGATAGATTCGTAACTGGCTGACCAACTGCACTTTACATGTAGTTCTCAATGGTACTACATGCATTGCGTGGGGTACCTCAAGATTCTGTCTTAGGCCCAGTACTCTTCAACATCTTCATAAATGATTTAGGTGAGGGGATAGAAGGGGAACTCATCATATTTGCAGACAACAGTAACCTGGGAGTTGGGCGGCATAGAAATCCATTTAAATAAAAATAAAATAAATAAATAAATACAACACTTTAGAAGAGAGATTCAAGATACAGAACAGTCTTGACAGACTTAAACACTGAGTCCTATCCAACAAAACGCAATGGGTGGACTTATTTAGTTACAATAAATTACATCAAGATTTGCAATAACAATTTATCCTTTTCTAAGCAGCTATTATGAGGAGGGCAGATAATATGCCATCTTCTACAGTACTCTCACTTTGAAAAAAATATTATTGACTTATAGTTTTGCTGAAGCACACAATTATGTGGAGCCTTCTGCCCTATTTGGATTTACTTCCCATCAAGGAAAAATAAATATTATACGCCAGGACAGGTTTAACAATTCAGTACATTCCACTGAAAGCAAAGGACAACCCATGCTCTTGGTTGGACATTTGATTTATGTCTGCAGTTTTTCAAAGTGACTCAAGGTCAAACTACACTTAACACAGTCAGGGGATTAAAAAAATAATGCTGGGCATAGTGCCCCCTCTCCAAATTCTCACCGGAATATCGATTGGGCAGCAGCACACCTCAACTGTTACACATTGTTGCTTTGTCTGGTGGGTTGTGAATCAGCCAGCGATCCTCCACAGCATTCCAGGATCCTGGCTAGAGAAACCTGGCTTGTTAGATATGGATTTCAGACTTGATTTTTTTTTTTTGCTTGTTAACCAACTGCAACCTTTTTGCTAAATGCCTGATAGCAGTGCTTCTTTTCAGAGGAACATCAGAGGAGTACATAGACAGGCAGTTGACTATGATAATGACAGCTACTAAATAAATAATTTACTTTTAATATAGGTATTATTGCAGTTCATTGTCTGACATGCCCTTTGTTAGATCGTGGATTCAACACAGGAGACCGACTTTGACAACAGCACTTTATTTGAGATAAGAAGCACAACCAGCAAAAAGCCTTGCCTTTTTATAGGGGCTGTCAGCAACACTTGTAACCAATTCAAAATGTAGCAACCAATGGAAGTTCAGCATTTTCCCTCCATAATGCTGGACCTGGGTGAAACCAGTTATTCCTAGCCAGAACATAACATCCCTCCCCCTCTAGATGGGCTCATCCAGCAAACATAATCACATAGGTAGGCGGGGTGTTTACACTCCCGCTCGGACCTGCGCACTTCAGTAGAGGGGAAGACAGTAGCCCGATCGGATTGGTCTGCTGCAATTCCAGGAGCTGTGCTTGGAAGCTCCTGGAATGTCTCGCTCTCGGTTCTCTCCGTTTGTGGACTTAATTCGACTGAGGGATGCTGCTGGACTGTGGCTTCACCAGGTAGGCCTTCAGAGACATCCAGGCGTGATTCAACTAGGGAAGGAATGTAGGGAGTTATCTCACTTGGGTTTATTAGGTCTCCTTTAATTCTACTTCTTAACTGATCAATGTGTCTTTTCCATACCGTGTTTCCCTGAAAATAAGACATCTCCCGAAAATAAGCCCCACAGGGCTTTTCGGGACATGCCTTGAAATAAGCCACCTCCCGAAAATAAGCCACTCCCCAACTACTTCCGGGGGAAATGGGGGGACATGCCGGGAGCCGCTCTTTTTGCGGCGGCACTCTTTTGGCCCGGAAAGAGAGAGAGATATCCCTCAAGAAGTTTACCTGCAAAGACCTGCCAAGCAAGAGAAGCGGCGAACTGCCAGATGCTGGTAAGATGAGTGTTTCAAAGCCCGGCCCTCCCCCTCCCCTGCCTCCACTCCCACCCCCAAATTGTGCCTGATGATCTTACCAGCGTCTGGCAGTTCGCCGCTTCTCTTGCTTGGCAGGTCTTTGCAGGGAAACTCCTTGAAATGAAAAGAAAAAGGTATCGCGAGTGCGAGCAATTAACTTCTCACACTCACAATAACTTTTCATTTCAAGGAGTTTCCCTGCAAAGACCTGCCAAGCAAGAGAAGCGGCGAACTGTCAGACGCTGGTAAGATCGTCAGGCACAATTTGGGGGTGGCAGGGGAGGCAGGGGAGGGGGAGGGCCGGGCTGCGAGACGCTCATTTTACCAGCGTCTGGCAGTTCGCCGCTTCCCTGTCGCCACTGCCTTCCTCACTCGCGTCACGCCCCGCCCCATCACCCACCCGAAATGCTCAAAGTCCTTCGAAGCGTTTTGAAGGGATGTGTTTTGCCTCCGATGAAGGGAACCGATGTTCCCCAAAGAACAGGAGGCAAGCATCGGTTCCCTTCATTGGAGGCAAAATGCATCCCTTCAAGACGCTTTGAAGGACTTTGGGGGTTTGGGGCGGGGGATGGGGTGGGGTGTCCCTGTCGCCGCTGCCTTCCTCACTCGTGCTGCGCCATGCCCGATCCCCCACCCAAAACGCTCAAAGTCCTTTGAAGCGTTTTGAAGGCACGCACACCACGCCACGCCCACTCTGCCAAACCCCAGTGTGATATGCACCTCCTACTGTACCTGGGACTTGTCCCGATACCTCGGTTGCATTCTTACGGTGTTCTCTTCACGGCAGCCCGTTCTGAAAGAGAACGTCTCACGAGTTCAAACTTCTCGAACTCACGTGGCATTCTTTTAGAACGGGCTGCCATGGAGAGAAGACCATAAGAACGCAACGGAGGTCCTGGGACAAGTCGCAGGTAGGATGCCCGCCCTGCCTTGCCCCGCCTGCCCTGCCAAACCCCCGCACGAGACGCTCGTCCTACCTGCGACTTGTCCCGGGACCTCCGTCGCGTTCTTACGGTCTTCTCTCCACAGCAGCCCATTCTAAAAGAATGCCATGTGAGTTCGAGCAGTTTGAACTCGCGAGACATTTTCTTTCAGAATGGGCTGCCCTGGAGAGAAGACTGTAAGAACGCGACAGAGGTCCCGGGACAAGTGTCTGGTAGGATGCCCAGCCCGCCTCGCCCCGCCAAGAGAAATGCACCACTTACTGGAATTTTGCAACTCCGTGGTCTCTTGGCTTGTCTGTTTGCAAGTTTTTTCCCTAAAGAGACTAGCCGAGAGACCACGGAGCTGGCAAACTCCAGTAAGTGGTGTGTCTCGTGCCCCGCCCCGCCTGCACCCCAAAAATTATAAGCCACCCCCCGAAAATAAGGCCAGGGGCATTTTTGGGGGGTCAAAAAAATATAAGCCCATCTTATTTTTGGGGAAACACGGTAGGTGGCCGTCTTGCAGCCGGACCGCGTAAGACACAGGCCCTATGACAGTTTCTATTACCCCTGGCAGCCATAGGGGCCCTTCAGCATAATTGCGGGCAAACATTGTGTCCGCTGTGGCGAGTGACCTTGTTTTCTTTGTGCAGTCTTGTTTTGCGTCGGTTGCGTAGTTTGGATGTAAGCGGTCCAGGAGTGACCGGAGCCGGCGGCCCATCAGGAGCTCTGCTGGGCTGCGGCCAGTTGTGGTGCTGGGAGTTATGTGCTGGGTTAGGAGGAACCTGTCTATCCTATCCTGCCAATCTCTGGGCCCCAGTCTTGCTAACGCTTCCTTGGCAGATCTCACAAATCATTCCGCTAGGCCGTTCGTGGCTGGGTGGAATGGAGCAGATAAAGCTTGGTGGATTCCTTGGCTAGCCAGATACCCATCAAAAGGTGTGGCTGTGAATTGTGGTCCGTTGTCTGTTACTAACGTGTCTGGAATGCCATGGGTTGTGAATAAATGCCTTAGAACCTTAATGACAGACTCGGCAGTGGTCGACTTCATAGGGAAGATCTCGAGCCACTTGTAATATGCGTCCATGATAATTAGGAACATTTGGCCATGGCATGGACCGGCAAAATCGGCATGAAGCCGTGATCATGGGGTTTTTGGTAGATCCCAATCATGCACCGGGGCTTTGGGAGGTGCCGGCCATGACTCCTGACAGGGTAGGCATCGGGCGACCCACTCCTGCACCTCCGCGTCCATCTTGGGCCTCCCTCTAGCTACGGCCTTCATTCGCACAATTCCCGGATGGCCTTCATGTAATGTTTGAAGTATTCTAGCACGCAGGCTGGTGGGTATCACCACCCTGTCTCCCCATAGGAGGCATCCCCCTTGCTCTGACAGTTCATGCTGTCTTAGCTCATATGGCTTGAACTCAGGCCTGACAGAGTCTCTCGGCCACCCCCTCCACACCCAGTTCAGGACAGTCCTGAGAGCGGGGTCTCTGGTTGTGTGCTTGGCCACCTCGGCCGAGGTGATCAGACCTGAATACTCTAGGTCAATTAAGAGCACAGGGGCCTCTGGAACGATATCCAACAGTACCTCGGGCAATGGGCACCTGCTTAATGCATCTGTGTTTCCCATTTCTCTCCCAGGCAGGTGTACCAGGCAATAGGAATACACAGATAGGAAAATGGCCCAGCGGGTAAAACGGGGGGACAAGGCAGCCGGGGTGGGGCGATCCCTGGCGAGTAACCCCAATAGAGGCTTGTGGTCCGTTACCAGCATGAAGTCTTGCCCGAACAAGTATTCATGGCATTTTTTACCCCCCGCTACCAGGGCCAAGGCTTCCTTGTCCAGCTGACTATAGTTCCTTTCCGCGCTGGACAAGGTTCTTGAATAATAGGCTATTGGAGCCCATTGGGGAGCCGATGACTTAGGACAGCCCTGACCCCTACTGGGGATGCATCACAAGCTAGGACCACCGGCAAGGTGATGTTGTACTGAATCAGAAAACTTTCGCTGGTCAGCAATTTTTTTACAGCTCTGAAAGCGGCATTTTCTTTATGGCCCCACACCCATGGAGCATTCTTAGCAAGCAACCTATGGAGGGGCTCCGCAACGGTTGCTTTATCTCTTAAAAATAGGCTATAAAAATTAAGAAGGCCCAGGAAAGCCTGCAGCTCCGCCTGATTTTTAGGGGCTGGGGCTTCCTGAATGGCCTTTAGTTTACTCTCTGTGGGGTGGATGCCTCCACCATCAATTCTGTACCCCAGGAACGCAACCTCTGGGACCCCCAATACACATTTGTTGCGTTTGGCTTTCAAACCCGCAGTGCGTAACTTCTCGAGGACCATTGTGACTTGACAGTGTAACTGGTCACTATCGTTCGCTGAAATAAGAACATCGTCGAAGTAGGGCACGACCCCAGGGATGTTCTCCAACAGACATTCCATCACACTCTGGAACAACCCCAGGGCCACACTAACCCCGAATTGCAATCTATGACATTTAAATGCCCCCCTGTGAGTCACAATGGTCTGAGCCTCTGCCGTGGTGCCATCTACTGGTAGCTGCTGGTACGCCTGTGCCAGATCTAACTTGGCGAACAGGCGTCCAGACCCCAACGAGTGCAGCAATTGATGTACGATTGGCACGGGGTAGGCACTCTGTTGCAACACCCTGTTTACAGTGCACTTATAGTCAGCGCATATCCTGATGCTTCTGTCCCTTTTAAGGGGCGTGACAATGGGCGTCTCCCACCATGCATGGTCCACTGGTTCAAGAACACCCTGCTTGATCAGTTTATCTAAATCAATATCTATTTTGGCTCGCAATGGTAAGGGAACCCTGCGGGGCTTTAAACGATTGGGGGCAACCTTAGGATCAAGATTAAATGAAATTGGGGTCCCCACATACTTGCCCAACCCGTCACTGAAAACATCCTGAAATTCCTCAAACAGATTGTCCAAATTTGAAGTTTTGACATTGTTGACGCCGGAGACTTCTAAACCAAGGGATTTGAACCAGCTCAGTCCTAAGAGGCTCAGGAGGTCGCCGTTCACGATGATGAGCTGCAGTGGTCCTGCAAAGTTGTTGAACTGGACTTGAACGTTGGCCTGACCGAGGACTGGAATCCAGTTCCCCTGGTAGTCTGACAGGCAGAATCCGGTGTCCTGGATTCGGTTAGAGTAGAAGCTTGGCACAGCTCTTTTGAGAGTCTTCCAGGCTATGATAGACACCGCTGAGCCCATGTCTATCTCCATCTGCATCGGTGCTCCCTTGATGAGGATGGTCACCATCAGCTTCTTTCCGCCCAGAGAGCTGGCTCTATCAATTCGTGTGTTGTTGGTAGCCGGTTGCATTCTTGGGTATCTTTGGCGCGGCTTTGGATTTTTGCACCAAGATCTCAGTGACAGCTCAGCTCACGAAGCATCACGCGCCTGTGCGTCCCTGTTCGGCAGGGTTGCGCAGCAAACTCGCGCTAGATGGCCCCTTCTCTCACACCTCTGGCATGTAACATCTCTGAATCTACATGAAAATCTCAGGTGTCACCCCCCACAGCTGGGACACCCATGGGGGAAATCTCTGGGCGGTGGTGTTGGAGGCGGGCGTCGCAGCTCAGTACGGCAAACGTCATCATCGCTGCTTATGTCATCATCCAGCATTCCCTTATGGACGGTCAGTACAATGGGCGGCATAGGCTTTGCTTCCTTCTTAGACGAGGCAAAACAGTGGAGAGATTCAGCCGCTTTGGTGGACGACTCAGCTGCTCTGGCTTTGTCCAGCGCGGCAGCCAAAGTGAGGTTAGGACGAGCTAGGAGGCGGCGCTGCAGGTGGATATCCTGAACACCGCAGATCAATTGGTCTAGCATTATGTCGTCCAAGTCACGAAATTCACAGTGTCCAGACACCTTATGGAGAGCGGCAATATATTGATTGATAGTCTCTCCTTCCATTTGCATGCGCTGCCGAAATTCGTAACGACGCACAACCTTAGAAGGGGTTGGCGCATAGTGCATCTTCAGGGTCCCCTTCAGCACATCCCATTGCACTGTGTGGACAGGCGTTGGGGCAGAGAGAGACTCTGTGGTGTCAAAAACCTCTGGGCCACAGTGACTCAAAAATAATGCCCCTTTTCTATTGTCCGCCAGGTCCAGTAGGTCATTAGTCTCGAGGAAACACTCGAAACACCGCATGTACGAGTCCCACTTCTCCCGGGCAGGATTGAATGGCAGAGGCGGATGAAAGGCAGACATGACGCCGAAAACAAGGCAGGTGAGGTGCGAGCTGCCTGGCTGGTTGTGAAGCCCGTGGGGCTTGTCGTTGTTCTCCTGGTCCCGAATTCTTCGTCGCCACTGTTAGATCGTGGATTCAACACAGGAGACCGACTTTGACAACAGCTCTTTATTTGAGATAAGAAGCACAACCAGCAAAAAGCTTCTGACAGCTTGCCTTTTTATAGGGGCTGTCAGCAACACTTGTAACCAATTCAAAATATAGCAACTAATGGAGGTTCAGCATTTTCCCTCCATAATGCTGGACCTGGGTGAAACCAGTTATTCCTAGCCAGAACATAACACCCTTCTTCTTGAATATGCATTGTTTTTACCAGCCATGACAGAAATACAGCAAGTCAGTAATTTCAGATACTCTTGCATGGGTCCTGTGTCACCAGTTTGTCAAGAGGGAGCTAATAAATCATGTGCTTCCATTTGACATGTTTAGTTTCTCTTGTCTGGCTTCAGAAGCTGGGTGGTGTACTGTAAGCTAGCAGGTCTGCAGAGAAGAAGGCACATTACTGAAAATACTTTCATCTGCCCATATATTCAAGCTATGTACAGAATGTTAGAAATTACAGAACTCTTTTTTTTTTAAGAAAACCCCCACTAGTCCAATTGCTACATGGGATGCTACTACTCACTGCTTTTAGGAGTATGATAAGGTTCTTTTGAAAACTAACCCTTGGGATATGTGTGTGTGCGTGTGTGCACATGTGCGCATTAATTAAGAACCTGTTTTTGTAAAATTTGAGCAGCTCATTATGACGAGGTAGCCTCAATGCCAAGCAGTTTTAGGATGTTTGCATAACACTTTCAGCAGAGCACTTTCTAAGGGGAAAGCAAATTGGGTAACACTGTGTATGCCTGCCCATTTGTGAAGAGAGATAAAATCTTATCATTCCTTTCATTTTTTTTCTCATCCTAAGGTATATTAAATAGGTTTAGGTTAGAATTGTCATAGATTTGAGAACAAAGAAGTCTGTTTTCTGCTATTTGACTCCAATATTTTAGCAGCTTGCCCTGTTTATTATACTTGCAAACAAAATGAGTATAAATGAATCTATGTAATTGATCACCTATATCATCAAGACTGCAACAATACCCAGCTATCTCAACCAGCAAGATGGTGAGTGGGGCTATAAACTGCTTTCAGCCTACTTTTCTTACCTAGCAAGATGATTTAAATTTTCTTTCCATCTTTGAAAATATTGCCTACAATTTGTCATTTAATAAGTATTCTCTTTATTCCATACATACCATTCCTAGGAGCTGAGATAGCGCAGTGGTTAAAAGCAGCATTGCGACCTTCAGCTGATTGCTAGTTCAGCAGTCCAGCTGTTCGAATCTCACTAGGCTCAAGGTTGACTCAGCCTTCCATCCTTCCGAGGTGGGTAAAATGAGGACCCAGATTGTTGGGGGCAATATGCTTTAACTCTGTAAACCGCTTAGAGAGGGCTGGAAAGCACTATGAAGCGGTATATAAGTAAAGTGCTATTGCTATTGCTATTGCTAAAAATGTTCTACAATGTTGGGGGCAAAACCATATGTTCCCTCAATACATTCCCAAAAGAGAAGATAATTCTTTGAATTGTGATTTTTGAGACAGTTGTTTATCACTTAATCATTGGCTCATACTTGATAATCCAAATATTATAGGAAATTTTGTCATCTGATTTGCTGAAGTAAAGATATATTATGTCTATAGTATTCCACCAATCTATGTCAGGTTCTCCCTGATCCATAAAGACGATACAATTAGCCTGGCAACATTTGTTTGTGACAATTCTATACTAGCTTCTCCTAATAGGTTTACATGATTCTTACCTGTTGTTGACTTTCACATTTGTTTTAGACTCTTCCAAAATTTCAGTGCAAACTAGTCAATCCTCTTTCTCCCCTGTTAGGGACAAGATTCAACTACTTTATCTGTTCTCCAGGATTTTTCAAAAGAGAATGGAAAAAGGTCAGTCAGGCTATCAAGTGCAGTACATTAGAGTTCTGAACTTAAAATATGCTGCAGATTTTAAAAAGACCAATTACCAATGATACATTTTAGCTTTGGAAACAGAATTGATTATAATGTTTGCCAAAGTTTTGCTATATGTTACTGGCTGCTTACGGTTTGAAATTGCCTGGGAAAATACACACTTACATGAAAAGCATTATACTTATAGCACAAACATTTGTTAATATAATTGACTGAAACCTTTTAATGGAGACTTAGCAAGGGAGCAGATGTTTGATATTTCTAAAACAAATGTTCTCATAATTAATTGGTCATTAGTGTTTGACAAGGTTATTAAGACAGCTATTAGCTAGAAGATGGGAGAGTTTGTTGCAACAATCAAAACTAGATTTTATTATACTCAACTGAAAACAACAGCTCTTTATACTAAACACAATAAAGCACACAGATGTTTCATTTGTCACATTACAGGTACGATAGGCATTTTTCGTACTGAAAGTTAATCTGTATTTTTTCCATGTGATATCAAAACTTACAAAACATATTTTGTAAATTTATTTTTGATTTTGACTCAAACTACTTAGTTATGTAGTTCATACTGGCTATTTTTCTATTTCATTTAAAAATAATAAATATGACTTGTTTATGTACTATCTGTAAGATAGTACATAAATTGCTGCTGCTGATAGCTGCTGATTCAGTTCTATAGAGGAATTATAGAGTCTGTCATCTGCACCTCTATAACTGTCTGGTTTGGTTCTGCAACCAAACAAGACAGACACAGACTTCAGAGGATAATAAGAACTGCAGAAAAAATAATTGCTACCAATCTGCCTTCCATTGAGGACCTGTATACTGCACGAGTCAAAAAGAAGGCTGTGAAAATATCTACAGACCCCTCACATCCTGGACATAAATTGCTTCAACTCCTACCCTCAAAACGACGCTATAGGACATCGCACACCAGAACAACTAGACACAAGGACAGCTTTTTCCCCGAATGCCATCACTCTGCTAAACAACTAATTCCCACAACACTGTCAAACTATTTACTAAGACTGTATTACTATTCTTCTTCTCATCCTACCTATTACCTATCTCCTCCCACTTATGACTATGTTGCTTGTATTTTTACAATTTATATTGTTCTGTTTGTTTCCTAGTATGATTTGATTACTTATTAGTAACCTATGACTATCACTAAGTGTTGTATCTTATGATTCTTGATGAATGTATTTTTTTCTTTTTAGGTACACTGAGAGCATATGCACCAAAGACAAATTCCTTGTGTGTCCAATCACACTTGGCCAATAAAGAATTCTATTCTATTCTTTTAAAAAAAGATGAGTAAATGATGTTTGAGCAGGTAGATAGTGGGGATAAAAATTATATGAATGATTCTAAACCACACGAAATGGGAATGTGTTGACCAGTACCACGAGATGTGTCTTTGATTACTACATGCAAATAGCTAGCAACAAAAGATATATGTAGCTTACAACTGCATTTGGAAAAAAAATCTTGAACTTGTTATTTTTCTTTCTGCTTTCAAAGTTAAGATGAAAAAACAGGGATGTGTATGTAAACATAGAAATCAGAATGTGTCTATCATTCTTAGTTGCTCTTGAAAATAAATGGCATCCCTTGAGAAATTCTCTCTCAGGTAAGCTGCCATGCATCAAGTCCTGTTTAATATTGCACATTCATATTTGGGTAACTTTATGGCAGAACATTCAGTTAAGATTTTTCCACCTGAGCATTGAAATGCTTGTCATATGCCAGCTGTCTGTATATGATGATAGGAACTATTTTTCTGATAAGCCTCACCACCACAATTCTGGTTAGAATATAAACCTAGAGTTTACATTTTTTTATTTGATCAGCAAGTGGGTATGAATAAGAAAGAATGCTAACAAGCCATTTGAATACAATTTCCACCATTATTACTACCAATGGCATCATGTTGTGGTTATTTCCACAAAATTACAAATTCATTCTAATTAGTTTAACTTTAATCTCATTATTGACAACTTAAACTTTGGACTGGGGGAAAACATACTGTTAAAAGAGTCCTGTTTTAAAACAAAAGTTGAGATCTAACAACCCTATTCATCCTGCTGACTAATTTTGCAAAAGTGCTTAATCTTGCTGGGAAAAGCAATGCCAGTTTCCCACTTATGGGAGGTGTGGTGAGTGCTGAGCCTGGTAGGTACTGCTTTTCTGTGGCAAGTCCTGGTCTTCTGGAATAGCTTCCCACTGAAAGTTATATTAGTTCAACTTTAGCCATCTTTCAAAAGCAATTGACACTATACCTGAGAGTATTGGGCAGGTGACACTTGGGCACTTTATGGATTGTCTGTTTCATTTTCCCCTCTATTGTTGCAGAAATGAAGCCGAATGCGGGGGTATTACTGTATATTAATAAAACAGCTCACTGAGTAAGAGAAGAAAGTCAGAATAGGGTTGGAAGGGAACTTGGAGTTATTCTAGTCCAACCCCCAACACAACAATACAAGTTGTGGTATCAACTTCATTTACAAATGCTTCTGAGCACCAGAAACATAGGAGTAAGAATGGATACTGAAGAGCATGATCTGTCTGTGTGAGTTTACATATATTGAGACTCCACCTCTCCATGCTACTACTGTTCTGACTGTTTCAAAGACATCCATGATGTAGGCTTTTTTGTGAGGACACCCTAACAAGATGCCCAAATTCCAGATGTGCCAATTGTCTATGTTCTAGCTCAGGGGTCGGGAACCTATGGCTCGCGAGCCAGATGTGGCTCTTTTGATGATTGCATATGGCTCGCAGCAGGGGTGAAATCCTCCCGGTTCTTCGATACTCCGCATTGCCCGAAAACCCTGTAACTAAACGCCCAGACAGAGAGAACGTTAGCAACGTGGAAAGAGGGGCGACATTGACAACTACCGCTGCTTGAGCGGTGGGCCAATAAGAGAGCCCGCTGATGGGGCCACGTGAGGGAAGTTTGTGTGGAAAGACGGTTGGGAAACCAAGGAAACGGTTAGCGGGAGTGAAGCGGTGAGAGGGCGGGGCCGGGGCCGAGCACGCACGGCAGGTGAGGGGCTTTGTGTGAGAGTGTAGACTTGGCTTTCTTGCTTCCCTTCACGCGTCGTCCCGCCGCACTGTTAATTGTCAGGCCGTATCAACCTCCCCCTTTTTCTGTGGTGCCTAATGGTGGGATAGTTTGAATAAATAAGCCAAGCGGCCGAAGGAGCCTTGGAGCTCCGATGCTGCCCTGCTCTAGTCGCCTGCTGGGAAGGCTGCAGCAGCCACCATCAGCTGGCGGCATAAGGCAAGAGGCAGGCGGGAGATGCGGGCAGGAGCTGGCTGTCGAGGGAGCGCGCGGCTGAGAGGCATCTCGCGCGGGGAGGAAACTTTGTCTGGCTTGGCTTCGAGAGTGAGCAAGCAAGCGAGAGCAGCGCAGCCACAGCGGGAAGGGAAGCAAGCAGCCTGCTCTGCCACTCAAGCCAGCGGCCGCCGGAAGCAACAAGGGCGTTAGGAAAAGAGAAGGAGGAGCGCCGCCACCGCCGCTGGCACTCTTTCCTTCAGTTCTATCTTTTCCTTCTCTTTTCCTAACGCCCTTGTTGCTTCCGGCGGCCGCTGGCTTGAGTGGCAGAGCAGGCTGCTTGCTTCCCTTCCCGCTGTGGCTGCGCTGCTCTCGCTTGCTTGCTCGCTCTCGAAGCCAAGCCAGACAAAGTTTCCTCCCCGCGCGAGATGCCTCTCAGCCGCGCGCTCCCTCGGCACGACCGCAGCCACCACCAGCACTCTTTTCTTCATTTGGGAAAAAGGATCTTGTGGTGCTGAGGGCTAGGAAAGAGGGAAGAAGAGAAAAGAGAAGGAAGGAAGACCAGAGATGAAAGAAAGGAAGGAAGGAAGGAAGGAAGGAAGGAAGGAAGATCAGAGATGAATGAAAGGAAGGAAGGAAGGAAGGAAGGAAGGAAGGAAGGAAGGAAGGAAGACCAGAGATGAAAGGAAGGAAGGAAGGAAGGAAGGAAGGAAGGAAGGAAGGAAGGAAGGAAAGAAGGAAGGAAGACCAGAGATGAAAGGAAGGAAGGAAGGAAGGAAGACCAAAGATGAAAGGAAGGAAGGAAGGAAGGAAGGAAGGAAGGAAGGAAGGAAGGAAGGAAGGAAGGAAGGAAGGAAGGAAGGAAGGAAGACCAGAGATGGATGGAAGGAAGGAAGGAAGGAAGACCAGAGATGAAAGGAAGGAAGGAAGGAAGGAAGGAAGGAAGGAAGGAAGGAAGGAAGGAAGGAAGGAAGGAAGGAAGACCAGAGATGGAAGGAAGGAAGGAAGGAAGAGGAAGAAGAAGAGGAAGGGTGGGAGGAAGAGAAAAAAGTGAGAGGGAAAGAAAGAAAGAAAGATTTTAGGAAGGAAGAAAGACAGAAAGAAAAAGAAAGATGGTAGGAGGGGTAGTCTTATACGAAGAGTATATCCCAAACTCTATATTTTCATTGGAAAAGTTGGGGGTCGTCTTATATGCCCAGTCGTCTTATACGCCGGAATATATGGTATATGGCTCTCACTGAAATAAATTTCCAAATTTTTTGCTTTCATGGCTCTCTTAGTCAAAAAGGTTCCCGACCCCTGTTCTAGCTGAAGGAATTCCAGTACAGTGATACCTTGATACTCAACAGTTTTGAAACTCATCGAATTTAAGACTCAATGCATTTTGTAAACATTTTGTCCCAGTTCTCATCGTATGTTTGGTACTCAATGCACAAGCTAGAACTTGTGCAGTGTTGACTGCCTTGTGACTCACTACATTAATCCTTATGGGAGAAATTTGTTTGGTACTCATTTTTTTTTGGTACTTCTCTTGCCTCCTGAAACCAATTAATGATGAGTACTGAGGCACCACTCTCTCAAAACCATTTTTTTCCTGTTGAACACAGTTGTTTGATTCCTATCAATCTCTGTTCAGCTAAATTACTACTTAATTCTCCTTAGGTAAATAATTGTGCATACAATTGTTCCTCATATTTGTAGAAAATTATTAGTTTATTTCGTAGATTGGGCAATCCTATTATAGTATTCTTAATTTATATTGCAAAATCTTGCTCTGAGTTGCCAGAACTATAAAATGAAAGGAGGAATTGTAAATTCACAGTTGCCACTTCGGTGTGATTTGAAATTAATCATGTCATGCTAAAAACAGATCTCTGAAATGTATAAAATCTGTCCCTTTTTTCTAATTTTATTATTGCCTAGAAATACTTGAGATTCAATTATTGCTTTGTGACTGGGTTTCTTGGAGCCAACCCAACATGCAATGTCTCTCTTGCCTGACATATACTTTCCCCTTGCCTGTTCCTCCAACTAAAATGGCCAGAGGGTGCAGAGGTTGACCTCTCTGTGAAAATCCAGGGTAGTTAACACAAAGCAGCCCTCAAACTTGTCCCAATGCAAGTGATAAGCTCATGTAAGTCTATAAGTTATTTTTGTTTGGATTAGTTTATTTTGTAATCTATTTATAAGTAGATTCTTGTCCATAATTGGAATATTTTTTACTGAAATATTCTTAATAATCATGCAAAGTCAGAGGCTGTCATATGTGGAAAGATTTTGAAATGTTATTTTATTGGATAAATAATTTCACTAATCAACCAACCAGTTCATTTCTGCCAGATGTAGAATGTCAATTTCCACTAAAGGCAATGATCTTGAAGCAAACAAAAGCTTAGCTGAAACTTTAAAAAATTGCTGTAAGTCTCTAACTTAGCAACTAATTACTTAGCCTGATGAGTTTTTGTCCATAGATATTTCAGCTTAATTCTTATGCAAGTTTCTTTGTGAGGAAGTGTCAGTCTTACAAGATAGACTAGACAGAAAACATGACCAAAGAGCTAATTCTACTTTATTACAAGGTTGCCTTAATCGAATCTTGCAGATCTGAGGGTACCTGCATCTCCCAACCCCCTTTACAACCACAAATCTAGGGACGGTCTCTTCTGAGTCTCTTGCACTGCAAGAATTTCTCAGTTGCTCCTTTAGTTGTGTCTCTTTTGCCCTATCTCTCAAGGGCATTCCCACATATGCAGCAGCTGCCAAAAAAGCCAACACAGTTTTAGGCTGCATTAACAGAGGGATAGAATCAAGATCACGTGAAGTAATAATACCACTTTACAATGCCTTGGTAAGGCCACACTTGGAATACTGCATTCAGTTTTGGTCGCCATGATGTAGAAAGGATGTTGAGACTCTGGAAAGAGTGCAGAGAAGAGCAACAAAGATGATTAGAGGACTGGAGGCTAAAACATATGAAGAACAGTTGCAGCAACTGGGTATGTCTAGCTTAATGAAAAGAAGGACTAGGGGAGATATGATAGCAGTGTTCCAATATCTCACGGGTTGCCACAAAGAAGAGGGAGTCAAACTATTCTTCAAAGCACCTGAGGGTAGAACAAGAAGCAATGGGTGGAAACTAAACAAGGAGAGAAGCAACTTAGAACTAAGGAGAAATTTCCTGACAGTTAGAACAATTAATCAGTGGAACAGCTTGCCTCCAGAAGTTGTGAATGCTCCAACACTGGACGTTTTTAAGAAGATGTTGGATAACCATTTGTCTGAAGTAGTGTAGGGTTTCCTGCCTAAGCAGGGGGTTGGACTTGAAGACCTCCAAGGTCCCTTCCAACTCTGTTGTTGTTGTTGTTGTTGTTGTTATCATTGTTGTTGTTGTTGTTGTTGTTGTTGTTGTTGTTATTATTATTATTATTATTATTATTATTATTATTATTATTATTATTATTATTATTATTATTATTATTATTATTATTATTATTATTATTTCATTACTGGAAGGGTCCTTTATATAGCTCTGGCAACTTGTGCTGTAGTATCTCAAATTGTAAACTGAAATGGATTTATTATTTAAAAAGGTGATTACTTATCCTCTATGGAGAACTATTTCATGTGAACAAATTGCCACATCAAAACAACAGCATTCAGCCATGAGTTTATGGAGCTACTGTTATGCAAATAGCATATATGAATTCACACATTCAAACTTTCATGACAAGGTCTTCATAGCAATGTTCACAACAATTCAACCAATAGTGTTTAATGATTCTCTAATAATAATGGGAAGGGGTGAACAATTTCCACTAGAACAGACCATCAGAGCTGACTGAAAATTTGAAAAAGATATTTGAAATATTCTAAAGCAGATAATTTTTTTCATACACATAAGAATTCCTGATTATTCCATATTATGACTTGTGTGGAGAAAGAGCAAATATGGTTTTTTCCAATTTTCATTTATTGTAATAAAATATGCTTAGCTGTCTTACTGAAATTTTATTTTATCAAAATATTTTTATTTATTAAATTATTTTCATCTCCCTGAAGTGTTTTTTGGATTTCATATGGGAGTAGTACATGGTTTGCAACACACTGTGCTTTGAAAGTGCTTTTCACATTTCTCAATGACAGAACCATGTTAGTAAGAGCTGCAGTAACTTGGAGTAAGCTTGCTTAAGAAATAGAAATGACAAAATCATCCCTCCCCAATGATTCTACTGATAAGGAACAGCAGGAGAACAAAGCAATCGGGAATAAGATAGGGCATGGAATTATAAGTCTCTTACAATCTTTCTAGCCTCTTTACTAAACTTGCCTAGATTGTGCCCCCAAGGTGCAAACTTACTGATCATGAATATTTTTCTGCAATGACTCTTATAACTAAAATAGCAGTTTTCTGCTTATTATCCTGATTAAAGGAGCAAGGAGCTGCCATGACAAATGATATTTAAAATAATACATAATTGATAGTAAATACCAGGTGTCATTAAATCTAAAATATGTCTTTAGATAGAGTACAAGGTGAGGAATGTAGGGGCCATATTGGCAGCATCACTAAAAAAAATCAAGTTTTGGAAAAGAAGTCTTGGAGAACTATGCTTAAAGAACCCTTGAACAAGAATCATTTTGGGCAGGAATCCATATGAAAGCATGCATGACAGATGTTTGTCCATTTTGTTTGAATACTTCAGTGAAAGAAAATTTGTTTTTCTATAAATTAATCCCTTATTGCTACTCTGACATGACAGAGAATCGTTTCACTTTCCTCATGTGACATCCATTCAGATATTTGAAGAATACTGTCACAGTGTCACATCCTCCCTGAATCTTCTCAAAACTAGACATTCTAATTCCTTCAATCTCTTCTCATGGGACTTAATATCTAGTCCCCTGATCATATTCATTGGCCATTTCTAAGCATGTTCCATGCTGCCTGAATTCTTCCAAAAGCCTAGTGTCTAGAACTTAACATAGTATTTGGGATCTTGTCAATGAAAATAAAATAGAGCAACTTTCTTTCATAATTTTAAAACTATACTTATGTTACAATATGTAGTCTAACATTACATTTGTCTTTTTTGAAGCAATGTCACATTGCAGACTTAGCTTGTTATTAATCAAATATTTTTCAGAAGTATTATTACTAGGCCAGACATCCCTTGTTGCACATTATACTGTCAGGCCGAAGCCATTTTACTTGGGGTCTTTGGCCTGCCACACTTTATGCTATTTTAAAATGTATTCTTTGCTATGGGAATTTGGGAGTGGTAATTGCATGAGGGATGTCTGCATGTAGCCATAACAAATTCCTTCTAGATTGCCAAGGTCATCCTTTGTCTTTGCACTCCTGCACCTGCACAGAAGGAGATAGGAGTTTCTGCCAAGTTGTCAGATGAAGATTGGTCAACGTAATGGACTCTGGGGGTGTGGGGACAAGGGCTTGAACTTTCAACTGGTGGAGAAACCCATGGGAATTCAGATTTGGGTTTCTCCCAGATGTGCCAACATGGCTCTGCTAATAAATTGGAACTTTGAGGAATACTTTGCCGTGGATTCTGATTTAGTTTTCAATGCTATTTGGAACCCTGACACTAACCCGAATCTCTCTTAAAATTCCCCGGCCCCCGAAGCAACGAGAGGCGTAAAGTGCTATAGATGCGGCTAAACCGGCCATCGGGCTTCGGAATGCTTAGCGCCAGCCCCAATTCCATAGCCGAGAGCCAGGCCAACCTCTGGTATGCGGGAAAAAACCCCAAAGCCACCGGAGTGGAGCCGCCTGGCCAAACAAGCGGAAGAATCCCCTCCCCCATCTGACGAGGCCGAGGCGTCACCGGGAGAGAAAACATCTCCACGTTGGAACGAGGGGGGGGCAGTGGCAAAGATGACCCAATGGTGAGTGAAGCCGTCCACCCTTTCCTCCTTAAGGCGAAAATCACAGTGCCAGAGACGGGGGAGGAAAGAGAAGTGGAGGCGATGATGGACACGGGCTGCTCACGATGCTTAATAAGCAAATCAGTGGTAGAGAAGGTAGGGATCTGTACCAGGCCCTTGGCCAGCCCCATCTGCTTCCAACAAGTGGATGGATCACTGATTGGGGCCTCCCACCACACTCCTCACCAAATTGGTGGACTTGCAAATAGGATGCCACCATGAGCTCATCCGGTTCATAGTTGCCCCCAATATGTCAGAGGCAATAATTTTGGGGCTTGTGTGGCTAGACAAGTGGACCCCCACTATTAAATGGGAGGATGGCTACCGAAAGCTAACCATGAGCATTAGGCCTTTACTCCCCCCCCCCAAAGAGAAGCAGAGCAGCCTGAAGGAGCCAAAGCCCCTAGGGCCAGACTGTCCCCAGCCGGCAGCCCCAACACTCGAAGCCAAACCCCGAGGCTCCCAGCAGGTGCCAGTAGAATACCGAGACCTGGAAGGGGTGTTTAACGAGGAAGACTGCAACTATCTCCCCCTCACCAGCCGACGGGCTGCACGATAGAGTTCGAGCCAGGGTTTACGCTCCCAAAGCCAAAGATGTACTCGATGACCCCAAAAGAATTGGAGGAACTAAGGAGATGCATCGATGCCAATTTAGAATGAGAGTTCAACCAGCTGGCAAAATTGAGGGTTGCAGCCCCCATGCTTTTCAAAGAGAAGAAGGATGGGGGGGTGAGACTGTGCATTGACTTCCGTGGGATCAATGCCGTGTGCGTGCAAAACAGGTACCCCCTCCCTCTCATGAAAGACTTGCTGAACCACTTGTCCAAAAGCAAGATATTCACCAAGCTGGATTTGAGGGAAGCATACTATTGCATACGTATTAGGGAGGGGGATGAATGGAAGACCGCCTTTAACTGCCTATTGGGAATCTTCCAATTCAGAGTGATGCCCTTTGGACTTCAAGGCCCCCCCGCAATCTTCATGCAATTTATCAATGAGGTGCTCCACCCTCACCTGTACAAGGGGGTGCTCATTTATTTGGATGCCATTCTCATCTAGAGGAGCACGTGAAGCTAGTGCAACAAGTCTTAGAAAAACTTCTGGCCACCAAGCTATCTGCAAAACTTTCCAAATGCGAATTTCACAAAACCTCCCTAGGCTACCTGGGATACCGCATTTCCAGTGAGGGGATAGAGATGGATCCAGGAAAAGTGAAAGCAGTGCTAGACGGCAGCCCCCACACACTCGCAAGCAACTTCAACGTTTCTTTGAAGGGAAGAGCCGAGGTGGCGCAGTGGTTAGAGTGCAGCACTGCAGGCTACTTCAGCTGACTGCTAGCTGCAGTTCAGCTGTTCAAATCTCACCGGCTCAAGGTTGACTCAGCCTTCCATTCTTCTGAGGTCGGTAAAATGAGGACCCAGATTGTTGTGGGCAATATGCTGACTCTGTAAACCGCTTAGAGAGGGCTGTAAAGCACTATGAAGTGATATATAAGTCTAAGTGCTATTGCTATTGCTATTCTTGGGCTTCGCGAACTTCTATTGGCAGTTCATCCCCGCGTTTGCCAAAATAGCACTGCCACTGACTGAGCTGCTAAAGACAGGTCCATCGCCCACCAAGCCAAACCTAACCAGCCGATTGGGTGGACAATGGAATGTCAAAAAGTGTTCGAAAGGCTGAAGCGACTCTTTGCCCAAGAACCAATCCTGCAACACCCCGACCCAGAATGGCAGTTCATAATTCAGTCAGATGCCAGCGATGTGGCGGTGGTGGTGGTGCTGTTGCAGAAAGATGAAAGGGGCCAACTCCTGCCGTGCGCTTACATCTCGAAGAAGCTCACGGCCACTGAGAGGAGATGGGCCATTTGGGAGAAAGAAGCCTATGCAGTCTGTTGGGTGCTGCTCACTTGGAGACAATTCCTAGAGGGGGGCAAGGTACCGCTCGAGGTATGGACAGATCATAAGAACCTTGAAGCATTGAAAAACCCCAGGAAACTCTCACCAAAACAAGTACGCTGGGTGCAATATTTCAGAAGATTCAAATTCGAACTGAAGCACATCCCAGCTGGGAAGAATTTATTAGCTGATGCCTTGTCAAGAAAACCACAATACGACAGCCAAAGGGAGCAAGAAGTCCACTCTGTGATTCCCCCCTCACCAGGGGAAACAACAGCCCCAGTCCTCACCCGGGGCCAAGCCAGACAACCAAGTGCTCCTAGGACAAATGGACAGCAATGCTGAAAGCAGCCCTGCCTAGCGATCCCTGGCTCAACGACAACAAGGAGATCTTGACAATGAGGGAACGCTTGGCCTGGAAAGGGTCCAAACTATATGTGCCTGCCAGCCTCAGATTGGAAGTGCTCCAACGAAGCCACGACTCCAAACTGGGAGGGCATTTTGGATTCCTAAAAACTCTCCACCTAGCCCAGTTCACTTTGGCAGTTCTGGTGGCCAAAGATGAAAGCTGAGGTGGAAGACTACGTAAAAAGCTGTGCCACATGCACGACCAGGAAAACTGCCTGGACTACTACAGCAAGTGGCCAACCCCAGCAAACCCTGGGAGGAGATTGCCATGGACTTTGTCATGGAACTCCCAGACAGCAACGGGAGTTGCTGCCCCGGAGGATCCCTGCCCCGGAGATTGTCGGGTGTGAGACGCTCCTTCTAAAGTTGGACTTAGGGGTTCAGGTGGGCCTTTTGTTAGCATACCTGCCTCCCAGCTACATTACTAAGGCCCTGCCTGAGCTGCTTGAGGCGATAGCCAGCCTGGCGGTGGAGTTCCCCAGGCTTATGGTGCTGGTGGACTTTAACCTGCCTTCGGCGGGCGAAACCTCTGGTGCAGCTCAGGAGTTCATGGATTCCATGACAACCATGGACCTGACCCAAGTAATTCAGGGTCCAACTCATGAGGGAGGTCACATGCTTGACCTAGTGTTTCTTTCGGGGCAGTGGAAAGATGATCTGAAGGTAGGGGATATAGTCATCACCCTGTTGTCATGGTCAGACCATTTCCTACTGAGGTTGGATTTCACAGCCCCACTCCTCCTCCGTAGGGACTGACTAGGTGGTTCTGCCTCAGGCACCTAATGGAGCCGGAAGGATTCCAGAGGGAACTTGGAAGGATTCCAGAGGGAACTTGGGGAAATACCTGAAACCCTGGTACACAATTCGTCTAATGCCCTGGTGGCTGCCTGGAACACCGCGGCAGCAGGGGCATTAGATCGGATTGCGCCTTTGCGACCTCTCCATGGCAGTGGATCCCGGAAAGCTCCCTGGTTTACCGAGGTGTTCCGGGAGATGAAACATCACAAGAGACGTCTGGAGCGTCGCTGGAGAGCCAGTAAAACCGAGTCCGATCAAACACTGCTAAGAACTTTTATTAAGTCTTATCTAGTGGCGATAGGGGCAGCAAAACGATCTCATTTTTCCACTCTTATTGCGTCTGCAGATTCTCATCCAGCCGCCTTGTTTAGGGTGACTTGTGCCCTCCTTGCAAAAGGGGGGAGCGAGGAACACTTGCAAGGCAGAGCTGAGGAATACTCGCAGTTTCTGACGGATAAAGTCACTTGGATTCGGTCAAACCTGGACTCTAGCTGGGCAGAGTCCATTGAGTTGACAGGGGCAAGTCTTGGTCCAGCATTGTGGGAGGAGTTTGAGCCTGTTTCTCCTGATGACGTGGACAAGGCTGTGGGGGCGATGAGTTCTGCCACCTGTTTATTGGACCCGTGCCCCTCCTGGTTGGTCTCGGCCAGCAGAGTGGTGGCACGCGGCTGGATCCAGGCGGTCGTCAATGCTTCTTTGAGAGAGGGGTCCGTACCACAACCATTAAAAGTTGCGGTGGTGAGACCCCTCCTCAAGAAGCCTTCCCTGGATCCAGCGGATTTGAAGAACTTTTGTCCAGTCTCCAACTTGCCTTTTATAGGCAAAGTTGTGGAGAAGCTTTTCAGCTCCTTCGGTTATTGGAGGAAACCGATCATCTGGATTCCTATCAGTCGGGTTTCAGGCGCGGTTACAGCACAGAAACAGCCTTGGATGTCCTGATGGATGATCTCTGGCGAGCCTGGGATGGGGGTAATTCCTCCATCCTGGTGCTACTTGACCTCTCAGCGGCTTTCAATACCATCGACCATGGTATCCTTCTGCATCGTCTCGGCGAGTTGGGAGTGGGAGGCACCGTTTTACGGTGGTTCTCCTCTTATCTCGCTGACAGGATGCAGTCCGTGTTGGCAGGTGGGCAGAGGTCGTCTCCTAGGGCCCTGACTTGTGGGGTGCCTCAGGGTTTGGTCCTCTCACCCATCCTGTTTAACATTTACATGAAACCGCTGGGAGAGATCATCCGTAGACATGGGGTGAGTTTCCAACAGTACGCTGACGACACCCAGCTGTACATCACCACCCCGTCTCAATTCAGGGAGGCGGTTGATGTGATGTGCCAGTGCCTGGACGATGTTAGGATCTGGATGGGGAGGAACAGACTCAGACTCAACCCCGACAAGACTGAGTGGCTCTGGATATTGCCTCCGAAGGACTATATCAACTGTCCCTCCCTGGTTCTTGAGGGAGAAAAATTAACTCCCTCAGAACGGGTTCGCAATTTGGGAGTCCTCCTAGATCCACAGCTAAAATTAGACCAACACCTTGCAGCTGTGGCTAGGGGGGTTTTGCACAGATCCACCTGGTGCACCAATTGCGACCATACTTGCAGAAGGAGGCTCTACTCACGGTCACTCATGCCCTTGTCACCTCTCGATTGGACTACTGCAATGCACTCTACATGGGGCTGCCCTTGAAGAGTATTCGGAGACTTCAACTGGTGCAAAATGCAGCTACGTGTGCTGTGGTGGGTGTGTCAAGGTACACCCATGTGACACCTATACTCCGCCAGCTGCATTGGTTGCTCATTGGTCTCCGGGTACAATTCAAGGTGCTGATCATCATCTTTAAAGCCCTACATGGCTTAGGACCAGGCTATCTCCGGGACCGCATTCTGCCTCATACTTCCCTTCGACTGGTCAGGTCCCACAGAGTGGGTCTCCTCCAGGTCCCGTCAGCCAAACAGTGCCGACTGGCGGGGCCTAGGGGGAGGGCCTTCTCTGTAGGGCCCCCTGCTCTCTGGAACCAACTCCCCCCAGAGATCCGAATCATCCCCACCCTGCTGGCCTTCCAAAAAGCCATTAAGACATGGCTCTTCCTGCAGGCGGGGTGATTTTGAGACGACCTTCCATCTGACGTCTCCCCCATGTATGTATGATGTGTATGTTTTTAAAATTGTTTAAAATTGTTTTTAACAATTTATTTGATGTTCCAAAAATGTTGTACACCGCCCTGAGTCCTGAGGGAGTAGGGCGGCATAGAAGAACTTCGTATAAATAAACACTGTGATTTGGACAGTCATCGACCTGTTTTCCAAGCAAGCCCATTTCATTGCTTGCTCAGGTCTACCATCGGCCAGGAAACTAGTGAAACTGTTACTCAAGCACATCTACCACCTACATGGCATCCCAAAAAGAGTCATCTCCGACCGAGGCATGCAGTTCTCTGCCAAGTTCTGGAGAGAGTTCATAAGAGCAATTGGATTCACATAAGGACTCAGCTTGGCTTTCCATCTGGAGCAGCGGAACGTATGGATGCAAGGATGGAACATTACATCCGTTGTTATGTAGATTATCAGCAAGACAATTGGTCAGAGCTGTTGCCTTTTGCAGAAGTGGTGTACAACAACACTGTTCATAGCAGCACTGGACTAACTCCTTTTCAGGTTACCAGTGGCATGGAATTTGTTCCCATGCCTGAGCTACTTACGGAGGCCCCCACTTCCATGTCCCTAACTGAGTGGATGGAAACACTGAAAAAAGGATGGGAGAACACCAAGAAAGCACTAGCTGAAGCTGCAGAAGCCTATAAAAAGCAAGCAGACAAGCACCGATCGCTCCAGCCCCCCTTCCAAGTGAAATTGGAAGTTTTCTTGTCCACTAAATACATCTGATTGAGAATGCCCAGCAAAAAGCTAGGGCCAAAATTTTTGGGTCCGTTCCCAATAGTTAAAATAATCAATCTAGTCATTGTGCAGCTTGCATTGCCTAGAACAGTGATGGCGAACCTTTTTTCCTTCGGGTGCCGAAATAGTGCGTGTGCGCGCTATTGCACATGCATGTGTGCCCACACCCATAATTCAAAGCCCCTCACTTGCCCCACCCCCCTGCACATGCGACCCCCCCGCTCCCCCGTTTCCTGACTTCCAGTGGGCCTAGTGGGCCTGTTTTTCACCCTCCCCAGTCTCCAGAGGCTTTCTTGGAGCTTGGGGAGGGCGAAAACGTTCCCCCCCGCCACCCTGGAGGCCCTCCGGAGGCCAAAATCACCCTCCCAAAGCCTCTGCAAGCCAAAAATCAGCTGGCGGGCACGCACATGCGCACTGGAGCTGAGCTAGGGCAATGGCTCGCGTGCCGGCAGATATGGCTCTGCGTGCCACCTGTGGCACCCGTGCCATAGGTTCGCCATCACTGGCCTAGAATATTGGGGAAAATTCACCCGGTATTTCATTGCAGCTTATTAAAACCGGTGATTGGGTCAAATATACGACCACAAACCCAACCACCACCTCCCCCTGTAGTAATACAAGAAGAGACATACTATGAGTTGAAGAAAACTTTAGACTCCAGAATGTTTAGGGGTCAATTACAATATCTAATCCATTGGAAGGGGTACCCTTTGTCCGAAGCTACTTGGGTGAAAAGTTGGAATGTAAAAGCTGACAAGCAAGTTAAACAATTCCATGATAAATACCCAGACAAACCAAAGGGTCCCCCGGGGGGGGAGGGGTGGTTAAGAATGCTGTATTAACCCCCTATGTTATTCTCTTTCTTTTCTTGTAGGACACAGTCTTTTCCTAAGGGGAGGCTGCCTGTCAGGCCGAAGCCATTTTACTTGGGGTCTTTGGCCTGCCACACTTTATGCTATTTTAAAATGTATTCTTTGCTGTGGGAATTTGGGAGGGGTAATTGCATGATGGATGTCTGCATGTAGCCATAACAAATTCTTTCTAGATTGCCAAGGTCATCCTTTGTCTTTGCACTCCTGCACCTGCACAGAAGGAGATTGGAGTTTCTGTCAAGTTGTCAGATGAAGATTGGTCAACGTGATGGACTTGGGGGTGTGGGGACAAGGGCTTGAACTTTCAACTGGGTGGAGAAACCCATAGGACTTCAGATTCGGGTTTCTCCCAGATGTACCAACATGGCTCTGCTAATAAATTGGAATTTTGAGGAATACTTTGCCTCGGACTCTGATTTAGTTTTCGATGCTATTTGGAACTCTGACATATACTTTTTGTTTGCTTCAGTGAATAACTTTGTATTTCTTTTGTTAAGTTTCAGTCAGCCAAACAGATAAAGCGGTGTCTATATTATATTCCAGTGATGCACGAAACAAGAAGTCTAACATTTTTTTAGAAGAAATATTTGGACTGACATACTTCTTTGATTTAATTCATATCTATGGGCTTTATTTCATCCAAGGATTTTGAACAGAAAAGTATACAATTAAAACATTGGCTTAAATGGAAACCCTACAACTGGATACCTATGAAGTAAAATTGGTAATTGTGTTTCCTTTTCATATCCTATTTTCTCTGACCTGTGTGATATCCATTAACTAGTATGGCAGATCACCAACTACTTACAGAAATTACAATTAATGTTATAATGAGTTTGGAAAAAATCTATTTAAAACCTGATTAATATAGCATTTGACACTGTCTGTAGATAATCAACCAAGTGATTACATCAATAAGCATTGCTTGGTCTTACCTTAAACTCCTCTAGGATTTTGTAACTTTTCCCATGGTATTCACAAAAGTTCTTCACTTCTTTGCATTCTGGACAGCATCCATTGTGTTCTACTTTAGTACACTTTGGGTGGATTTTGGGGCATTCTGGTTGGTCACAAATAGGCCCATCCTCGGTACAAACACATGGACAGTTGGAATGCCCAGGGAAAAAACGCTCCGCAAGTTTGTATACAAAACCACTGTCATCTACACATCCTTTCCCCCGATAGTCATCAAAAATCAGATTATTATCATTATTTGAAACCTGATCACCTTCATCAGCAGGGTAGTCTTCATGATTGAAAGCAGCTGGGGTGACCAAAGAAGGAATTAGCAACAGAAATATGTAGGCTTCATGAATATGAAGAGCCATTCCCCCTCCTGAGCTTCTGAGTATGGTGCTTATATCAGATATGTATGGATGCTTCCATGGAGAGGCCAATGTGATGCACTGAAAACATATATATAAAAAAGAAATTGATTTTTTTCCCAAACAATGCATTTTCCCCTACTCCTTTGTGACCCTTCCATCTGCCAGGCTTTAGCTCATTAGAAATCCTGTCTTCTATCAATTCTTAAGAGAGCAAAATAAACCAATCCATATTTCCATCCTGTCTGCAGTAATAACCAACAGGAAAACATGCACATAACCTGAATAGTCTTCAAGTTGCACAGGCTCTTTTCTGTTGCAAGGAACTGTTGATTCATCTTCATTTCAATGGCATGGGCCCTGTGCATTTCAATATTTTAGTTTAAAAGTAAAATAGAACAATATTCTCACCAAATTAAATCAATAATGCAAAAAGATTCCTTGCCATATTTTTGATTCAAGCTTTTCTTTGTATGACACATTGTTGTAAATAGAAAAGTATGAGAAAATGTTATTAACATCTGGCCATTTGGCCTGTTTGTTAAATAAGATGAAAATAAGATGCTGCATCTTTATATTAGCCAGGTTCTTATCTAATTATCATGTTGAATGTTTATATTGTAAACAATTGCAAATCAAACTTATTTAATTGGATGGCTTGCACATTTATTACTTGCAGATATAGTTATTTTTGTTTTTGCTAAATTGCTGAAAAAAATGATTCTTTCAAGGATGGGACTAAGAGCAAAGATATTGCTTCCAACCCAGGTCAAGTGTTCAACACCATTCAAAATATGTGTTTTCATGAAAAATAAAAGAGCCTTTGCATTTTAAAGAGCCTTTACAATCAAATTATATTTAAGATACTAGGAAGTTTAATCATTTAAGATTGCAGAATTTTTACACTGTATACTGTAATCTTTTCCTTAAAACTGGTTCATGCTGGCTTTTCTTAGCAAGACCTCCATTGTGCTCTCCAGGAGATTGACGTCACTTCAAGATCCAGTAGTAGTTGCCCATATATATCTGTGCTTATACTTGTATCTTCCAGTTTATTTTTCTCCTGGTTTTACATTTTCTGTCTCTTATTTAGGTTTCAGAAATGGCATTTCAGCAAATTGTTACAAATGTAATACCTTACTCACCATATGCAGTTCAAAGCCAGTGGGTGTACAGAATTTCTCAGTAGGCCATGTCACTTCATTTTCTTATACATCTATATGTGCATGGAGAACCCATAATTCACACCACGTTTCATGTGAAATTGCAGAAAGCCTTGCTGCTTTGTTAGAAGCCTTGTTGCTTCTATTTTCCTGTTTTCCTATTGATTATAGTCAATAATGCACCCCCACATTGGTACATTGCTCTTACTCTGGTATAACTCCTCTAACCAAAGATTTGAAGACTGATATGATAGGATTCCCTTGTCTATTCTGCTTGTCTGATACTACGGGATCAAATGGGTTAGTAATTAATATTATACCAGTGTGCAGAGTCCAATAGCGATAGAACTATGGTTCTCATAGAAACAAATGCAAAATGTATATACATTATTTATATATTTATATATATTTATATATTATTTTACTGCCCAACAGAAATGACTCAGAGAATAGGCAATTTTTGTATCTTACCGATCTATTAAAATAATTTGGTTAACAAAGTAGGCTTTTAAAATGCTTCTATAAAGAAAGACTGTGCATTTCAAAAGCTTGCTGTCTCATTGCTTATGCTCTAGGATATGATTTTACTACAATGATAAATTTTACTGCAATAATGGGAGCCTTTCTTACAATCACAGTATTTTATTTCTGGGTGATATAAAACTGTTTAGTTTGCCTTTCAGATCTGAATAGACAGTCACTTGCATTCTACAGGTAGGCTTCAGTCTGCCATACTTAAAGCTGAGGAAACTTAATTTTTTAGCAAATTCAAAAGAAGCTATTTATTTTAGGGGCAGCAGAATTCAGTCAATTTTGTCAGGCATTTGGGCAAAAGCAAAACCCATTTCAGAAAGTGGTACAAGATTTCACTGCAGTAGTTGATCATCCTAAATATTTTGCTTACAATTTATAAATCTTTATTTTGATACAGAGAAAAAATGGAATCATAATGAAGTCTCTTGGTTAAGAATCAAACAAAAAACATATTATTTACATTTATTTTGTTTCTGATAGGAGATATTAAGGTACTATTAAATAATTTGGAAATCAACATCCTTTTCTCTTAAAAATGGGCACTTACCTAGAGTGAATGGTAGGAAGAGTCACAAACCACAGTGGATTTGTACTTCAGCAATATAGTAGAAAAAAACTCTTCTTAATTATATTGGTAAGGGAGAATTATGAAAAAATCTTTTGTTCTAAAGCCTCCCATGTCACAGAAGGACATCAGCAGATACCCAAGAGATGTAAGCTTTAACCAACTGTTCAAAATTCAAAGCAATCAATCATAAAAGGGTCCAAAGATGAGACTGCTTTATACAAAATAAGAGTCCAAACCAAAACAATAAAAAAAATAAAATAAAAGAATCATCGTTCTATGATTTTTAAAAATCTATTTCCTTGGTTGCAGTCTTCAGGTCCATCAAAAATAATTTTTTTTAAAAAAAAAAACCCACTAAGTCACTATTTTCTGTATATCAGCAAAAAGGCACACAAGGGTGGAGAATATGCTATGCTTCCAGTTCCAGAAACAGCACCAGCATGCTAGAGCTCAGAGCCAATCCAGACTGAAATGCAGTCAGCAGCACCATCATGCTATGGTGCTTTCTAGAGGCTCTTCCCCAAATAAGCAGTGGGGTTCTTGTGGCTCTTAATCACAATAACAACTTTCAGCAAGATTCAGTATCCTGGTTAGCAGCAGCCCAGCAGCTATTCCTCCGGAGGGCATTCCACCAAGCAGTTGGAAATCTTCAGCACCACGGACAGCAGCCTGTGACTCTCATTTTGCATCATGCAGGCAGAACGTGCCGCTCCTCTGAGCAGCACCTCCCCCACCCGCACCTCCCTCCCAGTCCGATGCATTTGCTCACTGGCATTAGATTTATCCTTAGACACTTTTCTTAAGGAAAAGGTATTTTATAAAACGCCTCCTAAATGTTATCTACATCTGATGATCACCTTCATTTTAAAAAATCTGCTTATTTTCAAGGCACTAGGATCAGACTGCAGGACTACATTACAGGAAGTGGAAGTAGGTAGACTGAACCTTTCTGCATTTACTGAATGATTTGGCAAAAGTAACAACCAAGGCATTGGTCTGATTGCCTTGTTAATGCAGAATTATTTCCCCCCCACAGAAAATTACCACATTTGCTATATGTGAGTCTCAATGCGTTTGTATATGCATGCATATTTTTAAATGTTATATGGACAAATATTAAGCTGCTCCCCCCGAAAAAACAAACAAATTTCTTTGCAGAAACTGTAGTAAACTAAATATTTTATTATTTTCACAAAACGAGTGTCAGTTGTAGCTTTTACTATAATAACTTGAAAAGGGGTGGGGAAGGGGTTCTCTGCAGTTCATGTTTTCTGTCATTAGATGTCAATATAAAGCTATTTCTCCAGGAAAATGGCAAATTGTATATATTTTAATACATATTTAAAGCCATGACAAAAGATACAAGAAAAATAAAGTTTGGAATATTGTTTCCATTTAAGTAAAATATAGAGATTTTACTTAATGAAAAAATGTAATTGTTTGTTTCAGATGTTTGTTTCAGATTAGAGCATTATAAGCCACCTTCAGTACTGTGAGATTTCTCTAAATAGTAGTCTCAATTCCAAATACGAATAGTGCCATCAGAACCACCTGAAATTAGATGTTCTGCCATATGATCAAATATTACACTCTGAACTTTATCTTCATGGCCCAATAAGCTGGAAAGATGTCCCGATTTGAGTTCTAAAGTCTTAACGGTTCCATCATTGCTTGCAACAGCCACAATATGACCTGTAATATAAAGTAAAAAGGTTTAGAAAATGGAAAAGCAACTCTATCAGTAAAGTGTTTGAGATTTTAAAAAATCTTAATTTGCAACTTTCTGTATATAACGATGAACTCAGGTAATTCTGTTCTTTATTTTAAAAAAGGCAAGTCAAACCAGCATTAGAGGAGACTGGGGGAGGAACTTGCCAGAAAAGTACCTTGCTGACATTTTGAATGATGTTGTTAACATCTGCCTTGGTATTTTATTTGATGATCTCTGTGAGTGAGTACTAATGATGTAATGATTCTCCATTTCTCTTAAAAGTTATTTTCAGACAATAATAATGAGGCTCTTCTGCTTTATTGCATACTGTTAAGTTCTCATATTGAAGAGACAGGACAGGCAGAGTGGCTTCAGCTCTTTATTGGTTACAGTGAGCAACAAGTGAAGATGCCTAGGAAATGCTGTGGTTTAAATAGGATAGCCCTGGCTTGGAAAAGGGCCAGTCAGAGTTACCTGTGATGGACAATAAGGTGGACCAGAGTGAAAACTTCCCAGCTAATATGCAGATCCAGGGACACAACATCCCTTCCCCCTTAGCCCAGCCCAACGTATTTGCATACGTAGTCGTCTAGATACGCAGGACATTTTGTCTCTCTACTTGACTTGCGCGGTTTAGTTTGGGCATCAACTTTGGCCGGAGAGGGTGTATTTTCCCTTTCTGGCTCCCTCTGTGGAACGTGCTGGAACAATTCGGGTGTGGCCTGGGCTCTGCTTGGAATTGGACCTTCACAATTGCTGGGTGGCGCCTCCGGAACTTCAGCTAAGTACTCTGGCTCTCCCGGGCTAGTTGTAGCTGTAGGGGAAATATCATTATGGCCTTTCTCTCAATCAGAGTTTAATGGTGGGTGGTATCGTAGCTGATCTATGTGGCGCCGCCATTTCCTCCCATCCTCCAGGCCTACTAAGTATGATTTGGGCCCGGTTAT
Organism: Diadophis punctatus similis; assembly: GCA_023053685.1. Lineage (NCBI taxonomy): Eukaryota > Metazoa > Chordata > Lepidosauria > Squamata > Dipsadidae > Diadophis > Diadophis punctatus. Next base: position 6,123,324 of record JALIGW010000031.1, read on the forward strand.
GTCTAGAATCTCCCCAGGTAGCCATAGGGAACCCTCGGCGAAGTTTTTTGCGAGAACAGGATCTTTTATTTGGAACGTTCTGACTTGCGCCAGACTTTTTATTTCTTTTTGGTTCGAGTAAGTTGGATGCAACCTATCTAGGATGGACCATGGGTTTTGGCCCATGAGTAACTCGGCAGGGCTCTTGCCCGTGGCTGTACTAGGAGTTATGTGTTGCCATGTTAGAAATTTGTCTATTCGGGCCTGCCAATTTCCCGGGCCTAGTTGGCCTAGTGACTCCTTTACCGACCACACTGATCATTCTGCCTGGCCATTGGTGCTCAGCTGGAAAGGAGAGATTAGTGTATGTTTTATTCCTAGGCTGGCTAGATATTCCTCAAACTGTGTTGAGGTGAGTTGCGGCCCATTGTTTGACACAATCATGTCTGGCAACCCATGTGTGGCAAATAGCTTTCTTAGTACTTTGATTAGTCTCGGTTGTGGTGTTAGACATTAGTGTAACTTCAATCCATTTCGAGTATGTGTCTACAGTTATCATGAATGTCTGACTGTGGAATGGACCCGTGAAATCAATGTGAATGTGTGACCAAGAGCCCCTGGGTTTTTCCAATTCAAATGCTGGGGATTTTGGGGGGGGGTGCCCTGGATTCCTGGCATGGAGAACACCCCGCGACCCATTCCTCTATGTTCTTATCCATTCTGGGCCACCATACATAGCTCCGTGCCAGTGCCTTCATCCTAACCACCCCTGGGTGCCCGTCGTGTAGTGCCCTTAGAATATCCTCTCGTAGCGACAGAGGAGTGAGGACCCGATCACCCCACAATAGACACCCCCCTTGCATCAATAATTATTTTTGTTTAAGTGCATAGGGTTGGAGACTGGGCTTAACTGGCCCTTGTGGCCACCCCTTCCACACCCAGTTCAAAATTGTCCATAAATCCGTATTTCTGCTTGTTTCAGCTGCGATGTCTGCTGATGTGATCAGTCCTGGTCTGGCACAGTCTATAAGGAGCACTGGGACACCCGGAGTGGGGTTGTCCACTAAGTCCGGCAATGGGCAGCGGCATAGCGCATCCGCGTTTCCCATTTTCTTTCCCGGCCAGAAAGTTAGGGTATAGGAATAGGCAGGTAGAAATAGCGACCATCTCTGCAATTTAGGGGGTAGTGTGTCCGGAGTGGGCTTGTCTCCCGCTGGAGCCCTAAGAAGGGCTAATGGTCTGTGACTAGCTCAAAATGTCTCCCAAAAAGATATTCATGGAACAGTTTAATCCCAGCTACAGCGGTGAGCGCTTCCCGGTCAATTTGGCCGTAGTTCCTTTCGGTGCTCGACATGGTTCTTGAATAATAAGCAATGGGAACCTCACGGCCATCTGGGAGTCTATGGCTCAGTACTGCCCCTACCCCAAAAGGTGTTGCATTGCATACCAGAATTACTGGCAAGATCTCCCTAAATTGCATTAAGAAGCTTTTGTCCATCAGCAGTTCTTTTACTGCCTGAAATGCCCTGTCCTGTGCCAGCCCCCACACCCAGGCCGGGTTTTTTAAGATAATAGCTTATGTAGAGGCTCCTCGACGGTAGTTTTATTTCTCAGGAAAATGCTGTAAAAGTTCTATACTTGATTTATATTCCAATTGCACAATTATTGCATTCATCTATTGAATCTATCCCATTATTCTCTTCCCAATTGTTTAAACCTACAATACAAATTTGAATATTATTTCTATCTTCTAGGGCAGGAGTCTCCAACCTTGGCAACTTAAAGCCTGGCGGACTTCAACTCCCAGAACTCCCTAGCCAGCAAAGCTGGCTGGGGAATTCTGGGAGTTGAAGTCCGCCAGGCTTAAAGTTGCCAAGGTTGGAGACCCCTGTTCTAGGCAATTAGATATCCATTTTTGTGCAAACTGCAAAATCATTTCCTCCAACTTTTCATTCAAGTGAACAAGGGTGCCCAAGATTGTGATACTCTATTCAGCAATGTTACTGATTTTTCAGTCAGACATATATCCACTTAATTGTTCTACTGTTCAGCCCATTCATACAAAGCTTGCTTGCTAATCAGAATGTTATGAAAGCCAGTCTGTGATAGAATTGTAACTTTGGAATGATGTGCTGATAGTTGATGCCAATCCCATACTCTCTTCAGTGCCAAATTAAAACGGTCCTGTTTGTTCAAATACAACATCAAAATGTTAATGTCTGGAGTAAAATTCATTTTAAATCAATATTAGTTTTTTGTTTGTTTTGTAAGAAAGCCTTTTTGGTTTAGTTTTCTTGTTGATATTGACTCTTGGTATTTAAAATAAAAATAACTATATATACATCATCTGGTAACATAGATTATGCTCTTCATAAAATTAATACCTAACAACATATATGCATAGTTACCGTATTTTTCGAAGTATAAGACGCACCGAAGTATAAGACACACCTTAGTTTTGGGGGAGGAAAACAAGGAAAAAAGACCTCTGCCTCCAAGCAATTTGCCAAACAGCAAACAGCACAGATGATATACACTGTTTGCTGTGTATTTCTGTGCATGTGTGCCTGACCAATAAAAATAGCAAAGAATTGGAGAAATGTACATTATGCCAGAAAGTTTTCTTAAATGTAGTCACACTAACTCCTCCCAATTATTTAAATAGATCTACTCCAAGGTAAGTCAGGATTTAACTCTAATACTAAACAGGACACTGTTACATTTCAGACTATACTTGTACAGAGCTGTTAAAATTAATTAAAATTTCTGGAAGTATACATTATTCTCTATTATTTAAAAGAAGATACCATAGCACTAGGCCTCTTCAGAGCAAGCATTTATTTTAAAAAGCTTCTTTATTTTGTTAAGTTGTCTAGATTTACAGGGCTCTCCAACCTTGGCAACTTTAAGACTTGTGGACTTCAACTCCCAGAATTCCACAGCCAGCAAAGCTAACAAAGCTGGCTGTGGAATTCTGGGAGTTGAAGTCCACAAGTCTTAAAATTGCCAAGGTTGGAAACCCCTGGCTCTAGAACAATAATAAAGCAGTCTTTAAAAAATAAGTCAAATAATTTGAACATTCTACAGATATTTATAGTTATTCACTTACCCCCTTGCATGCAGTTTAGCAGAAAATAAAAATCTGCCTGTCTCTCCCAGCTATTTGCCTCTTTGCAGTTTCAGTTTCAGTTTCATTTTAGCATGTGGCAAATCAGCTGGGCATCGGGAAGTTGTTAAGGACTTGCTTGTCTTAACAGGCTCTTCCCTGTTTGCTGCAAACAGGTAAATTGCTGGAAGACAGAGGCCAAATGGTGGGGGTGGGTGGGTGGGGCTACATTCGGAATATAAGACGCACCCAAGTTTTCACCCTCTTTTTGGGGGTAAAAAGGTGCATCTTATACTCCAAAAAATACAGTATTTCTAGCTATTTGCAAGGACTGGAAAAAAAGAGTCTAATGACATATTATTTTTTTCAGGAATCATCACAATGAACAGCAAGCTATTATAAAAACTGAATTTGGACACAATGGTTCATCACTTTGAATGCAGTGAGACAAGGATGCATATTGTTCCTGAAGTTATTTAAATTATGTAGTGAATATTACAGTTCCAAAACTGGAGTCAAAATCAGAAGTCAAAACTCTGACAATTTGAGATACACAGATGGCATGACTTTTATTAGCCAATAACAAAGAACTCTTAGAAGACCTCTTTGCCAAAGTAAAAATAGAAACTTTGGATTTAATGTTAGAGAGTAAAAGGTAATGCTAACCTATATGTTTAGTGAGGTTACAACTAATCTATATAAATAAAACTGTAACTGTTCGTTTGGGAATGATCTAAGATCTCTGAAAGTACTTCACCGATTTTTTGAAATGTTGACACAACGTTGCATTCGAATACGAGTGTGTTTTTATATACCTATATTATATAGATGTCACACCTGTGACAGGTAAAAACATGATTTTCTTGAAAAACAGGTAAAAACATGATTTTGTTGAAAACCACCGCCCTCTGCTGGACACACGCTGTACTAATTGACTATTCCCTTCCAACATTTCTGAGCCAAGCTGAGGGAAATAAGGGAATAGAATAGAAGAGGCTTTTATGGGGAAACCATGACATGCCTGCTAAGAGGAGGCTGACCCCCCCCCCATCGCGTGACCCTGGCAAGTACCTCAGAGAAATAAAGGGATAAGATAGCAGAGGTATAAACACAATTTAAACCTCCAAAAATAAAGGGGGGGAAATTGGCATCAATGTTTACCATAATTCTGAGATGTTAATGAGCATAAGGTTGCCTGAAAAATATCACCCACCATGACATGCCTGCTGAGAGAAGGCTGCCCACCCACCCCCATCGCGTGACCCTGGCAAGTACCTCAGAGAAATAAAGGGATAAGATACCAGAGATTTAAACACAATTTAAACCTCCAAAAATGCACTTTCTCTTTTCTTTCTTTCCCATTTAAGCAGACTGAGCCCACAGCAACGCGTGGCCGGGTACGCTAGTGGGAAATAAAAAATTAATAAAGATAGGCAACGTACATGAGAAATAAAAGGGAAATTAATTCCCTAGAGTGGAAGGGAATTAAAAACTTAGGCAAAACCATATGATTAAGGCTTTTTCAATGGCAATACATATCAGAATAGTTTGAGCAACAGTTTTTCATATGGCTATGAAAGCAAGGATTCTCAGAAAGAACAAAAAAAGTCAATGCCTTTGAATTATAAATTTGAAGGCAAATAGTAAGAATAGCAAGAAAAATCAATCCATCAGTCCTGTCTGCTCCCTTGGAGCACTGATCAGCAAACATAAATTCACATACTTAGGCCTAAAATGTGAGTGAATATTGGACTAGCAAAGTGATTATTAAGCTTGAAGAAGTAAAAGAGGAACATCGGTCGAATCCGACCGAACACTATTAAGAATTTGAATGAATGGTTGTTGAATGGTTTTTTTATATTGTAATTTTTAATTTTTATATTTTGATTTTAACTCAACTGTTTATTGGTTATTCTTGTATTTTTCTTGTGTTGTACGCCGCCCTGAGTCCCTCGGGAGTTGGACGGCATATAAGAAAACCAAATAAATAAATAAATAAATAAAAAACATATCAGAGAGAGCAGAAGGTTCAAAATAATGAAAGAGATTACAATATTATCCTTGGAAGAGCTATTAGGATTATTGCTGGTCAATCTGTCTATCACCTGATTAAACTTACTAAACAGATTGTGGGTTGCAGTTAACTTCAGTGTAATGCTATGTTTTGTTCCAAGTGAAATCAATGAACTTTTGTTATATTTAATTTGTATATTGACTTCAATAATGACACCGTATCCTGTTTAGGGTCTTCCCTATTTTAACTTTTATCCTAAGGATTTATTCTATTTTCTCCTGATTAGTATTATAAAAACTGAAAAAGAAGGTAGAATCATTATATTCTTAAATAATACAATGCTAAAATTCAATGACATATTTTTGCAGTTGGAAAAATAATCAAGTAAACTGAATAATTATGTCAACAGAGCATGCCTACAGAATAAGAAAGGGGCAAGGACATTTAATTTAAAATTTAATTTTGCAGGAGCTTAAATACTTTCAGAAGTAGTTACAAGTTATAAAATCTGCAAATCTTAGGTGAGGAATATGGATATTTGTAAAAGTTAGAGGAGCCTGATAAATATTGCTTAATTGCAACTTTTTTATACACTCAGGTCACTTTGCCTAGAATGTCTGACTTGGGGAAAATCTCTGTGATGATCAAGATGTTCAATTAGCAACTGTAAATATTAGCTTCTCTTTGTTGACAGAAATATTATATGTTAGGGCTGGATGGTGCATTGTATTAAAAGGCAAAAGGGTGCTTTGGTCTATGTAGAGTATAAAGATTTCCTCCCAGGATTCTGCAGCAACCCTGTGATCCCAGGAAAAGACACAGCTGTTTTACACAGAACTGCAGGCAGATGTTGCTGTATTCACAAACTATGTGCGCCATAGCATATTTTGGCCTTTGAATACATAGCCCTATATAGTGAAACAACTAAGATTTCACTTCCATCTACCTCAGGGGTCGGGAACCTTTTTGACTAAGAGAGCCATGAAAGCAAAAAATTTGGAAATTTATTTCAGTGAGAGCCATATATTATGTACAAGCCAGGACCCCACCTCCTTCTCTTTCCACTCGCCTTCCTATTTACTTTGGACTCACCACGCACATATCCGAAATGAAGATCCACGCTCAAAAGTCGGTCATTCACTTCAGAAAAATCAAAGGTTCAGCGGGAAGCCAGTTGTTTGGGGGGGGGGCTTTATTTATTCAAACTATCCCACCATTAGGCACCACAGAAAAAGGGGGAGGTTGATACGGCCTGACAATTAACAGAGCGGCGGGACGACGCGCGAAGGGAAGCAAGAAAGCCAAGTCTACACTCTCACACAAAGCCCCTCACCTGCCGCGCGTGCTCGGCCCTGGCCCCGCCCTCTCACCGCTTCACTCCCGCTAACCGTTTCCTTGGTTTCCCAACCGTCTTTCCACACAAACTTCCCTCACGTGGCCCCATCAGCGGGCTCTCTTATTGGCCCACCGCTCAAGCAGCGGTAGTTGTCAATGTCGCCCCTCTTTCCACGTTGCTAACATTCTCTCTGTCTGGGCGTTTAGTTACAGGGTTTTCGGGCAATGCGGAGTATCGAAGATACCGGGAAAGTGGGAAAAGGTTGCCGCCCTCACCCTTTCTCCTAGTGCTCACCCACGCCTGCGAGCACCCGAGTCCTAACCCGCCGTTCTTCTTAACAATCACGGAAGAGCAGTCCAGCTCGCGCATGCACAGAGGGAAAAATAACCCAAATGATTGTGGTCAGCCGGGACGGGAAAGCGGTGATTGTGTTCAGCCGGGACGGGAAAGCGGGCAGGAGAAGCTCCGCGCCGCAACCGCCGCCAGTTCCATCGGCTATACGCCGAAGGACTGGCCGGGGCGAACCGGGAGGATTTCACCCCTGCTGCGAGCCATATGCAATCATCAAAAGAGCCACATCTGGCTCGCGAGCCATAGGTTCCTGACCCCTGATCTACCTTCTAAGCAATTGAAGAGATCACAAGAAATATCCGTTAATTGGATAATATTTCATAGATTCTTTGACAAATGCATTTAATTGGATGAAAATGATAGAAATTCTGTCATTAAATGTGCAATTACCATTAAATCCATTCATTTACCTGTATACATCTGAACATGCAGTACTCAAGACAATTTAAAATTAAAGCAATTTGTTTCTACAAAGATGTCTCTGCCTGAAAGCCTAAATGAACACTCTCAGTTCAACCCACTCACAGGATTGTTGTTGTGGGGAAAATAGGAGGAGGAAGGAGTATTAGGTATGGGATTCATCACCTTGAGATACTTACAAAGTAATAAAAGGCAAGATAAAAATTAAATTAAAAAAAAGTATGGAAAAAAGCTTCTTGTAAAAAATAGCTCCCAGAAGTTTAATATCTGAAGTTAATCTTAGTTATTAAGAGAACCTTGAGATCCAATAAGCTATGTCTTTTTCTGCAGGATATAATATTTGTAAGTTAAATCAAAATATAGTAGCTATGTATAAAGATATGGTTAAATTAGAATTTAAAATTAGAATTTAGAAGTTTGGGAATGAGCCAAGAGTTTGCTGCCTCTTTTGGTAGAGAATCATAAGGTGGGAAGGGACCTTGGAGGTTTTGTAGTCCAAACCCCTGCACAAGGCAGGAGGTTGTATGTCCACCCATATAGGGAACCATCATTCTTACTATATATGAATTTATTTGCTAAGCTACAATGTTTTGCATTCATGAATTGAATAACAGAAATAGTTCTTTGTACAGTAACAGAAATGTCAACAGGGAAGGAAGGACAGGAAAATGGAAAGCCTCAGAATGGGAATTTCTCTTTCCCATTACCTTTATGTCAACAGTGGTCTACTGCTCTTTGTAATTTGTTTTTTATAATGTAAATTCCATCTATTCTTTCCTCTTGAAGATTTTTGTGTTGAAGGGAGGGGGAACAAAATGGGCAGTACTGTTGTCTTAAAATCTTTTTAAAATTATCACTCCTCCCCCAACTTTCAAAATAATAATGTAAAGTATATTTACTGAAAGTCCATTTCCATGTTTCTAAAAATAATACCTTTATGAAATGTGTTACCTGAATAAGTGTTCACTTTGGACCTGACTTGTCTTGTAAGGAATACATTTCAACTCTTTTATAGTCTACATCAGTGGTGGCGAACCTTTTTCAGCTCGCGTGCCAAAAAGGGGAGGGGGCCATTCCCTCCCCCCCATGCATGTGCACCCCCCCCACCCCTGCACAAAGGCTTACCGGAGCCTGGGACGACGAAACCGGCAAACCGGAAGTGCGAAAAAACACACTTCCGGTTTGCCGGTATGCTGTTTTTTGCACTCCGGAGGGTTCAGGGAAGCTCCCTGAAGCTCCGGAATGCAAAAAACTACAAAACGGACAAACCGGAAGTGCGGAAAAGTGCACTTCCGGTTTGTCCGTTTTGTAGTTTTTTGCATTCCGGAGCTTCAGGGAGCTTCCCTGAACCCTCCGGAGTGCAAAAAACAGCACACCGGCAAACCGGAAGTGCGTTTTTTCGCACTTCCAATTTGCCGGTGGGCAACCCTCGTGTGCCGGCTTCTATGGCTCCACGTGCCACCTCTGGCACGCGTGCCATAGGTTCGCCACCACGGGTCTACATGTAGAGGGCAACCCACAAGCAACCTCCAGCAAGGATGGGACAAAGCCGGCAGTGATGGGATTCAGCCGGTTTGCACCAGTTCGCCCAGACCATTAGCTTGTGCAATTGGGAGAACCAGATGAAAATAAAGTACAAGATAGATTTTCCCCCCTCTCTCCCTTCAGTTAATAGCTCCAGGCAGACAGCCAAGAACCACTTACCAGGCTACTTAGTTGCGATAACAGCAGACACACACCTTGAATAAAGTCAATAAACAACAGAAACTGACAGGATTAGGGCAGGGAAACACCCAGGAAACCCATCAATCATCCATCTAGGGATGGGATTAACCTCTTCTCTTCAGGGAGAAGGACAAGATTACAAACATTTTTATTATAAAGGGTATTAATTAACACTTCTGTGATCAGATGTTATTCCCTGAAGTTCCTGAAGATTTTTTATAGCTGCTGCAGTATTGGCTACTTCTTGTTTCTTCCTGGGGGGAAAAGATACAGGGGGGGGACAATGATGCAGCTTGATCATACAGGCTGTGAATTTAATGCATGTGTGGTCCAGCCAGCTGTATTGCTTCTGCTGTGAAGCACTCAATTTAGAACATAGAGAACATAGAATAACAGAGTTGGAAAGGTTAATGGCTTTTGGCTGCATACCCAGGCTTTCAATTAGCCTGAGCAGGCTCCTCTTAGTTTCCCTCTCAGCTGGTGCTTTTGATTTGGGGTTTTGACTTTTTTAAAAAGGGGAAATGGCTGTTTTAAGTTTTCTACATTGTCTTAGTGGTTCCTGGCACTGTCCTTTTGGGGTGTACTTCCCTCACTCTTTTTGAAAGCTTCTAGTGATGGAACACCCACAACTTCTGAAGGCAAGCTATTCCATTGGTTGATTGGTCTCACCCTTAGGAAATCTCTCCTTAGTCGTGGGTTGCTTCTCTCTTTGGTTAGTTTCCATCCATTGTTTCTTGTCATGCCTTTTGGTGCTTTGGAAAATAAATGGACCCCCTCATTTTTGTAGGAGCCCCTCAAATATTGGAACAGTGCTATTTTATTGTGCTATTTTATTGTGAGTTGTGAGCATTATTTTATTGTGAGTTGGGGAGCTGTTTGGCAAAATTGATTAAATGGAAAAAAGGGCATGGTTGAATTTGCTTTTTAAATCCTGTCAGCACTTCTCTAGATAAAAAGTGAAAGATCATTAAAAAGATCACCAGTATTGTAGAGCTGGGGCAATTTTTGCACTGTCAGTTTGAAATAATCTCAAAATTTCCAATGGAAAGAGCACATAAAAGAGGCATGGATGACTTTCCTACTTTTCTATAGTTGACTAGATTGTGCCAGTTTGATGAAAGGTGGATGTCTCAGCTCTCTTCTCCCTGAGATCCTCTGCTTTTTGCACCCTGGTGCCTCCACCTTTCTGTTTTAATGTAGCTGCTTAGTAATTTCTGCTGTGATTGCCTGTCAGTCACATGGATATGTTTACCTGATGTTTTCCCACATAACCCTGGCATGTGAGAGGTAAGAATTCCACAGGCTATGCCATCATTAAAGAATAAACCAAAAAGTAGAGAAAAATAGCGTGGATAAAAATGAAATAAATGCAGTAGTGTAAGGCAGTCAGCACCCCTTCTCCTTTAGAAGGACATCATTTTCACAAATGATTTATTTATTTTTAGATGTTTATCCTGTCTTTATTACTTTATAAGGAACTCAAGGTGGAGAACTTATCTAATATTCCTTACTCCTCTTAGTTTCCCCACAACCACAAATGGTTTGGGCTGGGAGAGAGTGACTGGTCACTCAGCCATTTTTTCAAGCCTAAAATGGGACTAGAACTCAGAGTCTCTTGGTTTCTAGACCAGCACCTTAACCACTACTTTGTTTAAAAAGGAGAAAGGAATGTCAAAATAACTTGTAAGAATTGCATTTGAAAACAGGGTTGGAGGAAACAAACTTGTAAAGCTGCAAACATCACAGATAACATTTCAGAATAATCTCCCATAGAATGATGCAAAAGACAAGAGAGGTTGTAGCAAATTACAACCTGAGATGGACCTGTTAGTAGGAAAGGAGACTAGAATGAACAGTAATACTTTGCAAGATGCATCAAACTTGAAGTCAAGATGTTTGTTATTTATTTGCAGAAGGTGAGCATTCTTTTTATTTGAAAACTACTCGCTCTGGTGAAATGAGCGGCCGGGCGTGACAAGGAGTGGCAGGGAGGGGAGGGGCAAGGTGTGGCCAGGCGTGGCAAGGAGAGGCCTGGCAAGATGAGGTGCCCCTCGATGTGAATGCCATTGAGTTGGCCATGCTACCCAGTCACATGACCACCTAGCCATGCCTACCCAGCTGGTCATTAGGGCAGAGAACCGGTTGTTAAATTACTTGAATCCCACCACAAAGGCCTTCTATATTACAGGCTACCCTTTAAGGGAAAATAATCTATGATGACTGAAGACCAACTATTCATATTCTTCTCTCTAAATTTTTAATCCAGTGTTGTTGTCTGTTTATTTTTCTCAGCTATAAAGACACTTTTTAGTCTTCACCTTTTGTCTAAATCTATGTGTCACAGTTGGCTGGGTTCATACAATATATTAAGTGAAAACTAAACAAACCACAATAGTTTGCTGCTGTTGCTAGGCTGTAAACTGCAATAAAAATAAAAATCCTTCAAACATTAGGAAACAGATCAATCTAATGTTTAAAAAAGTGCCTACAATATGAATATTTTCTGAAAAATGAGGACACATACATTACAGTTTTCACTTACAATCTGTACATTAGGTGAAACTTGGTTCAATAATAATAACTGTGTGAGATACCTTGGAGTCCTAATGGATAAACATTTAAATATGAGCCAGCAGTGTGCTGCAGCCACCAAAAAAGCCAATGCAATCCTAGGCTGCATTAACAGAGGGATAGAATCAAGATCATGTGAAGTATTAGTACTGCTTTACAATGCCTTGGTGAGACCACACTTGGAGTATTGCATCCAGTATTCATTGCCATAATATAAAAAAGATGTTGAGACTCTGGAAAAAGAGCAAAGAAGAGCAACAAAGATGATTATGGAGATAGGGGCTAAACATATAAAGAATGGTTTCTGCAATTGGGTATGCCTAGTCTAGTGAAAAGAAAGACAAGGGGTGACATGGCAGCAGTGTTCCAATATTTGAAGGGTGCCACAAAGAAGAGGGAGTCAACCTATTTTCCAAAGCACCAGAAGGCAAGAAACAATGGGTGGAAACTAATCAAGAAGAGATTCAACCTAGAATTAAGGAGAAATTTCCTGACAGTGAGAATGGCTTGCCTTCAGAAGTTGTGGGTGCTTCATCACTGGAGGCTTTTAAAAAGAGACTGTACAGCCATTTCTCTGAAGTGGTATAGGGTCTCCTGCTTGGGCAGGGTGTTTGACTAGAAGATCACCATGGTCCTTCCAACTCTGTTATTCTGTTATGCTTCATTTTAAGGAATTATGGTTCAAATGCATACCATATGTTTGCAGTCAAGGTACATTTGAAAGAGATACCCCAGACACCCACAATATAACATTTAAGAGCCGCGGTGGCGCATTGGTTAGAGTGCAGTACTGCAGGCTACTTCTGCTGATCACAAACTGCCAGCAGTTTGGCAGATCGAATCTCACCAGGCTCAAGGGTGACTCAGTCTTCTATCCTTCCGAGGTCAGTAAAACGAGGATCCAGATTGTTGGGGGCAATGTGCTGACTCTGTAAAACTGCTTAGAGAGGGCTGTAAAGTACTGTGAAGTGGTATATAAGTCTAAGTGTTATTGCTATTTGGTTGAAATGAAAGATAAAGGTAAAGATGCCCTTGAGTTAATCGTCAGGTCATGATGACTTCATCCATGGCAGCATTAGACAAGTGGTTTGTCAGTGGCTTTTTCAGGAATTATGTTTTTTTTTAACTTCTCAGCCTACCCAATAACCCTGGTAAGACCTCATTCAAGCAGTAACCAAGCCAGATTCTGTTTAGTTTCCAAAATCAGTCAACTTTGGCTAGAAGCTGTCACCTGTTGAAATGACTGAGATATTAGTGCAAATAATAAAGGTATAATTAGTCTCATTTTCTGTATTTAATTACATTAGTGCAGTGGTTCCCAACCTTTTTGTGATCGAGTATCACTTGGAGGTCCCGTACAGTCACCGCGTACCACCTGGTTCCAGAGAAACTAAATTCGATCAGATATCACTTTATTTCCATAATTGTACCGTTCCTTTTTTGGCCCCGCGTTGCTGGGACCAGGTGGGTGGCATGTGGCAACAGTTGCAAATCGTTGCCAGATTATCTTGTGTTAGGCAGTAAACATTTTTGTGAAGTAAAAAATAACTAACTAAAAATTGTTCATGACCCCGAAAGTGTTCGCGTACCACCTGGAAGGCCCTCGCGTACCATTAGTGGTACACGTACCACAGGTTGGGAACCACTGCATTAGTGCATACTGTCGATGATGGAAGTATAGCATTTTTAACTTCAATACCAAACATAACACTGTAGATTTCTGGACTGCTCTATTTGAAGTTTGTACTTCTAGGGTTGCAAAAGATATAATTGTGAATGTTAGATGTCAGAGTGGGAGCTTTTTCTCAGCAACATCAAATACCTACTAAATAAACCATTACATTTTCACATGAAAATAAATCAAAAATATCTTTCAGATTTTTTTTAAAATGTGAAAGTAAAACGTTCTAGAACTGGAAGAACTAGAAGTCATTTTTACAAATTCCTACTCTTACATATGTTTTGTTATCAAGTTTAACAAAGCTATTTTCAGTTATGTGTCAGTAGATATGTAACAACATATTCTGGGGAAGATGAAACATTTTTTATCAGAAAGTCATTTTATGCACATCAGAACTAATTTAAAAGTGATTCTGCAGGATCAATATAAACAGAAATGTTTCTTGGCATTTTTATTAACTGTGGATGGAGATATTGAACACCTCAATTGATTTCTGAAACACATGTGGAAAGATTTCTGTTGTTTGTCCAGAAAAGTGCAAAACTGAAAGGTTTTAACAAATACTTGCACTTAAGAAATCAAAATATATTATTTAAAAAAAATGACTCAGCTGAAGGAAAAATAACAGGAATGATGTATGATAAAATGTTATCCACAAAAAATTATGAGAAAATTTTTCCACAAGCCTATAGATTGTCCATTAAAGTTTTTCAGGTGCTAAACTTTCATATTTATGAGATTAATATTACTGCTTTCACTAGAGCTGATGAAAGACTGCAAGGAAGTTTCTCCTTAGTTCCAAGTTGGATCTCTTCTTAATGAGCTTCTACTCATTGTTTCTTGTCCTGCCCTCAAGTACTTTGGAGAATAAGTTGATCCCCTTTACTTTATGATTGGTCCTCAAGTACTGGAAGACAGCTATCATGTCAACCCTAAACCTATTCTTCATTAGGTTAGGCATAGCTATTGCCCTTAACCATTCATTATACCGCTTGTCTTCTTTGTTGCTTTTCTCTGCTTTTTTCTTTCTAGGGTCTCAGCATCTTTTTTGTATTGTGGTGGTCAGAACTGAGTGCAGTATACTATAGATCTATACTATATTAGATCTATAGTATTACAGTTTAAATTCACAGAAGCAGGCGGTGGGGCTCCTGGCTGAAACTTGTAAATCTGACTGAGAGAAAGAGGAGAAAGGTAGGTAGGAAAACAACTTCCTCCATTACAGTTTAAATTCACAGAAGCAGGGGGTGGGGCCCCTAGCTGAAACTTGTGAATCTGACTGAGAGAAAGAGGAGAAAGGTAGGTAGGAAAACAACTTCTTCCATTACAGTTTAAATTCACAGAAGCAGGGGGTGGGGCTCCTGGCTGAAACTTGTAAATCTGACTGAGAGAAAGAGGAGAAAGGTAGGTAGGAAAACAAGTTCTTCCATTATACAGTTTAAATTCACAGAAGCAGTGGGTGGGGCTCCTGGCTGAAACTTGTGAATCTGACTGAGAGAAAGAGGAGAAAGGTAGGTAGGAAAACAACTTCCTCCATTACAGTTTAAATTCACAGAAGCAGGGGGTGGGGCCCCTGGCTGAAACTTGTGAATCTGACTGAGAGAAAGAGGAGAAAGGTAGGTAGGAAAACAACTTCTTCCATTACAGTTTAAATTCACAGAAGCAGTGGGTGGGGCTCCTGGCTGAAACTTGTGAATCTGACTGAGAGAAAGAGGAGAAAGGTAGGTAGGAAAACAACTTCCTCCATTACAGTTTAAATTCAAGAAACAGGGGGTGGGGCCCCTGGCTGAAACTTGTGAATCTGACTGAGAGAAAGAGGAGAAAGGTAGGTAGGAAAACAACTTCTTCCATTACAGTTTAAATTCACAGAAGCAGGGGGTGGGGCTCCTGGCTGAAACTTGTGAATCTGACTGAGAGAAAGAGGAGAAAGGTAGGTAGGAAAACAACTTCTTCCATTACAGTTTAAATTCACAGAAACAGGGGGTGGGGCTCCTGGCTGAAACTTGTGAATCTGACTGAGAGAAAGAGGAGAAAGGTAGGTAGGAAAACAACTTCTTCAATTGCAGTTTAAATACACAGAAGCAGGGGGTGGGGCTCCTGGCTGAAACTTGTGAATCTGACTGAGAGAAAGAGGAGAAAGGTAGGTAGGAAAACAACTTCTTCCCTTACAGTTTAAATTCACAGAAGCAGGGGGTGGGGCTCCTGGCTGAAACTTGTGAATCTGACTGAGAGAAAGAGGAGAAAGGTAGGTAGGAAAACAACTTCTTCCATTACAGTTTAAATTCACAGAAGCAGAGGGTAGGGCTCCTGGCTGAAACGTGTGAATCTGACTGAGAGAAAGAGGAGAAAGGTAGGTAGGAAAACAACTTCTTCCATTAGAGTTTAAATTCACAGAAGCAGGGGGAGGGGCTCCTGGCTGAAACTTGTGAATCTGACTGAGAGAAAGAGGAGAAAGGTAGGAAAACAACTTCTTCCATTACAGTTTAAATACACAGAAGCAGGGGTGGGGCTCCTGGCTGAAACTTGTGAATCTGACTGAGAGAAAGAGGAAAAAGGAATCATATAACTATAAACCAAAAATAGTAATAATACATTCAGGGTTAGTGTGCTTGAGATTGTGATTTTATTTTATTTCAAAATGACTGGCTTAGTTCAGTGTAATAATTGTTTTAGAGCTGTGTTTCGAAGTACTCTTTTCAAATTTGGATACTGTCCCCTTTGTAAACAAATTACTAGTCTACGTGGACATATTACCTATCTAGAATCTTTAATCTGTGCTCTGCAAGCAGAAATTAGGTGCCAAATTCAACCATTCCTCTCTAACGAGGTGCCACACTATCAGCCCCTTCTACCACAAAGATCCTGCAGGAGAAGGGCAGTATGGACAACTGTGGGATCTGGCAGGGTGAGAACTGTGAACCATAAACACAAAGCTTTTGCTGTGTCCCAGTATAACAGATATAGTGCCCTTGCTGACCTTAATAGGGACACTAAAGCAACAGGTCAAGGTAGTTTATTTATTTTATTTATTTATTTTGGAATTCTTATATACCGCCCAACTCCCTAAGGACTCAGGGCGGCGTACAACAGTGAGAAAATACAAGAATAACCAAAATCTAAAAAGTTAATTAAAAGCAAATATAAAAATTAAAACACACTATAAAAAGAATCATCACCAACCATTCAACATCATACATACTTGGGGGGTGGGCTCGAATGAATTAAGCTCTACCCCCCGCCTGCAGGAAAAGCCATGTCTTAACAGCTTTCCGGAAGGCCAGCAGAGTGGGGATAGTTCGGGTCTCTGGTGGAAGTTGGTTCCAGAGCACAGGGCCAGCCACAGAGAAGGCTCTCCCCCTTGGGCCCGCCAGCCGGCATTGTTTGGCCGACGGGACCTGGAGGAGGCCCACTCTGTGGGCCCTAACCGGTCGAAGGGAAGTATGAGGCAGAATGCGGTCCCGTAGATAACCTGGTCCCAAGCCATGAAGGGCTTTAAAGATGGTGATCAACACCTTGAATTGGACCCGGAGACCGATGGGCAACCAATGCAGCTGGCGGAGTATCGATGTCACGTGGGTGTACCTTGGCACATCCACCACAGCACGCGCAGCCGCATTTTGCACCAACTGAAGTCTCCGGATACTCTTCAAGGGTAGCCCCATGTAGAGCGCATTGCAGTAGTCCAAGCGAGAGGTGACAAGGGCATGAGTGACCGTGAGTAGAGCCTCCTTCTCCAAATATGGCCGCAACTGGTGCACCAGGCGAACCTGTGCAAAGGCCCCTCTAGCCACAGCTGAAAGATGATGGTCCAATTTTAGCTGTGGATCTAGAAGGACCCCCAAGTTGCGGACCTGGTCCGAGGGAGTCAGTTTCGCTCCCTCAAGGACCACGGAGGGACAGTTGTCGTAGTCCTTAGGAGGCAATATCCACAGCCACTCAGTCTTATCGGGATTAAGTCTGAGTCTGTTCCTCCCCATCCAGATCCTGACGTCGTCCAGGCACCGGCACATTACATCAACTGCCTCACTGAAGTCAGACGGGGTGGTGATGTACAGCTGGGTGTCATCAGCGTACTGATGGAAACACACCCCATGTCTGCGAATGATCTCCCCCAGCGGTTTTATGTAGATGTTGAACAGGATGGGCGAGAGAACCGACCCCTGAGGCACCCCACATAATAGGGGCCTAGGGGACGATCTCTGCCCCCCTGCCAGCACCGACTGCATCCTATCAGCGAGATAAGAGGAGAACCACCGCAGAACGGTGCCTCCCACTCCCAACTCGCTGAGACGATGCAGAAGGATACCATGGTCGATGGTATCGAAAGCCGCTGAGAGGTCAAGTAGCACCAGGATGGAGGAATTTCCCCCATCCCGGGCCCGCCAGAGATCATCCATCAGAGCGACCAAGGCAGTTTCTGTACTGTAGCCGCGCCTGAAACCCGACTGGTAAGGGTCTAGATGATCTGTTTCATCCAGGAGCTGCAGAAGTTGAGTAACCACCACCATTTTCCCTAAAAAAGGTAAGTTGGAGACCGGACGATAGTTCTTCAAGTCAGCTGGATCCAGGGAAGGCTTCTTCAGGAGGGGTCGCACCACCGCAGCTTTTAATGACTGCGGTACGGATCCCTCTCTCAAAGAAGCGGTGACCACCGCCTGGATCCAGCCGCGTGCTACCTCTCTGCTAGCCGAAACCAGCCAGGAGGGGCACGGGTCCAATAAACAGGTGGAGGTACCCATCGCTCCCACAGCCCTGTCCACATCCTCGGGAGAAACAGGCCCAAACTCTTCCCATAATGATGGACTAAGACTAGCCCCTGTCAACTCAATGGACTCTGCCCAGCCGGAGTCCAGATTTGACCGAATCTGAGCGACTTTATCCGACAGAAACTCAGCGAATTCCTCAGCTCTGCCTTGTAAGTGTTCCTCGCTCCCCCCTTTTGCAAGGAGGGAGCGAGTCACCCTAAACAAGGCGGCTGGGCGAGAATCTGCGGACGCAATAAGAGCGGAAAAATAGGATCGTTTTGCCGCCCTTATCGCCACTAAATAAGATCTGATGTAAATTCTTAATAGTGTTCGATCAGACTCGGTTTTTCTGGCCCTCCAGCGGCGCTCCAGACGTCTCTTCTGGCGTTTCATCTCCCGGAGCTCCTCGGTAAACCAGGGAGCTTTCCGGAATCCACTGCCATAGAGAGGTCGCTTAGGCGCAATTCGGTCTAGAGCCCCTGATGCTGCGGTGTTCCAAGCAGCCACCAGGGAGTCAGCCGAATTGTGTACCAGGGTTTCAGGTATTTCCCCAAGTTCCCTCTGGAATCCTTCCGGTTCCATTAGGCGCCTGGGGCGGAACCACTTAGTCGGTCCCACCTCCCTGCGGGGGAGGAATGGGGCTGCGAAATCCAGCCTCAGTAGGAAATGATTTGACCATGACAGTGGGGTGATGACTAAGTCCCTTATCTTCAGATCATCTCTCCACTGCCCCGAAAGAAACACTAGGTCGAGCGTGTGACCACCCTCACACACATAGTTGTGATAACAATAACTCAAATAAGCAGGGGATCGTGGTCCGAGATGAAGAACTTATTTTGGAAAGTGGAAAATGTGAATCAGGTATTACACATCAGTCACACAAGAGCAGCAAGGTATCCAAAAAGAGAAGCCACCTTCTGGTTGGTGATTCAATTGTAAGGGATGTAAATTTAGGAAAGGATATCGAGGTTTTGAAAGAGGTCAGGTGTCTGCCAGGTGCTACTGCCAGCAGAGACAAGAGGCATATTCTTAAGATTGTCAAGAATGCCAGTAAGGACTGTGATGTTGATGCTATTATACATCTTGGCACAAATGATCTGTCCCAAAAAGATGTACTTTCTGTGCAGAATGACTTCCAGAGCTTGGGGTATGAACTTAGTAGTATAGGTTGTAGGCTTAACTTTTCAGAGGTTTTACCAGTATATAAGGAACAAAAAGGGAAAAGCCAACGTGTAGCAGAGTTTAATGTGTGGCTAAAGGAGTGGTGTAAAAGGGAAGGCTTTGGTTTTATTAGTCATGATGTCTGCAGCTGGTCCAATGAAAAACTGTACCAAAGAGATGGTTTGCATCCATCAAAGAAAGGGACTGAGCTACTTGGTATTAAATTCATAGATTTCCTGGATAAACATTTAAACTGAACAGTGGGGAAAGAGAATTAATTGATACAGATCATTTCTGTCCCCAGCAATCTAAAATTAATAGGGTTAACAGTGCACACAACATAGATGTGTGTGCGGGTAAGGTTATCAGCTCTGCTGTCAAGCAAAGCCAAGCATTTAATAGTGAGTGCAATACCATGTGCACTAATCAAACAGGTGGCAAGAAAGTAGGTGCAGTCAGGCACAACACAGGTTATGTAGACAATAAACACAGGATAAATCAAAACAGACTTAAATGTCTATACACCAATGCACAGAGTATGAGGAATAAACAGGGAGAATTAGAAATTCAAGTAAAAGAGGGAAGATATGATATAGTTGCCATTACAGAAACTTGGTGGGATGAAACTGACAAATGGAATATACAGCTAGAGGGATTTAAATTATTTAAAAGAAACAGACCAAATAAAAGAGGAAGTGGGGTTGCACTATATATAAGAAATAACTACATCTCTACAGAAATAGAGCACAACAATAATGAAAATCATCTCAAATGCATTTGGGTCAATATTAAAGGGGGGCGAAATGACATTGCCATAGGTCTATACTACAGGCCACCCAACCAAACAGAGGAAGTAGATGAACTTTTTGCTAGTCAGCTAACTAAGGTATGTAGGAAGCACATCACAATAGTAATGGGGGATTTTAATTACCCTGACATCAACTGGGAGACAAATTCTGCACCAAGTGGAAGAGCCAACAGGTTCCTAACAAACCTAGCAGACAACTTTGTTACCCAAAAAGTAGAGAAGGGAACAAGGGGATCAGCCATATTGGACTTAATTCTCACTAACAGAGATGAAATGATAGAATGTGTTGAAGCTACAGGAACCTTGGGGGCAAGTGATCATGCAATATTGAAATTCAACATTATGCAAACACAAGCAGTAGAACAAAATCAAACTAGAGTCTTGGACTTTAAGAGAGCTAATTTCAATAAACTTAGAGAGAACTTGGGAAAGATTCCATGGATGAGAATCCTCAAGGGGAAAACAACTCAAGAAGCTTGGGAAATTTTGAAAAGTGAGATTATAAAAGCCCAAACTAGCACAATACCAATGAAGAAGAAAAATAATAGGTCTCAAAAGAAACCAGCATGGCTGCATAAAGAACTCTCTGACAAATTGAAAGACAAAAAGGACAAGTATAAAAAGTGGAAAGAAGGGGAAATAACTAAGGCAGAATACCAGCAAATAGCCCGAGCCTGTAAAGATGAAGTGAGGAAAGCTAAGGCTCACAATTAACAAAGGCTTGCGACAAAAGTAAAAAGTAACAAAAAAAGCTTCTTCCAACATATTAAAAACAAGAAAAAAGTCAAGGAAACAATTGGTCCATTGCAGGGAGAAAGTGGCAAGAAGGTGACAAGCAACAGGGAGAAAGCAGAGCTACTTAACACATTTTTTGCATCTGTCTTTATACAAAGGGAAAAAAACAGTCCAACCTATCAAAAACAGCATCACAAAAAATATATTAGGAACAGGGAATAGGGAAGAAAATGGTAAGGGAACACCTGTCTACCCTAGATGAATTCAAATCACCAGGACCTGATGGATTACACCCCAAGGTTCTGAAGGAACTGGCAGATGAGATCTCAGAACCATTGAACTATATCTTTCAAAGATCCTGGAGCACCGGGGAACTGCCAGAGGACTGGAAAAAAGCTGATGTAGTTCCCATGTTCAAAAAAGGGAAAAAAAACAGATCCAGGAAACTACAGACCTATCAGCCTGACCTCAATACCAGGGAAGATTTTGGAAAAGATAATCAAGCAACGAATCAACGAACACCTAGAAGCAAAGACAGTAATAACCAAAAGCCAACGTGGGTTTGTCAAAAAAAGATCATGCCAGACTAATCTTATTGCATTCTTTGACAAAGTGACAAAATTAGTGGACCAGAGGAATGCTGTCGATGTGGTTTACTTGGACTTCAGTAAGGCATTTGATAAAGTAGACCATAACCTACTACTAGATAAAGTAGAAAAATGTGGGATGGACAGCAACACCACCAGATGGATTCAAAACTGGCTAACCAACCGCACTCAACGCGTAGTGCTCAATGGAACTGCATCTACATGGAGGGAAGTATGCAGTGGAGTACCCCAAGGCTCTGTTTTAGGCCCAGTACTCTTCAACATCTTCATCAATGACTTGGACGAGGGGATAGATGGGGAACTCATCAAATTTGCAGATGACACCAAACTGGCAGGAATAGCCAACTCTCCAGAAGATAGGCTCAAGATACAGAAGGATCTTGACAGACTTGAACATTGGGCGCTATCAAACAAAATGAATTTCAATGGTGAAAAAAGTAAGGTTCTACATTTAGGCAAGAAAAACAAAATGCACAGGTACAGTATATGTGGTACCTTGCTCAACAGTAGTAACTGTGAGAGGGATCTCGGACAGTGGACAACCATTTAAATATGAGCCAGCAGTGTGCAGCAGCTGCCAAAAAAGCCAACACAGTTCTAGGCTGCATAAACAGAGGGATAGAATCAAGATCACACGAAGTGTTAATACCACTTTATAATGCCTTGGTAAGGCCACACTTGGAATACTGCATTCAGTTTTGGTCGCCACGATGTAAAAAGGATGTTGAGACTCTAGAAAGAGTGCAGAGAAGAGCAACAAAGATGATTAGGGGACTGGAGGCTAAAACATATGAAGAACAGTTGCAGGAACTGGGTATGTCTAGTTTAATGAAAAGAAGGACTAGGGAAGACATATAGCAGTGTTCCAATATCTCAGGGGTTGCCACAAAGAAGAGGGAGTCAAACTATTCTCCAAAGCACCTGAAGGTAGAACAAGAAGTAATGGGTGGAAACTAAACAAGGAGAGAAGTAATTATGAACTAAGGAGAAATTTCCTGACAGTTAGAACAATTAATCAGTGGAACAGCTTGCCTCCAGAAGTTGTGAATGCTCCAACACTGGAAGTTTTTAAGAAGATGTTGGATAACCATTTGTCTGAAGTAGTGTAGGGTTTCCTGCCTAGGCAGGGGGTTGGACTAGAAGACCTCCAAGGTCCCTTCCAACTCTGTTGTTGTTATTTGTTATTTGTTAAGATCTGTACTATCACTTCTCATTATCTTGAATGTGAAATTATCCTTCTGTTGATGTAGCTTAGAACTGCATTGGCTTTTTGACTTTAATAACTACAAATACTTACTAATTTGTCAATTTAGAAATTGAAGAATTAGTTGGCACAAGGATAATCTCTGAGTGGGAAGCTAAGAACAATTCTTATTTCTTTCTTTAGATTTTAAAGAACGTAGTAGAAATGATGTGTTGTGCTATTTAATATATATTTAGTTTTGTAACCATAATAAAGGAAAGGATGTTTGTGTGTGTAGAATCAGTTCTTTGGGCAATTCAGGCTACAAAAGCCAATTGCTCTGATGAAGTGATAATTTCCTTAAGAAGGTACAGGCCAGTTTTGCGTCTTGTATTTCTTTAAGCCTGTGTTTGAATTTTGAGGCTACAAGTAAACCTCATATAGAAACTGTACTGTGACTGTTTGCAGCTAAATCAGTATGAAAAGTAACTTTGTTACCAATTGTCACATATACCACTTTCACAAATCTGTAAAGCAAAGGAAAACTAAAGCACAATTGTAAGCGCAGTTGCGGTTTTACTTAGGGATTGTTTTATTTAACAACTAAGTTGCCACTCTCAATTGTGATTGTTAAACAAGGACTATATTTCTTTCTGTATGCATTTCATAACAAAGGCCTAACTCGACATAATCTTAAATGAATATGTTTCAAAGGCCAAATTCAAAGTGCTTGTTCTAGGCTGTAAGCATTGCATTAATTGGAACTACAGAACGAAAAGGAATGCCTCTGCTTTACAATCCCATCTGAGCACTTTAGAAGCTCTGCTCCAAGTAATTTCACATTCCCAGCTGACTTCCATAGAGGCCAATCAATTTCCTACATACCGTCTACTGTCTTTTCAGCACCAACCTGAAAAGCCTGTTTATTTGCCAAAGGCTTTTTACTTTTTAATTTCATGCATGTTCATTGCAATGTAATGTTTTATTGTTTTAAATGGGGAGGCTGTTATACAGTGGACAGATCTGAATAACCTGGCTCTTTTATGTGCAACAAAATACCAGTGTCAGGTCCCAGATATTTCTACAGAGACACTGGCATTTTATTTTATTTTATTTATTTATTTTGTCAAGTACGTATTGGTAATATACATAGATATAACATTGTTTTATATACATAAGATGTGTACTGATAAGAGGGAACATTAGGACAGGGACAGTAGGCACGCTGGTGCACTTAGGCACGCTCCTTACTGACCTCTTAGGGAATCGGGTGAGGTCAACAGTGGACAGTCTAAGGGTAAAGTTTTGGGGGTTTGGTGACAAAACCACAATGTCAAGTAGTGAGTTCCAGGCATTAACCACTCTGTTGCTAAAGTCGTATTTTCTACAGTCAAGTTTGGAGCGGTTCACTTTGAGTTTGTATCTGTTGTGTGCTCGTGTATTGTTGTGGTTGAAGCTGAAGTAGTCGTTGACAGGGAGGACGTTGTAGCAGATAATTTTATGAGTTATGCTTAGATCGTGCCGAAGGCGACGTAGTTCTAAGCTTTCTAAGCCCAGGATTTCAAGTCTGGTTGCGTAAAGTATTCTGTTGTGAGTAGTGGAGGGCTCTTCTCGTAAAGTATCTCTGGACACTTTCTAATGTATTTATGTCTGATATGCAGTGTGGGTTCCAGACAGATGAGCTGTATTCAAGGATTGGTCTGGTGAATGTTTTGTATGCTCTGGTTAGTAGTGTGATATTACCAGAGAAGAAGCTACGTAAGATTAGGTTAACAACTCTTGAAGCCTTTTTGGCGATGTTGTTGCAGTGGGCTTTGGCACTTAGGTCATTTGATATAAGTATTCCAAAGTTTTTGACAGAGTGAGGGTCGTCTGCAAGGTCTTGTCTATTCAGCTTGTATTTGGTGTTCTGATTCTTTTTGCCAATGTGTAGGACAGAGCATTTGTTGGTTGAGATTTGGAGTTGCCAGATGTTTGACCATTCTGACACAAAGTCAAGGTCTTTTTGGAGGGTAGCAGTGTTTTCGGTGGTGTTGAAGAGTTTTACATCATCGGTAAGGGGGTGGGGAGGAATGGAGTGGTCTGTATATGAAGTTTCTGTTTCCAGTTTCTGTTTTCTGCATTACTGTGCTAATCTCTATACGAAGTTTCTGTTTCTGTTTCTTGCATTACTGTGTTAATCTCTATATGTAAGTCTCTGCTTTTGTTTCCCTGCAATGATATAGTGTGGGAGGGGTTTGGTTAGCATTGCTTTAAATAGCTGGTTTTACATGAGAAGCTTCAGTTCTTGCCTAGATCTCTTGTTATCACAACCTTCCAATAAAAGCTCCTTTTGGAACAACTGCAGTTTTGTATGACCTTACAACCAGTTTCATTTAACAGTGGAAGATGGCACAGGGGATAGAAACCAGACTTGAAATTTATGAGCGACCATATGATCCAGCAATGTATCAAAGTAATCTTCCCACCTATCCCAAATTCCCAGCCCAGCCAATTATGTGTCAGGTTACCATGGTAGCTTATCTCACAATATATTCTTTCAGAATGGGACAATTTGCACCAGCCACATTTTCATGCCTACTTCTCCGTAGGCCATAGTCGACCCATAGGGGAGGGCTTGGCGGACCCTCCACCAGTACTCCTTCCTCAACAATGGTTTGCCCGTGGTCCTCTCCCGCCCATTTCTCCTGGCCAATTCACCAAGGGACACTTGTCCCTGGGTGTTTTGCTGCATGGGACACTTAAAATGCACCTCCTGGTGACCGGATGGGATGGGCTCCTGGCACACACCCTATCCAGCAGCAGTGGCAGCAGCAGCAGCTGCCTGCCAATGGTCACTCCTAACATAGCCAGGCTGCATTTGTAGCTGCGTCCCAGCTGAAGTGGGGATCCAGCCTCACTGGCATCCACAGGTCCGCTCAGCAGGGGCCGAAAGGGAATGTGAGTCCCGGCTATGATCAGAGCCTCAGCAATGCCCCAGGGAGAGTGCATGCAGGCAGCCCCTCCCCTGCCAGGAGACCCCACACATGCCTCATTATTCCCTGGAGAGGAAGGACTTGCTAAAAAAATATAAACAGACTATATGGTGTGAGAAGCTAAAATGGCTCAATATGGTAAAAAATAAAAATAAAATAAAAATAAACAAATTAAAATGTTAAATGCCCTTCATGGTTAAATGTATAAGCAAACCTTGCACATTTAAGCATGCAGTAAAACACCCAGTGACAAGCGTCTCTCGGTGAATCAGCTGGGAGAAGGGGGATGGGGCAGGAGCACTGGTGGACCATTGCTGGGGAAGGAGTGCTGGTGGGAGGTCTGCCAAGCATAAATGCCAGTGGTGGGTCAGCTGGGTGGGGGCCAGCAGAGGAGTGGGCACAAAAATGTAGCCAGCGCAAATTGTCCTAGACCAGGGGTGTCAAACTCGATTTCATTGAGGGCCAAATCAGGGTTGTGTTTGACCTTGGGCATGGCAAGGCTGGGCATGGCCAGCTCGATGTCACTTGTGTTGGGGGCGCCTATGGTGGCCCAAGCACTCTGCCAGAGAAAACGGGCTCCTGAGTTCCATTTTCATCTGTGACAGCCTCCTGCAACCCTCTGCCAGTGAAAACGGAGATTGGGTGGGCCGCATATGCAACCCTCCTGAGCTCCATTTTCACTGGCAAAGGCACCGTGGGCCAGTCCTTTGCTGTTTCCAGGGCGGCCCTCCGGGCTAGATCCTGTGGGCCCGATCAAGCTCCCGGGCCTTGAGTTTGACACCCCTGTCCTAGACCCTCCCCTTCAGACATAGATATAACTTTTAAAAAGCTGATAGTCCTAAATTTCAGAGACTATTAGACAGTGCTATTACTCAATTAATACCTAAACTGAGTTATTACAACAAATTTGTGGAAGCTATTAAAAACGTTTTTGATTGTCAATCCCATGGGGTTGCAAAACCAACTATATCCAAGGCCTTACAGCAGAAACAAAGGACAAATTGCTGAAGTATTTCACTTTTTTTGAGGCTGATCCTATGACAGAAGACACTGTGAATGCAGGACAGCAGTTAATTACTTTTAAGGGTGAAGCTAAGAGGGAAAGCTGGATTAAAACAATAGAGGAACTGGACATGAGCACAAGTCGCCACAAAGTGTGGAAATTGTTGAGGCACCAGAATAATGATCCAACTCACCCTAGAAATCAGGCCAGCGTGACTGTAGACCAAATAGCCGGTCAGCTTCTTAAAAACGGCAACCCAGATCAAAGGCCACCAAAATACAAGATTAAGATCAATAGAAATAAGGAGGATGAAATGACTAATTTATCGTCCCCACTTTATTATGGAAGAACTGAGAGAAGCATAGAAGAGTAGACCATGCAAAGCTGCTGGTTTAGATGACATAGCCTGCTGAGCAATCTATTCGCGATGGGGGGAATAGTTCTGTTTATAATATAATTTCAAGGGTTGTTTTTTGAAATAATGTTGATTTCTTTCTTTTTTATTCAAAAAGTTTTATTGTACAAAGTACAAACATTTTTCTCTTTTCTCCCCCTTCCCCCCAAACCCCTCCCCACCCCCCTTACCATCCCCTCCTCCCTCCCACCCCACCCCCCTGACTTCCCAGAAAAAGCACAGGGTATAATGTTCAGTAAACATAAAATTAAAATATACTAACAAATTATTAATTTCAAAATTTCCTCTAGTTCTTTAACTCCTTGTTACTCAAAAACCTTTTAAACATAATATAAAAAATTAAACATGTATCATTAATAGACTAACATTCCCATATATCAAATTATTAATTTCACAATTATTCTAAATCTTTAATTCCGTATAACTCAAAGTCTCTTTAAATAATTTTTTTACATATATCATCTCTAATCCATTCCATTATATTTCTATCAGTCAAATAATCTTTAAAATATAATAATAAAAAGGAAAAGTCTCGGCCAGATGCACCCATCAGCATCAATTCCTCGATAATAGATGAATCTTCCTTCTTCCTAACAGAAAGGAAGCAGCAGGTGAAGCTAGGCAAAATCACATCAGATACCTGTACAATTAGCACAGGGGCCCCCCAAGGCTGTGTACTCTCACCACTTCTCTTCTCTCTATATACCAATGACTGCATCTCAAACAATTCATCTGTTAAACTACTGAAGTTTGCAGATGATACAACAGTGATTGGCCTCATTCGAGACAACGATGAAACCGCATACAGACGGGAGGTTGAACAACTAGCCTTGTGGTGCGACCGGAACAATCTGGAACTGAACACACTCAAAACTGTAGAAATGGTGGTAGACTTTAGGAGAAACCCTCCCATCCTACCACCTCTTACAATACTAGACAACACAGTATCAACAGTAGAGACCTTCAAATTTCTAGGTTCCATCATATCTCAAGACCTAAAATGGTCATCTAACATCAAAAACGTCATCAAAAAAGCACAACAAAGAATGTTCTTTCTGCGCCAACTCAGGAAGCTCAAACTTCCCAAGGAGCTGCTGATACAGTTCTACAGAGGAATTATTGAGTCTGTCATCTGCACCTCTATAACTGTCTGGTTTGGTTCTGCAACCCAACAAGACAGACACAGACTTCAGAGAATAATCAGAACTGCAGAAAAAACAATTACTGCCAACCTGCCTTCCATTGAGGACCTGTATACTGCACGAGTCAAAAAGAGGGCCGTGAAAATATTTACTGACCCCTCACATCTTGGACATAAATTGCTTCAACTCCTACCCTCAAAACGTCGCTATAGAGCACTGCAAACCAAGACAACTAGACACAAGAACAGTTTTTTCCCGAACGCCATCACTCTGCTAAACAAATAATTCCCTCACCACTGTCAAACTATTCACTAGGCTGCATTACTACTACTATTAGTTTTTCTCATCGTTCCTATCACCCATCTCCTCCCACTTATGACTGTATGACTGTAACTTGTTGCTTATATCCTTACGATTTATATTCATATTGATTGTTTCCTGATTGCTTACTTGAACCCTATGACAACCATTCTTGACAAATGTATATTTTCTTTTATGTACACTGAGAGCATACACACCAAAGACAAATTCCTTGTGTGTCCAATCACACTTGGCCAATAAAGAATTCTATTCTATTCTATTCTATTCTCTATTGGCTCCAACTCTTTTAAACATTTACACCATTGATCAGCCACTTCCTGAAGGTACTAACAATTATATCCCAAAGGTGCTTTTTTCAAGAGGCAACTGGACTTTTTTGTTTTGAGCAAAACGTCTTCAAAGAAAAACAAGAAAATCCAGTTGCCTCTTGAAAAAAGCACCTTTGGGACAATTATGACCTGGATGACTGAGAATCTCCATAGATACTAACAACTATATGTATTTGATGGTTGAGCAATGGCTGTACAGGGAAAAACATCTGAGGAGGTTGAACAACATTTAACTAAAGCCCTGGTAGAGCTGGATTGATACAATTATGATAATCAGTTAAAACCAAATCCAGCAAAAACTCAGGTATGTGCCTTCCATCTTCGCAATAAGCAGAGTACTAGGAAGCTGCATATTATATAGAACTGGACATTATTGGAGCATTGTCACAGCCCTAAACATTTAGAGGTTACTCTAGATAGGGCCCTTATATATAAGCAGCACTGTACCAACACTAAACTGTGGGCAAAATATCATCCTCAGGAAATTAATGATCTCTACCCTGGGTGCCAAACCAGGGTTCCTTAAGACAACGGCTCTAACTCTTTGCTACTTGGCAGGTGAATATGCCTGCCCTGTCTGGTATAAATTGGCATATGCTTGGAAAGTAGATATTGCTCTGAAGGAAGGTAGCAGAATTATTACTGGATGCCTTAAACCCACCCCTCTATATATGATTTACCATTTACCTGGCATAGCCTTCCCTACTGTTTGCAGAAAAGC
This sequence comes from Diadophis punctatus similis, assembly GCA_023053685.1. Lineage (NCBI taxonomy): Eukaryota > Metazoa > Chordata > Lepidosauria > Squamata > Dipsadidae > Diadophis > Diadophis punctatus. The sequence goes on from JALIGW010000031.1 coordinate 6,152,653, forward strand.
AGCAGCATACAGAGAGTGACTCAAATAATCAATATCTAGACAACACCCCCTCCATGGCCTACAACTACCTCAGCAGAGACTAAAATTCAGAAAAGCTTGCTTAGGTGGATGGAAGACTTTGAAGAATTTGAAAGCAGAGTGGATCTATGGAAAGCTACAAAAAACAACATTGGATAGAACCAATGGAAAAGCTGGCACCTGGGTCTGACAAAAGCTGGGAAGTATGGAAATCATTGAATAGACTGCACATGGATACAACAAGATCCAGAGACACGCTGAACAAATGGAGCTATCTGGTGGCTTCTGTTTTTTGCAATTATGGTGACATGAAGACAACAACACATATGTATACCTGCCCTTTGTATCCCTATCAGTGTACACTTGAGAACCTCATGGCAGCGCAACAGAACACAATTAATGTTGCTAGTTTCTGGGCAAGATCTGTTTAATTTGTATATATTTTAATCTTGTATTTTATATTTTAAATTTTATGTCATATAGTATGCCTTATTTTATCTTTTTGGATTTTGGACTTATCCACTGGTGCAATAAATGTTTTTTGGCAAAATAATTCAACACTTCTATAACAAGTTCTTTAGATAGGTGTTGTTGAAAGCAATTTCAACATCCAACAGTGAATTGATGCAAGGTAAAATAATAATTTTCTTACAGTTATTAAAAAATAATAAAAAGTAAATATAAACAAACCAAACCATGATAAGCCTGCTCTTAGGGGGCGGGGTCAATGTTCCTTCCAAACCATTCCTATTCTATATAGGATACTAAGGATGCTTTTAAAAGAATGTGCTCATTGAAGTTTTTAATGTTATTCCCCTCCAACCTCCATTTTGGAGCTTTTCTTCTTATCAGCAATTGATGGTATGTATGCTGCTTGGGCCCTGACCCTTCTGCAACCATCCTAGGACACCCCAGGCTCTGTGCAGGGATGACTTTGCTTTTTTAGGGTGATGAGGGAATTGGTGAGTTATCTTAAAGATATCTTTTTCCTCTGTTATTTGTAAGCTGCATGGGCCCATTCACAGATTTGTAAGATTTGTTGCTTGCTCTTGTTTCATCCCTTCCAAAGCAAATGCTATTTCTAGCATAACTGCTGTGCATCTTCTCTGTCTCTTAACCATTGCTTTGGCTGCATTCTTTGCAACGGGTTTCTCTAGATCAGCGGTTCCCAACCTGGGGGTCGAACGACCATTTCCCAGGGGTCGCCCCGGCATTCTCAGCTCCCCCCCCACTGCCACAAGCCTGGCCATATCGGCTCAACTTGCCCGAGCGCTCCGATTGGTCGGGAGAGGTGCCATTTGGTGAGAGGCATTTGTGTCTGATTCCTCCCACCTCCCCAGCCGAGGGACAGGCCTGCAGGAGAATAATAGCAATAGCACTTTTCTTATATACCGCTTCATAGTGCTTTACAGCACTCTCTAAGCGGTTTACAGAGTTCAGCATATTGTCCCCAACAATCTGGGTCCTCATTTTACCGACCTCGGAAGGATGGAAGGCTGAGTCAACCTTGAGCCTAGTGAGATTTGAACAGCTGAACTGTTGAACTAGCAGTCAGCCTGCAATGGCTGCATTTAACCACTGCACCACTTCAGCTCTTCTGACTGGTGGGAAGGCGGTGCGGATGAAGCACCTTTCCCTGCCTCCCGTGCTTGTCTGGCACCCACACCCGCGGAGCTTGATTCCCTCCTGCTCCCCCCTCCTGACTTGACTCCCTCCTGCTCCCTTGGGGCCGCGGCGCCTGAGGTCTCCCGCTCGAGGGGACTGGAGCAGAGGCGGGGGTCCTTTTGTTGCACACGCTTTGGGAGACAAATGGGGGGTACAGCCTCCGTGCTAGGAGCGGGGGGGGTTTATCCCCGCCAGGGGCCCTTTGCTGGAGCATCAACCCCGCCAGAGCGGAGCACGTGAGGGGGGGAGGGCTGGCGCCCCAGCCGATAAAGAGAAGAGCCACAGACACAGCCCTGGCCCTGGCGGACTTTCCGCGGCGCCTCTGCCTGCCTTTGGGTGGTGGGGGATCCCGGCGTGGGCATCGCGGTTTCCAGCCTTGCTCACTTTGCGTGTTGCCTCTGGGAGCTTTTCGAGCCCCGTCGCGAAAGGTGTGCACGACTTCGGCGGGGCCGGGACAGGCGGCTGCCCAGAGAGAGCCATCCCCTTCGCCCCGAATGCTACAGGTAGACGGGAGAGACTCTGCGAAGGGGATGGCTCCCTCTGGGCAGCTGCCTGTCCCGGCCCCGCCGAAGTTGCGCACGCATTTCGCGATGGAGCTCAAAAAGCTCCCAGAGGCAACACGTGAAGAGACCTCACCCGGACGCCGCCATTTGGGTTCTTTTACCCTCTGCGCATGCGCAGAATGCTTTGCGCATGCGCAGAGGGTAAAAGAACCCAAATGGCGGCGACTGGGTGGGGCATGGTGGGGGCGCAAGGACGTGGCGAGGGTCATGGCATTAGGAAGGTTGGGAACCACTGCTCTAGATTCATATTATACAAAACATTTTTCTCCTCGGTTTTTGCAGCAATCACTCTCCAATATCCCTCCCCCCGTCTGCAGATTCATTCAGTATGCCATTCTATCATTCTCCCTTTTCCACTCTTTGGCATTCTGCATGCCTTTTCATTTTGCTCTAAGCAGCTTCTACATTCTCTTTCCTAAGTTCACTTCCCACTAATTCTGTTGGGAAACTCGTCTATCTTCTAATGCTTTAAAGAATTACATTGGGAAGAAAAATCTATACCTGATTAGAGCAATAGCTTTTTAATATGTGTAGTAATATATGTGAATTAACATATTTCACAAGGAAATAGCCTGCTGAGCAATCTATTCGCGATGGGGGGAATAGTTCTGTTTATAATATAATTTCAAGGGTTGTTTTTTGAAATAATGTTGATTTCTTTCTTTTTTATTCAAAAAGTTTTATTGTACAAAGTACAAACATTTTTCTCTTTTCTCCCCCTTCCCCCCAAACCCCTCCCCACCCCCCTTACCATCCCCTCCTCCCTCCCACCCCACCCCCTGACTTCCCAGAAAAAGCACAGGGTATAATGTTCAGTAAACATAAAATTAAAATATACTAACAAATTATTAATTTCAAAATTTCCTCTAGTTCTTTAACTCCTTGTTACTCAAAAACCTTTTAAACATAATATAAAAAATTAAACATGTATCATTAATAGACTAACATTCCCATATATCAAATTATTAATTTCACAATTATTCTAAATCTTTAATTCCGTATAACTCAAAGTCTCTTTAAATAATTTTTTTTACATATATCATCTCTAATCCATTCCATTATATTTCTATCAGTCAAATAATCTTTAAAATATAATAATAAAAAGGAAAAGTCTCGGCCAGATGCACCCATCAGCATCAATTCCTCGATAATAGATGAATCTTCCTTCTTCCTAACAGAAAGGAAGCAGCAGGTGAAGCTAGGCAAAATCACATCAGATACCTGTACAATTAGCACAGGGGCCCCCCAAGGCTGTGTACTCTCACCACTTCTCTTCTCTCTATATACCAATGACTGCATCTCAAACAATTCATCTGTTAAACTACTGAAGTTTGCAGATGATACAACAGTGATTGGCCTCATTCGAGACAACGATGAAACCGCATACAGACGGGAGGTTGAACAACTAGCCTTGTGGTGCGACCGGAACAATCTGGAACTGAACACACTCAAAACTGTAGAAATGGTGGTAGACTTTAGGAGAAACCCTCCCATCCTACCACCTCTTACAATACTAGACAACACAGTATCAACAGTAGAGACCTTCAAATTTCTAGGTTCCATCATATCTCAAGACCTAAAATGGTCATCTAACATCAAAAACGTCATCAAAAAAGCACAACAAAGAATGTTCTTTCTGCGCCAACTCAGGAAGCTCAAACTTCCCAAGGAGCTGCTGATACAGTTCTACAGAGGAATTATTGAGTCTGTCATCTGCACCTCTATAACTGTCTGGTTTGGTTCTGCTACCCAACAAGACAGACACAGACTTCAGAGAATAATCAGAACTGCAGAAAAAACAATTACTGCCAACCTGCCTTCCATTGAGGACCTGTATACTGCACGAGTCAAAAAGAGGGCCGTGAAAATATTTACTGACCCCTCACATCCTGGACATAAATTGCTTCAACTCCTACCCTCAAAACGTCGCTATAGAGCACTGCACACCAAGACAACTAGACACAAGAACAGTTTTTTTCCCGAACGCCATCACTCTGCTAAACAAATAATTCCCTCACCACTGTCAAACTACTCACTAGGCTGCATTACTACTATTAGTTTTTCTCATCGTTCTTATCACCCATCTCCTCCCACTTACGACTGTATGACTGTAACTTGTTGCTTATATCCTTATGATTTATATTCATATTGATTGTTTCCTGATTGCTTACTTGAACTCTATGACAACCATTCTTGACAAATGTATCTTTTCTTTTATGTACACTGAGAGCATACACACCAAAGACAAATTCCTTGTGCGTCCAATCACACTTGGCCAATAAAGAATTCTATTCTATTCTATTCTATTCTATTCTATTCTTCCAACACTATATCTCCAATAAACTGGCATTTAAAGTCAACTTAATTGCTATTACAGTTCAGTCCATCGTTGTTCCTATCAATAAAAACTATGTTATAAGCTTGATCTTTTCTACAAAATATTTTGAATGATCCACCATATTCTTATCCAAAAAGCCTTAATTTTTCTTTTCTTTTCTTTTTCTCCTTTCTTTAAACATAACCATCATATACAAAAATACATAACATCTTCACATCACCAACATTTAACTTATATATTTAATCTTTTCCCTTATTTCCCTTCTTATATTTTCTCCCTTATTTTAACCCCAATTTCATACACTCCTTAAACTCAATTTTTTTCTTTCCCTCTTTTTTTCTCTTCTTTCCCTTTCCCTTTTCTTTTTTCCCCCTTCCTTCCCTTTTCTTTCACTTCAAATTAATTCCATTATCATATTATATAACCTTTCTGTATACATTTAACTATTATCTTTTATTTGTATTGTCCCTTTATCATCTTACTGCAAAATGCCAATAATCTTATCTCCATCTAGCGTAAAATTACTCATATTAAAACCAGATTCTAGTTGTTTCTTCTTTTCATTTGACCCTTAGATCTAACTCTTACACCTCGTTGTGGTTTAATGATTTGAATTGTTGACTTAAATTGTTGTCTTGATTCTTCTTTACTGCTTTTGTCTGACTCTGATCCTTTGTCTCTTCTTGTATCTCAAGTACTTCCAAATTGTGAACATCACTCTGATTCTGTAAATCACCTTGACTCATCAGAGCTCCTCCCATTTGAATTAGTGTCGACGACTCTCCTCTCTCTCCTTCCTTTATTTCCTTCATTCTTCTTCCTTCTGGTATTTTGGATATCTCGGCCTTTAACACTTTTACATAAAAATCTGTGGTTTCATTATCGTATTAAGCCAATATCTCTTTCCCAAATGTATAACCACTATACCAGCTGGAATCTCCCATCTGTATTGTATTTGCTGTTTCTTCAATTCTTCCACCAGAAAGGCGTAATCCTTTCTGGCTCTCAGCATTTTGGGAGGAATTTCTTTCAATATCATCACCTCCTGTCCATCTACCTGAAGCTTCTTCTTGAAAGACGCCTGTAAAATCTCATTACGTAATATCCTTGTAGTGAAATATATTACAATATCTCTTGGCAGATGTTTCTGTTTAGCCACCCAAGAGTTGGCATGATATATCTTATCAATCTGCATATCCAATTCCTCCTTAGTCACCCCTAACGTTTGCACAAATGCCTCCAACATCATTTCTTTTAAAAAAATTTGTTTGTTCTCCTTTACACCTCTTACTCTTAAGGCAAATTCCATATTTCTATATTGAATCATTAATATCTCTTCTTCCTGCTTTTGAATTTTGTTTTGAGTCTCTCTTATATCTTCACTCAGAGTTATCACTGATTGTTTATTTTCCTCCACCTCTTCTTCCAAAATTTCAAAATTTTGTACCAGTCCTTTAAATGCCAATATTATATCTTCCCTTAGTCGCTGATTCCGAGTTATAATCTCCTCTGAGACAGCCTGTATCTTTTCATTAATTTCCTTAATTTTTTGATTGGACTCATTAATTTTTAAATTAAACTCCTTAAATTTCAGGTTAATCTCCATAAGAAGTTCATCCTTCATAATTTTTAAGGCTTTTTGTAATTTTCCAAACGTTAAAGTCTCCGGGGGTGATGAATAAACAATAGGTTGCATTCTTGGAATATAAGCAGGAGGACTATAAAATCCTTTGTTAAGAACAGTCTTTCCAGATTTTAAAGCCATTTAGAATTTTCAACTTTTTATTTTTTTTATCCACCAAAATCAAGAAGAAAAGAAAAAATTCCTCACTTCCAGGATAAATTCAGCTTTGGAGTTTTTGTATTACTCCAGAGTCAGAAAGAGAAGAAAAAAAAATTCATCAAAGTCAGGCATTTTCTGAAGGAACAATAGGTTGCATTCTTAAGATGTGAACAAGAAGATTATCAAGTCCTTTATTAAAAACAGTCTATCCAAGTTTTAAAGCTATTTAGGTTTTAAAGTTAGATTTGTTATTTTATTCCAAAGTCAAAGAGAAAAAAAAGTTCATCAGAGTCAGGCTTTCATGCAAAGGGCTGCTAACAAAACGAAACTTTCATTTTAGCTTTCACTTTCCACACCCTTTGAAGCTTCAATCGCCATTTTATTACTTGTTAGCTCAGTTAATTTGTAACTTCCGAAGTGAAAGTCAGTATTGGAATTGAGTTAAAGTACTTGCCATCCAAATATCCTGGCTTTTCCTGTCTGCTGTCTGCTGTAAATCAAAGTGTTATAAATCCCATCTTGAAAGCAGAGCTGGTCGCGGCATCTTGCTCCGCCGAAGCGGAGGCATCTGAAGTCCTGGAGCAAATGATAGGCTACCTGGGGAGCCCTCACCCTTTGCGCCCCAGATTGTCTCCTGGGGCACTAGGGGGGCTCTACCCTTACCTATCGGCTCTCATCTCTCCCCTAAACCCGGGGAGAAGATTTTCAAGCTGCCAGACAGCTGTTCTGGCGGCTTCACAGGACCGCGGATCAGGCGCTCATCAAGGAGCGTCCTCGACGCTCGCGGAGCCAAGCGGAAGTCCAAAATAATGTTGATTTCTCATACTAAATGTAGAAGTGCAATCCATATTGCAGTTATGCACTTTGGGAGAAAGTTTCTGTAAATACCCATGAGGATTGGAACATATTTTCAAGTAGGCTCATTTTTGGGGAGGAAAAAGCTAAAATATTCCCTTTTCCCCCAAGCTGTAGTGATGAAGATGTAAATTTACCGTAAATGGAAGGAATAAATATGAAAAAAGGCATTTGTGGGGGGCAAACTTCTTTTCCAGATTTAGTTATATAAAATAAATGAAGACTAGGAAGGTGATAAGAGAGAAATATATTCTTTGAAATGTATGTTGATATCAGTAGATCTTAAACTACTTTTAAAAGCAGGATAGGAAAAAAGAAGAAAAATATCCACATTGAGCATGGCAGAGCAAGCATTCAATTTTCTTTTAGAAAGTCCAAAATTCCTTCTGATCACACCTGGTTAGTATATTAGGGTATGACTCTGAGAGAAATGGGTAAATCAGAAGAAATTTTCATTTGAACAGAGTATAGCAAATAGGTTAGCAGAGAAACATATTGATATGTGTACAATTAGAGAATTCATAGTACCCTTTATGGAACCATGTATTAAGACTTCTGGATTCATAGGCAAAAAAGCCTAAAACAACACAGATTATTCTCACAGGTATCAGAAGTAAATAACTCCCCCTGACTCATTGAAACTTATTTTGAGCAGTAAAGTTGCACTGTCTTTTTAAAATTTCAATATTTTCTTCTTCAAGCAAATTAGTTTTCTTATAAATTCGCAGCCATTGGTAAGTTTTTTAATTGCTTCAAACATGCTAAAACTTAAATTTCCCTTCTATATGGGAACAAACTGTAGAGCTGCATATTTATCTCTCTGCACATAGAGGAATAGGATTGTGTTACAATACAAAAAGCTGAACTGTCCTTTTCCTTCCTCTTGTTTTCCTTTGCTGTGAGGAATGCTTTGTCATTTGAAGTCTTATTTCCATCTGGCTGAATCACTGAAAGTGAACTAGGTAAAGACAAGAACTGTGTTCAAGGAGTGATTTCTACTTGGCAAGGAAAATAGGGTTACATAAATTCTTCTGGCGTTTTATGCTTTTGATGCATAAAATACATTTCAAGTCCCCTCATGTATTGAGATAAATGTAGGGTTTAAACCAGGGGTGGGTTCTACTTACCTTCCCTACTAGTTTGCATCATGACAAAAGTGCACATTTTGTGCGCGCGCTCTCGCTTCGCTCGCACGTGTGCGTCCCTTCCCGGAAATGATCCTCTGCGCATGCGCAGAAGCCTTTGCGCATGTGCAGAGAGTTTTTTTTTGCAATCCGTGGCGACTGGCGCCAAATTTCCACTACCGGTTCTAAAGAACTGGTCTGAATCGGCAGCAAACCACCACTGGTTTAAACATGCTGTTTGCTTTGTTTAACTAGGAATGATATATTTACTAGGCTTGTGAGATTATATTACATTAGCTATTCAAAGGGAGAATGACTCTAACCTGAGTTTGCAATCTGGAGGCAAATTTATCTGATTAAAGCAACTTTAAATTAATTTCTCATAGGCTATAATGAGAAATCATCCAAATGCTTGCAGTTGTTTGGGTTTTTTTTTTTTTTGGAAAGATAAAACGAAAATAGCTGGGATAGTAATCCTTCAAATAATCTTAACCTTGCCAATTTAAGCTAGAATCCTTTAAGAATCTTCCTACAATTAATGAAATATTCACCATAAAATATTCTTTTAAGTTAGAGAAAGCTGAAATGCTGAAAGGATTGCAAAGCAACTTTCAAATTATTCAGTAAAGGGCATACACTGGATTGATTCAATGTAGATATTAATTTATTCAGGTTCAAAGTAAAACATAGCAAAATTTGTTTAAAAAGAAAGGGGTTTTTTTTGCTTGCTGTTCTGAGATGCCAGGATTAGCATGGCACTTGAGAATGACCACGGCTAACTCATGGCTAATTCCATTACCACAAAAGCAGTAGGTGCCAGGTGGTCAATGTATGTTAGTAAAGCTTGGCCTCTTCTGGGAAATTCTTGGAAGAATACCACTTACTTACACTTGAATAAAGGTGTAGTGTTGCTGCCTTTGATCACTGGGTTTTCTATGCTGGCAAGAAAGTAAATGTTTAGATTACAGCTTGTAGGTTTTAGCTTGCCCCCCCCCCACTTACTCATGGGTAAAAGACAAAAATTTGCCCAATTATACATAATTTAAAAGTAAGGTTTGACTCTAGACTGCATTTTAGACTCATCAACCTTAAGTCCATATGCAGAATGCAGGAAGCTGCTTTGAACACACAGTAGGATTGTAAGAATAACACAGAACAGCATCAAAGGGTAACAACCATTAGTACAATGCTCATCTGAGAGATGACTAAGTGTATGAGATCAGAGGTGGGTTTCAGCAGGTTCTGACCTGTTCTGGAGAACCGGTAGCGGGATTTTTGAGTAGTTTGGAGAACCAGTAAATATCACCTCTGACTGTCCCTGCCCCCATCTATTTTCTGCCTCCCGAGTCCCAGCTGATTGGGAGGAAATGGGGATTTTGCAGTAACCTTCCCCTGGAGTGGGAAGGGAATGGAGATTTTACAGTATCCTTCCCCTGCCACGCCCACCAAGCCACGCCCACAGAATCGGTAATATTTTTTTTTTGAAACCCATCACTGTATGAGATCCAAAGCAATGTTTGCCTCAGTGCTCCAAAAGAACTGCTAGGCAGAGACTTTAATAAGATGATAAAATTCGTTGACAAATTTTTAATGTCAATGCTGAGTGGTTCTGTTTGGTTTTTTATATTGTCCAACCACTCTTACTCTCACTCTAACATGGCATATTATTGGTAATAACCTCAGAAACAGAAGGAAAAAAAGCCATCAAAATTGCAGAGCCCTCCAAAAGACTAGAAAGCATTTGGGAGCTACCTGATTCAATTCATTGCTTCAAAGCAGGTCAGATTCATAGCTCTCCTTTGATGACAGTCATGAATAACAACCTGAAGGTTCATCAAACTGAAGCACCCTTTGAAGCTTTTCACAGTTCTTGAAAAAAAATATTTATTATAAATTTCCAGGACACTGATGCCCCCCAAAAATAATTAATTCATTATAAAAATATGTATCTATCAATAGAACTATAAATTGACCTCAAAATCAAAAAGCTATCTACATTTGAGATCAAATAAGTTCTCCCCTGCATCAACATAATTTTGTGGTATTACAATTCTCTAAAATGGGAACAATCTGTATTTAAGAACTGGCTTCTTATTCAGGCCTTTTCAATAAATTGTTACTCTTATTACTCTTACTACTTATTACTCTTACTATGGTTACAGATATTGGTTTTTCCCCCATTTAAAATAATCACCCACAATTGCTTAACTGTGTTATGTAGACATTAAAGTTAAATGACAGATTTCTTTGACAATCATCACAGATGTTTAATGTGTTTACTTTGAATATTTTTATCTTGTAGAATTTCTGAAATTGTACATACATTAGAAAATTTATTAATCAAGATAAGAGAAGATGTAAACATTAAAGGTTTAAAATTGAGGAACGAAGAATACAAATTGCAAGCCTTTGCTGATGATTTAGTCTTTATATTGGAAGAACCCTTGGAATATGGAACAAATTTGATTAGAAAAATTGAAGAATATGGCAAAGTAGCAGGACTGAAAATAAATAAAAACAAAACTAAGATAATTACCAAAAATATGACCAAGAACCAAGAATTAGAATTAAAACAAATAACAAATATGCAAATAGTCAAAAGAGTAAAATATTTAGGAATTTGGCTCATAGCGAAATATTCATCAATTAAATAAATAATTATAACAAATTAATGATAACTATCAAAAAGGATCTCGAGGAATGGAGCAAATTACAAATATCATTAATGGGACGAATTGTGGCTATTAAAATGAACATATTACCAAAAAAATTATTTTTATTTCAAGTAGCCCCAATAAATTTGGATAAAACATTCTTCCATAATTTGAATAAATTGGTCTCTAAATTTGTTTGGCAAGGAAAAAATCCAAGAATTAGGCTAAAATTATTACAAGATCTTAAGGAGAGAGGGGGACTTGCCTTACCAAATTGGGAACTTTATCATCAGGCGGCAATGGTTAAAGGACTGGATACTTCTAGAAAATAAAAGATTACTAATACTTGAAGGACATGATTTAAGAGTGGGTTGTCATGTTATAATCTGGGATAGTATATACAAAAACCATAGACACTTCCAAAATCATTTAATAAGGAAAGTTCTCTTACAAACATGGATTAAAATTAAACACAAACACTATACCAAAATACCATTATGGCTATCAACAATAGAAATTATAAAAACTCCAACATTAATGAACTTAATTAAAATAATAAGATATAAAGATTTATTAATGAAAGAAGAAACGTTAAAATCCAGACAAGAACTGCAAAATCAGGACATATTAATTGATTGGTTTACATATATATAAGTTCAAAATAGATATCTTATAGACAAAAAACTATCAATTTCAAATGGAACCCCAAGAATTGGACAAAATTATAATATTATCAAATCAAAAATTAATTAGTAAATTTTACAAATTTTTATTATTATATGAATTGGAGGAGGAAACTGTAAAGGAAACTATGATCAAATGGGCACAAAATTTAGGGTACAATATTGAATTGGATAAATAGGAAAAATGTGGAAAAGAAATTCAAAATTAACAGTAGCCACGGCATTTAGAGAAAATCAGTGCAAGATGTTTTATAGGTGGCATTTAACACCCGTAAGATTGGCAAAAATGTTAAATAAAATCTCACCGCTCTGTTGGAAGTGTCATAATACACATGGTACATATTTCCATATGTGGTGGACGTGTGAAAAAGCAAAGAAATTTTGGATCAAAATTAGAAAAATAATAGAGGAATTAATAAAAATTCGTATTGATTGGAAACCAGAACTTTATCTATTAGGAATTATTACAGGTAACTACTCGAAAGAAATATGTCATTTAATTGTACATATAGTAACAGCCGCCAGAATAATTTATGCAGCAAAATGGAAACAAAATGACACATCTAATGATGAAGAAATTATAAAGAAAATTCTCGAATGTTCGGAGATGGACAAAATGACTAAGGAGCTACAGGATAAAGAAGATTCTGAATATTATTTAACATGGAACAGACTGTACGAATGGTTAAAGAACAAGGATAATAAAGTATAAGAGGTGTAAATATCAATATATTAATTAGGAACAGAAAGTAAATGTGTATATATAGAAGAGTAGAGAATATAAATACTCATATGTATTAGATAGATATATAAATAGTATTTATATTAACTTTGATTAACCGATCTTCAATTGTAATAATGATTGTAATACCGTGTTTCCCCGAAAATAAGACATGTCCTGAAAATAAGCCCCACAGGGCTTTTCGGAACATGCGTTGAAATAAACCACCCCCCAAAAATAAGCCCCCCCAACAACTTCCGGTGGAAAGGGGGGGACATGACGGGAGCCACTCTTTTTGCGGTGGACTAGCTAGGCTCCTCTGGGCTCTGCCTATGGCAATTTAAAACGCGCTTCTGCCCGCGAGGAAGAGGAGGCAAGCATCGATCCCTGCCTCCGTGCAGGCAGAAGTGTGTTTTAAAACGTTGGTTTTAAACCAACAAAAGTTGGTTTCGGGACACAGAGATGCCTCTATTACCGTATTTATCGACGTATAACACGCAGTTTTAAAACTAAAATTACAAGCCAAAACTCTACCTGCGTGTTAAACGCCGATCCCAGCTGATTCACCGCTCTGGGGGCAGCTCAAAAACGGGCGGGCGCATCCCTGCTGTTCTCCGGCCAAGCGGCCGAAGGAGCCCTGGAGCCCTGACGCCGCCCTACATCTCGGTCTCTTGGGGCTTGTCCGGCAGCCTGCTGGGAAGGCTGCGATGCAGGGAGGGAAGGAGCTGCTATTGCCGCTCCGGCATGTCTCTGTGGCTGACCAGGGAGCCGCGTCCTTGTTAACAATGGAGAAGCTGCGCGGAGCAGAGGCGCCTGGCGAGCGAGGTGAGTGGCTACATTGGCTGCAGGCTCCTGCCCGCGTCTCCCGCCCGCCCACCTCTCATTCTTTTAAATGCTAAGGCAAGAGGTGGGCAAGCGGGCGGGAGACGCGGGCAGGAGCCTGCCGCCGATGCAGCCACTCGCCTCGCTCGCCAGGCGCCTCTGCTCCGCGCAGCTTCTCCATTGTTAACAAGGACGCGGCTCCCTGGTCAGCCACAGAGACCTGCCGGAGCGGCAATAGCAGCTCCTTCCCTCCCTGCATCGCAGCCTTCCCAGCAGGCTGCCGGACAAGCCCCAAGAGACCGAGATGCAGGGCGGCGTCAGGGCTCCAGGGCTCCTTCGCCGCTTGGCCGGAGAACAGCAGGGATGCTGCCACGGTCTGGGACTCAGTCGGGTGGCTGCAGCCCCGCGGGAGACGGCAACAGAGGTTCCTTCTTTCTCCTACAGGGAGAAAGACAGAAGGAAGGAAGGAAGGAAGGAAGGAAGGAAGGAAGGAAGGAAGGAAGGAAGGAAGGAAGGAGAAGACAGACAGACGGTAAGAAAGAAAGAAAGAAAGAAAGAAAGAAAGAAAGAAAGAAAGAAAGAAAGAAAGAAAGAAAGAAAGAAAGAAAGAAAAAGAAGTTAGGAAGGAAGACAGACAGAAAGAAAGAAAGAAAAAGAAAGAAAGACAGAAAGACAGACAGAAAGAAAGAAAGAAAGAAAGAAAGAAAGAAAGAAAGAAAGAAAGAAAAAGAAAAAAGTTAGAAAGGAAGGAAGACAGAAAGAAAGAAAAAGAGATGTTAGGAAGGAAGGAAAGAAGAAGAAAGAAGACAGACAGACAGAAAGAAAGAAGTTAGGAAGGAAGGAAGACAGAAAGAAAAAGAGATGTTAGGAAGGAAGAAAGAAGAAGAAAGAAGACAGACAGACAGACAGAAAGAAAGAAAAAATAATTTCTTTTTGTTTATTTGATTCCTATTCAAGAGAATTACTTTATATATAGTCAATATAGGCACAGAGTTAAATTTTTTTAACATTTTCTAATGGTGGTGTGCCTCGTGATTTTTTTCATGAAAAAAGTGTGCCTTTGCACAAAAAAGGTTGAAAAACACTGCAGTAATTGAATATTTTATAATTGATAAAACCAATTAGTAAAAAGATAATTCCCTAATAACCTGTGTACATAAAGTATTCGTTGTAAGTAAAATTGATAATAACCATAAATATCTCAGTAACAGTACATTGATATGACTCCAAAGTTTTCATCAAATTATTCAATTTAAGGGTATGTTCAATTTATTGGTTAACATCTTATTCACTTCTCATTATCCTAAACCTGAAAATTTTCTTTTGCGTTTGTTTGCTTACTTATCTTAGAAGTGCTCAGCATTTGTTTTTGTTGTTTCTTATTTTGGGGGGCAGGAAATGTTATTATAAGGAGATATTAAGTACTTAATAATTACAATCTGCAAGTCATTAATTTTAGTTGACTAAAGACCTTTAAGACTTGTCTTTGGGTGCTCATAATATTTTTCCTGTTTTCATTATTTTTATAAGTAAGTCAAGGTGACAAACATACATAATACTTCTAGTGTGTTTAGCTGAGAGTGATTGTCCCAAGGTCACCTAGCCAGCTTTTATGCCTAAGGTGGGACTAGAATTCAAAATCTCCTAGTTTGTAGACCAGCTCCTTTACCACATGAAACTGGTATATAAAATATAATGAAAATCTTTCTGATTTATTAGAAGTAGAAACTGAAGAAAAATGTTCCTTCTTACAAAGTTGCAGTATGTGACTTGAAAACTTTTCATGCTTAAGAGTATTCTAACAGAATTTTTTGGGGGACGGAATCTATATTTGACATGTACAATATTTCAGCTGATCCAGTTGGCAAATAGTTGTTAGGTTTTTTTTTGCAGGATCCAATCTGGGTCAGTCACTGTGACCAGAGTTTAGTCTTCCGAGCTTTCGGACTCATGCTGCAACCTATCCTCAGGGAACTTATCTCTAGCAGAGTGTGTGGTTCCCTGAGAATGGCCTCCAGCCAGGGGTGGGTTCCAGTTTTCTTTGCTGCCGGTTCGCTCAGGGACACGCCACATGGTACTTAAAAAAAGCTTCTATGCATGCGCAGGAGCAAAAAACAAGATGGCGGCACCTATGGCACCAACGAGAGAACCGGCTCGGAAGCATGGCAGGCCTGGGTCACTGCCGGTTCCAGTGACCCAGGCTGCCAAGTTACTACCGGTTCTATAGAACCGGTCCGAACCAGGAGGAACCCACCTCTGGCTCCAGCACAAGTCCGAAAGCTCAGAAGACTAAATCTCTGGTCCTGGATTGGTCCTGCAATATTAGCCTGGAAAACGTATATTTGCCTTCATTCGTGAATTTTTTTCCTCTAAGTGAGAGTCATCATTTTGACCATATGCCAATTGCTCAGTGAATTCTTTAGAAATCTTTAGAAATCTGCTTTAACTTCAAAGTCCACATTCAATATAGGAAACCAATTAGTAAAGAGAGGTGGGTTACATTCCTATTTTATTTTGTGGAAAACTTCATACATGGATGCTTAATAATTGATTACAGACTTTAGATACTTCCAAGTGCAAATAGAGAGGTCTCAAAACATTTTTAGTTTAAAAATGTCTTCTTTATATACTAATCCAGATGGAACTTCTTCTGCTTTAGAAGTCAGGCTATGAATCTTTCCTTCCAGTGGCTTTGAAGCAGAAGCCCAGTCACAGGCCAAGACAGTTCATTCGGAGTGACTGATCCGCGGTATCTCACATAGGATCAACGAAAAGACTTTCCTTCTTTCTCCGTCTCCTGCTACCCTCTTTCTTAACTTGCTGCCTCCCTGGCTATTTCTGGCTATTTGCCCTCACTTTTGAAGCCTGAAATTTGTATAATTAAATTCTTCAGCTTCTGTTAACAAGTTGATTTTGCTCTGGTGAACATTACTTTCAAAATTATTTAAACAACTTAATGATGTTACAGATAAGTGGCTGATTTGTGGGGAGAGGAAAGAGAGAGAAAACCAAGCAAGAGAGTGAGTGGAAATGGAATGAAGCTGCTGGAATCCTGAGCAGAAACCTTCTAAAATGATCTTTTGTTAGAGTTCTCACTTGTTATTCACTGAACTCTATATATTGATTCCACTCTTGTTCAACATTGTCAACATGAAAACAGAAGGATGCACTTTTCATTTTTGCATTTACCATTTATAATACAAATAACCTTTGCTTAACAACCACTTGTTCAGCAACTGTTGAAAGTTAGGATAGTGCAGAATGAATGATACTTATGATTAGTCCTCAACATTCTGGCTGTCCCAACACCCCTACAACCGTGTGATTGTGATTTGTGCTTGGCAAATGTCTTGCATCTATGATGGTTGTAGTAACCAGTATCACCTGGTTGCTATTTGCAATCTTCCCTGCTGACTTCCCCCAAGCAAGGTCAATGGGAAAGCTAGCAGGAAAGGTTACAAGTCACTCTGGTAAGCTGCTCACACCCCAGAAGCTTTTTCCCCCTAAGAAGCCTTGCTACAAACCCTGAAGCACTCATCCTACCCATGGTGGCTACTGATGTGCCTTCCCCCACCTGGCAGAAGCCACCTTTAAACCTGCCATGCTGCACTCCAATGACCACCTATGCACTCAGCACTACCCTACTATGCCTCAACAGCCACCTGCACACCCTTACATAGACAGCTGTAACCATACATGGTCATCCTGTGCTTGTACCCTGACAACCACTAATGCACCTTCATACTTCACCCGGCTGCAGCCATTCCCAAACCCCATTGCACTCATGCCGCACCCTGATTGCCACCCACACACACCCTTTCCCATGTGGTAGCAGTCATCCTCAGCCTTCTGGTGCTTGTGCCATTCCAGCCACTCATGCACCTTGCCCCACCCAAAAGCAGCCAATTACTTCCTTGCTGGCTTGCTTGCGAGCAGTCTGGGATCCTACTGGCTTCTCCATTGACTTTGCTTGTTGGAAGTCAGCAGAAAATTGCAAAGAGTTTTTCGCTTACTGACCCATGATCCTTGCTTAAGGACATCAGTGTGGAGTGCCAGGAGTTTCTTCACCAAGTGATATGGTCACATGACATCACACTTTACAACAACACCACTTAAGAGAAGGAAATTCTGATCCCAATTGCCATCATAATCTGATGTGGTTTTTAAAGATATGCATTATTTTAATGTAAATAGGTCAAAACCAGTTACAGAAGGGTACAGAGAGTATACAGTAAAAAAAAAGCAAAGAAAGACAAGTAAGCAAGTAAAGCAGCATTTTGTAGATACAGTAGATATGTCACTACAATTGAAAGAATAACAACGAAATATTCATGTAGAACTATAATGTATAAAAGCAATTTAAATCTTAAATAATGGAAGTTATTTTTTATTTTTTATTTAATAATTTTTATTTTCAAAATAAACCACTTTTGCTTTTTTATTCCTTTTCTGGTTCAATACTGTAACACATCTGAGTTATTTATTTGTGTCATATCCTGTAGTACTCTTTCCTTTCCTTTCTCTTTCTTATTTATTTATGTATTTATGTATTTGTTTGTTTGTTTGTTTGTTTGTTTGTTTACTTATTGGAAAATATATTCTATAATCACAATCTGAGCCACAATCACAACACATACCTTCTACAGAAAATTAGCTCTATTAAAAGGTCTATAAACTTTCATAGGAGTTCCTGATAAATGAGATGACAAAATAGGTGGGGGTGAAAGCCTACAGATTCATAGAGTTGAATAAGGCTATTTACACAATGAGATCAACCTCCTGCTCAGTGCAAGAATTAAAATTAAGGCTTCCTAGACAGATGGGTTTCTAGCTACTGCTTGAACATAGGGATTGGAAGTCCACCATCTCTATGGATAATCTCAAACAAAAGTATTTTCTAACATTCAGTAAGAATATTTTTTTCCTGTAACTTAAATCCACATTTGGAACCAGAAAAAACAGGTATTTGCATTGCTCAATGAACATTAGTTTAGGTACAGTATATTAATAGTGCTATAATAACCCACTTCAGTTGTATTTTCTTAAGACTAAGCATTCTTAGCTTTTTCAATCTCTCTTCATAGGACTTAAAATTTAAGATTCCTCCTCATCCTTATTGCCCTTCTCTGAAGCAGTTTCAATTTCTCTAAATCCTTCCTAGAGTATGGTGCCCAGAACTGAAAAGCTACTGTTAGCTTCAACAAATCCTACCTTTTTCTAGCTGTAGCTGTTAATGTCAGGTCCCCATTAGGGACACTGCCATTATGGAGTGGGAGGGGGCAGGTTGTTGGAAGCAAATTATTTGCACTCTTTCATTTTTGCTGTAACGTGGTGGATCCAGAGAGAGGGGACAGGTCTGCATGATGGAACAGCCAGTTCCAGCCTGTTACCAAGATCGCAGTGCCCTGAGAGTGAATTGCTATCAAGCTAATGCCTCAGAGTTCTCAAAACACCTTTGCAGCATTGTATTGTATTGGCTACTGGTGGACTGGGGGATTGGGGTGGGGTTTGAAGAGGGAAAAATAGCTTAACACTTTGCGCGGGAACTTCAGATTCCTCCTGGACTTCCGGTTGACATCACTTAACAAGAAAGATCATAAAATGGGGCGAAACTCACTTAACAAATGTTTCATTTAGCAGCAGAAACTCTGGACTCAATTGTGGTTGTAAGTTAAGGATTACCTGTACTAAGTATCTTTTGCGGAGGACTTGAATACCAATATTATTTAGGCTACAATTCAATTACCTGCTTTCTTGAAAAAACCCAACATGAATTAAAAAACCCTTATATTTGAAAAACATATACATGAGATTGCACCATTAGAAGTGATAATAAAAATATGTATGTTTTTTTAAAAGCCAGATATGGTTTCATAGAATCATAGAATGATATGGCTAGAAGGAACTATGAAGATCTTCTAGTACAATCCCTGCCCAAGGCATTCTGAATAGTTTTGTCCAACTTCAATTTCTCTTTTTTGACGTTTTTTGAAAATGTCATAAAACATGTTCATACTAGAAATTTTATCCTTATGTACCTATACCTATACCCACACCCTCAGTCTGGTAGTTGAAATATATACATGTAAAATAGAATAAATAGAACTGGAAGGAACCTTGGAGGTCTTCTAGTCCAGCCCCCTGATCAGGCAGGAGAACCTATACTATTTCAGATAAGTGACTGTCTACACTCTTCTTGAAAACATCCAGTGATGGAGCGTCCACAATTTCTGGAGGCAAGTTATTCCATTGGTTAATTGTCTTCACTGTTAGGAAGTTTCTCCTTAATTCTAGGTTGCTTCTCTCTTTGATTAGTTAACCATTGTTTCTTGTCATGCCCTCTTCTTTGTGGCAGCCCCCCAAGTACTGGAATACTGCTATCATGTCATTCCTAATTCTTCTTTTCTTTAGACTAGCCAAACCCAAATCCTGTGGCCATTCTTTATATGTTTTAGTCTCCAGGCCTTTGATCATCTTAGTTGCTCTTCTCTGAACTTTTTCCAAAGTCTCAACATCTTTTTTGTAGTATGGTGACCAAAATTGGTTGCAGTATTCAAGGTGTGGTCTTACTAGGGTTTTATAAAGCAATACTATTCACATGATCTAGATTCTATGACTCTGTTTATACAACCCAGGTCTCACGCGACATCGTGGCTATGCCCCTGCGCGCCGTTTCAGAGTTTCCACCAGGATTGTATTAGCCGCTGCACACTGCTGGCTCAAAACAGGGCTAGTAAAATGTTGTTTAGTAGGCAAATGTAGCTCCTGCAAACCTTAGGACTTTGGAAAACAGAATGATAACCCCCACTGACAAGATGAATAAGATGCATTCAGTTTTTAATGGCTTTTGTGATTTCGTTTCTCTGAGCTGCATGAAATAGTGTGTGTTTTGGAGTATTTGAAACCAAGCATTGCATTATTATTCAACATTAGCTCCAGCTGCTGATTCGATGACTGAAGGCCGATTGATGAAATGCAAATTCCACTTTCTAGCCTTATTCTAATAAGCAGAAAAGCCAAGTGCCTGTATAAATCAGGACAATCATTTTATGAAACTAAGCTGAATGCAATTATTATAAGAAGGAAGTACAGTACTTAGTTTGTAAAGGGAACATTTGCTTGAAGAAAGAAAGGAAGGAAAGAATAAAATAATTTTATTTTTAAGTATAAGATTCATTCAATTGAAAAAAAGGGAAATAAAACAACTGTTTAGGAAGAAGACCAGATATTTTTTGCTTGCTTCGAAGAGAGGCTGCATAGGATGAAAAACGCCATTCTCCCGTTCTCTAAAAGCATTAAAAATGTTTTTTGCTTAAAATGCTCACCCGCAAATAATAAAGAAATAACTTCTTACCTATCTGTGGATATTATTACATGTCATGGATGTTTTATTTTTTTATATTATTGTTTCAATTGTTTTAGTCTACTTCAGTTCTGCAATTAGTTATACATTCAAAATAAATAGAGCAATTACTACATATTATTTCTCACAAAGTTAGAATCATTCATTCAAATTAAATGAGGAGATTCAATAAAAGAAAGCCTTTTTTCATAAGGCACAATTAAGCCACAGAATTTGCAGCTATCAAATGTGATAATGCATACACAGTATTTATGGTTTTAAAATGGACTGACTAAATTCATGGAACATCAGGTTATCAGTTCTAATGGCTGTTTGATACTTCAGGAATAGCATCTATGTGTAATTTTTAGTAAGGATGGCTTAGAATTTCTCTATGAATGTGTCAATACCTGGAACAATCAGATATCTAAATTGTGGAATTCTTTACATTCCTGAAATGTTTTATTATCTAACCAGGTGCTGTCTACTTGAACCAAGTTCAGAGAGCACCAATAACTCCACAGTTCAATCCTGAGCTACATATATTCTCTTCTATTTATATCTAGATTAATTGATTTGAGTATTTTGGTAGCTAGAAGACAACTGTCTGAGTCTTCTCAATTAGGCTTATGTGTGTAAGTGAGTCTATGCAAGTTTGTAGCAAACTTTCTTTTGAGATAGTTTTGGGTATTTGTGAAAGGACTCTAACTGTGATAGTACAAAAATGCAATTATTACAGCTAGGAAATTTTAAACATCATAAAAAAAACCTGGATGTTTTTAGAGTGTGCCTATTTCAATATTAAGGGACAAAAAGCACAACTTGACGACAGGTGCAATTTCTGCCCTCGGAAGCATTGTAAAACTAACCCATTTACATGGGTTCATATATATTTAATTTCCTTGTAAATCTAAGAGCATTTGTTATGGCATGAATAAAGTCTACTATAATAATATTTATTAGAAATACTTGTATAAGTTTTGGAATCACAGAAAAATGGAATATTATGCAGCCTTCATATTTCTTCTATGTTTCTGTTAATTTCATTAATTTCAATGAGAGCAACATTTTATGTTTTTTTTTACCTCTCAAGTCTGTTCTACATATGTACAAGAAAATGGTAGAAGTACATCTAATTAGGTTTCTAAAACTCTTAATAAATCCAGCACTGCAGACAAATGGCCTTGCTAAAACCCTTGTCCCTGATATCTCCTGTGTCAAGAAAGATCTTACCGGAAGGATCAAAAGCCACCTGGTTGCCAGGGTGCGGACCAGCATCAATGGAGACCATTGGGACTCCCCTCCGAACATCCCACAGTTTCAATACACCATAAGAATCACAGGAAACAATTGTATCACCCTGTAAAGCACAGGGAGGGGAGGGGAGAAGAGGGGGAAAAACATGATTATAATATAAAGAAACGTCTCTAAGAGAAAATATAGGAATCATTTTCCTAAACATTTCATTCTGAATGTCACTGCATGGCTGTGTAAATCTTTTGAAAGAAGTACTTGCAACACACAAGAAAAGGTTCAAAGTACCTGTCTATCAATCAGTAAATCTGCCTTTTCTGCTAGGCTTACATGGTTGCTTCATAAACTGCTTCTAGCTGTCTCTGCATATAGGTCCATAAACAACAATTTTATTCTGCTTCTCATCTAAAAGGAGATAGCACCCACATCCTGCCTCCGGTGTATGAGCGAATCCATCTCTTGGTTATGTTGACTATTGATTGTTGTGGTCTGCTGCATGGGTCTCATCTTTTTATATGTATTTATCATTTTAATATTGTATTAAAATATTAATATTGTAATATTGGCCAGAGTTATATATTTGAAATGGGGAGCATTTGTTTATATGTCCAATAAACAAATAGATTGGTAGAAGAATATAGTACAAGCAAGGCAATACCGTAATTAGAAATCTCATAAAATTTGTCTTTCTGTCTTTGCTTTACAACTCTCTTTTAGCTTACTATAAATTTGGAAGAGGGGGTTTTTTGCCCCAATTTTCCATTCTCCTCTATGTGAGCAGTGGTGGTGCAGTGGTTAAAGTGCAGTACTGCAGGCTACTTCTGCTGCCTGCCAGCTGCCTGCAATTTGACAATTTGAATCTCACCAGGCTCAAGGTTGACTCAACCTTCCATCCTTCCGAGGTGGATAAAATGAGGACCCAGATTGTTGGGGGAAATATGCTGACTCTGTAAACAATTTAGACGTTTAAACACTGTGAAGCAGTATCAGCGGTGAAATCTATTTACCTTCTCTACTGGTTTGGAAGCGCGTGCTTTGTGTGCATGCGCTTTTTCACCCTCTGTGCATGCTCAGAAGGCTTTGTGCATGCGCAGAGGGCTAAAAAAATTAAATGGTGACATCCGGGTGGGTGGGTGGAGCCTCGCACTGCCGCCGCTACTAGTTCTCTGAACCACCGGTGGCTGCTGCTACCGGTACGCTCGAACCGGGCTGAACCAGTAACATTTTATCCCTGAGGAGTACCGTATTTTTCAGAGTATAAGACGCACTGGAGTATAAGACGCACCTTAGTTTTGGGGGAGGAAAACAAGGAAAAAAGGCCTCTGCCTCCAAGCAATGTGCCAAACAGCAAACAGCACAGATGATATACACTGTTTGCTGTGTATTTCTGTGCATGTGTGCCTGACCCATAGAAATAGCAAAGAATTGGAGAAATGTACATTATGCCAGAAAGTTTTCTTAAATGTAGTCACACTAACTCCTCCCAATTATTTAAATAGATCTACTCCAAGGTAACTAAACTCTAATACTAAACAGGATACTGTTACATTTCATACTATACTTGTACAGAGCTGTTCAGGGGACAACTGAGGCACAAACAGTTTTTTAGAATTCAAGAATTTAAAGTAACAGCAAACTTTACTAGTTACAATGTATATTTATTTGTTCTTTTACACACACACACACACACACACACACACACACACACACACACACACACACACACACAGTTATCCACATACTCAACTAGGCTCGCAGGCACTAGCCAGAGGGACAGAAGCTACCAAGTCTGGGTCCAAAGACAACTCAAAGAGTGGGTGGGCTTCAGGACCTCTTTTATCACCCAAAGTCCTTGCTTTGTTGTGGTGAAACTTGGGGAGGGGCTTCCCATGTGTTCAGGCCCAACTTCTTTTGTCTGATTCAGGTGACATTTTCCCTTTGTTTCCTTAACAACTTGGTTCCTTCTTTACTTTCCCTGAGGGAGCTTTTCCTGGCTTTTGTCTACACTGCTTATGTGCTTGCTTCATCTTTAGGTATGGCATCTTAGGCATAGTCTCACGCAGTGACCCGGAATCAATGCTGATTTATTTATTATTTTTATTTTATTTTATTTAGGATTCTTATATGCCGCCCTACTCCCTGGGGACTCAGGGCGGCGCACAACATTTGAAGAACCACTAAACAATTTTATTTAAAACAATTTAAAATACTTTTTTTAAAAAAGCATACAAAATCTTACATACATGGGGGAGACCAAGATGAAGTTTTTCTCAAGACCCCGCCTGCAGGAAGAGCCATGTCTTCACGGCTTTTCGGAAGGCCAGCAAGGTGGGGACAATTCGTATCTCTGGGGGGAGTTGGTTCCAAAAAAGCACACACAAAAAACTTCAAGTGAAAAGTTTTAACTAAGTTTCCGTTGAAATTGATCTAAGTTTTGTGCGTAAGACTCTTCTATATTCTGATTCTGTTCTGCAGGGTATTTGCTGTCTCAGTCAAATCAAATCAGTTTATTACAGAGATAAAGCCAGATATAGTAAACTATTTAATAGAACTGTTACATACATACATACATACATACATACATACATACATACATACATACATACTCAGAAAAACAATGAATAAAATCTTATCTAAAAATAAATAAGAATATAAAGTAAAACCTCTGAAAGTTGATCACCTAAGGGACTGAACGAAAGTGGTCAACATACAGATGTGGTCAACATACAGAAGAACTGTACTGATATAAACACGTGCCTCATTTTATTGTACAACTTTTATTAGAGAAATACAGAAACACACATAGTGAAAACACAGGAAAATAATTCATACAATGTTGTATCATACAAAATCAATATATTTAAATATGTATTGTTTTGCTCATGGTTTGATCATTCTTTCTGAAAAAAAGTCAATTTTAGTCTGTTTCTTTTTTCTTTTTATGAAGGTAAGTGGAGAAAGTACTCAACGCTGGCCATACCACTCAGCATACCTGGGCATTTTTCCATGGCAAATGAATTTAACTGGATTATTAAATGACTGACATTTCTTCATTCGGAATATCTGCAATTTCTGTGTTCTTCTGTGGTAATCAACCTAAGAATCAATATCAGAATAGAGCTTGAAAGGACCTTGGGGATTTTCTAGTCCAGCCCCCTGCTCAAGCAGGAGAACCTATACTATTTCAGATAAGTGGCTGTCTAGTTTCTTCTTAAAAACCTCCTGTGATGAAGCACCTACAACGTCTGAAGGCAAGCTATTCCATTGGCTAGTTGTCCTCACAGTTAGGAAGTTTCTCCTCAATTTCAGGTTGCTTCTCTCCTTGATTAGTTTCCGTCCATTGTTTCTTGTCCTGATCTCTGGTGCTTTGGAAAATAAATTGACTCCTCCTCTTTGTGGCAGCCTCTCAAATACTGGAATATTACTGTTATGTTCTGAGGAACTGGGGGGAAGTCTTCACTCCAGTCCAACCAGGAACTTGAGCAGGTAAAATCTGATTGGCTCTCTGCCAGTCCAGCGCTCTATTTAAATCCCTGCCATGATCCCAGCTTTTGCTGGAGTTGTCACTGTAACCGAATAAAGAACTGAAGTCACTATCCTCGCCTCGCCTCATTCTTACTGAGATGTAACATCTGGCGATGAAGGTGGGATGTACCTGAGAACAAAGGTGAGCGAACCAGACCAGCTGGAAGCAAGCATCGACCACGAGGTGCCAAATTCAAAAGGAACAAAGGAGTCGAATAAGGAAGCACAATGGCGTCCGCATCTCTGCAGCCACCAAATCCATTCAATAAGGCAGAAGAAACCTGGGAAATGTACATGGACCGATTTAATTTTTTCCTAGAAGCTAACAATTTCACAGACCAGATGGACAAACGAAGAAAAACGATGTTTCTATCATATTGTGGACCCAAGGTTTATCGAGCTGCCATTAATTTATCCATGCCCAGCACCACAAATGAGATTGATTGGAAGAGGTTAAATGAGCGACTACGGAAGTTTTTCGACCCGGTACCATCGAAATGGGTGAGTCGGCATATGTTCGGGGAAAGACTACAAGTAGAAGGGGAAAACATTCTCGAATATGAGTCGGCTCTAAGAGAAGCGGCAACGCATTGTCAGTTCGACGCATGGCTGGAGGATGCCTTACTGGGGCAACTGATCCGGGTGTGTGTGTGAGAGACATTAATTTGCAGAAAAAACTGTTATCTAGGGCGGATTTGACTCTACAAACAGCTTTAGATGATGCTTTAGCTTTCGAAACTACAAGCTTAGATGCGGAAATACTCCGCCGAAGGGACCCCCCAATTCCAGCCCCTGTGAAGCAGATAGCACAGCAGGTCGCAGAGGTGCATGTATCGAAAGATGGATCCAGCACCTAGATAGCCAACCCAGAAGAAGGGGAAGAAGTTTTCAAACTTGATCAACGGCAGAGCCGAAAATTAATTCCGGGCCCCAGTTGTGGGGGCCAGCACCCCCGAGCATCCTGCCGTTTCAGGGAGGCGACGTGCCATAAATGCGGAAAATTTGGACACATAACAAAAGTCTGCAGGGCACCACGTTTCCCTTCTAGAGGAACGGGCAGCAGCTACTATCAAAGTGAACCGGGGCGAGAGGACAGGAGTCATAACAGGCGACCCAGTAACCAGTATCAACAATCAGGGGTTAGCTACCTCCAAATTAACCAACTGTCCACAGATGAGAATCCACCAACCTATATCACTGTAGCTGTAGAGGGATCGCCCTGTGAGATGCAAATCGATACGGGCTCATCTATAACAATAATGTCCTGGCAGACTGCAAAGAGAGCCATGCCAAACCTTCTTCCGGGCCAACTAGCAACACAAAGAGTAAAGATTGCAGACTGCCAGGGGAATCGGATTCCAGTGATGGGGACCACTCGTGTGCGCGTGAAATATGAGGATCAGGAAGAAAGCCTTCCTCTGACCATTGCCCGAGACCACATTCTGAGCCTTTTGGGACACGACTAGTGCAGAAGACTATGAATCAAGCTGACCCGGGATGAAAAGGCCATCAACGCAACGATTGTGGACGGCTGCGATGACCTGCTGCAAGAGTTCCAGGACGCACTTGATCCTTCACTGGGCAAATACATGGGCACCCCTATTTGTCCCTGGAAACTAAAAAGAAACTACTCTGAAAAGCTAAGGAACCAGTTCTCAACAAATGAACCAGCAAACATGTGGAAAACTCTTAAAAACATCACTGGCTACAGCAAACCACCTTCCCAAGCTGAAGGAAATCAACAACTGGCAGATGACCTGAATGTGTTCTACTGCAGGTTTGAAAGGAAACTACAGCCACCTATCCCCACAACCTCCATCCCAGACACACCAACAACAGCCAAACCTCCTACAACTGAACCCATCGCATTGGGTTCACAACCCCTGGTGATCACAGAAAAGGAAGTGCAAGATCTATTTCACAGACAGAAGCCAGGAAAAGCACCAGGTCCAGACAAGATAACTCCTTCTTGCTTAAAAGTCTGTGCTGACCAATTGGCCCCCATCTTCACCCAAATCTTCAACAAGTCACTGGAGATATGCCATGTTCCTTCTTGCTTCAAACACTCCACTATCATCCCAGTGCTGAAGAAGCCCTCCATCAAGGAACTGAATGACTACAGACCAGTTGCTCTAACATCTGTAGTTATGAAAACCTTTGAAAGGCTAGTGATGTCCCACTTGAAAACCATCACGGATCCACTGTTAGACCCCCTGCAATTTGCATACCGAGCAAATAGATCGACAGATGATGCTGTTAATATGGCTCTGCACTTCATCCTACAACATCTTGAATCTCCAAATACCTACGCAAGGGTCCTCTTTGTAGACTTTAGTTCAGCATTCAACACCATCATACCGGACATTCTTCTAACTAAACTAAATCAGCTAGCGGTACCTGAACACACTTGTAAGTGGATCACAAGCTTCCTAACAGAAAGGAAGCAGCAGGTGAAGCTAGGCAAAATCACATCAGATACCTGTACAATTAGCATAGGGGCCCCCCAAGGCTGTGTACTCTCACTACTTCTCTTCTCTCTATATACCAATGACTGCATCTCAAACGATCCATCTGTTAAACTACTGAAGTTTGCAGATGATACAACAGTGATTGGCCTCATTCGAGACAACGATGAAACCGCATACAGACGGGAGGTTGAACAACTAGCCTTGTGGTGCGACCGGAACAATCTGGAACTGAACACACTCAAAACCGTAGAAATGGTGGTAGACTTTAGGAGAAACCCTCCCATCCTACCACCTCTTACAATACTAGACAACACAGTATCAACAGTAGAGACCTTCAAATTTCTAGGTTCCATCATATCTCAAGACCTAAAATGGTCATCTAACATCAAAAACGTCATCAAAAAAGCACAACAAAGAATGTTCTTTCTGCGCCAACTCAGGAAGCTCAAACTTCCCAAGGAGCTGCTGATCCAGTTCTACAGAGGAATTATTGAGTCTGTCATCTGCACCTCTATAACTGTCTGGTTTGGTTCTGCAACCCAACAAGACAGACACAGACTTCAAAGAATAATCAGAACTGCAGAAAAAACAATTACTGCCAACCTGCCTTCCATTGAGGACCTGTATACTGCACGAGTCAAAAAGAGGGCCGTGAAAATATTTACTGACCCCTCACATCCTGGACATAAATTGCTTCAACTCCTACCCTCAAAACGTCGCTATAGAGCACTGCACACCAAGACAACTAGACACAAGAACAGTTTTTTCCCGAACGCCATCACTCTGCTAAACAAATAATTCCCTCACCACTGTCAAACTATTCACTAGGCTGCATTACTACTACTATTAGTTTTTCTCATTGTTCCTATCACCCATCTCCTCCCACTTATGACTGTATGACTGTAACTTGTTGCTTATATCCTTACGATTTATATTCATATTGATTGTTTCCTGATTGCTTACTTGAACCCTATGACAATCATTCTTGACAAATGTATCTTTTCTTTTATGTACACTGAGAGCATACACACCAAAGACAAATTCCTTGTGTGTCCAATCACACTTGGCCAATAAAGAATTCTAATTTCTTTTAGCCTAGACCCAAGGGTTCAACCTATTAGGCTAAGACCCAGGAAAGTCCCTTTTGCATTAAAACCCTTAATAGATAAGGAATTAGATAGGTTAATAGCTCAAGGAATTTTAGAGCCAGTGGATCACTCTAAATGTGAAACTCCCATAGTGCCAGTTTTAAAAAGCGATGGGTCTCTACGCATCTGCACTGACTATAAATACACAATTAATAAGACATTACAACAAAATGCATACCCGGTGCCAGTAGTACAGCATCTATTACACATGCTGAGCCCGGGCGCCATTTTGCGAAAATAGATCTCGTGCAGGCGTACCAACAACTTCCGGTCGATCGTGAGACCGCATTAGCTCAAACAATAGTGACCCACCATGGGGCTTTCTAATGTAACCATTTACAATTTGGAGTTAGTGTAGCCCCAGGAATTTTTCAAGGCATCATGGAACGAGTGTTGAACAAGATACCAGGGGTCGTTCCATATTTTGATGATGTGCTGATAACAGCTGAAGACAAGCCTCAGCTGAGGGAGAGACTGTGAGAGGTGCTCTCGCGACTCAGAGCAGCAGGGTTGAGAGCCAAAGCCAGTAAATGTCAGATAGGGGTCTCAGAAGTGGAGTTTTTGGGGTATCGGATAGATGGATCCGGGCTGCACCCCACCAAAAGCAAGCTTAGAGCTATCAGAGAGGTTTCGGTGCCCACCAACAAGACTGAGCTGAAAGCATTTTTAGGACTTTCGTGAACTTCTACAGCATGTTCCTCAAAAATAAAGCTACCATCGCAGAGCCTTTGCACAAGTTGCTAGCAAATAACACACCATGGGTTTGGGGGCCAGTACAAGCACAGGCATTCCAAGTGGTAAAGAATCTCTTGGTGCAGGACAGTTTCTTGATGCAATTCAGTCAAACTTTGCCTGTGGTGTTGGTGTGCGATGCATCACCTTTTGGGGTGGGGGCTGTGCTCAGTCATAGACTTCCAAATGGCCGAGAAGCCCCCATTGCCTATTTCTCAAGAACACTGTCAAGCACAGAAAGAAACTATGGCCAAATTGACAGGGAAGCCCTGGCCCTGGTTGCAGGGGTGAGACGTTTCCATGAATACCTGTATGGCACACATTTTGAGCTGGTTACTGACCATCAGCCCTTATTAGGGCTACTAGCGGCAAACAAGCCTACACCGGACGCGATGCCGCCTAGAATGCTGAGATGGTCCCTATTCCTTAACGCTTATTCATACTCATTAACATACAGGCAGGGTAAGAACATGGGAAATGCGGGTGTATTGAGTTGCTGCCCCCTGCCAGAGCTAGTAGATGACCACTCCGGGTCTTCCTATCCTTTTGATAGACATTGTCAAACCGGAGTTAATAACAGTGAGAGACATTGTAGCTGAGACAGCCAGAGATACCGAGCTTCGCACAATCATGAGCTGGGTACAGAGGGGGTGGCCAAAGAGGCCATTTAAGCCCAGCGTCCAACACTATGCCAAATGACAACATGAAATGGCGGTACAAGAGGGGTGTCTGTTATGGGGTGAGAGAGTCCTCGCTCCTGTGTCGCTTCGAGAGGATATTCTAAGGGCTCTACATGAGGGCACCCAGGGATTGTTAAAATGAAAGCATTGGCACGGAGCTATGTATGGTGGCCCAACATGGACAAAGATATAGAGGGCTGGGTCGCAGGGTGCACTCCGTGCCAGGAATCTAGACCATCACCTCCAAAATCCCCCACCATGGAGTGGGAGCAACCCATGGCCCCATGGTTGAGAATACATGTGGATTTCGCGGGTCCATTTCACGGGCAAACATTTTTTATAGTAGTGGATGCTTACTCCAAATGGTTGGAAGTAGCAATAATGCAAACCAGAACTTCAGAAGCAGTGATAAGGGTACTGAGGAAACTCTTTGCAATACACGGGCTACCAGACACATTAGTCTCAGACAATGGGCCTCAGCTAACCTCAATGCCATTTGAGAGTTTCCTAGCCAGTCTAGGTATTAAACACACCTTAATTTCGCCCTACCAGGTGAGTAGCAATGGATCAGCTGAGAGAGCCGTCCGGGCTACAAAAGAGGCCCTGGGCAGAGTTAAACAAGGGGACTGGCAAGCCCGCATCGATAGATTACTAACAGCTCAACATATAACACCAAGCACGGTCACAGGGAAAAGCCCTGCCGAGCTCCTCATGGGCCAGAGGCTTTGGTCCATCCTCGACCGATTACACCCGAGCTATTCTAACAACAAAGAAACATTAAACACGCTGTAAGGGTTGCCTTTCCACCCACCTACAAAGTACGAACTTCTGAGTCAAGTAGATCAAAAGGATTCCTTTATTGGCAGTTGTGGTAACAATCCATTCATTCAAAACAAGATCTAAATGCCTCCAGGCAAGGCAAGTACATTTAAACCTTAGCACCCCTCCCCATTAGGCAGAATGCAAATGTAGATCAATACACAAAGTGTGAAAGTTCTCTATCCTGGGAATGCGGATGAGCATACGTTCCCACAGACCCTTCCGTTCAACTGACTTGCACTGCCTCTCATAAATCCTATCCTAAGATGAGAAGGTTCCCAGGTGTCTGAGATCCGGATATATGCTGTAATCGTTTGATCAAGCAAACCCAAGACCCCCCTTCTCCTTTTGAATGGCAGAGTCACTGGAATCTGACATGCCGCCCCCTTAAAAAGAAAAAAGGTACACCTGTAAGACATAAGCAAAGTCAATTATGATATATTAACAAGGTTTGTTAGGGTATTGGGAGTGAAATCTCCTCAATAAGATGGGAGCTTTAACATGTTGTTTAGCGGCCCACTCGTTCTGTGAGGGAGGCAAATGTTTCCAAGCTACCAAATACTGGATCTTTCCTCTGTGGATCCTAGAGTCAAGAATTTCCTTGATTTCAAAGTGTTGTTCCCCTTCTATCATGATTGGGGCAGGTGGTGCAGATACCACCAGTCTAAGTGATGAGGTTACCTCTCTCTTGAGTAAACTAATGTGAAATAATGGGTGGACTTGTCTAAGTGTTTTTGGAAGAGCCAATTCAACTACTACTGGGTTGATGGTCCTAATAATAGGGAAAGGTCCAATGAAATTAGGCCCTAATTTTTTTGATGGTTGTAACGATCTCAGGAATTTTGTAGATAAGTATACTCTATCCCCAACATGGAAAGGTTTAGGCTCTATTCTTTTCTTGTCTGCTTGAATTTTGAAAGCCTCTCTAGCTTCCTTTAAAGCTAATCTGACTACTGGCCATGTATTTTGCAAATTTTCTATCCACACCTTAAGTGAGGGGATAGTGGGTTTTTCTGTGGGTAGTTCCGGCATTGGGCTGAAAGCTTGCCCAGTAGCTACTCTAAAAGGTGTAAAACCAGTACTCGAATGTACAGAGTTATTAAATGCAACCTCTGCAAATGGTAAAAGTTCAGTCCAATTGTCCTGTTGAAAATTAATAAAACATCTTAGATACTGTTCAAGAACCCCATTCATTCTCTCACAATTTCCATTACATTGCGGATGATGGGAGGAGCTTAATCCTTGGGCGGTACCAAGTAAGCCCAAAAACGCCTTCCAAAAGTTGGAGGTGAATTGGACTCCCCTATTCGAGATGATTCTTTGAGGAGCTCCATGAAGACGATAAATGTGTATTAGAAACAATCTAGCTAAGCCTTTGGCAGTTGGGATTTTCTGGCAAGGTATAAAATGTGCTTGCTTTGAAAACAAGTCTGTCACAACCCAAATGACGGTGTTTTCCCCACTTTCTGGTAGTTCTACAATAAAATCCATAGTAATTTCTTCCCAAGGCGCTGACGGCTCAGCTACTTTCTGTAGGAGTCCTGGGGTTTTCCCTTGTTGTCTTTTTGCTGCAGCACAAACGGGGCAACTCGCTACGTAGCTTTCTATGTTCTTTTTCAGAGAAGGCCACCAAAATTGTCTCTTTATTAAGTGTAAAGTTTTTACAAAACCAAAGTGTCCAGCTAATCTAGAGTCGTGGCACCTTTCCATTAAACGTAATCTTTGGCTAGCAGGTACATATAGTTTGTCTCCTACCCAAGCTAATTCATCTTTCATCAAGCAACTGGAGTTGTGGTTCAAAAACCATTCATCGTTGATTAATGCTTGTTTAAAAACATGGATGGTGTCTTCGTTTGTCAATGCGTCTTTTCCTCCTTGGGACCTGGTGATTACTTTGGCTGCCAATTTATTAGTTTGTACTATAGGTTTAAATACCTCTGATTTTGCACAATTGTATTGTGGCTTTCTGGACAGTGCGTCTGCTAGAAAGTTTCCCCCCCCCCCAGGGATAAATTTAAGTGTAAACTCGAACCGTTTGAAATATTGAACCCAACGAACTTGTTTTGGAGATTAGGGCTTCTAAGTTTTTGTGGTCGGTCCAGACTTCAAAAGGGATCTTACTCCCTTCTAAGAAATGTCTCCAGGTTGAAAGTGCCCATCGCACCGCATAAGCTTCTTTTTCCCAAATAGCCCACCTTTGTTCAGTTTCCCTTAATTTCCTGGATGTATACGCACATGGCTGTAGTTGTCCTTGCTCATTTCTCTGAAGTAGGATTGCTCCTATTGCAACATCGCTAGAATCTGCTTGTATGTTGAAAGGTTTTTCTGTGTCTGGGTGCTTCAAAACTGGTTCTGCTGAGAACAGCTGTTTTAGTTTTTCAAATACTGCCTGGCATTCCATTGTCCAATTCACGGGCTGTCTCAGTTTAGGATTTCCCTCCCCCTTTGTTCTTAACAGTTTTGTGATGGGCAGGGAAATTTGAGCGAACGCCGGGATAAATTGGCGATAGAAATTTGCGAACCCCAGGAAACTTTGTAGCTGCTTGCGTGTGCGAGACGTTTCCCAATCTAGTACCACCTGCACTTTTTGAGGGTCCATTTCTATGCCCTGGTGTGAAATACGATACCCCAAGTAATCAATTTTTTCTTGGTGGAATTCACATTTTGAGAGTTTTGCATAAAGTTTTGCATTGCGGAGTTTGCTTAGCACCGCCCTGACCAATTTAACCTGCTCAGCTTTGGTCTCTGAGTATAAGAGAATATCATCTAAATAAACAAGAACCCCTTTGTATAAATGTTCATGCAAAACATCGTTGATTAATTGCATGAAC
Source organism: Diadophis punctatus similis (assembly GCA_023053685.1). Lineage (NCBI taxonomy): Eukaryota > Metazoa > Chordata > Lepidosauria > Squamata > Dipsadidae > Diadophis > Diadophis punctatus. The sequence continues at coordinate 6,186,678 of JALIGW010000031.1, forward strand.
ACTGCAGGTGCCCCTTGTAGCCCAAAAGGGAGCACCTTGAATTGGTAGCACCCCAGGGGGGTGTTAAATGCCGTTTTCCATTCATCCCCCTCCTTAATCCTGATTCGGTAGTATGCCTCCCTTATGTCTAGTTTGGAATTTTTTTCCCCCTTTTGTGAGGTGTGCCAGCATATCTTTCATCAGGGGGATACATGTTTTCAACACTGACTGTATTCAGATTTCTGTAATCAACGCAGAGGCGTTTTGAGCCATCTTTATTCTCCCTAGATAACACTGGGGCTGCAATCTTTGGTCGGGCTGGCTCAATGAAACCCCTTGCTAGGTTTTTCTCAATGAAAGCTCTCAGCTCTTCTAACTCCCCCGGTGACATGCTATACAGAAGTAGGTTGTGGTCTACTTTGTTGAATGCTTTGCTGAAGTCTAAATATACTATGTTCACACAATTTTGCTGGTCTACTAATTTAGTCACTTTGTCAAAGAATGAAATAAGATTGGTTTGGCATTATCTGTTTTTAACAAACCCATGCTGGCTACTAGTTATAACTTTATTTGTTTCTAGATGTTCACAGATCTGTTTTTTAATTATTTTTTCCAGTATCTTCCCAGGTATTGATGTTAGGCTGATTGGTCTGTAGTTTCCTGGGTCTGTTTCCCACCCATCCCCTCCCTTTTTTTTGAAGATGGGAACCACATCAGCTCTTTTACAATCCTCTGGTAGTTCCCCAGTGCGCCATGATTTTTTTAAAGATCTGATACAATGGTTCTGAGATAACATCTGCCAGCTCCATCAGAACTCTGGGATGTAATCTATCAGGTCCAGGGGTGGGTTCTTACCGGTGCGGTCTTCTCTATGGCACCAGTCCGTCGCACGGCGCAATCTTTTCCCCCAAATTTTTGGTTTTTTAAAGCTTCCTGCGCATGTGCAGGAAGCAAAAATCGCCAAAATCTCGAGAGGGGATGCTCACGCGGGTGAGAGTTTGGCAATTTTTTTTGTTTCCGAGGGGAGTGCGTGGGAGATCATCATGAGTAAACTGCAACTAGCATCTCCAGCACGCTTCCCTGCCTCCCCGCCCACCAGCTCTTCCTCCCTCTCTGTTCTGCTGCTGTTGCTGCCTGTTTTCTTTCTCTGCAAAACAAAAAGGAATGGCTTGCTTGTTCTCGGTGGCTGGCGAGGGGGTGGTGGCGGTGGTTGTCCTCCAAAATCCCGACTGCAAGTGGGGGACCGCCCCCTCTGCTTGCCCGCCACTGAAAACAAGCAGCTCTGCCCCTTTTTTCCTTTCCAGATCAGCTCCAAGCAAGAGGTACACACACTTCAGCAGCTCTTGCGCTGCTGCCTGCACCTCTGTAAAAAGCAACCAGCTGCTTTTTGCGATTCCATGTTCTTTATGGGCAGCTCAGCGCCAGCCTTCGTGTCAGCTCAGGAAGGAGGGGAATGGGAGGAGCAGGCTGCTGGATACAGGGAGGGAAGAGGTTTGGCTGGGAGCCCAGGCTGCGAAGGGTGGAGCCAGAGCTCTTTCCTCCCTGCATCCGGCGGCCTGCTCCTCCCGTTCCCCTTCTTCCTGAGCTGACACGAAGGCTGGCGCTGAGCTGCCCACAAAGAACACGGAATCTGCTGCTGCCTGTTCCCCTCTTTCCAGTTCAGACACGAAGAGGACCGCGGCTGGCACTGGGCTGCCTGCAAAACACATTGTGCAGCCCGGGTGCTGGGCAGGTGGCCCGCTACTCCCTCACTAAAGCAAGGATACCGGGCGAGATCGCCCTTCCCCTTTCCGCTGCCTTGCACGCCCACGGCCGAACATGCGAAGGTCTCCTAGCCAGGATGAGGAAAGGGGAGTGCGAGGAGAAGGCTGTGAGCTCAGAGAGAATCAAACAGACAGGTGGTGGTGGCCAATCAGCACTGCTTTCCCGAGCTGTAGAAAGCAAAAAGCGAGCCAGCAGCTTAGGAGCTTAGGAGCTTTTTTGCTTTGGAGGTAACCCAGAGCTTGGGATCCAGTGTGCCTCTCGATTGTGCTCTCTCCCTGGATTGGGAGCAGCTGCACATAGGGGGATACAAGTCGCCTTCTCTTTCCTCATCACCCCCACCCCCACCCCTCCATTTCTCTCTCTCTCTCTTTATCCCCCACCCCTCTGCTTCTCTTATAGCCCTTAAAGTTCCCTGTCACCAGTTAGGGTACGCCAGCTAAGATAAGGCTTTGAAATGAAACAACCCTTTCCCCCTACACCCACACCCTCTCAACCCCCGAATCTATGCATTCTTCCCATGGTGGGGCAAATGGGAGGCTGCCGTTTACACAGTCCTTGCAGTGCCAGAGAGATGCTTTGAGGTCGGGGCATCGGCGACTCGCAATTTTTGCACAGCCATTGTGTCTCCCTTCTCCCTTTTTCCTCTTCTTTCTGCCTTTTCGCCTGAGACCTGCTGGGAGCCTTACCCTTGTGACTTCCCTCGGTTGCAGTGGTTTTGCTTAGCCCAGAATGTTTTTAGTGCAAGAAGAAGGGATAGGAAGGGGAACATCCTCGTCTGGGTGCTGGGTTGTGCCTGCATGCATTTTTACCTTCCTTTCTCCTTCCCCACCCCACCCCACTCATGAATGTCAGCGGCAAACCTTGGTCCTGCTCCTCATCCTAGGGGTGGGGTGGGGGTCGTGCACCCCATAGAGTGGGGCTGCCAGTCAGATCCGATAAGGAGAAGAGGGCTCAAGTGTGGAGTTGCCACTAGGAAAAGTGGCAGTTTGCCTGGTGCGTGCATGGAAACACAGCCTCCCTGGGTGACTGCAGCCTCGGAGCCTCGGAGCAACTCTCCAAAAACTTCTCGCCAGTGCAAGAACTTAATTGCCTCGCACTCATGAGTCTTTCTTTACTTTGTAAGGGCCAGGAGTTGCTCCAAGGCTGCAGTCGCCCAGGGAGGCAGGGTGGTGGGGGAAACGCTGCCCGATTTCTCCCTCCCAAAGCAACCTCAGAAGTTGAATGCTTCGATTCCTTCTGTGAAACTTATGGCTTTTCCACACCCTAAAAACCTCAGGCGATCTATTCTTGGGAGTTTTCCCCCTCTCTACCCCCCTTCCTCCGTCAGAGTTCCAAAAATTTTCACCACCGTTTCGGTGGCCATGGCTAGGTGGGGGGGTCATGTGACTGAGTGTGCATGAGTGATGTCAAGTTGGCCATGCCCACCCAGTCACATTACCATTAAACCACTCCTACAAAATTAAGCCACACCCACAAAATTAAGCCATGCCCACAGAGTGGTAGTAAAAAAAATTGGAATCCACCCCTGATCAGGTCCCGGTGATTTATATTCATCAAGGTCAGACAGGTGTTCTCTTACCATTTTCTTGCCTATTTTAATTTTTATTTCTAGTCTATCTTTTACAGTTATGTTTTTGGTAAGTTGGGCAATAGTTTCCTTTTGTGCGAAGACTAATGCAAAGAATGAGTTAAGCAGCTCTGCTTTCTCTCTGCTGCCTGTTACTTCCTTGCTATCTTCTCTCTTTAGTGGACCAACTGTTTCCTTGACTTTTTTCTTGTTATTTATATGTTGAAAGAAGCTTTTAAAATTATCTTTGACTTTTGTTGCAAGTCTTTGTTCATTCTGAGCTTTGCTTTCCTGACTTCATCTTTGCAGATTCGGGCTATCTGAATATCTGCTGATATTCTGCCTTAGTTATGTGTCCCTCTTTCCATTTTTTGTACTTGTCCTTTTTGTCTTTCAATTTATCAGAGAGATCTTTATGCAACTATGTTTGTTTCTTCTTGGATTTCTTGTTTTTCCTTTTTAGTGGTATTGTGTTGGATTGGGCTTTTATGATCATATTTTTCAATGTTTCCCATTTTTCTTGAGTTGTTTTCCCCTTTAGGATTTTTAGCCATGAAATTTTGCTTAGACTCTCCCTGAGTTTGTTAAAATCAGCTTTTCTAAAGTTTAAGACACTGGTTGAATTATATTCTATTGCTTGTGTTTGCATTATATTGAATTCCAGTATGACATGGTCACTCTCGCCCAAGGTTCCAGCAACTTCAACTCCTTCTGTCACTTCTTCTCTATTAGTAAGAATTAGGTCCAGTATAGTTTTTCCTCTAGTTCCTTCCTCTACCTTTTGGATGACAAAGTTGTCAGCTAAATTGGTTAGGAATCTTGTCTGATCCTCCACTTGCTGAAGAGTTTGTCTCCTACTTGATATCAGAGTATATTTGTTATATCTCCTACTTTGTAACTGGGATTTCCATCCTTTCCATCACTGTCTACTTCATTATGTTTTTCTTTTTTCTTTTCCTCCTTATGTGAGTGGTTATCTAGTGGTTTTTTGCTTGGAATTAGGTTCTATAGGTCATGAAGATTGGGCCCCCTCCCTCCTCAATTTTAGTTTAAAGCCCTTTGGATAAGATGAGCCAGTCATTTTCTGAATATATTGTTTCCAGTTCTTGTGAGGTTCAGTCCATCCTTTGTCAGTAGCCCTTTATCTAAGTAATGCAGACCATGGTCTAGGAAGCCAAAGTTCTGTTGAAGACACCAGTTTTTAAAACTAGTGGTTTGTTTCTAAAATCCTTTGCTCCCTAATTGGATGTTGGCCTTTTGTTGGAAGTATGGATGAAAACCCACTTGTGCTCCTAATTCTTTAACTTTCTTTCCTAGCTGTTCATAATCTTTTGTTGTTGTTTTCAGATTCATTGTTGTGTCATTGGTCCCCTCATGTAGGAGAAGAAAGGGGTAGTAATCCGTGAGGTTGATTATTTTAGTAAGGAACTCAGTTACACCTTTGATTTTTGCTCCAGGGAGACTATATAATTCCCTGGATTGACTGCCTGGTCTTCAGACTATAGTTTCTGTTCCCCTAAGAATTGAATCTCCTATCACCAATATTCACCTTTTTTTCCTACGGAAATCTGGAATACTTTTTTTCCTGACACAGGAATGCTGGGTTGTGCCTCTTTTTTATTTAATTCTCACTTAATTCTTCTGCTTCATCGGTTGCTTCCAGCACTTTTCCGCTGGGTTGTATCTCAATCAATACTGATTGGAAAATTGCTTCTGGGTCAGGGTTAGGGTTAGGATTTTGCTTCTGCATATGGACCATAGCTTTGCTTTTTAGCAATTACCCACTACAAAAGCTGGGCTTGGAACTGCATTTTGAATGTTTTGATTATGCCTTGGTCGAGAGGTTGAAGTTTTGATGTAGTGTTTGGAGGCAAAAAATTCAGTTTCACGTTTGTAAGATGATTCACTTGGGGATGGCTAGGATAATTGTCCACTATAAGGAGAATGGACTGCTTCTTCTTCTTCATTGCTCTTATCTGCTCCTCAAATATGGCACCAGTCATCCATGCAGATTTGTTAGATGTCCAAGTGACAGAAAGGACTTTGGGCTGCAGGTTCTTGAATGAGCATGGCTTTGCTGATTTACCAATCATCAAAGGTTTTAGCTTCTCTCCGGTTAAGCTAGCATATAGCAGAGCTGTGAAACATTCTTTAGAAAGTTTTCTGCTCTTACATTTGTCAACCCCCATAATGAGGCTCCTGTCAGGCATCCTCTTGAAAAAGAGTCCACACTCATCAGTGTTAAAGATGTTGTCATCTTTACTGCTGAATCAAAGTAAAAAATATTGTATTCTTTGATATTCTTCTTGAAAGACATTCATTGCTACCAATTCTGTATTTCACTTTTCTTGCCCTTGGTGCAGAGCGGACTCAACTGGTCAAGGTATAGAGAGTAAATTAATATCATATGTCAAAGTCCAGCTGGTTAAGATACAACTTACTGAGGTGATCAATATAGAGAAGTTAGCTTTCTGTTGTGTTCATATAGTGTATGTCCGGTCTATGAAAATTAGGTCAACTTAGGGAGGTGGTCAATGTAGGGAGGTGGTCAGCTATGGAGGTTTTACTGTATATAATAACATCTAAAAATAGTATAATAAAAAGTAATTAGCAAATGAATATCCAAGCTTATTTGGATACAATGTATCCAGGTATATATACATTGTATAGATGGTAGCGCAAAACTAGGCAACTTGAGAGGATATTTCTGAGTCCTTGTCTAAAAGAAGTAACTGTAAGTAGGAATCACATTTCCTATCCAGAAATTCCTTCAAGACTGGATAAATGAAGGTCTGTCTAGAGTCCTTATATGGGAGCAGCCTAATAGTATATGGCTTAGAGTTTCTATTGAGCCATCACTGAATTAACATAATTAGAGAGATATGTGAGTACCTTTAAAATCTTCAAACACTATTTCATTTACCTCTGTCTTACCTGGAAATTATGGATTCTAAAATTGTATTTTCTAACCCCTCATCCAGATAATTTTAAAATATAGTGAACAGCAGGGGTCCTAAAATCAGAGCCCTGCAATTAGCTACTGAATGCTTTCTTCCAGTTTGACCCAGAGATATTGATGCATACTCATTGGATAGAATTAGGATTCTACCAGTAGATATATATAAAGCTAGCTAATCCTAACCCTAGTCTAATCTTAATCCTAAACCTAGTAGCATTGTCTAGTGCTTATTCTGCTCTCTATTAGGCTCTCATGAGAATCTTTATCAAATGCTTTGTTGAAGTTAAGATGCATTATGTCCATCACTTTCCTATGATCAATTAACATGATTACTTTATGTGCCTTAAAAGAAGGTTAATATCATATGAAATATTTTTGATAATCCCATCCCGGCTCCTGCAAAGAAAAGCCTCTAAGATATTGTTTAGCATAAATAATGCATAACTTAAGCATAATTAATATTAGTATAGTTTTGTAATGATTTTAACATAGCCATGTCCTGCCACAAATGGGTACTGTTTAGAATAAAAATAAAAATGGCTGGAAACTTTGCTGAAGTGTTTACAGAAATATAGTAAACTGATAATGCAGCAATAGAAGAGGAACTCATCAAATTTGCAGATGACTGGGGGGAATTGCTAACACAAGATAGACTCAAGATTTTGACAGACTTAAGCATCGGGCCCCTAGCCAAAAAATTGCAATTTAGTGGTGAGAAAAGTAAGGTCCTGCACTTAGGCAGGAAAAACTGAACACAGAGGTATAGAATAGGTGGTACCTGGATCAACAGTAGTAATTGAAAGGGGGTTTATATGTCCTAGTGGACCACCATTTAAGTATGAACCAGTAGTGTGCTGCTGCTACCAAAAAAGCCAATGCTGTTGTAGTTCCATCAACGAAGGGATAGCATTAAGATGATGAGAAGTGATTCCTTAGATCTGAGGATAGGGTCACCATAAGTGATGTATCTCCTTGCAGAGTTCCTTTGAAAGTGTATCAATTATTAATTCTGTTAACTTAATTTTAATTTAATTTGCTCCCATTGCTTGGATTGTTTCATGTGTTTTAGTTGTATATTCTTCCAAAATAGCTCTTAGGGGTTCAGGTTTCCTTGAACCCCATCCTTTTCTGTGTAACCATTATCCCAAGATATAATTAAGATTTAAAGATTAATAACATTAACCCTGTTTAATTTAGTGGTGTTGGTGATACTATGATCTTTGGCTCCCTCATGTAGTCATATAGCATCACTACAATATAGGCTGCAAATAAAGTTCAGGTTCTGTGCCCCTTCATGTAATCAAGTGTTTCATTACAGTCAAACAGCTTCGCCAATCAGAGGCAAGTAAAATTGGAACTTCCCCCCTGCTCAGGACAGACTCAAAGAATCATTTAAATAGTCTTTGATCTAAAATCAAAAAAGTTCAGCAGAGTCAGCATAGAAGCAATAAAATCCTCTAGAACAGGGGTCTCCAATCCCCGGGGCCTTGGTCCATTTGGATCCGGGCTGCGCAAGCAGCAGGTGAGCATGCTCACGTGTGCAGCTCTACTTATGCTAGTGGTAGATGCTCACGCTTGCACACAAAGCTCTATTTGTGTGATCGTGCCCACTGCTTATGTGGCTCAGAACCATCCCCTCTCCTCTTCTCACCACCTTAAAATCATGGAGCTTCAGAAATGACGATGTTTCAACAAAAAGGAGAAAGCAAGCTGAAGCCAAGAGGAGCCTTTTTAAACCAGAAGGTAAATATATAAAAGCTAGTGTTCTAAGGAACAGAGGCTACTTCTTCCACAGTGAACTTGCTTCTTGGTTGTCCTGCCCCCCCAGCCAGAGACTCACCCGATTACTTCTTCAAGAAGCTCTAAATTGACTCCTTTGATTAAAGAAAATAATACAATTAGTTTTGCTTCTAATTGGAAACCACTTTTGGACTTTGTGCTTGAGGCAGAAAAAAAATGAAACTTTGATTTTGGATTTTACTGATTAGATACTGTAAGTCTGTTGTTATAGAAATGGCTAGTATATATTATCATATAAAAATAAAAAGTTGAGGTTTTATGTTAATACCTTATTCTACTACACCAAAATGAGTCAGAAGTCAGTGCTTTTCTTTTTCTTTTCCCTTTTCCCTTACACTTTTTTCTTTCTATTTTCCTCCCTTATTTTCCCCTTATTTTCATTTTTCTTTGTACTTCTGTAATTTATATTTTGATAAACATATTTTTTTTAAAAAAAGAGATCACGAGAAAATATGATACTGCTTTATACCGCCCTAGTGAGGCCACATTTGGAATACTGTGTTCAATTCTGATCACCACGATGCAAACAAGATGTTGAGACCCTAGAAAGAGTGCAGAAAAGAGCAACAAAGAGGATAAGGAATCTGGAGCCTAAATCGTATGATGAACGGTTGAGAGGTATATCTAGCCTATCAAAGAGAAGGATTGGAATGACATGATAGCTATCTTCCAGTACTTGAGGGGCTGTCAAAGAGAAGAGGAGGTCCACTTATTCTCCAAAGCACCAGAGGGTAGGACAAGAAGCAATGGGTGGAAACGCGTTAAAGAGAGATCCAGCCTGGAACTAAAGAGAAATTTCCTGATAGTGAGAACAATTAATCAGTGGAATAGTTTGCTTCCTAGAGCTGTGGGTGATCCATTGCTAAAGGTTTTCAATTCACTGGTCAATATAGTGTATACAGTGTATTGTATGGTAACTGTGTGGTATAAGGTCTCCTGCCCTGAGCAGGACATTAGACTCAAAGATCTCCGAGGTCCCTTCCAGCCCTATGATTCTATGTTCTGTGTTCTATGATAATAAGAGCAAGGAATTCAGAGCCTGCTGTAATCAAGCAGAAATTTGGATAAGGAACATATTTAAAGCCACTGTTCCCTTTCATGTGTCCCCACATTGAACAGGAACCTGTAAGTCACAGCCGATATCTGAGGGAGGCTTTACTATATTTTGTTATAGAAAAGTGTAGAGTAGAGTAGAGTAGAGTAGAGTAGAGTAGAGTAGAGTAGAGTAGAGTAGAGTAGAGTAGAGTAGAGTAGAGTAGAGTAGAGTAGAGTAGAGTAGAGTAGAATAGAATAGAATAGAATAGAATTCTTTATTGGCCAAGTGTGATTGGACACACAAGGAATTTGTCTTTGGTGCATATGCTCTCAGTGTACATAAAAGGGGGAGGGGGAGAAAATATATTAATCAAGAATCATAAGAAACAACACTTAGTGATAGTCATAGGTTACTAATAAGCAATCAAATCATACTAGGAAACAAACAGAATAATATAAATCATAAAAATACAAGCAACATGGTTGTAGTCATAAGTGGGAGGAGATAGGTAATAGGAAGGATGAGAAGAATAATAGTAATACAGTCTTAGTAAATAGTTTGACAGTGTTGTGGGAATTAGTTGTTTAGCAGAGTGATGGCATTCGGGAAAAAAGCTGTCCTTGTGTCTAGTTGTTCTGGTGTGCAGTGCCCTATAGCATTGTTTTGAGGGTAGAAGTTGAAACAATTTATGTCCAGGATGTGAGGGGTCTGTAGATATTTTCTCAGCCCTCTTTTTGACTCATGCAGTATACAAGTCCCAGGGGTGAAATTCAGCAGGTTCTGATAGGTTCTGGAGAACCGGTAGCAGAAATTTTGAGTAGTTCAGAGAACCGGCAAATACCACCTCTGGCTGGCCCCAGAGTGGGGTGGGAATGGAGATTTTGCAATATCCTTCCCCCTGGAGTGGGGAGGGAATGGGGATTTTGCAGTATCCTTCCCCTGCCACGCCCATCAAGCCACACCCACAGAACTGGTAGGGAAAATTTTTGAATTTCACCCCTGACAGGTCCTCAGTGGAAGGCAGGTTGGTAGCAATTGTTTTTTCTGCAGTTCAAATTATCCATTGAAGTCTGTGTCTGTCTTGTTTGGTTGCAGAGCCAAACCAGACAGTTATAGAGGTGCAGATGACAGACTCAATAATTCCTCTATAGAACTGAATCAGCAGCTCTGGGCAGTTTTGAGGTTTCTGAGTTGGTGTAGAAAGAACATTCTTTGTTGTGCTTTTTTGATGACGTTTTTGATGTTAGACTTAAGTCTTGAGTTATGATAGAACCTAGACACTTGAAGGTCTCTACTGTTGATACTGTGTTGTCTAGTATTGTAAGAGATGGTAGTATAGGAGGGTTTCTCCTAAAATCTACCACCATTTCTACGGTTTTGAGTGTGTTTAGTTCAAGAGTGTGTTCCAGTTCCACCACAAGGCTAGTTGTTCAACCTCCCTTCTGCATGCAGATTTGTCGTTGTCTCGAATGAGACCAATCACTGTTGTATCATCTGCAAACTTCAGTACTTTAACAGAGGGATCTTTTGAGATGCAGTCATTGGTGTTTAAAGAGAAGTGGAGAGAACACACAGCCCTGGGGGGGCCCTGTGCTAATTTTACAGATATCTGATGTGATTTTGCCTAGCTTCACCTGCTGCTTCCTGTCTGTTAGGAAGCTTATGATCCATTTACAAGTGTGGTCAGGTACAGCTAGCTGATTTAGTTTAGTTAGAAGAATATCTGGAATGATGGTATTGAATGCTGAGCTGAAGTCTATCAAGTGGACCCTTGCATAGGTCTTTGGAGATTCAAGATGTTGTAGGATATAGTGCAGAGTCATATTAACAGCGTCATATTAATATATTAACAGTGACATATTAACATATTAACAGCGTATTATGAGAAAGATAGGTCATCTCACATTTATCCTAATTTTGATTTAATGACTTGTTTTCCTGCAGGAACTGTTCCATATAAAAAGAAACAGAAGATTCCCCCTTTTTAAAAATATACCCTGAACTATGTGCTTTATATACTGTGCATAATAGATGTTGAGAAGTAGCCATCCTGATTGATATGCAGTACTGTAATTAGGGTGCAATAAGTAGGGCTGTTTATAAATTGCCTGGCTTCTTTTTTGAGCTCCCTCCCTCCCACATAAATTTAGCTGCAGAGCAATTACTGCTCACTTGCACTACTAGTGAGTCTTATTAGTTTCAGATAAGATAAATGAGGGCTTTGAATGTCCCTTGACCAGGGCAGAAAAAATGAATAAACTGCCTGGGAAAGCCCAGTGGGGAAGAACTCTGGCAGCAGAAAGAAAGAATATTCAGAACATGATGGAGCTGGATTGCTCTATTTAAGCCATTTGCTGTAAATGAAAAATATGAGTTTTCATTTTACTTGTGCAAGCCAATCAGCTAACAAAAATAAAAAAAATCAAGGAAAATAAAGTGGGCAAAACCAGACAAGACAGTATTGAAATGTAAGCAAACTTGAAACTGTGTTTCTAAGCACCAGAGCAAATAAATTTCTTCCTACAAAAAGCTGCAATCCTTACAGATTTGCTAAACATTAGTATAATACTAGAATACAGAAGAAAAATGAATTTATAAATGGTTTAGCCAATACATTTTGTTCTGCAAGACAGATGAAAAAAAGGTGTGATTCTGTTTCCCAGAATCACACAGAAATAGACCAGAATTGATACCCAGTCATAATTGAATTGTTCAATATATTCAATATATTCAATAATTGAATTGAATTTAAAAAATTGGAGATATGAAGGGAACGTTTCATGCAAAGATGGGCATGATAAAGGATCAAAATGGCAGGGACCTAACAGAGGCAGAAGAGATTAAGAAGAGGTGGCAAAATTACACAGAAGAACTATACAAGAACGAGCTTAACGTCCCTGATAACCACGATGGGGTGGTCACTGACCTCGAGCCAGACATCCTAGAACAGTGATGGCGAACTTTTTTTCCCTTGGGTGCCGAAAGTGCATGCGCGCGTGCTATCGCACATGCGCGAGTGCCCACACCCATAATTCAATGCCTGGGGAGGGCGAAAACGGCCTCCCCCGCTCCCTTGGAGGCCCTCTGGAGGCCGGAAATGGCCCGTTTCCCAACTTCCCGTGCCATAGGTTCACCATCACTGTCCTAGAACCATGATGGCGAACCTATGGCACGCGTGCCACAGGTGGCACGCAGAGCCATATCTGCCGGCACGCGAGCCGTTGCCCTAGCTCAGCTCCAGCGCCGGCCAGCTGATTTTCGGCTCACGCGGAGGCTCTGGAAGGGCATTTTTGGCCTCTCGGGGGGGCGGGGAGGCAATTTTCGCTCTCCCCAGGCTCCAGGAAAGCCACTGGAGCCTGGGGAGGGCAAAAAACGGGCCTACCGGGCCCACCAGAAGTCGGGAAATGGGGGAGGGTGGTTGTGCGCGCATGCGTAAGGGGGGTCACTTGTGCATACACGGGGGCAGGGCACAGGGGGGCATTAAATTACGGGTGGGGGCACACATGTGTGCGATTGCACAAGCGCACACGCTTTCGGCACCCGAGGGGAAAAAGGTTCACCATCACTGTCCTAGAATGTGAAGTCAAATGGGCCTTAGGAAATCTGAGCAACAACAAAGCTAGTGGAGGTGACAGTATCCCAGCTGAGCTATTCAAAATGCAGTAAAAATGCTACACTCAATTTGCCAGCAAATTTGGAAAACTCAACAGTGGCCACAGGATTGGAAAAGGTCCAGAAGCTGGATTCAGCAGGTTCTGACCAATTCTGGAGAACCGGTAGGGAACATTTTGAGTAGTTTGGAGAACCGGTAAATACCACCTCTGACTGGCCCCGCCTCCATCTATCCTCCGCCTCCCAAGTCCCAGCTGATTGGGAGGAAATGGGGATTTTGCAGTAACCTTCCCCTGGAGTGGGGCGGGAATGGAGATTTTACAGTATCCTTCCCCTGGAGTGGGGTGGGAATTGAGATTTTACAGTATCCTTCCCCTGCCAGGCCCACCGAGCCACATCACGCCCACCAAGCCACGCCCACAGAACCAGTAGTAAAAAAAATTGAATCCCACCACTGAAAAGGTCCGTTTATATTCCAATTCCAAAGAAAGGCAATGCCAAAGAATGTTCAAAATATGGCACCATTGCACTTATTTCACATGTTAGTAAAGTAATGCTTAAAATCCTACAAGCTAGGCTCCAGCAGTATGTGGATCAAGAACTACCAGAAGTACAGCCAGGATTTCAAAGAGGCAGAGGAACTAGAGATCAAAATTGAAAACATACGCTGGATCATGGAGAAAGCTAGGGAGTTCCAGAAAAGGGACATTGGAGAATTGTGAGAGAGAGATACTATTGAGAGGTTTTTTTCAACAACTGGTGGAAGGAAATAAGACGGTGTGCCCTTGTAGCTGATTGCTGACCTGTGGATTTATGACAGAAAGCTCCGAGAGGGTAAAGGCGGCGATTGCAAGGGGGAGCGAAAAGGACGGGCAGAGAGCTTGCTGAACCAAGACAGATTTACGACCCAATTTGATTTAAAGCACTCTGCAAGAAACAAAAAGAGAACTGTGTTTGGAGAACTAAAAAGGTAAAGAACTACAGCAAAAGGGCAAGAAAGACTTCTGGAAAGTGCGGAAGGTGGGAGGAAGTTAGAGTTGAAAGAGAAAAGAAGGAACTGAGACGGTGACACAGCAAAATCCGGAGGACATTTTTAACTATTAAACAAGGAGATAGAACTACCAGCAAGATCAACATTGGACTCTAAGGACTAGTAAAATATAGACTATAAATATATCAACAAAAGGACAATAGACCAAAAGAAATATTTATAAGTGAGTACTTGCATCCATAACTTATTTGAACCTTTACCCTAGATAAATTTAAGTATTGGCTTAAACTATATTCTACTTATATTCACATATATATAAACTGAGGACTCTGGACTATATATACAAACTGGACATTCTAGGTATATTCATTGCTATATATTTACATATTTATACAATATCTATATAATAGAGTCTAGAAAATAACATTATATATAGAACTTAGATTAATTACTTTAAGCATTGATAATTATTGATTGATCCCTTGCGAATGTGATATAAATGTGATGTAAACGGTGATAACATTTATATATAATTTACAATTTATAGTGAATTTATAGTGAAGGAATTAAGGGTGTGATATAATCATTTGAGGAAATTGACATTAGATTCTAAGAAACAGATTGATGTGACACTTGAAGAAAAAGATATAAATAGTAAAAAAAACGAATAGCGGGAGCTAAAGAAAGAATTGGTGCTAAAATAACAAGAGGGAGAAGAGGTTTCGTATGGTATACTGGGACAGCATCTGGAGTGTATTAAAAATGTCTACTACATCCACTGTAACTAAAACAGGGAAACAAAAAACCTCAACCCTACCCCCAACTCCATCAAACCAGCGTACCACTGAAGGTTCCACAGGAGAGAGAGCAGGTGGAACTTCCAGTACACAAATGACATCGACAACTCAAGCATCACTCCAGGAGATGATGATTAAAATGCAGGAGTCCATTGACAGAAATTACAATCACATGAGAGGGACAATAGGAGAGGTGAGGGACGATATCAAAAAGGTGGATGACAGGGTGGGAAAACTAGATGAGAGATTGGAATCAGTTCAAGGAGAACTGGCAAACAATGTACAGAGAATAAAAAAAATAGAGGAACACAATGAGAGGATTGAACTTAGACTTCAAGTTGCAGAGAATAAAACAGATATAATAAACAGGGATCTCGAAGAGGCAATTTTAAATCTAGAGCTTGAAAAATCGGCCTTCTTTCTTAGATTTCAAAATGTTACTGAAAGTAAAGACGAGAACTTACCGGAGGTCATGGCGCAAATAATTGCTAGTATGACAAATAGTACAGGAAACAATAATGGATATGGATGAAATATATAGACTGAATACGAGCTATGCCCGAAAGAACAGACTACCGAAAGAAGTACATATTAGATTTACTAAAAGAATAGTTAGAGATGAAATTTATAATTTATCGAAAGAAAATACAGTCACACATAACGGTAAAGAGATACTAGTACTTAGACAAATACCAATACGTGTAAGGGAAAAAAGGCGGCCCTATCAATTCTTATCCACCAAACTGAATAGACACAGGATATCCTTCAGGTGGCTATTACCTGAAGGAATGCTAATAACCCTACTGGATAAAAAACATAAACTCACAACAATAGAAGATGCCAGAGACTTTTACGAGCAGTATATCAAAGTAGTAGAGGAACATGAAACAAAGGCAGAGGGGGAAAGGGAGAGTTTGGAGGAGATAAGCTCAGAAGAAAATTTACTGCAAAAAGAAGAAAGTGTGAGGACGGTGGCAGTTAATTACGGTAGAGATGGTGCGACAACGAGAGCACAGGCCGAGGCAAAGAGAGCAAAACCAAGGGAAACCACCAACTGAACAGACAGTAAATCTGCTATCCCTGAACATAAATGGACTAAACTCGCCCACAAAAAGGAATTTTTTTTCCACAAATTACTAAATCAAAATGCAGACATTATCTGTCTACAAGAAACACACATCAAAAAAGAACAACATCAGATTTTGGAATTCCCAAAGTTAGGGAAACTATTCACATAAGAAGCGTGGAATAGCAATATATACAAAAGCATGGTTGAATCCAAAACTACTATATTCAGACGAGGACGGTAGAACACTGATAATACAAATAAAAAACGGAAGCAAATCTGTAACGATAGTGGTTATATATGCCCCAAATATAAATCAATCAGCCTTTTTTCCAGCTTACATAAAAAATTACTAGAAATACAGTGGGAGAAATTATTGATAATAGGCGACTTCAACGCAGTCGTTGATAGGAAAAAGGACTACAAAGGTACCAATAAGAAAAAAGCAAGAAGAGTACTACCGACATCATTTAATCAATTGGCAACAGAATTTAATTTAAAAGACAGTTGGCGATACCAAAATCCAGACAGCAGGCACTATACCTTCTTTTCATTTCCACACAAATCATGGTCGAGGATTGATATGGCCTGGGCAAATGGGGAATTCTTAAACGATTTGGCTGAGTCTGAAATTCTTCCAAACGCCTGGGCCGACCACAATCCCTTATGGATAAAATGGAAAGAGCCAAATAGTAAAATAAGAGTAAGATGGACCTTAAACCAAACAATAACAAAGGAAAAAGATTATATTAAAATGATGCAGAAAGAATTAGATATCTTTTTTCAGATTAACACTAAAGAACAGACTTCCCTAAGAACTCTATGGGATACAACGAAGGCATACATAAGGGGGCTGTCCATAGCTTACTTGGCCAAACGTAATAAAGAGAGAAACAACAAATTAAATACATTAACAACTAAATTGCACAAATTAGAGAAAACATTGCAAGAAGACCCCAAAGATTCTAAAATATTAGAGGACTTAAATATAACCAGGCATAAAATAAACTTGATAACGCAAGAGCAATTGGCCAGGAAACTTAAATTAGCAAAACAAAACTACTTCGAATCAGCCAACAAACCAGGAAGATGGCTCGCTTATAAACTTGCAAAAGAAAAAGCAGATAGAACAATTGACGCTCTTCAAGACCAAAATGGGGAAGTACATACCAGAATCACTGAGAAAAAAAATATAATTCAAACTTTTTATACCGACCTTTACAAACAGGAAGACCCAAAAGACGAAGCAATTAAAGAATATCTCAATGAAAGCAATCTGCCAATCATGCTGGAGGAGGACAGGAATATGCTAAACGACAAGATTACTCTAATAGAATTAAAAAATGCCATCGGTAAACAAAAGAATAATAAATCACCAGGTCCGGACGGTATCCCCTTCGAAATATATAAAAATCTACAAAGCTCATTAGAACTAGTAATGTTAGACTTATTCAATGAAACAATGGAAAAAGGGGAACTACCCGAGTCCTGGAAAGAAGCATATTTAACTCTGATACCCAAGGAAGATTCGAACAAACAAAACATTAAAAATTATAGACCGATTTCATTACTAAATACGGATTACAAGATACTCGCATCAATAATGGCTGAACGACTCAAAAATTTTTTAAATCGGATTATCCACTCAGATCAAAACGGTTTTTTACCCCACAGACAGATAAGGAACAATACCAGAATAATACTCAATATACTAGAGTACTACGATATACACATAGATAAACAACTAGCACTTATTTTTGTCGACGCCCAAAAAGCGTTCGACAACCTTTACTGGCAATTTTTTATTATACAACTAGAAAAAATGAAATTTGGCGAAAAATTTATAGGGTTGATCAGAGCTATATATAGTAATCAAACAGCAAAAATAATAGTAAATAACGATATCACAGAGAAAATAGATATTAAAAAAGGAGTACGTCAAGGATGCCCGTTAGCCCCATTAATTTTCATATTAGCATTAGAAAGCCTACTGAGGAAAGTAAGAAGCATGCAAGAGATAAAAGGCCTAAAAATCAGGAAGGAGGAATTCAAACTTCAAGCCTTCGCCGACGATATGACATTTATAGTTGAAGAACCTTTAGACACCGGCCCGACTCTAATTAATGAAATTGAAAAATTTGGAAAGGCGGCAGGCCTAAAAATTAATAAGGAAAAAACAAAAATAATAACTAAAAACATGACACCAAAACAAAATATCAAATTGGAAAATTTATTGGGCATGAAAATAGTAAAAAGAGTTAAATATCTTGGGATATGGCTCACCGCAAGATGTAGTTCATTAAAGGAGGATAATTATATAAAACTAATACAGAAAATTAGTAAGGACCTTGACGGATTGTCAAAACTTCAATTATCATTTATGGGTAAAATCGCGACAATCAAAATGAACATCTTACCTAAGATCTTATTCCTATTCCAGGTAATTCCAATAAAGTTGAACAAAACAGTTTTTTCAAATTTAAATAAAATGATTCATAAATTCATATGGGCCAAAAGAAAAGCGAGGATCAAACTGAAACTTCTTCAAGACCATAGGAGGAAAGGAGGATTTGGTCTCCCTAACTGGGAACTATACCACCAATCTGCTACACTCAATTGGATGAGGGAATGGATCACACTCAAAAACAGAAGGATATTAACTCTAGAGGGTTTCGATTTGCAGATAGGTTGGCACGCCTTCCTATGGGGGGACACCTATAAAACACATACATATTTCCGCCGACATTATATAAGAAAGAACCTATTAGACACATGGCTAACAATAAGGAAGGACCATTATAGAAGTGTTCCAAAATGGATATCACCAACTGAAGCAATTATATACCCGAACCTTTTAGACGTAAATAAGATTATAACATATCAACAACTCCTAGATGAACACAATGAGATGTTCTCAAAACAAGAACTTAAAGAAAAAGGAATAGACCTTGATTGGTGGCACTATTTACAGGTCAAATCAAAATACAATAAGGACAAAATAAAATATGGATTTCAAAAAAAATGTGACTTAGATAGAATATTAATGGGCAAGGACCAAAAAATGATTTCCAAACTATATAATTTCCTACTCCAATATAATCTATTTGAAGAGGTGGTGAAAGGCTCGATGATTGCGTGGGCACAAAACTTTGGTTATTCAATTAATTTAAACGAATGGGAAAAATTTGGTCTATAAATTATAAACTAACACTGGCGATATCATACAAAGAAAACATATACAAAATGTTTTACCGGTGGCACCTTCCTCCAGCACGATTGGCAAAAATGTTCCTGAAACTTTCCCCAAAGTGCTGGAAGTGTAAAGAAGGTATAGGAACATACTACCATCTATGATGGACCTGCCCCAAAGCGAAAAACTTTTGGATTAAGATCAAAAACTGCCTTGAACAAATAACCTCAAAAACGATCCCCCTAAAGCCGGAGCTTTTCCTATTAGGTATCTTCAGGGAAAAAATGACGAATGAAGACAGATATATAATTCTACACATTACAACAGCCGCAAGAATTATATATGCGCAGATTTGGAAAACTGAAAAAACCCCAGCTATGTTAAATCTCATTAATAAAGTATTTGAATGTGCAGAACTTAGTAGGATGTCACTGGAAATGCAAGATAAAGATGACTTTGAATTCTATAAAACTTGGGACAGGTGGTATAACTGGCTTAACCAAAATAAATATCAAAAATTGCTATAACTATATGTCATGATCTTAGACACATTATGAGTTATGATCTTAGACAGTATAAATAATAACAAATGTCTACTTTTTCGCAAAGACCGGAACAAAATATCGGAATGTATACAATTTTACAAGGTTATAAAATATTAATCAAGCTGAACAAAAGAACCATTGTTGAAAAAGGGAAAATTGTTTTATTGTAATGATAATAGACTGAACATAATATAATAACAGAAAAGAATAAGGGAAATATTGGAAGATATAAGAAAATGATGTAAATATTTTTGTATCACTAGGCTGTAAAAGGATAGCGTCGACGAGATGGTTGACATGTATGTTCAATGTTTTTCTATACTCAAAGATATTTCTTACTCTAATTATATATACATATGTTTACACATGTTTTTATGTTTGTTTGGATGTTTGTTTGTTATGTTTAATTAATTAAACATAATTAATTGTTTTTTACATAATTAATAAAGATTATTTTATAAAAAAAGAAAAGAAAAGGGACATTGGTACTCACCTGAGACGTCCTTTCTCGTAGGGTGGAGCTAGTCTCCAAGAATGGGTTAAACCTGCCCTCTAGCCAATTAGGACCGAGTTTTAAAAAGCTATAAATATGACCCCCTCTGCCTTGGCACCCCTCTTTTTTTTGAGGGACGAAGGTCAAACTCAGCATGCTTTTCCAGAAAACCAGCCAATTTATTCAAGTAGAAAATAGGATAAATAGAGAATTGATCAACATATATACAAGAAAAAAGAATGACAGTCCAGCCAGCCCAAACAGAAGGGTGGGACTTGGAGGCTAGCTCCACCCTACGAGAAAGGACGTCTCAGGTGAGTACCAACGTCCCTTCTCCATAGTGGGTGGAGCTAGCCTCCAAGAATGGGACATACCAAAGTAACCTTGTCCCTAGGACGGGCCACTTAAACTTGGCTGGAACCCACACTGTCCCGCACTACTTGGTGCAACACCCTCTGTCCAAAGTCTGCCTCCTCGGAGGCGTAGATGTCCAGCTTATAGTGCTGGACGAATGGTGTCGGGGAGGACCAGGCAGCCACATGGCAGATCTCCCCTATGGATGCACGGGTATTCCACGCAGGGGTGGTGGCTGCACTGCGTGTGGAATGTGCAGTGAGTCTAGGAGGACAGGGCAAGGACAGTTGCTCATAGGCCAAAGAAATAGCCACATGAAGCCAGCAGCCCACCGTGGAGGAGGATGCCTTGTGGCCCATGGAAGAGGGCTGAAAAGATACAAAGAGCGCCTCAGTTCATCGGAAGCTAGAGGTGCATTGCAAATAAATATCCAAAGCGTGCCTGATGTCCAGCAGGTGTCACGTACTTTCAGTGTCATTGAGCGGATTCTGGTAGAAACTAGGGAGAACAATCTCCTGCACCCTATGAAAATTAGTATTTATCTTTGGAACAAAGGTAGGGTCCAAGCACAGAACCACCCTGTCGGAGTGAAAGACACACAGGTCCCCCCTCATGGATAGGGCAGTGAGTTCGGATATCCTGCGAGCCAAAGTGACTGCCATCAAGAAAACCACCTTGTAAGTCAAGTGACATAGAGAAGCTGTGTGCAACGGCTCGAAGGGCCCCCCCCGTAAGTGCAGTGAGGACCTGAGGCAGGTCCCAGGTTGGAAACCTATGGACCACAGGGGGACACAGATTGACCGCCCCCTTGAGGAGTTGGCGAATGAGGGGGTGGGTGAACAGAGAGTCCAAAGGACGACATGAGAGAACTGTGACAAGGTAGCCACCTAGCGATGGAGCGTGTTGGGGGAGAGGCCCCTGGCGCAGGAATTGGAGAACATTGATTATTGACAGGTCCACCAGACAATACCCCACCTGTATGCACCATGTGCGAAAGGCCTTCCAGATAGCAGAATAAATATGTTCTGTGGACGGCCTCCTAGAGGCCAACATAATCTCCACAATGTCCTCAGGGACCCGGTGGTGCCTCAGGGCCGCTCAAGTGCCAGGCAGTCAGCTGAAGCCATTGCGGCTCTGGATGATGGACTGATCCCTGGACAAGCGACCACTCTGTCGGTGGAATCTGCCAAGGAGGTGACACGGAGAGGGACATAAGGTCCACAAACCAGGCTCACCTGGGCCAATGGGGGGTGAGGAGAATCACTTCCGCCCTCACCTGCAGGATCCTCTGGATGACCTTGGGGATCAACGGTGGGGGGGAAAGCATACAGGAGCCCTTGCGGCCAGGTGCAACGAAGAGCGTCTGTCCCCTCTGCCCCTAGTGTCTGGTACCTGGTGAGGAACCTGGGCAGCCTGGCGTTCTCTGGGGTGGCGAAGAGGTCCATGACTGGCAGACCGAACCGACTGACAAGTTACTGGAACATGTCTGGATGGAGGCTCCACTCTGCCGGATCGATTGGATGTCGGCTGAGCCAGTCTGCCGTCATGTTGCTCACCCCGGAGATGTGCTCCACTGTAATGGATTGCAGGTGCCTCTCTGCCCAGATTCCCAGTCTCATGGCCTCTGCCATGAGAGCCTTGGACATTGTCCCCCCTTGCCTGTTTATATGGGCTTTTGTGGTGACATTGTCCATCAGACCAGTACGTGTTGGCTGGACAGGAAGCCCCTGAAGTGGTTGAGGGCCAGACATACCGCTCTCATCTCCAGCAGATTGATGGGGAGGCTTTGTTCTGCGAGGGACCATGTGCCCTGGGCAACCTATGACTGGAGGTGGGCCCCCCAACCTGTAGTGCTGGAATTGGTTGTCAGAGTCAGCCTTTGGGGCTCTAGGAAACAGGTCCCCTTGTCGACAGCGGCCAAAGTCCACCAGGGAAGGGACCTTCACACTGCTGTTGGGAGCCTGACCCTGGCTGGGGAGGCGCTGCATCCGGACCGCTGGAAGGGGAGAAGAAATCACTGAAGGTCTCTGGAATGCAGATGAGCCCATGGGGTGATGTGTATGGCAGATATCATCTTGCCCAGGAGGGAGGACAACAGGTTAAGGGGAACCGATGTTTGGGCCAGAACTCGCTGGACTAAGTCCAATAGGCTGTTCCTCCGCTCCTGGGATAGGTACACCTTGCACTCCAGAGAGTCAATAATGGCCCCCAGGTGAGTCACCCTGATGAAAGGGGACAGCTGGCTCTTTCCCAGGTTGACTAGGAACCCGTGGTGCCCAAGGGTGGTAAGGGTTACCTGGACATCCTGCTCTGCCTGGCACAGAGAGGAGGATTGGATGAGGATGTCATCCAGGTAACACTGGACACACACAGGGATCGACTGTAGGTGGGTGGTCAGAGTGGCTAGGACAGGGGTCTGCAACCCGCGGCTCTGGAGCCACATGTGGCTCTTTCATCCCTCTGCTGTGGCTCCCTATCGCTCAAAACATGCATCACAACCGCCAATGTGCGACACCCGCTGGCACATGATTTATTGAGCTTTTCAACCCATCTTTTTTTTCAGAGTTCAAAATGTTTTTGTTGCATGCAGAAATAAAAATTTGTTTTCTCTGTAGCAGTTCATTGATTACATAAATGCAACACACTATAGTTTTTTTATACATAGCATAAAAGTAAAAAATGATATATGCAGTGTTATCTTCATTTTAGATGTCAAAAGGTTTTTGTGGCTCCCGGTGTTTTCTTTTCTGTAGGAAACGGGTCCAAATGTCTCTTTGAGTGTTTAAGGTTGCCGACCTTGGTAAACACCCTCGGCGCTGAGGACAGGCCGAAGGGTAATGCCATATATTCGTAATGCACCCCTGCATAACAAAACCGGAGGTATTGGCGATGGCCTGGATAAATAGGAATGTGGAGGTAAGCCTCTGATAGACCAATTGATGTGAGGAAATCCCCCTCTCTAATATCAGCCAGAATTGATTGCAGGGTGTGCATCTTGAATTTTTTGTATACTACATATTTGTTTAGGCGTTTTAAATTGAGAATGGCTCTCCACTGCCCGAGGATTTAGGTACTATGAATAAGATGGAATAGAACCCCTGCCCCTGCTGGTCCTCAGGCACCTGCTGAATGGCTCGAATGTCCAGCAGGTGCTGGATGGCCTGATTCATAAGGACCCTTTTGGTGGAATTGGATGACAAGGGGCAGCGCAGAAAAAAACCTCGGAGGGGTGGAGAGAAATTAAAGAGATATCCCTGACGATAGGGTCGGTAAAACCCATGCGTCGTTGGTGATTTCCTCCCATCGACTGGCAAAAAAGGCCAGGCGACCCCCAATGGGAGGATCTGGTTCCAAATTACTTGTACCAGTGGAAGGGGTGACCACCGGCCCCTCTAAAGGGCCGTTTAGACTGGTTACCTCTAAAGGTCCTATTGGGAACCGATAGTTGTCGGGTCCCATATTGCCCTTGATACCCGTATTGCCCTTGAGACCGGCCATAGGATTGGTCCGGGACCCTGGGACCATGCCTGAAATTGGAAGAGGACCTGTTGGATTTCTTAGTGCAGAGGGTAACACCTTGCACTTGTCCCTCGTTTCAGTGACTATAAGGTCAAGTGCTGGACCAAAGAGGGACTGACCAGCGATGGGAGCAGTGGCCAGCTTCCACTTATGGTGGGTGTCAGCTGGTCAGCTGTGGAGCCAATGCATCCTCCGGGCAGCCACTGCCGACCCCATGGAATGGGCTGCAAACCACACCGCTTGGAGGGAGGCGTCCGATGTTAATTGCGCCGCCCCCAGGAACTTGTTGAGGTCCTGGTGGGCTCGGGTGTCAGCAGGTTGGATGTGATCCTGCAGGGCATGAAGCCACTTCAAAGAGGTACGGCAGAAGAATGAGGCTGTTGTGGATGCTTTTACTGCCCAGGCGGCTGCCTGGTGTGATTTTTGCAAGGCCGATTTGGTCCGAGGGTCCTCCGGCTGGAGGAGCTCATCCGATTCACCTGGCATCTGTGTGTTCGAGTATAATGCCCATACAGGAGGGTCCACAGGTGGAACGGTCAGATGCTGTGCTAGCTGCGTGGCCACATTAAAGTATCTCTTGTCCTGCACATTGGGAAGCGGCCCAGAGGCAGGCGACTGCCACTGCTTTAAGATTGCCTCTACAAAAATTTTTGGAATGGGGAATACCTCGGTTTGTGAGGTGGTGGCCTCTTCAAATATGGGGTCCCCCTGCGCTCCCACTGCCTGAGAATCAGTCTGAGTAGAGGACAGGTTTGCAGTTATTGTGGCCTTGTGGAGGAGGGATCTGAAAAGGCTGGGGTGGAAGAGGCCCGTTGAAATGGGTGGTTCAGGGGCCAGATCCTCATCATTGAACATTTTGAGGTCCAAGAGGATGTCCCCCAGCGGTCCCTCCTCCAGTTGCCCTTCCTCCAGGTCCTCCAGTGAGGCAACAGACCCCCAGGGAGAGTAGCCCTGGTCTTCGAATCCCCCATCCATAAAGTGCTCAGTGGCCTTGTGAAGACCTATGGGCGAGGCAGGCCTGGGCGCAGGCAGGGATTGGGGGGAACTGGCCATGGCTTTGATGCCCGCTTCCATCCCCTTGCGAATCGCTGTGTTAATTCTGTCCTGCACCGCCCTGTCCAGGAGAGGATCACAGAGGGGAGATTTCAAATTGTCCCTTTGGCAAGTCCCCCCGTCAGCTCGAGATTCCCCCCAGATATCCCCTTCCTGCAGACGGACGTCTAGATTATCAAGGGATACATTTTTGCATGAACTGGCTGATCTGCGGGTCTGAGAGTCAGTAGGCACACCCCTGGGTGCCTTTGTGGCTGGTGCTGGGGCTTGCAGGTGCTCTTGATCCAGAGGCCGAAGACTGCCCTTCGATGTGGCCCTGTGGCTCTCAGATGCCTGTGCAGCCTTGCCGGCTCTGGGGTGAGAAGGGGGAGCGGCTCTGGGGGTGAGGCTAGGGGGAATCTGTCCCTTGCAGGAGAGGCTGCGTCCCCCATGGCAGGCTCGTCAGCTGGGACTGGCCTATTTGTCTTCTACTTGGCCTTCCCCTGTTTGTGAGCCCTGTCAGCCATAAAAGTGTTTATTTTGCCCAATCGGTCACAAATGAGGGCTATTGAGAGCTGTGAGGAGTGGCGTTCGTAACGTTAGCCCCCCAGGAGGCATCGGCCTGTCATGTGGGTCTCCGGCCCTGTCAATCAGCCTTGCGCTGTCAGCGTGCAGAATCAGGCCCTGTGCTGTCGGTGTTCAAAAAAAGATGGCCGCAGTGACGTCACAAGTGTCAGAGGTGAGCAACAGCTTTTCCCGCCTTGCACTCTGTCGCCCGCTGACTGCTTGCCAGTGTTTGTTTGAAAGGCCGCTCGCACCCTGCTCAGGCCAATCGAGATAAGTACGAGTGCTCAGTCGGCTATAGGAGTCGAAACTCCAGCCGGAGGGAGAGGAATGGCGGCTGCCCAAGCGCGAATCTTCCTCAGCTTTGGAAAGTTCGTGACAGTTCCTCTCTCCCTGGCAAGCAGCTGTAACAAGCATAACTGGTCTGAAGAGCGAATTGAAAAGTAAGACCAGCTTGCGCACCCCTTCTGCAGCCAGAATCGAGCACTCAGAACGAGAAAGGGGGCCTTTGGCTGGAGGTGCAAGCCACGGCAGGGCCAGCATCCGTAGCCGCCCTCAACCCAAGGCTCGGTGACAGCTGTCACTCGGGGAGGCTGATGTAGAGAGAACACTCACGGTTGTGATTAGATGGAATTTGTTGATTAGTAGATTGGAAAGCTGGTGAGGAGAAGTCTGTAAGAATGGAAAAGCACTTGTCCTTTTTGGTTAAAGACCGAGGAAAAAAGAGGAGGTGCCAAGGCAGAGGGGGTCATATTTATAGCTTTTTAAAACTCAGCCCTAATTGGCTATAGGGCAGGTTTAACCCATTCTTGGAGGCTAGCTCCACCCACTATGGAGAAACATCTACTTCTACTTCATTGACTATACTAAAGCATTTGATTGTGTGGATCACAACAAATTGTGGTAAGTTCTTAAAGAGATAGGAGTACCAGACCATTTTATTTGTCTCTTGAGAAACATGCGGGTCAAGAAGCAACAGTGAGAACTGGACACGGATTGGTTCAAAATTGGGAAAGGAATCCGGCAAGGCTGTATACTGTCATCCTGCCTATTTAACTTATATGCAGAGCACATCATGAGAAAGGCGGGGCTAGATGAATCAAAAGTTGGAATTAAGATTGCTGGGAGAAATATCAACAACCTCAGATATGCAGATGATACCACTCTAATGGCAGAAAGTGAAGAGGAACTAAAGAGCCTCTTGATGCGGGTGAAGAATGAGAGTGTAAAAGTTGGCTTGAAACTCAACATTAAGAAAACTGTGATCATGGCATACGGCCCTCTCAATTCCTGGCAAATAGATGGGGAAGAAATGGAAGTGGTGACAGATTTTATTTTCCTGGGCTCCAAGATCACCGCAGATGGGGACTACAGCCAAAAAATTAAAAGACGCTTGCTCCTGGGGAGGAAAGCTATGACAAATCTAGACAGCATACTAAAAAGCAGAGACATCACCCTGCCAACAAAAGTGCATATAGTCAAGGCTATGGTTTTACCAGTTGCAATGTATGGCTGTGAAAGTTGGACCATAAGGAAGGCTAAGCGCCAAAGAATTGAGGCCTTTGAACTATGGTGCTGGGGAAGACTCCTGCGAATCCCTTGGACTGCAAGGTGATCAAACCGGTCAGTCCTAGAGGAGTTCAACCCTGACTGCTCTTTAGAAGGCCAGATCCTGAAGATGAAACTCAAATACTTTGGCCACCAAATGAGAGCGGCCGAGGTCGATCGGAGGAGCCTGACAGAGAGGTCTCTGTTGGGGTCGGCTCTCCTTATGCTGCAGGCCCCGACGAAGGCAGTCTGTCGTCAAATTTGAATTAGTGGGGCAGCGCCACAAGGCCTGACAGAGTGCACTCTGTGGGAGGCGGCCAAAAGTCAGTCAGTTTGACAGGCGCTGCGGCTCGCGATGCAGACGAAACACAGGGAAATTAGGATGCCGCTCAAGCGCGTAGCTTCTGCGGCTGGCAAATGTCACTTTCCCTTTTTTTTTTTTTTTACGGCTAGCTCTATCGGCAAGCTGTCAAATGCCGTCGGTGCTGGGGCCGTTAATACAAAAGCTGGTCTCGATTCTTTAAAGCGAAGAGACGAAAGCTCCTCGGCCAGAAGGCCGGAGCGGCCGGGCAGCCGCCCAGACCGCGCTCAACCCAACGGTGACAGCTGTCAATATGGGGAGACTTTATTGATGGTATATTGAACTCACGAATATAGTAGAACTTCTGGAATTCTCTTTTCACTGGATGGAACTAGCCTCCAAGACAGGAAAAGCACAAGTCCTCTAGGCTAGGACCGAGATAAAAAGAGGGGGTGCCAATCAAAGGAGGCACTATTTATACTTTGGTAGACTCGGTCCTGATAGGCTAGAGGGCTGATTTAACCCTTTCTTGGAGGCTAGCTCCACCCACTATGGAGAAGGAAGGACTCACTGGAGAAGAGCCTAATGCTGGGAAAGATTAAGGGCAAAAGAAGAAGGGGACAACAGAGAATGAGGTGGCTGGATGGAGTCACTGAAGCAGTAGGTGTGAGCTTAAATGGACTCCAGGGGATGGTAGAACGTTGTCCATGGGGTTGCGATGGGTCGAACACGACTTCGCAACTAACAACAACATATTTGTTCCATATAGACAAAGGCATGAATGGGGTGGGGGGAGATATTTCTTTCAGAATAGCAGGTGGTATCAGCTGTATTCACTACTGAGTTAGAGTTGTTCTCACTGGAAAATTGATATTTGTCACAGCAATGAGGACTTTTAATTAAGGGGAAGCAACTTATTACTCGCCAGGGCACTAATAGCTAATTCCATTGCACAATTGTAAACAGATTTCTTTATTACCTCTTTTCTGTGGAAAGTTGAGCATGGAAAGCTATATGGTAATAGCTGAAAGGCAGATCCAGTGGTGGGATTCAATTTTTTTAACAACCAGTTTTGTGGGTGTGGCTTATTTGGGGGTGTGGCTTGGTGGTCATGTGACTGGGTGGTCATGGCTAGATGCATAGGGACTACTCAGAGGGCTGAAAAAAAATGAATTATGATCAGTCCTCACACTTATGACTGGTCCTTGCACTTACAATCATCCTCACATTTATGCCCGTTACAGCATTCTTAACAACTGTGTCACTCATTTCACAACTGCGGTGCTTCTCTTCACCATGGTGACAAGATAGGGCGCAAAATGGGGGGTGGCAACCACGCTTCGGCAGTGTCGCGTCCCCTGTGATGTGCCATCCAGGAGCGCGGTCTCCGGGCTGGTGGGGGCCTTGGCGGGGTAGGCAGAAAGTGGAGAGCTGGCAGATGGGCGTGCCGGGCGGTCTCTGAGCCTCGTCAGGAAGGTAAGCCGGGCACTGGCCGGGCCCACATGTTCCCGCCTGCTCCTCACTCCTGCTGTCTCCTGGGAAGTTTGTGGGAAGTGGTGGTGGGTGGAGCTGGGCAGGGCAGAGCTGCTGGTGGAGCAGCGCCCAGCGAGGAAGGCTGGGCGGGGAGGCGCGGCCAATTGTTTCGTTGTCCCGTGGGGCGGGTGGGCTGGAAGAAGCGCGGTTGAGCGGGGCTGGGGCAGCGCATTCTATTGTGCCTTCTCTTGCCCCGCTCTCCATCCCGGAGGGCTGCGCATCCCCCCTCCAATCCTCCGTAAAACCACCCGCCCCATTTCTGCAAAGGCAGAGCCCTGCAGGGCGATCTAAAGAGGGGAGGGGGATGCTGTAGAAAAGGCCGCCTTCCACCTGTGCCAGCTCTGCGGGACTTGGGGCTCTGAAGCAGCCCACTGACTTTCAACCCGGCCCCGCGGTCCAAGTTCCCAGAATGGCGCCGGCAGTCGGCTGGGCTGATCCATAAAGAGAGCAGGCAGGTGGCCGGTTGAGAAGCCAGTGGGCTGCTTTGGAGCCACAAGTGCCACGGAGCCGGCATGGGTGGAAGGCGGCCTTTTCTGCAGCATCCTACTCCCCTCTTTGGATCACCCTGCAAAAGGAGGGGGGTGCATGTGCAGCAGCCCCTCTCAGCGTCTGCATTTCGAAGGGCTGCCCACTCACCCACAGGCTGAGCCGGGCTGGATGCCGACCTCTGAGGGCAAGTGTGTGTGGGGGACTGCTGGGAAGGCAGCGTGGAAGGCCACCAAGCACTGCAAGGCCATGGAGAATGAAGTAGGAAAGGCAGGCTAGGACGGTGGGGGGTTGCAGGGGCAGCTAGGTAGGCCACGACTTCACAGGCTTACCTGGCAGACAGATCAGGGGTGCAGTGCTTCAGGCAGGCAAGCTGCAGAGCAGAGACTGGGCGGGGCAGGGCAAGCGAGCAGCGACCGGGGCGTTGGCGAGGCATAGGTGAGGCAAGGTGTCGGCGAAGCGAGTGCACGTGTGCAAAGGGGAACAACTTATATAGGCTGGGGGTGGGGTGGGTGGGCCGGAAGCGCCGCATGGCAGAAAAAGTGGCGAGTGGGTGATTGGGTGGACATGGGCGGCGGGGGCGCGGGGACAGGACCTGTTTGGGGGCGTGGCCAGCCAGCTGTCGCTACCGGTATGGCAAACCACCTGCCACCCGCCTGGCCCCCTTAGCGCCCCCCTGCCACCACCCTTGCCTCTTAGCGCCCCCCTAAGTCATCACACTGCCCCCCAGGGGGCGGTACCACCCACTTTGGGAACCACTGATTTAACTGATTTAGGTGATCTGGAAAAAGATCTCATTAGCATTTGGGTGGGAAACCACCAGGGAAACCAAGAACAATAGGCTAGACTGCGAAGTTTAAAACGCATTTGAGAGGAAAGCAGTGGCAAAGCATTCTGTATTATTGTTATGTGTCTGGGTAGTCATCATGAAGTTGAGTTTGACTTGAAGGATATTTTCCTATTAAATTACTCTGGTTTATTTGAAATCACTTTATGTTTCCTTCATCCCCACTTTCCAGTTTTCAACAATTTTCTGTTGTGTGCCATTTCATTGTTTGAGAAGAAAAAATACATGCTGGGCTTGCAAATATTTTCCATTATTTTATCTAGCAAGCTCAAGATTACTGCATACCCTATAGGATTCTTGGTATATAAAGCTGACAAAGCGTTTCATATAGCAGTTTCATTCAAAAAAGGATGTAGGCTGATCAACATATTATTCTTTTTATCATCAAAAGAATACCATGCACTACCAAGGGTTAGGCAGTCAAATCAGAGGAAGGATAAATTCCTATAGTTTTTAAAACAATTTTCTGAACTGACTGCTATCTTTATACAGAATTATGCCCTTATCACCTCACGGCTGGATTACTGCAATGCGCTCTACATGGGGCTACCCTTGAAGAGTGTCCGGCGACTGCAATTGGTGCAAAATGCAGCTGCGCGAGCTGTGGTGGGTGTACCCAGATGCACCCACGTAACACCGATCCTCCGCCAGCTGCATTGGCTACCCATTAGTCTCCGGATCCAATTTAAGGTGTTGGTCGTTACCTTTAAAGCCCTACATGGCTCAGGGCCAGGTTACCTTCGGGACCGCATCCTGCTGAATACCTCCCTACGACCGGTCAGGGCCCACAGAGTCGGCCTCCTCCAGGTCCCATCGACCAAACAATGTCGGTTGGCGGGGCCGAGGGGGAGGGCCTTCTCTGTGTGAGCTCCCTCCCTGTGGAACCAGCTTTCCCTGGAGATCAGGACCATCCCCACCCTGCTGGCCTTCTGGAAAGCAATAAAAACTTGGCTCTTCCGGCAGGCGAGGTGAAAGTGAGACCAACTAGATTAGATATGGGTCTCCCCCCTTGATTGTGAATATGAGATACTCTTTTTAACTTTTGTATGTTTTTTTAATTACTGTATTTTATATTTTGTAATGGATTCTAATATGTTGTGAGCCGCCCAGAGTCCCCTGGGAGTTGGGCGGCATAGAAATCCATTTAAATAAATAAATAAATAAATAAATAAATAAATAAATAAATAAATAAATAAATAAATAAATAAATAAATAAATAAATAAATAAATAAGTGGGCTAACTCTGCCCACTGCCAGCAGTTTGATTCTAACCGGCTCAGATTGACTCAGCCTTCCATCCTTCTAATTTTGGTAAAACCAGGACCCAGATTTTTTTTCCAATTTTTTTTTATTATTTCCACACAGACAATACACATATTTGTAGATTCATTTTCATTTCATTTTTCTATACCTTTCATTCTTATTTTATATGTACATTTCTCATATTTTCCTTAATGCTTTATTTAATTCAGGGTTGTTTTTCCCCCTCTTCAATCTTTACAGCCCCACCCTTCCACCTTCCTTCTTCACCTCCTCTACACTTCCTTATTCTCTCTCCTCTTCTCTCCTCTACAACCCCTTCTGCCCTTTCTCCTACTTCTCTACCCCTCTCTTACCTTCTCCTCTTCCCTATCCCTCTACCTAACCATTCCTTCTATGCTGTATTTTCTCATCAATAATCTAATTTTCAACAACCCTGAATTTTTATTTTTACTTTACTTAGTCTCATATTTTCCCATTTTATTCCTTTCCTAAATTCTCCATTTAATTTTCCCCTTTTTATGTTTGTCAATATACTACCAATTTTGGTTTCCCCCCTTTTTTCCCCTCCCCTCCCCTTTCCCCCTTTCCCTCCCAACCCCCTATTTTCTTTATAAGTGTTACATCTAGGTTAAATCATTTTTCATTTGATCTTCTTCATTTATATTCAATTTCAAACCATTTATAAAACTTCCCCCATGTCTTGTAATACAGAGTCTTCTTTAACATTTAATCTTAGTGTTAGTCTATTCATTTCAGCACAGTCCAAAATCTTCTTTATTATCTGTTCTTCCTCTGGAATCTTTCCTGCTTTCCAGTTTTGTGCAAATACAATCCTCGCTGCTGTTATTATATGTATCATCAAATATGTTTCTTCTATCTTATAATTTTCTGGCACAATTCCCAATAGGAAGATTTCTGGTTTCAATTCTGGTTTTTCCATCATTTTTCCTAACCAAGTCTGTATCTTAATCCAAATTTTTTTCACTTCAGTGCATGTCCACCACATGTGGTAGTAAGAGCCTGATGTCTGTTGACATTTCCAACATTTCAATGGTTTGTCTTCGTATATTTTTGATAGTCTCTCTGGTGACATGTGCCATCTATAAAACATCTTGTAAATATTCTCTTTATATGCTGTTGATTTGGTTAGTTTGTAATTTCTTTCCCATATTTGTTGCCATTTATCCAATTCTATTGTATAGCCAAAATTTCTCATCCAAATTATCATTGTTTCCTTTACAATTTATTCTTCTAACTCTGTTTCTAACAAAAAGTCATATAATCTCTTAATCATTTTTTCATCTTTGCCTGTTAAAATCTCATCTAATTTATAGGATTCCATCATAAATCCTTCTTGTTTATCTTTTTCATATCTTGATTGTATTTGCAAATGTGTAAACCAATCCATCTTTATTTCTTGTTTTTCCAGTTCTTGTTTTGTTTTTAGATCTCCCTTTTCTGTTAATATATCTTTATATCTTACAACCTTTTTAAAAATTGTTATTTTTGGATGTGCAAGTGCTTCCATTGTTGAAAGCCACATTGGAATTTTCATTTAATGCTTCCGTTTCACTTTTTCCCAAGTTGCTAACAGACTTTTTCTTAGGTAATGATTTTGAAAATATGCATGTGCTTTACTTTTTCCATACCACAGAAAAGAATGCCAACCAATTTGTAGATCATGGCCTTTTAAAGTTAGTAACCTTGTATTTTTCAATAAAATCCATTCTTTTAACCATGTCAACACCGCTGCTTGATAATACAATTCCCAATTAGGGACACCAAGTCCACCTCTTAATCTTGCATCTTGTAATAGTTTCATTTTAATTCTAGCTTTTTTGCTTTGCCAGATAAATTTCCGTATTATCTTATTTAATTCTTCGAAAAGGTTTTCTCTAATTTAATAGGAATTGTTTGAAATAAATATAATATTTTCAGTAAAATATTCATTTTTATTATTGCAATCCTACCCATTAGTGATACTTGTATTTTCTTCCACTTTTCCAGATCCAATTCAATTTGCTTTTTCAATTTAATATAGTTGTCTTCTTTTATCGTTATACATCTTGCAGTTAAGTATATACCCAGATACTTTATCTTTTTTGTTATTTGAATATCTACTTTCTCTTCTAATTTTCTTTTTTGTTTGTCTGTCATATTTTTCACTATCATTTTAGTTTTATTCTTATTCACTTTTAATCCCGCCACTTCTCCATATTGTTCTATTTGTCTCAAGACTTTTGGTCCACTCTCCAATGGATCTTTCATAATAAATACTAAGTCATCTGCGAAGGCCTGTAATTTACCGTATTTTTCGGAGTATAAGATGCACCTTTTTACCCCCCAAAAGAGGGTGAAAATTTGGGTGCGTCTTATACACCAAATGTAGCCCCACCCACCTGCCGGCCCCCACCTTTGGAGGTTTTTAGCCTCCGTGCGTCGCATTTTCAGGCGGTTCCAGGCGGCGGGGATCCTCGCTTCC
Source organism: Diadophis punctatus similis (assembly GCA_023053685.1). NCBI lineage: Eukaryota > Metazoa > Chordata > Lepidosauria > Squamata > Dipsadidae > Diadophis > Diadophis punctatus. Next base: position 6,220,406 of record JALIGW010000031.1, read on the forward strand.
ACTTCCATGCTCTCTTCCCCACCATGTGCAGAGCAAGGTAAAGCTGCCGGCGGCGGGGGAGAAGGCACGGGGTGGGGGGGTTCCTCCATGCCACAGGCTCCGCTCAACCTGCTGGAAGTGGAAAAATGGAAGTTTTTGTTAATTCAGATTATCTGAGGCGTTATAAAAAAGCAGCGAAGAGTTGTTGAAAATTACCTCTGTGTTGTCAGAAAGGATTTGGGGATTGTGTATGCCTGGAATCAACAAAAGTTGGATGGGGAGGAGGGGGCGCTTGGCGAAACGTCCCAGGCAGGATAGGCTGCCTTCAGCCCATTTAGCAAAATTGCTGCATGTGGCTGCCATTAACTCCCTCGCTCTCCCTGCGCCCCGCACCAAGACCGGGCATGCCAAAAATCTGAGAGGAGGCTTGTTGGAAACTACCCCTCACTGAGCTGTTCTTATGGCAACCAAGCCGGAGCGATAAACACTCTCCCGCGCGAGCGGACAAGGGTGAGTTGCTCTGCCAGTGCAACGCAGGAGGGAGGGGTGTGCTTTGGTTGGGCTTTTTTACGCGTCCGAGGAGGAACCACCTGTGCATATTCCTTTCCTGGCAGGAAGTGGAGAGAGGACTTGCCAGGGTGTCACCTGTAGCCACAGCCGAGAAAATTCATCTGGGTGCCTTGGGAGCCGGTGCTCTTGGGAGGTAGGTGCTATAACCACACCATGGGGTGCTCGAGCAGCGCTCAGAAGTGGAGTTTGGGGGAAAGGGTGTGTGTGTGTGTGTAAGACACTCAAGGCTGGAAAAGCCTGGCCGAGAAGAGAGTAAATCCACGCGGATTTAAAATAACAATTTTAGGAAATGCAGCTCCTCCCAAACATCTGCAACTGAAGATCTGCTTACATTGCCTTTATTACTTCAGGACAGCCTGTTCTTGGCTGCCCTAGTTGATTTCTCCTTTGTGTATCCCATTCCATCATCGGAGGACAGGTAATTCCCAGCCCCCCATTTCAAAAGTTAAGCTTTGCTCTGGTCTTGCCCCCATTCGCACCCTTGTCCATTGTCTATGACACTTAGAAGAAATCAAAAGAGGAAACCACTTAATCATTCATTATGGATGGACCTAGTGATAAAATTCCATTCTAGAAACATGCAAGTAAATCCTGAGGAATAAATCCTCACTTTGTTGAATGAGCCTATTTTAACAAATTAGCATAGGGCCGCTATCCTTATTTATAATTAATCAATAATGACATATTGCTCTTTTGCAAGTTGGTTTGCCCTTAATGCCATCCTACCCACTCCAGTTAAATGTCCATATGGTGATAGGGTTTGTTTTAAATGGATAAAAAGATTTGTGCTGCTCATTATCAAAATCCGAGTGGAAGTGAGGACGCAGCTGATCCTGATGCTGGTAGGCAGAGGCAGAATTGTTTGTTTCTTGTTTTGCTCCCCAAAAATTAAGGTGCGTCTTATACTCCGGTGTGTCTTATACTCCGAAAAATACGGTATATTCTTCTTTTTTAATTTTCATTCCTGTTATTTCTTTGTCTTCCCTTATTTTCCTGTTTAATATTTCCAATGTTAAAATAAATAATAATGGTGATAAGGGACATCTTTGTCTAGTGCCTTTTTCTATCCTGATTTTTCCTGTTAATTCACCATTTATCATCACTTTCGCTGTTTGTTGTAAATTGTTTTTACCATATTCAAAAAATTTTCTTCAAAGTTCATCATTTCTAATTGTGTTATCATAAATTTCCAATTAACATTATCAAAACCAGGACTCAGATTGTTGGTGGCAATATGCTGACCCTGTAAACCGGCTAAGAGAGGGCTGTAAAGCACTGTGAAGCGGTATATGTCTAAGCGCTATTGCTATTACCACATTAATTTGAGATGTGCATCCAACGAGAATTAATGGTCATGACATCTCAGTGCTTATTCTGTAGAAATTCCCACAATTTTTTTGCTTGTGCTTTTCAATAACTTTACTGTGACTGGCCCAAGGTCACCCATCTGGCTTTGTGCTTAAAGGAGGACTGGAATTCGTGGTCTCCTGGTTTCCAGAATAGCAATTTAACCACTGCACTACAGTAGGCTGGCTCTCCCACAGTAGAATTAGAGGGATAATATTACTAAGTCATGAAAATCTGATGGTGACCACATTCTACAGGTGGGCACATGAGGCCCTGTACATGAAATTGGGTACTTGGGACAAGCTACAGGTTTTGCTGGTATACTGTCCTCTGTGCTGTTCAGGCTCCCTCTTTAGGTTCCTTGCCTTCATTACCAGCTGATTCCTCCAGGCTATTTTTGCTTGGAGGTTTCAACCTCCATGCTTGGGGGAGGGGTAATGGATGATGAATTCATGACTGCCATGACAATTATGGACTTGTTCCAAGAAATCATGATACTAGTTCACAGATGGGGCCACACTGGACTCGATATTTACTTCAGGGTAACTGCTCTGTAAGGTAGAAGAGTAGCCTTAATAAGATGGGTTGCATAGAAGTGTAATAATAAATATTAAAATAGGAGATATTAATCTAGGTCACAATCAGATCATTATTTTATTGCCTTGAAATTCACAATCATCTTTGATGTCTGTGAGAGGGATGAAGTTTGGAGTTGATTTCACTTTTCACTTAGAACTTCTAACAATTTGTCTCTGCTTTACCTTACAGAGAAGAGGTTTTGATGATAAAATTGCAAACAAAGTTTTGGATCAATCTAGAAAGATTCCAAATAATTTCTTATTTTAAGTAATGTGAACAGAATAATTGAAATTTTGAACTTGAATTAAAATTCTGCAGTGGTGAAAAGTTCAGGGAAGGCCCTTGATTGCTTCTAAATCAGTTTGAGATATTTGGACATATCTAGCATAGAGAAAAATTGCCTTGTGAGAGAACCACCTGTTCTTGTTAAAACAGCAACAACCTGTTTGTGTTCTCTTTAACAAAGAATACTTGGACAGTCCACAGTACATACAGTATGTAGAAGAATCAGCAGACATGTGAGAAATTGTGAGAGATTTCATCCCCAAAGTGCTTTTTTTTCAAGAGGCAACTGGACGTTCTTGTTTTTCTTTGAAAATGTTTTGCTTCTCATCCAAGAAGCTTCTTCAGCTCTGACTGGATGGTAGGGAATGGTGGAAGAATTTATATTCCTTGCAGACAGCTGGTCATTTGCATTATTTTAGAGAGTTGTTGAGGGCACTTGGAGATTTATATGTGTTCTCAGGGTCGCCTGATTAGTGCAAATGGGTGTGGAGCCTTCTTGGAACTGTTGAAAGGGTTCCGATTACAACACAGTCCTTTCAGCAGGTAACCAACATCAAATTGGACTATTGAAGAGACAAACAAAATTGGTATAAAACATGTCTGGCATTATTTGTCTTTTGATGAATCAAAGGATGACTGACTTGAAATGTATTTTTGTTGGTTTGGGCAAAGGGACCAAGAAAGAGGAGAGGTTTCTGACGTTAAAAAATATTTTTAACAGAAACATATTTCTTAACGTCAGAAACCTCTCCTCTAACCCTCTAAACTATAAATTCAAAATCATTATCTGTTAATGGAAGACTAAAAAGTAAAGATTTTCCTGTCCAGTCATGTCTGACTCTAGGGTGCGGTGCTCATCTCAAGGAGCCAGTGTTGTTCTGAAGACATTTTCCATTGAAAATGTTCAATAGCATGTAAATGCAAGTAGATTAATTCCACTTCAGTGTGAAGGTAACAACATTCTGTACACCTTTGGTGTATAGCCATGGTGTACAGAATGTTGTTACCTTCACACTGAAGTGGAATTAATCTACTTGCATTTACATGCTATTGAACTGCTGGCTGGGCAAGAGCTGCGACAGAAATGGGAGCTCACCCTGTTGCATAGCTCTTGGGTTTAGAATCCGGGCTGTCAGCTTTCCAGCTGACAAGCTCAATGTCTTTAACTGCTGAGCCATCGCACCCCCTAATGGAAGACTACCAAGGACTTAAAGAAAAAAAATTATTTGGTTCCATTGTATATGCATAAACCATCTGCAGCTAAAACCTATGCATTTTCATTCTGATTTTTATTTGCATATGGATTATCTTATTTGATTTAGGATAAAGGACATATTTGAATCTGCTGCTGGCTTTATTTTTTGTTTTAGAAGAAATGTGGCACAGATATTAGTTCAATAAATTTTAAAATATAATGGGGCCCTGATGGCTGCCTAGCTATTAACATTTGAGCCTCTCACGTTCAACTGCAGCTAGTTCTCCCTTTCCTTACTCTGAGACCTCTTCTTTTTGAACATTCTCCTCATGTTCTGATTAAATGAAACAATTTGAGAAGGTTTCTGATCTTGGGCTAATTTAAAATATATTCAGTTCTACTGTTGATTGATGCTAAGGTACTGGATGCTGTTTTTCTCCCACTTAACTTTATAAAACAAGCAAGAGAAGCCTTTTTTCTATAAAATGTGCAGCTGTAATCTAGAGATTTACTTATAAATGGAGGACATTTTGCTTCCGCTTCTCACTACAATGGTTAAAATAAAAGAGGGATCACTGAAAAACCTCTCACTTTGGCACATGAAAAATATCTCAATAAGTTTATGTTTCAACCTTTTTTAGCATACACAAGTTGATAAAAGAAGTGCATTTAAATTCACATATCATAAATGTAAATAAATGTTGCTTGCTCTTGGGTGTGATGAACTTAAGGGGCAGAAAGGGGCAGATTGCAAACAATCTGTTAAGGAATGCATGTAGGGCTTGGACCAAATACTCCTGCCCACAAGCAATCTAACAAAGTTTGGTATTAAATATTTGTTTATTTATTAATCAAATTTATATAGCCATGGTGGTAGAGTGGTTAGAATGCAGTATTGCAGACTGACTCTGCCCACTCCTGGAGTTCGATCCTGACTGGCTCAAGGCTGACTCAGCCTTCCATCCTTCCGAGGTTAGTAAAATGAGAAGCCAGATTGTTGGGGGAAATATGCAAATGATGCTGACTCTGAAGACTGCTTAGAGAGGGATGTAAAGCACTGTGTATATAAATCTAAGTGCTATTGCTACTGCTATTTTAGTATATTACTGGGCAGCTGACAATATAAAAACAATATAAAATATTTTAAAAAAATTACAAGGATCTTTTCATTTTGCTATTCCAGTCATCACTCAAAACCCTTTGAAGAGCATGTGCTTTCAGTGAAGTGTCCCTTAAGGAAATAAGTAAGATTACACATGTCCTTCTATCTTATTGCTCATTTTGTCCTATTTCTTCACAACTGAAGGACTGAGATTTTCCTTAAAAAGTGACTTTAATACTTTCTGAAGGCCAAGCTACCCACTTATATATAGGAACAATCTAATCTACATAGTAGTGCTATCTTTCCCCTTCATTTTCAAATTAAACATGACTATTAAGATTTTAAAGAATTAATGTTTTGAGGAATAACGTGGTATTTTGCCCAAAATTGGTAAAACTGGGGCTTCTTCAAATTGATACTGACAGAAACATTCCTGGAAGAAGAGCTTTAAGAGTTCCAGCTGTTAAGTTGGGAACCTCAGTGAAGAGTCTCCGGGTGTTGAGTTAATGGCGATACCTTGAATTGTACTATACAAAGGTGGTCTTGAAAGTGCATGACTGCACCCCTAAAGCCCAAACAGGCACAACAAATTAGCATGAGGAAATGCAAATCTACAGGTTTGTTATATGTTCTCAGGAAGGTATTTGGCAGAATAATGCAAGGGGTAACCAGTCATTACTCAAAGCCCTTTGAAGAGCATGTGCCTTCAGTGAAGTGTTCCCTAAGCAAGATTCTATCTTATTGCTCATTTTGTCCTACTTCTGCAAAACAACTAAAGGACTGAGATTTTCCTGAAAAAGTGACTTGAATACTTCATGAAGGTAACCCTTTCATTATTGACAGTGGACAAATTTGGGAAGGTCAATGTAGCTTTATGCTAGGCAGGAATCTGCAAATCAAATTTGCAGCAAGTCACTGAGAAAAGTCTGTGAGAAGGTAGATTTATTGCACAAGGATTTACATAGCCTGTATAATAAAGTGAAAAGGACTGAATTACATAATTTTTGTGCAAATATGAATTGAAAGTTGACTGCTGAATGTAAAACACAATGTACATAAAATATTCGTGCAAATACAGTAGACAATTTACTTAGCAAATTGTTCAGCATTGAGCCAGGAATAAGACAAGAATGGGTGATATCCTTTTGGATGATTATGTGTTAACTTGTGATAACATTAAATGTGGGGAGTGTTTCTATACCTGTACTTCTGTATTCAGATTATGCCACATGTTGTCTGAAGAGCTGAATGATTTGTAGTGATGTTAGATACTCAATGTTGAAAAGGGGAGTATAAATCTGAAACTTAATGCATCAAAGACAGAAGTGGTGTTTAACAGGGAAAATGAAGAGAAAATCGCAAGATAAACATACATTGAGAAGAACTAGAGCAAGCAGATTAAATTGTTCATCCTGATGAAATGTTTACTAAAGATAGAGAAATAGAAAAATGCCAGTAGAAATGTTGTAGGCGGTATGTAGTGTTTTGTGAGAAATTAATGTTTGTCAAAAGAATAGGTGTGGATAAGAACATGCTTCTACTCAGTTATTTGGAAGTGATAGTTGGATATGTCAGGAGTGACATAAAATGTTGAAGTGGAAATGGGATACTGAATAAGTGTGGGTAGTAAAACAAGAAGGGTCAAGCTTGAAAGGGTGCTCAATGAATAAAAACAGGATATAAACTTCAAACTTTTTTTTATTGAAAAAGTTTTATTAGTACAAAGTACAAAGATTTTTAAGTTCCCCCCTCCCCCCCTCCCTCCCCTACCCCAACTTCCCAGAAAGAACACAGGATATAATCTTCCAATAACCATAAACTAAAATATGCTAACAAAACATAAATTCTATTATATATGTATACACTTTTTTATTTTTTTTATTTATAAAAAAAATAAAAAAATAAAAAAATAAAAAAATAAAAAAAACTTCAAACTTTTTGAAGAAAGTACTTTGAGATGACTTAGTCATGGAGAGAGAATGAACGAAGATCAAACTATAAGAACAGTATATTAAGATAGAGTGAGTCAAGTAATAGAGGAATATTGACAAAAGTGTAACTGGAGTTGATGAAATTCTGAAAGAGAGAAGTGGAAGTGTAAAGAACAAAAGGCAATGTATGAAGTGTGTCAGAGTATAATCATGAACTGGAATAGGGCTTAGTAACAAGGTCAGCCAATGTGGGACTGTTTGGATACTGAAACAGTATTTGTTTGTATGGGGCCATAAGAGACGGCTCGAAGCCTGGGCATGGCTTAGGTTCTCTGATATGTATATATATGAGTGAGCTTCTATAATGACTTGTCTCTGTTAACTGTGTCTCTGTATTATATTAGTCTCTGTATTATATTGCTTCTGTGAATATTACATCTCTGATAATTGATTCTGGATTCTGCTGTATGGTATTGTATATAAAGAAGTTTCTTATATATTATTGAATCCTGCTGAAGTTCATTTACTTGTGTGCTGGTCAGATGTGCTGTAAACTCTGACAGGTTATGGGCCCAGAGCACACAGAAAGACTGAACAGTAATTAAGCTGAAGGACTGCCTGTATTATAGTAAAAGAGAACAAGGCAGAGAAAGCAATGGCTTATGTCATCTTGAGTTTAGAAGATGAACAGTTTATCAATGTAACTTTACATTTAAAGTTTGCACAGAAAGTCTGGCTGAAGTTGAGAAGTGTGCATGTGAGTGTGTCAGCATGCAATATTGTGCAATTATCAAGAAAGTTATACAGAACCCATCTGCAACCAGCAGAATCTCTGGAGCAGCATTTTGTACAAATGCAAACTTTATTTGTTGAGTTAGAACAGCGTGGAATGAAGTTTCCTGAATCTTAAAAAGTGCTGTTGGTGTTAAACAGTCTGGATGAAATGTGGGACATTGTTTCTGCAGTGTTTGAGTGCAAACCAGAGCAGGAATTACATTTAGAAGCCTTAAAGGCTTGTTTAATTTCTGAGGAGCAGAAACGCCATTTTAGAAAAAGCCAAGAGGAGAAATTCCTGAGGTGGGGGCCCAAGGAACAGAGAAAGAAATGTAACAGAGCAACAGACAAGATGTCTGCAAAGAGAAATGTAGCAGCAGAAGAGACCGGAATATAGCCCAGCAACAGAGGCGGTGTTACATTTGTGATGAAAAGACACATTTGAAGAAAAACTGTTTTCAAAGAAAAAACTATTTGCAAGGAAGAAAACCAGCAAATAGACAAGCTGGTGGAAAACCAGCAGATGAACAAGTTGCTGTGGCAAAAGTTAGCTATTGCAATAGCAGAGATAAATGGTTGATAGACAGTAGGGCAAGTCAAACAATTGTTAACCATTCTAAATTGTTTTACAGGCTGGATCCAGCTGCTGGAGATGCAGTAGCTTTGGCAAATGGCCACACTGGAAGAGACAGTGTGCAAATTCAATATCTGGAAAAGAGGTTTAATCAGGGGTGAAATCCTCCTGGTTCGCCCGGGCCAGTCCTTCGGCGTATAGTCGATGGAACTGGCGGCGGTCGCGGCGCGGAGCTTCTCCCGCCCGCTTTCCCGGCCCGGCTGAATGCCGCCATTCAGGTTATTTTTCCCTCTGTGCATGCGCAGAGGGAAAAATAACCTAAATGGCGGCGTTCAGCCAGGCCAAGACTGGCCCGGGCGAACCGGGAGGATTTCACCCCTGGGTTTAATGATATATTATGTGTGCCTGAAATGGAGCATAATTTGCTGAGTGTCTCTAGTTTAGACAAGCAAGGATTTGAGACCACATTTGTAAATGAGAGGTGTCTCATAAAGCAAAATGGTAATGTATGTGCACAGGGCATAAAAGAGGATAATCTTTATATGTTGCAGGGACAAAAGATTCAATGTGCACAAACATTTGGAAATGTGGCACAACATGATTCATGTGTTCACCTCTTGCACAGAAAGCTTGGCCATGAGTTTTGCAAAAGATGGAACAGTTTGGAGAAGGATTAACATTAAAGGAATGTAAGGCATACTTGGACTGTGCAATATGTAAAACATCAAAGTCCAAAGCATTCCCAGTAAGCAAGAGTAGCACAAGGCAGACAGCAAGAGCTCTAGAGTTGGTATATGCAGATTTGGTTGGGCCAATGCAAGCCAGTTTGAGAGGAGCTAAGTATGCGCTGATCATTGTAGATGACTACAGCAGGTTTGAGTTCTGCTATTTACTAAAGAGTAAAATGGAGATGCTACAGAAATTTAAGCAATGGGTAAGCTTCGTAGAAAGAAGATATAAACAACAGATATGCCAGATACAAACTGACAGAGGTTCAGAATTCATGTCGGCAAATTTTCAACAATGGTTGGGACAGTTAGGAATAAAACACAGATGCACAAATCTGTACACAGCAGCTGAGAATGGTGTATCTGAGAGACAGAATGGAGTCTTAGAAACCATGAAGGACTCACTGTTGGAGGACGCTAGTCTGAGCAGGTCATATTGTGGTGAAGCAGAGGTTGGTTCCTCCCGGTTCGGACCGGTTCTATGGAACCGGTAATAACTTGACGGCCTGGGTCACTAGAACTGGCAGCAACCCAGGCCAGACACGCTGCAAAACTGGCTCTTTTGGCGGTGCCATAGGCGGCGCCATCTTGTTTTTTGCTTCTGTGCATGCGCAGAAGCTGTTTTTTGCTTCTGCGCATGTGCTATATTGCAGTGCTATATTGGAGGAAGCAATCTCTGGCACATTTAAAGGTTTTTGGAAGCAATGCATGGGTGTATATTCCAAAAGCAATTAGAAGAAAGGGACAACCAAAAGCTAGAAAGCTCAGGTTTATGGGCTATGAACCAGGCTCAAAGAGCTATCGCTTCAGCGAAGGGAGGAAAAGAATAGTGATTTCCAGGTCTGCTAGTTTTGCAGAGCAAAATTGGAACAGAACTGATGCAAATTTATGGAATGATCCACTTAGTGACGATGATCCACTTAGTGATGGTAGCTCACTTAGTGATGGTGTCAGCATTCAGGGAGGAGAAGCTGAAAAAGATATGAAGCAAGAGAGGGTTGAAACACAGGAGCACTCAATGCCACGCAGGTCAGAACAATGGAACAAGGGGATTCCACCTGACAGGTATTCTGCTAGTAAAGTTAAAGTGTGTAATGTATGGTATGAGCCAAGAAACTATAAGGAAGTATTGGCATTACCTAAAATCGAACAAGAAAAGTGGAAAGAAGCCATGGATAAAGAAATGAAATCCATGGGTGAACATAACGTGTTCACATCTACGACTGTGCCACAGGGTTGCAAAACCATAGGATGCAAATGGGTATACAAAAGGAAGGTACTACCCAACAATGAAGTCCAGACCAGACATAGCTTGTGCAGTAAGCCTTCTAAGTGGCTTCACTGCTGCACCAACCCAATTGCGTTGGATAGGTATAAAAAAGGAATTCTCAGGTATTTGGAGGGAACTGTGAATGTGGGTCTTCAAATACAGGTATCTGAAGAATATTAAGGTAATTGAATTTATATCTATTCCAGTTATGAAGGGAGGAGTGTCAGAGTATATTCATTAACTAGAATAGGGCTTAGTAACAAGGTCAGCCAATGTATAGGCATAGCAACAGGTCAACCAATGGGGACTGTTTGGATACTGAAACAGTATTTGTTTGTATGGGACCATAAGAGCCGACTCGAAGCTTGGGTGTGACTTAGGTTCTCTGATATGTATATATATGAGCTTCAGAGGCCTTTCCTGTTACAAACAGCATCAAGGAAGGGTGCGTGTTGGCACCAACCTTGTTCAGCATAATGTTTCAGCCATGCGGTCAGATGCCTTCCAGAACAGTTCCTTGGGAGTTAGCCTGAGATACAGGATCAATAGGAAACTATTCAACCTGCGAAGACTCCAGGCTGTCACCAAGATAAAGAAGACTGTGCTACTTGACCTCCTCTTTGCTAACGACTGTGTCCTGAATGCTGGATCAGAGCATGAAATGCAAGCCAGTGTGGACAAAATTGCAACAGCATGCAACAACTTTGGCCTCCTTATCAACATAAAGAAGACAAAAGTGATGCATCAGACAGCTCTGAAAGCCAAATATCAAGAGCCCACCATCACAGTGAAGGGACAAAAGCTGCAAGCAGTGGACCAATTTACATACCTTGGAAGATCCTCTCCTGTGCAGTGACAATTGATATTGAGGTCAACTGCAGAATCACCAAGCCAAGCTCTGCATTTGGCAGACTACTGACCAACATGTGGAATAAGTCTTGCTACAAAGCTCAAAGTCTACCAAGCAGTAGTGCTAACTACCCTGATGTATGCCAGTGAGACTTGGACTGTATACAGGAGGCACGCTAGGCAATTGAACCACTTCATGACCTGCCTCCGTAGAATTCTGAGTATCCGGTGGCAGGCCAAGGTGTCAGACACAGAAGTCCTCTCCAGAGCAGGCCTGTCATCAGTTCATACCCTGCTGATCAAAGCCCAGACACGCTGGGCAGGCCATGTTGCAAGGATGCCAGACCATCACATCCCCAAACAGCTCCTCTATGGTGAGCTGTCTCAAGGAAAGCGGTCGCATGGGGGACAAAGGAAGCAATACAAAGACACGTTGAAAGCCTCCTTCAAGTCCCTGGATATCGACACCACCTCCTGGGAAACTCTGGTACAAGATCGATCAACATGGCGCATGCTGATCCACCAAGGCTGCCAGACATCTGAGGACAGAAGAACAACCCCAGCACAAGAGAAGCCAGCACTCCGTAAAGCCAGAGCTGCAAATAGATAAAAGCTGAAAAGAGCCTTCTCCATTGTTGGCTGAAGAAGCATTTCCAGGCAGAGGGACTAGATCAGGGGTATCACACTGGATTTCTTCAAGGGCCGGATCAGCATTGTAGCTCTCTGTGGGCCGGTGGGGGGGAGCAGGTGGGGGGGGATACAGGATGGACGCCTCCTGCAGCACTTTGCCAGCCAAAATGGGGTGTGCAGAGGCCCTGCGAGGCCCCTGTATGACCCATTTTCAGCCTCCCTGGTTTCCAGCAGCACTCTGCCGGCCAAAAATGGGCCACGCGGGGGCCTCGTGGGGCCCATTTTTGGCTGGCAGAGTGTTGCTGGAAACCAGGGAGGCTGAAAATGCCCCCCATGGCCCATTTTGGCCGGCAGAAGCACCGCGGGCCAGTCCTTTGATATTTCCAGGCCGGCCCCTCGGTCCAGATTTAAGCACCCCATGGGCTGGATGCAACCCGTGGGCCTGGAGTTTGACACTCCTGGACTAGATACACATTATAGGACTGCCTGCGATATATGCTAAATTGTCCAGTGCATCCTGAACATCTTCCAGGCTCTGCAGCTTTGTTGAACATTCTACAAAACCCTGCACTGTATGCTAAAACCACTCAACCTGAAGCTTCATCCAGACCAGATGCCCCCTCCCAAACCCTTTCACCAGTGCTGTGGAAGAAATGCTGCTCCCAAGCAGTTTGGATGGAGCAGATAGTGTGTTGACATTGTTAGCCTAAAATGTGGTGAATGGCAAGCAGCAACAAATGACACAATGCTTGCCAAAGTGCTTTCCAGACTGAATGATTCTCACATACCCTGTGGGCAATCCTAAAAGCAGCCAGCTGAAAGCACTTCAGCTGGCTTTGCAAAATCCCATTCCACATTACTGGCCTGAAGCAGCCCAAAGGCACTGAAATTTTTTTGTTGAGATGAATCAAGTGGATTCTTCACAGGTTGAAGCAATCAGGTCATCTTTGAATCTCTATTTATCTGATCATTTTGCATGAATCAAATACCGTATTTTTCGGAGTATAAGACGCACCGGAGTATAAGACGCACCTTAATTTTGGGGGAGGAAAACAAGGAAAAAAGGCCTCTGCCTCCCAGCAATTTGCCAAACAGCAAACAGCACAGATGATATACACTGTTTGCTGTGTATTTCTGTGCATGTGTGCCTGACCCATAGAAATGGCAAAGAATTGGAGAAATGTACATTTATGGCAGTATATTAATCCCAGAAAGTTTTCTTAAATGTAATCACACTAACTCCTCCCAATTATTTAAATAGATCTACTCCAAACATGACTAGTCAGGGTTTCTCAGCTGCCTTCTTTTAATACTAATACTTAATACTAATACTTAATACTAAAACAGGACATTTCAGTTTATACTTTTACAGATCTTTAAAATTGATGTAGCTTTCTGGAAGTATTATCTGCTATTTAAAAGAAGATACAATAGCACTGGGCCTCTTCAGAGCAAGCATTTATTTTAAAAAGCTTCTTCATTTTGTTAAGTTGTCTAGAACAATAATAAAGCAGTCTTTAAAAAATAAGTCTAATAATTTGAACACTCTACAAACATTTAACAAAATAACGTATTAACAGAATCTGCCTCTACCTAGGATAGAACTCACAACCTCCCGATTGTGAGGCAAGAGCTCTAGCTCTGAGCCATAGCAACTATAGCTTGCCTCCATTTGATTTCAGCAGCCTAATATTGCCAGCAGTTTATCTCCCAGCATTTTGTCTCATTACAGCCACCATAGTTAGTTTCATTTTACCACATGGCTTGCAAGCCTGTCAGCTGTAGATCAGGAGGCAGTTTATCTCTTCTTGTGCTCTTCTTGTGCTTTGCCCTGTTTGCTGCAAAGAGGTAAATTGCTGGCAGGTAGAGGCCAAAGGGTGGGGGTGGCTGGGTGGGGCTGCATTCGGTGTATAAGACGCACCCAGGTTTTCACCCTCTTTTTTTTTTTTCTCAAAAAAGTTTTATTAGTACAAACTTACATAAGTGGTAACAAAATATTAAATCCAAAGTACAAACATTTTTATTTCCCCCCCCCAGACCCACCCCCTTCCCTCCCCACCTCCCCCCCCGGACTTCCCAGAGATAATACAGGGCATAATAATAAGTTTAAATTATTAATAAAAAGAAAAAGGAAAAAGGAAAAAAAGAACACTATTTTTAAAAAAACTTCAACTCCAAACTATACAGTACTAATATATCGCATTTGTATACAATAGTAAAGATACAAAAAAGAGAGAGAAAAAAAAGAAAGAGAATAAAAAAAAAGAAAGAAAGAAAGAGAAAACTCTTTAACACTACAAACAAACAAACCTCCTACCTCCTCCCTTCAGTCCTCTATCTTATACAAGGTAAGTGTTACATAAGTAATAACTAAATATAAAATACACAAATCTTAAACTAATATTATTAACATTAGAAATAACCTCTAAGATAAAACTTAACTAAATGTTACATAAGTAATCATCAAATATTAAATTTCATCATGATATTAATAAGATAATATTATTCTAAATTAATTCGCTAACTTCAATAAACAAAAAAAGAAAATAAAAGAAGAATAAACAATAAACAAATCTTCAACAAACTATATATATCTAATATTATCAACATTAAAAATAACCTCAAAATTATATAAAACTTAACTAAATATTGCATAAGTAATCATTAGATAGGGAAAAGATAAAATACAATCATATTAGTTTCTATCCATCCAATATATTTCAACATCACATTGTTTTGTATCTTGATAGTTCATCTTTTAATAGTTCAATAAATTCAAATTTGTCAAGTCGTCTCCCGTCTGCTCCCAAACCTCCATCTCCTCTTCCCCAGCTATCTGATTCAGGCACTCCTTTTGGATTTTGGAGTCTATTTCTTTTTGATCCATCGAAGGTGGCTTCCCCTCCTCCTCCTCTTTTATTTTCATACACCCTTCTTCTGGAATCTTGGATATATCAGCCTTTAGAACGTTGACATAAAATTCAGTAGCTTTTTTTATCGTGTTGAGCCGGTATCTTTTTCCAGAAAATTTCACTGTTACTCCAACTGGTGCTTCCCATTTATATTGTAAATTTAATCTCTTAAATTCATCAATCAGAAAAGTATAGCTTTTCCTGGCTTTAAGCATTTTAGAGGGGATTTCTTTCCAAATCTTTAGTTCCTGACCATTCACCATAAGATTATTGTTAAACGTTGCTTGTATAATTCTGTTCCGTAGAGCTCTTGTGGTAAAATATATGACAATATCCCTTGGTAGATGCTTTTGTTTGGCGTACCACGAGTTGATTCTGTATGTTTTGTCGATTTGTGTAGCCAATTCCGCTTTAGAAATTCCAGACACCTGATCCAATATGTCAACCATCCTGCCTTTTAAATTTTCATATAATCCTTCTTTCAAACCTCTAATCCTTATAGCAACTTCCATAGATCTGAACTGAGTCATTAAGACCTCTTTTTCAAAATTTGCAATGTCATTTTGGATTTTATCTATGTAATTCACCGAAGTTGCCAAAGCTTGTTTATTTGTTTCAATACGTTCTGCCAAAACTTCAATATTTGTTGCTAAGCCTTTGCAAACCTCTAACACATCAAATCTTAGTTGTTGATTCATATTCTTCAAAGCAGCCTGCATCTTATGGTCTATCTCACTTATTTTCTGGTTAAATTCCAAAGTAAGTTCATGTTTCATAATCTTTAAATTATTTAATAAATTTTCAGGTGTCAAAAGCTGTGGAGGTGTTAGCTCAGTGTTAAGTTGCATTTTAGAAATATATCCAGATGAATAGTCATTTCTTTTAGTCAAAACAGTCTTTCCAAACTTTGAAGCCATTGGTGTTTCAAAAGAGTACAAAAAAGAAGGAAAGCCAGTTGCCTGATTAAAGTTCTTTCCAGTTTAAAAATCAGATAGTCTTTTATTATTGAAAATATTTCTATTATAACTTTAATCCAGAGTTAGGAGACAGAGAAAGAAAAAACCATTTTTCCAAGTTAAAAGTTTCCATAAGAGAGAGAGAAAGAAAAAAAAAAAAGCCTCTGGGGAAACGAAAGTCACTTTCACTTCTCAATCGCCATATTGTTACTCTGTTTCCTTTGTTCCCTTGCCGAAGTGAAAGCTTACCCAGGAGTTGAAAAAAAAAGGAAAAAAAGAGGTTTCAGTACTTGCCCATCTCACGCCTGTTTCTCTCTGTCTGCTTCTATAGTTTAAATGTAGTTATAAATCCCATTTTTGAAGCAGCGGCTGGTCACTCCATCTAGCTCTGCAAAAGGCAGAGGTTTCCGGATCTTCGGAGCTGGAGACAGGCTGCATGGGGAGCTCTCCCTTCGCGCCCTGCCAGATGGCTCCTAAGGCGCTGGGGGGGCTCTACCCCTCCTGTCAGGCTCTCATCTCTCCCCTTTGCCCGGGGAAGAGATTTTAAAGCCGCCAGACAGCTGTTCTGGCGGCTTTTAACAAAGATCGGAAAGGCATCCAACGAGGGATGTCTGCGATGAAGCGCTCCAAAACCGGAAGTCGTTTTCACCCTCTTTTTGAGGGTAAAAAGGTGCGTCTTATACTCCGAAAAATATGGTAGGTGGATGGCAGACCACTTGGAAATCCTAGACCAAACAAATTTGGATATCACAAAAATATCCTGGAGAAGGCAATGGCAAACTATTTTTAAATAAAGAAATTAAAAAATGAATAGGTGCAGACAAATTAAAATGATTCTTCATATTGCTTTTTTCTATTAATCCCTATGAATTGACATGAAAAATACTCTTACTTTCCAATACTAAGCTATGAATATTCTTGTATGAGAATATATTGAGCACTCTAGTTTTCAGAATGAAAAAGCAGTTCGAATAATTTGATAGTTACATGTACAGTATGAACACCTACAGTTCAGCTGCCTGAGTTCTACAGATCTATAATTAATTTCTGGAGCTGTAATTATAGCTTCTAAAATTGCAGCCCTTGTTCTGTTTAATCAGCATTCTACTGACAGTTTTTAACTTTTCTAATTAAGTTACTAAGGATGTCAATCAGTAATTCCATCATAGTGTTTTATGCCAGATGTAACATTCTTTATCAAAATAAATGTTATATAAAATTATCAATATACAAATCTTTATGTTTAATTGAAGGGCACTGCAGGAGAATACAATGCTAGACTATTAAAATATAATAGAACTGGAAGGGACCTTGGAAGTCTTCTAATCTAGCCCCCTGCTCAAGCAGGAGAACCTATACCATTTCAGATAAGTGACTGTCCAATCTCTTCTTAAAAACCTCCAGTGATGGAACACCCATGATTTCTGAAGGCAAGTTGTTCCACTGGTTAATTGTCCTCACGGTTAGGAAGTTTCTCCTTAATTCCAGGTTGCTTCTCTCCTTGACTAGTTTCCAACCATTGTTTCTTGTCCTGCCCTCTGGTCAGTGGTAGGCTGCTGCCGGTTTGGACCGGTTCGGAGGTAACCAGTAGTTCCGATGATCAGTTGGCCCCGCCCACCCACCCCTGCCCTATCCTGTCCTATATTTCCTTCTTTCTGGCTTAGCTGATTCGAGCGGCACAGCTGATTTCCACACCTCCGCTGTTCTACTTACCGGTGCTGCCTTAGAAGGTAAGCAGCTGAACTTCGAATTGCTGTATTTTAAACGCTACGCACAAGTGCATTAGGTGCGTGTGCGGAGCACGCACACGCGCGCCAAGCGCGCGATCACCAAACCAGTTGTTAAACCGGTTGCAGCCCACCACTGCCTCTGGTGCTTTGGAGAATAATTTGACCCCCTCTTCTTTGTGGCAGCCCCTCAAATACTGGAATGCTGCTATCATGTCACCCCTAATTCTTCTTTTGTTTAGACTAGCCAAACCCAAATCCTGCAGCCATTCTTCAAATGTTTTAGTCTCCATGCCTTTGATCATCTTAGTTGCTCTTCTCTGAACTTTTTCCAAAATCTCAACATCGTTTTTGTAGTATTGTGACGAAAAATTGGTTGCAGTAACTGACATGTCCTGATGTCAGCATAAAGCATCCTTTCCAGAAAGGGAAGGCAGAGGCAGATAATGCAGCAATGGAAATAAGACATGCTGTCAGTATAATCCTCTTGTTAAAATACATAGGAATGTTTTGTTTTCTTATTCTATCTTTGGAGGGTTTTTAAATATATATATATATATATATATATATATATATATATATATATATATATATATATATATATATATATATATATATATATATATATATATATATATATATATATATATATATATATATATATATATATATATATATATATATATATATATATATATATATATATATATATATATTGAAGTAGTTGTGGAGGAAGGTACAATCTGAAATTCCCCCAAAGTTTAACAAAAATATTCCTGGATATCATCCAGGAATCTAAATGCAATTCCATCAAAGTAGTAGGGGTAAGACAATTCAGCAATGAATTGCATGATTGTAATTGGTTAAAATTGAATATATGATAAACAGAAATCCTCTAAAGGACTCTAAAGTGTACACACACACACACACACACACACACACACACACACACACACACACACACACACACACATATATATATATATAATGTATATAATGTATATAATGTATATAAAGTATACACATGAACATGATTAATGAAACAATAGCCAAGTAGAAAATGAAAAAACAGTATAAAGATTTTTTTCCTTTGAATGGGGAGAATAGTGTCTTCTTCTGGAGTTATTGTTGGAAAATAATGATTTCAGGAAATTAAAAATTCAAGTAGATTATATATCCAGCAGCAAAATTACTTGATACACAGATTTTATAGGTATGTATGTATGTATGAAAGTTTGCATGTATGTAAAGTAAAGTTAAAGGTTTCCTGTGTTCAGTCATGTCCGACTCTAGGGGGCAGTGCTCATCTCAGTTTCTTAGCTGAGGCATGTCAAAATGAGCCAAAATTGTCCCAAGACTTCTCTGTGGTCATGTGGCCAGCATGACCATACACCGAGGTACATGGAACACTTTTACCGTCCCACCGAAGTGTTACCTATTTATCTACTCGAATTTGTATACTTTCAAACTCCTAGGCAGGCAGAAGCTGGGACGTTAACAGGAGCTCACCCTGTTGTGCAGCATCGAGTCTTGAACCCCAGCTGTCAGCTTTCCAGTTGACAAGCTCAATGTCTCAACAGTGACTAAGCCTATACCAGTGATGGCGAACCTTTTTTTCCTCGGGTGCCGAAAGCTCGTGCGCGCGCGCTATCGCGCATGTGTGAGTGCCCACACCCATAATTCAATCCCTGGGGAGGACGAAACTGGGCTCCCCGGCCCCCCCGGAGGCCCTCTGGAGGCCGGAAATGGCCCGTTTCCCAACTGCTGGTGGGCCTGGTAGGCCCGTTTTTCGCCCTCCCCAGGCTCCAGAGGCTTCCCTGGAGCCTGGGGAGGGCAAAAATGGCCTCCCCCGCCCCCCAGAGGCTCTCTGGAAGCCGAAAACACCCTCCCAGAGCCTCCGTGCGAGCCGAAAATCAGCTGGCCGGCGTGCACATGCACGCTGGAGTTGAGCTAGGGCAACGGTTCACGTGCTGGCAGATATGTCTCCGTGTGCCACCTGTGGCACGCGTGCCATAGGTTCGCCATCACTGGCCTATACTGTATATATCACAGATTATATATATATAATCACATACACGGTCTGTATGTGTATATGTGTATGTGTGTGCGTATATACTGTATATATGTATATACATGTATGTATGTCTATATATGTATGTACAGTATGTATGTATATATATATGTATATATTAAACTATAATTATTTACTGTTTTTAGCTTACCTTCATGTTGAACGTGGCATGGTTACAGGAATGCAAGTGACCATAGAATGTTTGAGCACAAAGTCCCTAGGGGGGGAAAAACAAGAAAAATCATAAAAATCAGAAGATAAAAATCAAAATTGAACAAGCTGCAAAACATCATATGAAGCCAGCATTTGAATACAGTAGTTCTGTCTGGGAAACCAAGTCACTGGGAAAGAGAACAATTAAGTACTATCCTTAAAAAAAACACCTGAAGGAAATGTGATCTTTTTAAAAAAATGAAATGGTACGTCTTTTAATATAGTAGTTCCCATATTTATAGAGATTCATACATACATATAAGAAAACTTAGGATACTACATATACTGTACTTACTCAAAAATAAGTTTCAATGAAGTCTATACTTATATAATATGTACTATTGCAGGTACATATTTATACAGAAGTGTTAATGGGAGACAAAAGTTACGCATGTTAAAATAAGGTAAAATAAAGATTTACTTAGTTCAAATAAAAATAAGAATATTTCTATTTCTCAATAATGTACCTTTAATACAGAGGTGGTTCCTCCCGGTTCAGACCAGTTTTATAGAACCGGTAGTAACTTGGCGGCCTGGGTCACTGGAACCGGCAGCAACCCAGACCTGCCACACCCCTGAGCCGGTTCTCTCATCTTGTTTTTTGCTTCTGTGCATGCGCAGAGGCTTTTTTCCCAGTATGCATGCAACTTATAGTGTGCATGCAACTCCCACCACAAAGCCACTCCCACCCAGTCACATGACTGCCAAACCACCCCCACCCAGTTACATGACCATGAAGCCACACCCACAAAATAAGCCATGGCCACAGAACCAGTAGTAAAAAAATTTAGAACCCACCCCTGGAATAAAGCAAAGTCAAACTTGCAAGATTCTGTTACTGTAGCCAATATTGCTGATAGTTTTAGTCTTCTTGTGGAGTTGATTTCTTGATTTGATCTACATAAGTGAAGCTAACATCAATCATGTGCGTTATTTCTCCCTCCCATCGTCATGTGAATTAATTTAGACTTAAGCCATATTTTTCCCCTTGTCATTTGGTAATAGATATGTCTAGGGGTGGGTTCCATTTTTTTTACTACCACTCTGTGGGCATGGCTTGATTTTGTGGGCGTGGCTTAGTTTTGTGGGAGTGGTTTGGCAGTCATGTGACCGGGTGGGAGTGGCTTGACAGTCATGTGACTGGATGGGAGTGGTTTGGCAGTGAACCGGTCCGAACCAGGAAGAACCCACCCCTGGATATGTCCTATCATTATCAAGGTCATCTTCCTTACTCTTTACATGCAATCAGTTCCTTTCTCTATCTATTATCCCTGTACTCCAGCATCGAACCATTGGGAAAAGAAGTCAAAATAATTATATTTGTAAAATTCAGTATAGGAAAGTGATTGCTGTTGTAAAATCCAGTACACAGCAACAGTAATCCAATGATTTATTCTTTCAGGGATGTTTTAAATCAGCGGTCCCCAACCTTTGTGGCTTGGCAGCCTGGCTGGGGGGGGGGCGAGAGGGGAACCGGGCCTGCGCTGCATGCGCAAGTTGAGATGCGCACATGCACATGCGTGCCGGCATGCTGCTCATGCGATTCAAGCTGCACACATGTGCATGGGCATCGGCCTGCCACACACGCAGCCAGGTTCCAAATAGGCTATTACCCGGTAATGGGCCATGGCCCGGTGGTTGGGAACTCCTGTTTTAAATCATCCTGCCAAAGAAAATAGAGTAGAAGAAAAAAGCAGGAGAGGGGAGTTGGCTGTGTCAAAGTAAGCTTTGAAGAACAACATCTGTATAGGTATTACTGTGTTTCCCCGAAAATAAGACATGTTCCGAAAATAAGCCCCACAGGGCTTTTCGGGACATGCTTTGAAATAAGCCCCCCCCGAAAATAAGCCCCCCCAACTACTTCCGAGGGAAAGGGGGGGACATGCTGGGAGCTGCTCTTTTTGCAGCGGCACTCTTTTGGCCGGGAGAGAGAGATCCCTCAAGAAGTTTCCCTGCAAAAACCTGATGAAAAGAGAAGCAGCGAACTGCCAGACGCTGGTAAGATGAGTGTCTCGCAGCCCGGCCCTCCCCTGCCTCCCCTGCCACCCCCAAATTGTGCCTGAGGATCTTACCAGCATCTGGCAGTTCGCGGCTTCTCTTTCTTGGCAGGTCTTTGCAGGGAAACTCCTTCAATGTAAAGGAGAAGTTATCGCAAGTGCGAGCAATTAACAACTTTTCGCACTCGTGATAACTTCTTTACATTTCAAGGAGTTTCCCTGCAAAAGACCTGCTGAAAAGAGAAGCCGCGAACTAACAGACGCTGGTAAGATCATCAGGCACAATTTGGGGGTGGCAGGGGAGGCAGGGGAGGGCCGGGCTGAGAGATGCTCATCTTACCAGCGTCTGTTAGTGCGTGGCTTCTCTTTTCAGTAGGTCTTTGCAGGGAAACTCCTTGAAATGTAAAGGAGAAGTTATCGCGAGTGCGAGCAATTAACAACTTTTTGCACTCGCGATAACTTCTCCTTTACATTTCAAGGAGTTTCCCTGCAAAGACCTGCCAAGAAAGAGAAGCCGCAAACTGCCAGACGCTGGTAAGATGAGTGTCTCGCAGCCCGGCCCTCCCCCTCCCCCTCTTCTGCCACCCCCAATTGTGCCGGGTAAGGCAGATATGGTTCGGCGGCGGCAGCAGCAACAATGCTGGGCCGATGGGGAAGAAGAGGAGGCTAACTCACGGCCGGGCGGAATGGCCATCTCTATAGACTTGGCCATGCTGGAGGCTAGGAACTACTCCCAACCACTGCCGCTACGACTCCCAAGCACTCCCGCTACAGCCTCCTTCTCCTCTTCCCTGCGCCGGGTCCATGTGTCACTGTGAGGGAAGGTTTCCTCCCTGCGATCAGCTTGCATTTCAAACAACCTCTCGATATGGTTTCTCCTCTGCTCCTTCCAGTCCTTGTCACATAAAATGTTTTTGTTCACTCCCCGTCCAGGCAGGAATGCTGAGGGGGAGGTGTCTGCCCACGGCCCCAACTATTTCCAGACACAACAAGAGGACATGTCCTTAGGCTACCGGTAGAAAAATAAACCCAAGTCCCGCCCCTCCTGCCTTGGCTCTTTGCAAGCTCCCTGGACTGAAGACTGGAGTGGGTGGGTTTTCATCCAGGTGGAGCACTTGCAGCTGTGGCGTCTTTTTGCCCCCCCTGCTATTCCCGACCCAGCAGGTGTGGCATGCTTGCACAACCACGTGGCTGCCCTTGAAAGATTGACAGAGTGGCCACCTCGGATCCCCACATGCAAAGGAGAAGGGACCGTCAGCCTCCACTGCTTGGCAGAGACGAAAGGCCAGCCTCAAATGCCCCAACCTTTGAAAACCATCCCTCCCAAGTAGGGCAGGGAAGAGGCTGCCTTCGCTGGGACTCATCACACACCACTAACAGTTGCCATTGTCACCATTGCGCTGTGGAAAGCTGCAGCCGTTCAAAGCTTTGCTGCTTTCCTCGGGCTCTGACTCCCTCTCCGCCCAGGTCCCTCCAAACGGGTCTCCTGACGTAGCCTCCTTGCTGAACTAGCCCAGTGATCGCCCACCCAAAAGGAGCCTGCCCTCCGATCTCTTCCGAGCTGCCTGCTTTTTCCTGCATGAATGACCTGGGGGCGCGAAAAGCGCTTCCCCTCTACCTGCATGCTGTTATCGGCTGCACACACACACACACACACACACACACACACACACACACACACACACACACACACACACACAAGATCAACAAGACGCTGCTACCCGGGGCCACTGGCCACTACCTGGGTGCAGAGGTGGGTGAAGAGCCAGTAACAGCATGCCGGTAGAGGGGAAGAGCTTTTCGTGCACTCAGCTCATTCAAAAGTTTGGTGCAGGTATTTCATTACCCAAACTAGGTAACATCAGTGCTAGAAAGGAATGGGGTTGGAGGAGGAGGAGGGGAAGGGGAGGGGGAGGAGAAGGATCCACGTTGGAGGCTGTTTGCGCCGGCAAAGCAGCACTGCCTCTTTGCTCCTCCTCCCAGCCTCACTTCCTGATCCTGCAAGAGAGTTGCAGCTACCTGATCCTCGGGGTGCTATCTGAGCTAAGAGGTCTACATCGGAAAGCGGCTGCCAGAGACTTATAAAGGGAAGGTATTTCAACTTCAAGGGGGTTGGCGAAAGAGAGGGGAGCGCCGTTCCTTCCTTTCTTGGCTGTGAAGTCTTTGCACCAAACTTTCAAATGAGCACTGTAATTGAAAGCCAGAAGCCAGATGGCAATGACCCGCCTTGATATTTCCGGCTGAAGGAACCGCTTGGCTCCACCCCGCCTTGGCCGGTGATGGACGCAGGAGATGTGGCCCTACAATGCTGACACACGACCTGCCTCCGCTGGTCCAGCCGCCTTCCTCCAACTTTCTCCCGAGACCCTTTGCGTGGGAAGGCAGATCTAGGGAGGAAAGGAGGGATGTGTTTCCAGGGACGCCAGGCAAAGGGGGGCGAGAGGTGGCTTCGCTTGCAGAGCCCAACCGTGCCTGTGGGAGAGTAAAGTCTTGTTTCTTTGCATGTAAAAGCAGCCAAAGGTGCTCGTTTAGTCCATAAATAGAATGGAATGGTTGTATGTCTGTGTTTGTGTGTCTGTATTTTCTACATTTACACTACACATGACGATTCAACGAACCCAGTTATATTCCTTTTGGGAAAGGAGACTTTTAAAAAAGGTGTGAGCGGCTCCCTCTTTCTCCAGATTTCACAGCTGTGTGCATGGTGGCGGCCAGCACAAGAGAAGCAGAGGCAGTGGTGCTGGTAAAGTTATGTAGGCAAGCCACACGCCCTGCCAGTGCAGGCCATTCCAGAAATCGCCCGACCGGCTCCACGGGGCTGCAGAGCTGAGCGTTGGGTGTCCCGCTTCTCTTGCGCTGGTTGCCGCCATGCACACAGCTAATTGGATCACAGTTCCAATGGGGCTTCTCCGGAGCATGGCTGCAGTCTCTGGCATCATGGACATTCCCACCACCACCAGGACCTTTCTCCCTCCACTCCCGGTAAGGCAAACCCCAAGGTTTGACAGCAAGGCTGGGAGAAGGAGGAGGAGCAAAGAGGCAGCGCCGCTTTGCCGGCGCAAACAGCCTCCAATGTGGATCCCAGCCAGCACAGCTTCGGGGGCCTTTCCTGACTGCGGCAGCCAGGCGCAGGGGAGCGACTGGCCTGAACTAGCTGCCCACCGTGTTTTGGGTTCCAGGTTGGTGCAGGTGGCTTTCCAGTCCCAAAACTGGGTGGGGGGAGCACGGGCAGGGTGTGTGTGTGCGCATGTGCGATGGGGTGTCACTCGTGCATGCGTGTGGAGATGGTCATGTGCACATACGTGGGGGTGGGATGCATTGCATTATGGGTGTGGGCACGGGCACGCACAACCCCCCACGCTCCCCCATGCTTTTGGCACACGACGGCAAAAAGGTTCGCCATCACTGCTCTATACTAACCTACCCAGGCCTCGTGCTCTGGAGAGGGCACTCCAGCTTTGCATACAGCACTGAAACAACACGGAAAGCGGCAGTCACTGGTTAAGTCTTTGCTTGAATGGCATAGAGCGTGACGCCAGGGGCTGCCTTCGATGGTGGGAGAGGTCATTATGCCTCATTGGCATAATGACAAGCAGACTGATAACTTTGCACTGTGCAATAACCATAAGAAAACTTTAGCCCTAAAGTTGGGCACTTGGAATGTTCGGACAATGACCCCCAGTTTCTCTGACAATCTGCAAGAAATAGATGACGTACGCAAGACTGCTGTTATCGATATGGAGCTGGTCAGACTGCAAATGGACATCATTGCCCTTCAAGAGACAAGGCTGTCAGACTCAGGATCTGTTAAGGAGAGAAACTTATCATTCTTCTGTCAAGGAAAACCATCAAACGAGACTAGGGAATATGGGGTGGGCTTTGCGGTAAAAAACACCCTACTAGGATTCATCACTCCACCTGCCGTAGGGAGTGAGAGGATTTTGTCCTAACAGCTCCACTCGCTAGCAGGACCAGTCACTCTTATTAGCGCATATGAGTCCTTCGGGAGTTGGGCGGCATATAAGAACACCATAATAAATAAATATGCACCGACCTTACCATCGTCAGTAGAATCTAAAGACAAATTTTACGATGATCTGGCCACCACTATCAAGAAAGTCCCGGAGAAAGAATCACTGTTTATCCTTGGAGATTTTAATGCCAGAGTCGGAGCCGATTATAGTTCTTGGCCTATCTGTTTAGGTCAGTTTGGCGTTGGGAAGATGAATGAAAATGGCCAACGCCTGCTGGAGTTTTGCTGCTACTAAGGTTTATGCGTTAGCAATACATTCTTCAAAACAAAATGTTCTGTCCCCACGGGTATGCCCCCAAAATAAGATGCACAAGAAGGAATTGAGAACAATATTCTTTTTACTGCAAATGAATTCTTAGCCAGAGTTGAGTCTTTTGAAAAGAATATCAGTATTTGGTTAAAGTCTCAGAGAGCAATTAAGGAGCGTTATCTCACCTCATGGAGGTTTTGGCGGAAATCCAAACTCTCATTAATCACAGGAAAAATGTTAACTGTTGATAATCCGAACTGCAGATACAAGAGCAAATGCTGAAACCACAGAACGGAGTTGTTCTCTCCAACGAAGCCCCTCGTGACAGACCCTTAAATACCCTCAGGGCGTGGTCAATCCCTGCATTACTACTCACGAGGAAGCCTCCTCCTGATTAGCCACTCATGTCTCTTTGAGAACTTGCGTGCTCTGGCATCCAGAAGAGCCTCCTCCTCTTCTCCTGAGTCACTAATCTGAGGAGATGCATCAGGTTCTAATTGTTCGCCAGCTTCTGACCCCACGTCCTCTTCACTCTCCGTCTCTGGTGCCAGGAACACCGGTCTTCTGTACTGCACCCTCACTACCTCCGAATCCTCGGGATCGGCTGCTAATTGCACTGGACTCGACCTGGCCACAACACAAAGCCTCAACGCAGAGTCTCTTGGAGGCATCCAAGATCGAGGCACTGGCACCAGCTCGACTTGATTCTGACCAGGCATTCAAATCTTCCCAGTATTACAATCACAGGTAGCTATCAGGGTGCTGATTGCGATACAGACCATTCCTTGGTGTGCAGCAGAATAAAACTGCAAGCAAAGAGATTGCATCACTCGAAGAAGGAAGGAAGATCACGAATTGACATCAGCAAGACCTGCAACCAGGGCAAAGTGGAGGAATTTGCACATGCATTAGAGGAAACGCTCCCAGGCCCGGCTGAAGCAAACGCGTCCGAAAGATGGGAATATTTCAAGAATGCTGTCTATAACACCGCCTTGTCAGTATTCGGTAAGAAGACCAGAAAGACAGCAGATTGGTTTGAAGCCCACTCAGAGGAGCTGACACCAGCCATCGAGGAAAAAAGGAGAGTGCTGATTGCATATAAAGCCTGCTCCAGTGTGCACAATCTACAGGTTCTGCGAGCTGCTCGTAGCAAAGTCCAATAGGCCACCAGGAGATGTGCAAATGACTATTGGTTGCAGCTTTTCTCTCGGATCCAGATAGCTGCTGACACAGGTAACATCAAGGGGATGTATGATGGCATCAAGCAGGCCTTAGGACCAACACAGAAGAAATCTGCCCCCTTGAAGTCTACTACAGGTGAGATTATCCAGGACCGAACACAGCAGATGGCACACTGGGTGCAGCACTACTCTGAGTTATATTCTACAGCAAATGTGATAACTGACGAGGCTTTGAACAGCGTTGAGTGCCTACCTATCTTGGAGGAGCTTGACAATGAGCCAACCTTAGAGGAACTAAATGCGGCTCTGGACTCCCTTGCCTCTGGTAAGGCACCCGGGAAAGATAATATCCCTGCCGAAGTTTTGAAGTGCTGCAAAGAGATCATCCTCACGGAACTGCATGCAATCTTTTGTCTCTGTTGGAGGGAAGGCGGAGTACCGCAGGACATGAAGGATGCTAATATCATCACATTATAGAAGAACAAAGGTGATAGGGGCGACTGTAACAACTACCGCGACATCTCTCTTCTTAGTGTGGTAGGGAAGCTGCTTGCCCATGTTGTATTGAAGAGGCTCCAGGTGCTTGCAGAAAGAGTCTATGCAGAATCACAGTGTGGATTCCGAGCAAACAGGTCCACTACCAATATGGTATTTTCTCTTAGACAGCTGCAGGAAAAATGCAGGGAACAAAGTCAGCCACTCTTTGTAGCGTTCATAGATCTTACGAAAGCTTTTGACCTGGTTAGTAGGGATGGCCTTTATAAAATCCTCCCCAAGATCGGATTCCGAAAGATCTCCTGTATGGTAAAGTGTCATTTCGAGGAGACACTTGTTCGGCAGGTCGAGGCAGAGAGGCAGTCCTGGAACCAGCGAAATCTGGGGGCCAGGCAGGGGACAGAATGGATCTGCCCTCAGTGTGGAAGGGATTGCCACTCTCGGATTGGCCTTTTTAGCCACACTAGATGCTGTTCTAGGAACTCTTTCTAGAAACTCTTTCCAGAGCACGATACCATAGTCTTTTGAGACTGAAGGTTGCCAATGCCATGAGACCACCCTTGGAATACTGCATCCAATTCTGGTCACCATGATACAAAAAAGTTATTGAGACCCTGGAAAATATGCAGAGAACAGCAACAAAGATGATAAAGGCTCTCGATGCCAAATTGTATGATGAACGGTTGAGAGAACTAGGTATGTCTAGCCTGTCAAAGAGAAGGATTGGGAAGTGGGAGGGAAGATGATAATTGTCTTCCAGTACTTGAGACACTGTCACAGAGAACAGGGATTGGTTTGGATTATACTCCAAAGCACCAGAGGTCAGGACAAGAAGTAATGGGTAGAAGCTTATTAAAGAGAGATCCAACGTAGAAGTAAAGATAAATTCCTGACAGTGAGAACAATTAATGAATGGAATAGCTTGCCTCCTGGGGTTGTAGGTGCTCCACCACTAGAGGATTACAAAAATAGACTGAACAACCATTTGACTCAAATGGTGTAAGGCACTTGCCTTTGGCAGGAGATTGGACTAGAAGACCTCCAAGGTCTCTATCACCCTGTATGATTCTTTGTTCTATGTTATTAATTTAATTTTTCCTCTTGTTTGCTGTGATAGTTGGTGCATTCAGTCTTAATTTGGTGGCATATATTTTTGTAGCATTTTTTAAAGTTTGCTACGTAGCCAGCTTTGTTTTTCTGTCAGAGAGATTTTTTTGGGGAATGGAGCTTCCTTATTGATATGGGCAGTTTGTTTTTCTTGGTTATGGTGGTTATTAGTGGTACATGTAGTCTGATAGTTCTTTTGACTTCAAGCAAGAAAATGCTATAATGGTCATCAGCAGTGTTACAGCCAGAGAATAGAGATGAGGTGATATCTTTGGGAGGTGATATCTTCTTGGTTCTTCGTGGAACCCTCACGGCTCTTCGGGGAATCCTCACAGTGCCTTCGCAGCTCTATGAGGAATCCTCTTGGTGCCTTCGTAGCTCTACGGGGAATCCCTCTCTTGGCGCTATGGGGAATCCTTGTCAAGGTACTTTGGGGAGTTTCCTAGCGCTTCAGGGAATCCCACTCACAATGCTTCGGGGAGCTCTTCTCAGGGTGTTGCACTGTGGGGAATCCTATCCGAGGCGCTTTGGGGGATCCACACAGAGCTTTTAAGGCACTTCGGGGAATCTCTCTCACGGCACCTCGGGAAATCCCCACATTGTTTGGGGAGACCACATGGAACCTTCGCGGAGGGAATCTCTTCTTCCATATCGGCAGCAGTAGTGGGGGTTTGTGTGGCAGTGGCAGTAGCGGCTTTGCCTGCCTCGTGGGAATTGGTGGCAGTAGTTAAGATTGCAGCGGGGGTTGTTTCGCCTCACCTCATCTCAAGCCGCTATCTGATGATCAGGGGCTTCGGGGCTTCTTAGCAGTCTCCTGGAGCTTCACAAAGTCCACGGTGTCTATTTTGGGGTAGGGTGTGGTAGGTGAACCTTTTGTGAGTATTTTAATACTTTTCTGAGAATTCGGTGATTTCCTCATGGTAAGGATGTGATGGGCGCTTCGGAGTGAGAACCTCACTGTCTTACCTGGGCGCCGCCATCTTCCAAATTCATGTCCACAGATAACATATTAACAGAGTTGGAAGGGACCCTGCAGGCCATCCAGTCCAACCCACTGCTCAAGCAGGAGACCCTACACCATTTCTGACAAATGGCAGTCCAATCTCTTCTTGAAAGTCTCAAGTGATGAAGCTCCCACAACTACCAAAGGCAAGCTGTTCCATTGGTTGATTGTTCTCACTGTTAGAAAGTTCCTCCTTATTCCTAAGTTGAATCTCTCATTGATCAGTTTCCATCCATTATTCCTTGTCTGGCCTTCGGGTGCTTTGGAAAATAGCTTGACCCCCCTCCTCTCTGTGGCAGCCCCTCAAATATTGGAACACTGCTCTCATGTCTCCCCTGGTCCTTCTCTTCACTAGACTAGCCATGCCCAGTTTCTGTAACCATTCTTCATATGTTTTAGTCTCCAGTCCCCTAATCATCCTGGTTGCTCTCCTCTTCACTTTTTCTAGAGACTTTTTTTATAGTGTAGTGACCAAAACTGGATGCAGTACTCTAGGGGTAACAGTAACAATAACAGTACTCTAGGAAAAACAACAGAAAGACATTGATTAAAAGACCCCCGCCAAGGGTTTTTCTTTACTTATTTAGTAAAGTGAAATACTTCTGCTCTCAGATTATTCAAGAAGTGTGAAAAATGAGTTTGCAACTAAGACCTAGAGTGGATTAAAATTTCCTGAATACTGCCTTGTGTGCTTCATTACCCAGCTAGTAGGGAAGGTAAGTACATTTTTACCCCTGCCTAGAAGCTAAAACATACAAAGAATGATTGCAGGAACTGGATATACCTAGTCTAGTGAAAAGAAGGACGAAGAGTGACATGATAGCAGTCTTCCAATACATGAAAGGCTGCCACAAAGAAGAGGGGGGCAACTTATTTATCAAGGCACCTGTAGGCAGGACAAGAAACAATGGATGGAAATTAACCAAGGAGAAAAGCAACCTAGAGCTAAGGAGAAAAGTCCTAACAGTGAGAACAATTAACCAATGGAACAAATTGTCTTTGGAAGTTGAGGGTGCCACATCACTGGAGGCTTTTAAAAAGAAACTGGATAGCCATTTATCAGAAATAGTATAGACTGGACTAGATTACTCCAAGGCATCCTGCGAGAGCTAGATGACTAGATGACTCAAAGGTCCTTCCAACTCTGTTCCTGTTCTCTGTGACAGCCCTTCCAGTACTAAAGACTGAAGCAAGGGTTGTTCTGTGTTACAGACTAACCAAAAGGCCAAACAGTGTTGATTTATTAAATGAAAAACAAATTATTGTAAAGTTAGTATGGGTCTTTTTGATACTCAGGTACTGAAACAGTATCATAATTGGCCAACAAATCTGGATTTCCATCTCTGAATAATTTGATCACTTTTAGCTTCATAAGAAAAACAAAAACCATTCCGCGGCAGTGGATCCCGGAAAGCCCCCTGGTTTACCGAGGAGCTCCGGGAAATGAAACGCCATAAGAGATGTCTGGAGCGCCGCTGGAGAGCCAGTAAAACCGAGTCTGATCGAACACTATTAATAACCTACATCAAGTCTTATTTAGTGGCGATAGGGGCGGCAAAACGGTCTCATTTTTCTGCTCTTATTGCGTCCGCAGATTCTCGCCCAGCCACCTTGTTTAGGGTGACTCGCGCCCTCCTTGCTAAAGGGGGGAGCGAGGAACACTTGCAAGGCAGAGCTGAGGAATTTGCAGAGTTTCTGTCGGATAAAGTCGCTCAGATCCGGTCGAACCTGGACTCCGGCTGGGCAGAGTCCATGGAGTTGACAGGGGCAAGTCTTAGTCCACCGTTGTGGGAGGAGTTTGAGCCTGTTTCTCCTGAAGATGTGGACATAGCCGTGGGTGCGATGGGTACCTCTAACTGTTTATTGGACCCGTGCCCCTCCTGGCTGGTTTCGGCCAGCAGGGAGGTGGCACGCGGCTGGATCCAGGCGGTGGTCACCGCTTCTTTGAGGGAGGGATCCGTACCGCAGCCGTTAAAAGTTGCGGTGGTGAGACCCCTCCTGAAGAAGCCTTCCCTGGATCCAGCGGACTTGAAGAACTTTCGTCCGGTCTCCAACTTACCTTTTTTAGGTAGAGTTGTGGAGAAAGTGGTGGCTGCCCAGCTTCTGCGGCTATTGGAGGAAACTGATCATCTAGACTCCTATCAGTTGGGTTTCAGGCGCGGCTACAGTACAGAAACCGCCTTGGTTGCCCTGATGGATGATCTCTGGCGAGCCCGGTACGGGGGAAATTCCTCCATCCTGGTGCTACTTGATCTCTCAGCGGCTTTAGATACCATCGACCATGGTATCCTTCTGCATCGTCTCGGCGAGTTGGGAGTGGGAGGCACCGTTTTACAGTGGTTCTCCTCTTATCTCGCCGACAGGATGCAGTCGGTGTTGACAGGAGGGCAGAGATTGTCCCCTAGGCCCCTGTTATGCGGGGTGCCTCTGGGGTCGGTTCTCTCACCCATCCTGCTTAACATTTACATGAAACCGCTGGGGGAGATCATCCGTAGACACGGGGTGAGTTTTCACCAGTACACTGACGACACCCAGCTGTACATCACCACCCCGTCTCAATTCAGAGAGGCAGCTGATGTAATGTGCCGGTGCCTGGATGACGTTAGGACCTGAATGGGGAGGAACAGACTCAGACTCAACCCCGACAAGACTGAGTGGCTTTGGATATTGCCTCCTAACGACCATGACAACTGTCCCTCCTTGGTTCTCGAGGGAGGGAAATTAACTCCCTCGGAGCAGGTCCGCAATTTGGGGGTCCTCCTAGATCCACAGCTAAAATTAGACCAACATCTTACTGCTGTGGCTAGGGGGGCTTTTGCACAGGTTCGCCTGGTGCACCAATTGCGGCCATACTTGGAGAAGGAGGCTCTACTCACGGTCACTCATGCTCTTGTCACCTCTCGTTTGGACTATTGCAATGCGCTCTACATGGGGCTACCCTTGAAGAGTATTCGGAGACTTCAGTTGGTGCAAAATGCGGCTGCGCGTGCTGTGGTGGGTGTGCCAAGGTACACCCACGTTACACCTATACTCCGCCAGCTGCATTGGCTGCCCATTGGTCTCCGGGTACAATTCAAGGTTTTGATTATCATCTTTAAAGCCCTTCATGGCTTAGGACCAGGTTACCTTCGGGACCGCATTCTGCCTCATACTTCCCTCCGACCAGTTAGGGCCCACGGAGTGTGTCTCCTCCAGGTCCCGTAAGCCAAACAATGTCGGCTGGCGGGCCCTAGGGGGAGGGCCTTCTCTGTGGGGGGGCATGCTCTGGAACCAACTTCCCCCGGAGACCCGAACCATCCCCACCCTGCTGGCCTTCCGAAAAGCCGTCAAGACATGGCTCTTCCTGCAGGTAGGGGGTTGAAACTAGTTCAACCTGAGCTCTCCCCCAGTATATTTGATGGTGAATATTTTTAACTGTTTAATGTTTAATGTTTTTAACTTTTTAACTTGGTTTTAATTGCTATTTATTATCTGGTGTTCTTATACATTGCTGTATGCCACCCTGAGTCCCTCGGGAGTAGGGCGGCATAGAAGAACCAAGAAATAAATAAATAAATAAATAAATAAATTTGTGAGGAAATTTCAGATGCTCATTGGAAAAGAGATGAAGTCCCTTTCTCTGTTTCAGGTATGCTTGGCAAAAAAGCTGCAGTTAATGAGCGAGCAAAGATTTAGAAACAGCACAGATGACTGCCCATCTAATAACTAATAAGCAATGATCATCAATCAATTTCATGGGTTAGCAGCTTTACTTCACTACAGCACCAAATGTTTTGTTCTATTTTTTTCATGCAGAAATCATTCAGCCATAGTTGTACAGGTGAGTAACATTTCTCCTGTAAGAATTATACCTGTGAGATACAGCATGGGACTTTTACCCTAAAAAGCTGTTACAATGAAGGTAGAATGCAATACTTCAGTCTAGATTAAGGAATCAATGTGTTTCGCTTTTTGAAATAGGTGCAGCACTTTACTGCCATATGAAAAATAGTTTTTAAAAGGAATTAATATTGGAAAAAGGAACCTTGAGTAACTGCACTGAATTGCTCTTAGAATGTCAGCTTACAATTGAGAAGAACAACAATCAAATTGTCACTCAGAAAGTGCAGAATTTATTGCATGACCGTAAGTCAATAACTCAGCTTCTCAGAATCACCTTGAACCATGAATAATAATAATAATAATAATAATAATAATAATAATAATAATAATAATAATAATAATAATAATAATAATAATAATAATAACAACAACAACAACAATAACAACAATAATAACAATAATAACAATAATAATAACAACAATCCAAACTGCCGATTTGCAACGACAAAGTCGAAATTGTTTCACATTTAATATGTGAATGCAGCAAAATTGCAAAAACTGATTACAAAGCTAGACATGACTGAGTTGCTAAATTGATCCACTGGTCATTATGAAAAAAATACAACTTACCTGTATCCAAAAAGTCATGGGAGCATAAAGTGGAAAAAGTTATCGAAAATGAGAAGGTGACGATCTTGTAGGACTTTCGAATACAGACGGATCGTCATTTGGAACATAACACGCCGGATATCACAGTTGTCAAAAACGGAAATGTACAATTTATTGATATCGCGGTACCAGGAGACGCCAGAGTTGAAGAAAAAGAACTGGAAAAAATCACGAAATATCGCGACCTGGCCATCGAAACTACGCAATTATGGATGAAACATATAACAGTGATACCCATTGTCATCGGGGCACTTGGTAGTCCAAGAATTTTATAAAATACATCAAGAAATTGCAGCTTCCTGCAATAACACCAGTGGAACTGCAAAAAACTGCGCTACTCAGAACATTGTACATCTTAAGAAGGTACTTGGTTGATAACTAGGATACTGGCAGCAACCCATATCAACAATTAGCACCAGTCAATGGTATTTGTGATACATTTTTAAATGTCCAGTTGACTGAATTTCATGTTTAATGAATAAAAGATAATAATAATAATAATACAATCTGGACACCAGGCTGACTGTGTCATGAACCATAATAACTTGAGAATTCAAACAAATACCTGCCATAACATCCTGCCATAACACATATCAACAGTTAGATAAGAAAGACAAAAAAGACTGGCTAATGACAGTATTTATTTATTTATTTATTTATTTATTTATTTATTTATTTATTTATTTATTTATTTATTATTTATTTATTTATTTATTTATTTATTTATTATTTTATTTTATTTATTTATTTATTTATTTATTTATTTTATTTTATTTTATTTTATTTTATTTTATTTTATTTTATTTTATTATTTTATTTTATTTTATTTTATTTTATTTATTTATTTTATTTTATTTTATTATTTATTTTATTTTATTTTATTTTATTTATTATTTTATTTTATTTTATTTTATTATTTTATTTTATTTATTATTTATTTATTTATTTATTTATTTATTTTATTTATTTATTTTATTTAATTATTTTATTTTATTTTATTTTATTTTATTTTATTTTATTTTATTTTATTTTATTATTTTATTTTATTTTATTTTATTTTATTTTATTTTATTTTATTTTATTTTATTTTATTTATTTTATTATTTTATTTTATTTTATTTTATTTATTTATTTCTTGGTTCTTCTATGCCGCCCTACTCCCGAGGGACTCAGGGCGGCGTACAGGATCATGCAAGAACACTAGATAATAAATAGCAATTTTAAAACACAATTAAAAGTTAAAAAGATTGAACAGTTAAAAATATTCCCCACCAGACATACCGGGGGAGAGTTTAGATGGAGCTAGTCTCAACCCCCTGCCTGCAGGAAAAGCCATGTCTTGACGGCTTTTCGGAAGGCCAGCAGAGTGGGGATGGTTCGGGTCTCTGGGGAAAGTTGGTTCCAGAGCGCGCCCCCCCCCACAGAGAAGGCCCTCCCCCTAGGGCCCGCCAGCCGGCATTGTTTGGCTGACGGGACCTGGAGGAGACCCACTCTGTGGGCCCTAACCGGTCGAAGGGAAGTATGAGGCAGAATGCGGTCCTGAAGGTAACCTGGTCCTAAGCCATGAAGGGCTTTAAAGATGATGATCAACACCTTGAATTGTACCCGGAGACCGATGGGCAACCAATGCAGCTGGCCGAGTATAGGTGTAACGTGGGTGTAATTGGTGCACCAGGCGAACCTGTGCAAAAGCCCCCCTAGCCACAGCATTAAGATGTTGATCCAATTTTAGCTGTGGATCTAGGAGGACCCCCAAATTGCGGACCTGCTTCGAGGGAGTTAATTTCCCTCCCTCGAGAACCAAGGAGGGACAGTTGTCATAGTCCTTAGGAGGCAATATCCAAAGCCACTCAGTCTTGTCGGGGTTGAGTCTGAGTCTGTTCCTCCCCATCCAGGTCCTAACGCCGTCCAGGCACTGGCACATCACATCAAGTGCCTCACTGAATTGAGACGGGGTGGTGATGTACAGCTGGGTGTCGTCAGCATACTGGTGAAAACTCACCCCGTGTCTGCGGATGATCTCCCCCAGCGGTTTCATGTAAATGTTAAACAGGATGGGCGAGAGAATCGAACCCTGAGGCACCCCGCATAATAGGGGCCTAGGAGACGATCTCTGCCCTCCTGTCAACACCGACTGCATCCTATCGGCGAGATAAGAGGAGAACCACCGTAAAACAGTGCCTCCCACTCCCAACTCGCCGAGACGATGCAGAAGGATACCATGGTCGATGGTATCGAAAGCTGCTGAGAGATCAAGTAGCACCAGGATGGAGGAATTTCCCCTATCCTGGACTCGCCAGAGATCATCCATCAGTGCGACCAAGGCAGTTTCTGTACTGTAGCCACGGCTGAAGCCCGACTGATAGGAGTCTAGATGACCAGTTTCCTCCAATAGCCGCAGAAGCTGAGCAGCCACCACCTTCTCCACACCTTTACCTAAAAAAGGTAAGTTGGAGACCGGACGAAAGTTTTTCAAGTCCGCCGGATCCAGGGAAGGCCTCTTCAGGAGGGGTCTCACCACCGCAACTTTTAACGGTTGCGGTACGGATCCCTCCCTCAAAGAAGCGATGATCACCGCCTGGATCCAGCCGCGAGCCATCTCTCTGCTGGCCGAAACCAGCCAGGAGGGGCACGGGTCCAATAAACAGGTGGAGGTACCCATCGCACCCACGGCTATGTCCACATCTTCAGGAGAAACAGGCTCAAACTCCTCCCACAACGGTGGACTAAGACTTGCCCCTGTCAACTCTATGGACTCTGCCCAGCCGGAGTCCAGGTTTGACCGGATCTGAGCGACTTTATCCGACAGAAACTCTGCAAATTCCTCAGCTCTACCTTGCAAGTGTTCCTCACTCCCCCCTTTAGCAAGGAGGGCGTGAGTCACCCTAAACAAGGCGGCTGGGTGAGAATCTGCGGACGCAATAAGAGCGGAAAAATGAGACCGTTTTGCCGCCCCTATCGCCACTAAATAAGACTTGATGTAGGTTATTAATAGTGTTCGGTCAGACTCGGTTTTACTGGCTCTCCAGTGGCGCTCCAGACATCTCTTATGGCTTTTCATCTCCCAGAGCTCCTCGGTAAACCAGGGGGCTTTCCAGGATCCACTGCCGCGGAAAGGTCGCAAAGGCGCAATCCAGTCTAACGCCCCTGATGCTGCGGTGTTCCAAGCAGCCACCAGGGAATCAGCCAAATTGTGTACCAGGGTTTCAGGTATTTCTCCAAGTTCCCTCTGGAATCCTTGTGGCTCCATTAGGCGCCTGGGGCGAAACCACCTAGTCGGTCCCGCCTCCCTGCGGGGGAGGAATGGGGCTGCGAAATCCAACTTCAGTAGGAAATGATCTGACCATGACAATGGGGTGATGACTATATCCCCTATCTTCAGATCATCTCTCCACTGCCCCGAAAGAAACACTAGGTCGAGCGTGTGACCACCCTCATGAGTCGGACCCTGGATTACTTGGGTCAGGTCCATGGTTGTCATGGAATCCATGAACTCCTGAGCTACCCCAGAGGTTTTGCCAGCAGAAGGCAGGTTAAAGTCCCCCAGCACCATAAGCCTAGGGAACTCAACCGCCAAGCCAACTTCCTCAAGCAGCTCAGGCAGGGCCTTACTAACATAGCTGGGAGGCAGGTACGCTAAGAAAAGGCCCACCTGGACCCCTAAGTCCAACTTCAGAAGGAGCGTCTCACACCCAACAATCTCCGGGGCAGGGATCCTACGAGGATGCAGATTTCGGCGCATCTGGAAACAATAGAATTAGAAGACAAAGAACTGGAGAAAATAACAAAATTCAAAGATCTGCAAATAGAAATAGAACAACTGTGGAAAAAGAAAGCAAAGGTAGTACCAATAATAATAGGTAGTACCTTGGATGCAATTCCAAAACAACTGAAGCGTACTTGAACACCATTGGCATTGACAAAATAGCAATAGCACTTAGACTTATATACCACTTCACAGTGCTTTTACAGCCCTCTC
The DNA here is from genome assembly GCA_023053685.1 of Diadophis punctatus similis. Lineage (NCBI taxonomy): Eukaryota > Metazoa > Chordata > Lepidosauria > Squamata > Dipsadidae > Diadophis > Diadophis punctatus. Next base: position 6,258,634 of record JALIGW010000031.1, read on the forward strand.
TAAGTGGTTTATAGAGTCAGCCTATTGCCCCCAACAACCTGCCCCCAATACCTCATCTCATAGAAACGTTTCCCCTCCTCTAAAACTGAATGGGTGGCTGTCCAACATGTGTAAGCTACCAAGACTTTTATGTAAATTCCATGCCTGCTATTCTGATAAACCAGATGCCTTGACCTTTCTCTCTCTCTTTTCATTTCCAGATCTAACACCTTTTCCCAGGGAGGGCAGTATGTCAGCTGCCACCTTAATGCTTGTTTGTACTTTGCTATTATTCAGTGACAAACTGCCATGAACTATGAGGAGTGGGGAAGGCAAGGGGGAAAATGAAAGTAATTGTTGTATCTCTTTGAGATTCTACTTCAAGGTCACCCAGCATACCAGCTCCATACTAACCTGCATTTGAACTGATTGTTATGCAAACATCCTGCCTGGACCTAACTGATTGCAGGGGACGGGACGGGGAGGCAATGGGAGGTAATTAAGAGAGGGGAAAGTTGAATTTAGGGATTTTGGCACCTGATTCTCAGTTCTGGCTATGCATCACTGCAATACACTTGACTTCTAATAAAACTATATATTTCTCAACAACTGGAGTTAAGGATTGTTTCTATTAAGAGGTTTAAGTGGTAGCATGTCTGACACAGAGACCTTATGGGATTAAAATATGAAATTATATATTGTATTGTTTGTAGCAGTGGTGAAATCCATTTTGTTTTACTACCGGTTCTGTGGGCGTGGCTTGGTGGGCATGGTGTGGCTTGGTGGGCGTGGCAGGGGAAGGATACTGCAAAATCTCCATTCCCACCCCACTCCAGGGGAAGGATACTGCAAAATCCCCATTCCCTCCCCACTCCTGGGGGAAGGATATTGCAAAATCTCCATTCCCACCCCACTCTGGGGCCAGTCAGAAGTGGTATTTGCTGGTTCTCCGAACTACTCAAACTTTCCGCTACCGGTTCTCCGAACTACTCAAACTTTCTGCTACCAGTTCTCCAGAACCTGTTAGAACCTGCTGGATTTTACCCCTGGTTTGTAGGGAGAACATTTGAGTAAAATGCAGAGCCTTGTCTAAAGTTGAACAGTACTTGACTAAGCACAGGTAGCAAATATTGATTTGCACAGGTGCAAACCGTATGTGTGATATGCAAAGTTTAGGAATAACAATTCAGTTCTAATTAAATTTCCACTGGAAGATTCACACACTAAATCTTCATTGTCCTGAACATATTAAGAAAAAATGGCACTATAAATGCAGATATACAATAGATACTGGTAAAATGTAAAGATTCTCCTGAGTTGAACTCACCTCCCAATGACTTCATGAACATTGTCTTCTTCTGTGATGTTTTTCCCCAGCTTTCCCATCTAGCTACAGCCCTGAGATTGTCTTGTATTCAGGTACCAACAAGTACTAAGTATTTAGATTCTGGGTGAGCAACCAAGGTTAGTCAGGTACGGCTCTAGTATGGCTCTATTTTACATAACATAAAGTAATTCTAATTTAGATTATGCTGTATTTTTACAACAATACTACCATAGTTTTATTAAAATGTTATTGTTTCACTGCAATAATTGGAAATCTGTAGTTATTGGCATTTGGAAAAGCAGGGAATGGTAATGCTGTCTCTTGTAAATCCTGGCACTTCTCAGGTTGCCTCAAGTGATTATAGGCTTGTCCTTGGATTGTTTTTCTGCTTATACCATTTCAAGTCCATATATAACATCTGGCTTTTGCCTCAGTAATACTTTCCATTTTTATCCCTTTTCATGTGTTTAAAAAGTTATTTATTTTTTATTAAGAAGCTTATAGAATAACAAAACAGAAATGGGTATTCTTGTCTTTTATTTTATAACAAATTCCTTTAATATAAAAGTAAAAATGCCTTCAAACGAAGCTTGACTCCTTGTGACTACATCTATATCTATGCAGTTTTCTTGAGAATAGTTGCCTCTTCTTCCAAGATATTTTCAAGCAAGACTGGAAATATTAACACAAACCTTGCGTAGCTTTCAATAAGTGATTGGTAGGTTTGACTAGGTGCCTTACCAACTAAGGCTCTCCTTATATATGTAGCTAATATAACTCTTCTTGAAATATTTTTAATGTGAACTACCCTGCCTTTATACTTTTTTCTTCCACTTCCAAAGTGTAGGTTTTTAAAGTGGAATTTGATTCAGTATAATCTTGTGGTATTTTGATAGCCAAAATGTGGAAAAGGCAGCAGTCTAGAAGCCTTGAGTTCCAGTCATGATTTCATTTTCAGTTGGGTATCCTATAGGCAAAAGATCAACCCAACAATCAAGTCAGGAATTAGTAGTACATCAGGGGTGGGTTCTAACTTGCCCCGGTTCACTTTCTCCCGCGCCGTGTGGCCGTGCCTCATGGGCGCGGGCGATTTGCATGCGTGTGCAATCGCAGTGCCAATATTTTTTAAAAAGAGCCAAAAACAAGATGGCAGCGCATGTGCAGTGCCAGAAACTCAGCTTCTGCACATGCGCAGAAGAAAAAAACTCAGCAAAAAAATTCCAAAAAAAATCCAAAAAAAGATGGCGGCGTCCACGGACTGGCACCGACAGAACCGGCTCCGTGATGTCACCAGCGGTTTGCTATCAGTTCTATAGAACCGGTGCGAACTGGGAGGAACCCACCTCTGTAGTACATTGTGATATACTACTAATCTAGTCCCAGATGAGCAATGACACTGATTGACATTCAAGAGATCAGCATAGGACCACTCTCTGGTCTGTAGTTTCCTGGGTTGGTTCCCCCCCCCCCTTTTTTTGAAGATGGGAACCACATCAGCTCTTTTCCAGTCCTCTGGTAGTTCCCCGGTATTCCAGGATTTTTGAAAGATGTGGTGCAGTGGTTCTGAGATGACAGCTGCCAGCTCCTTTAGTACTCTGGGGTGTAATCCGTCCGGTACTGGTGATTTGTATTGATCAAGTTCAGACAGGTGTTCTCTTACTGGTTTTTTTTTGTGTGGCTAATTTTAACTTTAGTTTCCAGTCTGTTTTTTGCAGTTGTATTTCTGGTAGGTTGGGCTATAGTTTCTTTTTGTGTGAAGACCGATGCAAAGAATGAGTTAAGCAGTTCTGCTTTCTCTCTGTTGCCTGCTACTTCCTTGCCATCTTCTCTCTTTAGTGGAGCAACTGTTTCCTTGATTATTTTCTTGTTATTTATATGTTGGAAGAAACTTTTCTTATTATGTTTGACTTTTGTTGCAAGTCTTTGTTCAATCTGGGCCTTTGCTTTCCTTACTTCGGATTTACAGATTCTGGCTATCTGCTGATATTCTGCCTTAGTTATGTGTCACTCCTTCCATTTTTTGTACTTGTCCTTTTTTCATTCAATTTGTGCAGTCATACTGGTTTCTTCTTGGATTTCTTTTTTTTTTTTTATTGAAAAAGTTTTATTAGTACAGAGTACAAACATTTTTTAATTTTTCTCCCCACCCCCACCCCCTCCCTCCCCCCCCTCCCCCCCGGACTTCCCAGAGAGAACACAGGGCATAATATCAGTAATTACAGAAGAAAAAAAAAAAAGAAAGAAAAACCCCTCAACTCCAAATTACACATTGCTAGCGTCATTAAATTTCTATATTTTATATTATTTCCCATATAATTCTGAAAAATAAAAAATAAAAATTAAAAATATATTAATTATATAATCTGGGTTATGTAAAGGAAGGAAAACAGTTTCTCCCTCCTCCTTTCAATCAACTTTCTATATCTATAAAAATTATTAATAATACTAAATCTTTAAAAAAAACGTTAATAATAATAATAATCTTATAATTAACTAAAACCAAGAAAATTTTACATAGCTAATATCAAGATATTAAATAATAATACCTTTAAATTTCATCATAACAACATATTATTTTAAAGCAACTTATTAACTCAAATAAAACTAAAAAAGTATTACATGTCTACATATTAAATAATAAAACTTTTAAATTTCATCATAACATAATATTATTATACAACGACTTTAATTCATAATAAAAAATATTAAATAATAATACCTTTAAGTTTCTCATAATAACATTATTATACAACAACTTATTAGCTCGGATAAAAAATTATTACATGTCTACATATTAAATATTAAAGCCTTTAAATTTCATCATAACCACATAATATTATTGTTCAACAACTTGTTAATTCATAATAAAAAGATATCTTTAAAGGTAATATTAATATTAATATTAATATTAATAATAATAATAATAATAACAATAAAAATAATAACAATAGTAATAATAATAATAATAATAATAATAGTAAAAATCTAGAGAAGAGAGAGAGAAAAACAAAAACCTAAGACAAATGGAAAAAAAAATCCTTCCTTTAAAACAATTTTTAAAATCAAATTATAATAATTTAAAACTGAATAGTTTTAATTAGAAATTAAGAATTCCAATTCTTAAAGAATTATTAAAAAAAAGAAATTTTTTTTTTCCTTTTTTAAAAAAAGAAAGAAAAAAGGAAGAAACAACAATAAAAAAAAAGGAGAAGAAGAAAATACAATTATATTATCTCCATCCATCTAATACATATCAACACTACTTCTCTTTATATCTTATTGGTTGCCTCCTTTTGTATCTTGATGATTTTGAATTTATCAGCTCCTCTTCCATCTGATCCCAATACTCCATCTCCTTTTTCACATCTTTCTGGCTCTGCGATTCACTTTGACTCTTTGAGATTATTTCATTTTGATCCAATAAGGATGACTTTTCCTCCTTGTCTTCTTCTACATTCATACGTTTTTCTTCTGGAATTTTAGATATATCAGCCTTTAAAATATTAATATAAAATTCGGTAGCTTTGTTTATCGTATTCAGCCGGTATCTTTTCTCCAAAAATTTCACCGTAACTCCTGTTGGTGCTTCCCATTTGTATTGTAAATTCAATCTTTTAAGTTCATCAATCAAAAAAGTAAATTCTTTTCTAGCTTTAAGCATTTTAAAGGGAATTTCTTTCCAAATTTTAAGTTCCTGACCATTCACCTGAAGATTATTCTTAAATGTCGCCTGAATAATTCTGTTCCGTAAGACTCTTGTAGTAAAATATATAACAATGTCCCTTGGTAAATGTTTTTGTTTTGCATGCCACGAATTGACCCTGTATATCTTTTCAATTTGTGTATCCAGCTCATCTTTAGAAATTCCAGAAACCTGTACCAAGGCCTCAGTCATTCTTCCCTTCAAATCCTCATATAAACCTTCTTTCAACCCCCTTACTCTGATAGCAAATTGCGTTCTTCTAAACTGTGACATCAACACCTCTGTTTCAAAATTTGCAATATCCTTTTTAAATTTATTTATATATTCAAAAATATGGAACGCTTCACGAATTTGCGTGTCATCCTTGCGCAGGGGCCATGCTAATCTTCTCTGTATCGTTCCAATTTTAGTATATGTGCTGCCGAAGCGAGCACTCTTCTTGGATTTCTTGTTTTTCTTTCTCATTGGTATTGTACTGGTCTGGACCTTTATGATCATATTTTTCAGAGTTTCCCAAGATTCTTGGGTTGTTTTTCCCTTTAGGACTTCCATCCAAGGAATTTTTCCCAAGTTCTCTCTGAGTTTATCAAAGTCAGCTCTTTTAAAATCTAAGACTTTGGTGTCGTTGTGTTCTATTGTTTGTGTTTGCGTTATGTTGAATTCTAGCATGACATGGTCGCTTTCACCCAAGGTTCTTGCAGTTTCAAGTCCCTCTGAATAATGTATTCTCTGTTTGTAAGTATTAAGTCTAGTATGGCTGTCCCTCTGGTTCTCTCCTCTATCTTTTGGACAACAAAGTTGTCAGCTAGGTTGGTTAGGAACCTATTTGATTTCTCACTTGGTGCAATAGTCCTACATTCTGCCAATAGTAGGAATCCCCATGGCAACTGGGTTGCTGAAAATGCACAGAGGAGCTCATCTGCCATCCTTAAATTCCTCAAGGCAAGAGGTGGCCACTACATTCCTACAGCGCTCAAATTAATTGAAGCAACACCAATAGCACAACTTCTCTAAGGTAAGCATCTGGGCCTCTTCTGTTGTCTAATGCTGCTCTTCTTTGCAGCATTAGAACTGGTTCAGTAGTAATTCCTAAGATTGGCCCTTCAAGCCTCAAAATGTGTCTCTAATGCTACCTTGAAGCTAGAGACAGGCCACATGAAAATAGAGGTTGATATGTGAGTAACCACATCCAGCTACTGACAGTGACATGTGCGCGCACTCGTCTGGGCCGCAACCTGGAAGAGGAGCTGCCCAGAGCTCATGTGCATGCCCGAAAATGAACTTCCAGTTTCTGGCATGTGTATGCGCACCAACCAGCTAGTCTTCCGGATTTTCTGGCATGCACGCACGTACGATGATCAGCTGGCTGGCACCCATGCTCACGCAGGAAAACAGAAGACCAGCTCTTCCAGTTTCTGGCACTTCCGCATGCACGAAGGCCAGCTGATTGCCATGCATGCATGCGCACCAGAAACCTGGAAGAGGAATGGGCAATGCCGCGTGTGCCAGACAATATGGCTCTGCGTGCCACTTCGGGCATGCCATAGGTTCGCCATCACGGGCCTATACTATAGAGACATTTTTATTAGCCTCTTTTCAACATTATTGCATAAATACCCAGAGGGCAAAGGACATTTCTATACTTCCCTGCTGCTTTCAGATACCAACCCTGCTACAATATGCAATGTTGCCTGGTTCTGCCCTGCAGCACTTCAAATGTCAGGAGATCACCTGTGCCACACATCAATTTTAATGACTACCTACACTGTTATTAGAGTGTTTTGTACAATATATATTATATTATTTGTATTAGATATGGTTTACCATGTTTTTATGTCCATTTATTGTTTTTATCCCTCTTTTTAGATTTTTTTTATATATTTTATGTAATTTTATTTTTGTATTTTGTATTTTTTATATTTTAAATTCCTTGTACTCACTCTCCTTTTGTTAGTCTTTGATTGTAATAAAAGTTGATTTAATTTGAGTCATATAGGCTGATCACCTACTGATCATTATTACAGTAATCTCATATGATTTAGTACTCTAATTACTGTAGATACTTTTGATTGAGATCTCTGATGAATAAAACATTCTCCAGGGATTAAACTGCACCTGGATTCTACAGTAGATCAGTGACATGAAATCACCAGTATTTTCATTGCTTTGACATTTCTAAACAACTTTTAACTTTATAAAAAAATCTTCTAGTTAAATCCCTGAAATAGTTGAACAATAGATGATAGTAGTTAAGGACCTGAATAGAAAGAGTATAAGGTAGAGCGGTCTTCACATTACAGAGGTCTATAGGAGCTGTGTTTTGATTGGCTAGGATGTTGAATTCACTTTTCAGAATTACAGTCTTGCGAATTGGATGTTGAAACTGATTTCATATGTGATGTATGTAATGTATATAATGTAATCTCTGGACCATGCTAGTTTAATCCTTTGGCAACTAAGTGAAAGTATTCTTTATTAAAACTTTCTCTAGGAGAACATCTGGTGATGAAAGTTAATTGTTCCCTAAATAATACTTTTTTCTTTTCAAGATTGCCTTATCCAGTAGGTTGGGAATTGTAGTTTGAAATTATACCTGTGCTTTTTGTTAAGTAGCATAGATCATGTTTAGGGTAAATTTAGAAAGACACCAGAAATTTCCACATTTTAAATATCAAGGTGGCATAGCTGATATTTTAAATTTAGCTAAAATAAAAATTTAATTAAAATTCTAAAACTATTGAAAAACCTGGTGAGTCATTCCACCATTTCTACAACAATTTGGGGTATTGGAAATTGAAACAGCTGGCACCAAGAAGAAATGGTTGTCTTATATTACTGAACAAAATTTAGAGGGGTAAAAATCTGATTGGAATGAATTCTTGCTGACAAATTTAATTTTTTCTTAGAAAAAGAGCTATAACTGGTGATCTGGCCTACTGTGGCCTCATTTCTGTTAATGCTTGTTACTGGGCTTCAGTAATGGATTTTCCCCATTAGCAATTATTTTTAAAAGATATTCTCCATCTTGAATAGAATGGGCGTTTACTTACCTTGATATGCCCGTTCTCGTTGGTTGAAGCTAGCCTTCAGATAGGGTGATCCACAGCCAATCACATGAAGGACTGAGTCTACCAATCAGAACTGAGCCTCTGTCCGCCATGTTGGTTCCAGGCCCAGTTTTAGACGAAGATGGAATGCAGACTCGACGTGGATTGTGCCTGTTGAAGGTAATAAGGGAGAGAAAAAACACCCCCCAGGCCCCGAAGGGAAGAGACTGACAGGCCATCAGTAGAATAATCAAAGTGTTTATTAGGTAACCAAGAACAATGCAATGGAAAAAGGCAACGAGCCAACAAGAAGAAAACGGGTGGGACTGAAGGCTAGCTTCAACCAACGAGAACGGGCGTATCAAGGTAAGTAAACGCCCATTCTCCATTGGGGGTTGAAGCTAGCCTTCAGATAGGGACATACCAAAGCCAAGTCCCTCGGGTGGGAAACACCTGCCATGAAGGAACCAGGAACCCTAGGACAGAGGCGCCACCACCTGTTGTAGTACCCGTCTACCAAAGGCCACCTCAGCCGAGGCGTAAGAGTCTATTTTGTAGTGTCGAATGAATTGGGACGGCGATGCCCAAGTCGCCGCACGACACACCTCCTCCAGGGAAGCCTGAGTTTTCCAGGCCGCCGAAGTGGAAGCACTGCGGGTGGAGTGAGCGGTAATTTTATCCGGGACCGGCTGACCCGCTAAGGTGTAGGCCTTAGCTATGGTGGCCCGGATCCATCTGCCAATTGAAGGAGATGAGACTTTGAGACCCATGGAGCGAGGAAGGAAGGAAACCAACAGAGCCTCTGATTTACGGAAGGCAGCTGTGTGGTCTAAATAGATCTTTAGAGCCCTCCTGACATCCAGCAAGTGCCAAAGGTGCTCCCTAGGGTGACGGGGATGAGCGCAGAAGGAGGGCAAAACGAGTTCCTGGGAACGATGAAATACAGAATTGACCTTAGTGAGGAAAGATGGATCCAACCTGAGGACCACTCTATCCGGGTGGAAGACACATAGGTCCTTGCGGATCGAAAGGGCTGACAACTCTGAAATGCGTCTAGCTGACGTAATGGCAAGAAGAAAAGCAACCTTATATGACAGTGAACTAAGGGAAGCTTCCCGGAGAGGCTCATAAGGAGGCCCGGTAAGTGACTCTAACACCAGGGGAAGATCCCAAGTAGGGAACCGGTGAATCACCAGAGGACAGAGGTTGGAAGCTCCTTTGAGGAACCTGTGGACTAAAGGCAAGTGAGCCAGGGATTGGACGTTAGGACAGGACAAAATGGACGACAAAGCCGCCAGTTGTCGCCTAAGGGTATTCGGCGATAGACCCCTGGATAATCCTATCCTGAGGAAACGAAGGAGCATGGGAATCGGAACATGCAAGGGGGAGATGCCCTCCCTCGAGCACCACTCGCAAAACACCCTCCAGGTGGTCTGATATACCCTGTTGGTAGAGGGTCGTCTGGAGGCTAGCAGAACCTCAATGATGTTATCATCAATCTTCTGACGCCTCAAGAGTTCCCGCTCAACCGCCAGGCGGTCAATTGCAACCATTGCACGTCCGGATGGACCACCTCCCCTTGGCGGAGCAGGTCTTGGCGCGGAGGAAGTTTCCAAGGAGGAACTTGGGAGAGGAACAGGAGATCCCCGAACCAGACCCTCCGCGGCCAGTGAGGAGCTATCAGAATGACTTCCGCCTTGTGTTTGAGGATCTTCTGGATGACCCTGGGTAACAGAGGAAGTGGAGGGAAGGCATAGAGAAGACCCTGGGGCCACGGAGCTCGGAGGGCGTCGACTGCTGCTGCACCCCTGGACGGGAAATGGGAGAAGAAACGAGGAAGCTGGGAGTTCTGTGGAGTAGCAAATAAGTCTATTAGGGGAATCCCAAACCTGTAGACTATATCCTGAAACACCCTCGGGTTTAGCTGCCACTCCGACTGGTCCAGCTCCGTACGGCTAAGCCAGTCCACCTTCTTATTCGCCTCTCCCGAGATGTACTCAGCAGAGAGAGAGAGGAGACGTCTCTCCGCCCAAAGCCCGAGGCATAAGGCCTCCTGCATTAAGGCTTTAGATCGCGTCCCCCCCTGTCTATTCACGTGAGCCTTGGCCGTAATGTTATCCGTCAAGACTAACACGTGGGACCCGGACAGGAGATGCTTGAACCTCCTGAGTGCTAGAAAAATGGTCCTGAGCTCTAGGAAATTGATGGGGCTGTTGGCCTCAGCCGAGGACCAAGTACCCTGGGCCAGGTGACCATTGACATGGGCCCCCCAACCCGTCAGGCTAGCATCTGTGGTGAGAGTAACTCTGTCAGGAGGGAGAAACAGGGACCTCTGGGAAAGCGCCGGAGAAGCCCACCAGAGAAGCGATCTACAGACCGCGGGGGGAACGGTGACCTTGAAGGTCGGAGGCCCTCTGCCCGGAGTCTGGAAGGGAAGAAGGAACCACTGAAGTTCCCTAGAGTGCAGACGTGCCCAGGGGACAATATCGAGACACGAGATCATCTTTCCCAGGAGCGTCACCAGCAGTGCCACCGAAACCTTGGGGCTCCGTGAAATGTTGTCAATGATGCTCTGGATGCTGTCCTGGCGCTCCTGAGAAAGATAAACTCTGCACTCTTGGGAATCGATGACTGCACCTAAATGGAGAATGGAGGAGTTAGGAATCAGACAACTCTTTGAGAGGTTAACAGAAAAACCATGACGATGAAGTTTGTCTAGGACTATCTGGAGGTGCCGCTCTGCGAGAGAACGGGAGGAGGCTTGTAATAAAATATCATCCAGATAACACTGGACCCGTATACCCTGGGAGCGAAGCCTCGCCTCCAAGGCCGCTAAGACCTTGGTAAAAACTCTAGGTGCGGAGGAGAGCCCAAAGGGGAGGGCTCTGTACTGATAATGCCCTCCGGCAAAACAAAACCTAAGATACTGTCTGTCTGAAGATCTAATGGGAATATGGAGATACGCTTCTGATAAATCTAAGGAGACTAAGAAATCACCAGGATGGATTGCCCTGAGGATCGAACGAAGGGATTGCATTTTGAACTTATGGTACTTAACAAAACGGTTGAGCCGTTTCAGATCCAGAATGGGGCGCCAATCCCCTGAGGACTTGGGAACTAAGAACAAAATTGAATAAACCCCTAGACCTCTCTGAGACCTGGGGACCGGCTCTACGGCCCTAATCTCTAGTAAATGTTGGATGGCTTGGTCCATCAGAAGCCGTTTGAATGGCTCCCTGGAAACTGAACAGGGAACAAAACTTGGAGTAGGAGGGTTAGTGAATTCTAACGATAGCCCAAAGCGAACCGTGTCCCTAACCCACTTGTCACGAGTGGAGAGATCCCATGTATCAGCAAACAGGGCCAGTCTACCTCCAATAGGCAGTTCCCCCCCCGACTCACTTGGAGCGACGAGGAAATTTGGATCCCCAGCCTCTAAAGGGGCGTTTGTAGGGTCTACCCCTGGCAGATCTATCTGAATAGTAGGACCTTGCCCCGTACTGACCTGGGGTTCGGGGCTGGTTGGAACCCTGGTCGGCCGGCCGAAATGGCCGCCGGGAGTAAGGAGTATGTCGAAAAGACCCTTTCCTGTTATAAGAGGGTAACACCTTCCTACGGTCCTTTGACTCAACAAGAAGGGGGTCCAACACCTCACCAAACAGTGACTGGCCCGCAAAGGGCTTGGTCGCTAGGCGCCATTTCTGGCGTGCATCTGCAGTCCAATTACAAAGCCAGTTAATGCGCCGTCCAACCGTCGAAGCCGCGATGGATTTGGCGGAAAATCTGGCCACCCTCAGGGTTGCGTCCGCTGTAAACTGGGTAGCCGCGATGACCTTGTTGAGGTCTTGGTGGATCCGGAGCTCTGAGGTTGGAATCAGCTCCTGAAGTTGGCGTAACCACAGCAAGGAAGAGCGGGCAAAAAACGATGCAGATGAAGATGCTCGGACCGCCCAGGCTGATGCGTGATGGGACTTCAGCAGGGTCTGTTCCAGGCGACAATCATCCGGTTTCAGGAGCTCCTCGGAGTCACCCGGGATTGGGTTCGGGGAATGTAGAGCCGCCACTGGAACATCCACGGACGGTGGTGCGATAAGTGATGCCAGCTCGGCTGCGATGTTAAAAAACTTCTTGTCCTGCGCTGATGGCATAGGACCCGAGGCTGGAGCTGTATATTGTCGCTGAACGTTGTCGAGGAAAATCTTGGGTGCAGGTATTACATCAGATTCTGGCAGCTGCTCCGAGAACACCAGAACCTTGGTGGCAGGAACAGAGGTGTCAGTAGCCGCCGGAGTTGTAGGGAGGCCCGCCACATTTCTGGCCTTATGCAGCAAAGATTTGAAGAGAGCCGGTGGGAAAAGACCCACTGAAGCTGGCTGATCTGGCTTGAGGCCTTCGTTCTCTGAGAGGGCCGTGGGATCACACTCACCCTCTTCCAACTCTGGCGGTTCACTGAGTTCGCTGGAGTCATCAGAGTATTCCCCGGTGAGGTCTTCACCCTCTAGGGCCTGAGGAGCAGCTCGGCTGGAAACCCTGCCCGATGGGGCCTGAGAGGGCCAATTCATCTGTTGGAATCTGGCCAGGCATTGCTGCACAGTGGAGGCCACTACCATTTGCCAGCTAGGCTGACCAGGTAGGACAGAAGGCCCAGGCTGGAGTTGAGAAGAGCTGGGCCCTGCTTGGGCTGAAGGCAGGCCTAGAGGTTGGCACAGGTTATCCATAGGGGCCCCAGTGGAAGGCTGACTAGGCCCAAAGGCTGAAGCCACCTCCTCTGGAGCAATCTGTGGTGTGGCCACTAAGCCACAGTCCTCCCAAACATCGATGCTCACCAAGGCAGAGGTCGGAGCATCCAGCCTATTAAGGTCCTCCCCCCCCCGACGATGGAGAGATCTGTGAGGGAGGCAGGGAGGTCAAGCGCTGGGCAGCCTTGTCGGTCATCTTGCGGAGCGCCCGATCGCACCTCCGCTCGTCGCGCTCGACCGCTTTGGAGGCAGGCAGCAAGCTGGCCTGAGGAGCCTCAGCGGGAGCGTGTACCAGGGCTTCAACCTGCTTGCGGGCCCTGGATGACTTCTGCTGCCGCTTGCCGGATGGCCGGGAGGACGAGGAGGAAGAAGAGGCTTCTGCCATGCTAGCGGCAATGAAAACGGCAAAGTTCGGCCAATCAAAATGGCCACCGCGACTCAGCTGGCTAAGGGCGGGAAATTTGAAAAATGGCCGGGCCGGCAGCGAAAAGGCGTGAAAATGGCGCGGAAAGAGAGCGGAGCGCCGAACAGCTGATCCGGCTCCTCTGCGGGCAGTAAAAAGGAGGCGAGCAAGCTCTTCGTGCCTCGCCCGCCCGCACTGCTTCAGGAGGGGGGAAATTAGCGTCCCGGCTCCCCCTCCCCAGGACAATCAGGGGTGCAAGCACCGATCTGAGCCAGGGAGCCCAAGCGCCGCGGCGCTGCAAAGGGCAAAGGGCGGCTTTTTTTTTTCTTTTTTTCTTGCCCAGGAGGGAAATGAGCCAAAAAAATAAAATAAAATGAAAAGGGAGTACCAAATTTAGTCAAAATAACTCACAGGAGATGAAGAAGCAAGCAATCAGATAGGAGAATCAAGATCCACGTCTATCCTAATGACTGACTGAGTCTAAAACTGGGCCTGGAACCAACATGGCGGACAGAGGCTCAGTTCTGATTGGTAGACTCAGTCCTTCATGTGATTGGCTGTGGATCACCCTATCTGAAGGCTAGCTTCAACCCCCAATGGAGAACGGCATTTATAACTCGAAATGTAAGGCCTTCCTTAGAGGGTTGGAGGGGAAGTTCAGTAACATTCCATATTCAATGAGACTCTGTCTATGCTTAGATGGTGTCATCAAGACAATCAAGCTAGAATACCTTCGGGACCGCATTCTGCCTCATACTTCCCTTCGACCGGTTAGGGCCCACAGAGCGGGCCTCCTCCAGGTCCCGTCAGCCAAACAATGCCGGCTGGCAGGCCCTAGGGGGAGGGCCTTCTCTGTGGGGGGCCCCGTGCTCTGGAACCAACTTCCCCCAGAGACCCGAACTATCCCCACCCTGCTGGCCTTCCGAAAAGCCGTTAAGACATGGCTCTTCCTGCAGGCAGGGGGCGAGACGAGTTCCATCTGAACTCTCCCCCGGTATGTCTGGTGATGAATATTTTTAATTTTTTAAATTTTTTAAAGTTTGTTTTTAACTGTTGTTTATTATTTAGTGTTCTTGTATAATGCTGTACGCCGCCCTGAGTCCCTCGGGAGTAGGGCGGCATAGACGAACCAATAATAAATAAATAAATAAATAAATAAATAAATAAATAAATAAATAAATAAATAAATAAATAAATAAATAAATAAATAAATAAATAAATAAATAGAGGTAGAAATAAGAATATACACCTTTATACAAAGGACTATGTCTTAACATAAATATGTGTATTAACATTAGGATTAGTAAGAGTGACTTGACTAGAAGCCAGAATAGAGGTATAAATAAGAATTAGGGGGAATATTAGTAGTTATAATTTTTATATAAATTGAATATAAGTAATAATTAGATAGAAAGATGAGAGGTTGAAAGATGCTATTACTATGTATGTTTAAGAAGATCATTGACATTAGAATGGAACAATGAAATATGGAATAACTACTTTAAAATAATCAAGTACATTAATATTAGGACTATATAAGTTTGATTAATGTAACAATTGACTGTTGTTATTTGTATTAACATAAACCATACTCAGAGGCCACACTGTTCATGTATTGATGTTGATATATGTTTAAAAATAAAAACCCAATAAACCTTAAAAAAAAGACAATCACCCACATTATCTTTAGTTCTCTCAGTTAATATTTCCTCTCATTGTTAAATGTACAGGTTGGCTTGAAGTAAAGGTCATGTGCCTTCTACTAGCAGATCACTCTTCTGAATTTCAATGAAAGTTGCAAAATTCTATTCAGTTGGTTCTCATAAGATGCTGAGTTTGAATCAGGCAGTTTGACTGGCAGTTACCTACAGGTATGTTAGTAATAGAAGGTTGGTGTTTGCTACAATTGCTGTCTCCCTAATGGGTTAATTTTTCAGTTTGATTATTTTTTATCTATATTTCCATTGGTTTTTTAATAATAATTCAAAGAGAGAGAGGGGGGGGCGGGGAGAATGGAATCCAACTGCTAGCTAGGTAACAGCCTCAGAAGCTACAATCTTGGAGTGTTTTTCAAAATTGAGACTCTTAAACCTCAATGCTTTAGGAGTAGTGGATATACACTTAATGTCAGGGCTCAATCTGAAAGCTTTTTCTTTAGAATATATGGACAATCTCCATATTACCATTTAAGTGACCATATACCATAGTGCTTATGAATAAATTACATAAGGATCCTGATAAGAAAACTTTAGTATTTTCTTGCTTTCAAAAACTCCTCATATAAATACCCTTTGACAAATACCCGAATGAACTCTACATGAATATATTGCATTTAGTACTTTATATCTTTTAAACTAACAGTTTAATTACCAGTTTGTAATTGTAACAAGCTCTTCCTGTTTACTGAGATGACATAAGAGGAGATAAGTGGTTAAGGAAAAGAAA
The DNA here is from genome assembly GCA_023053685.1 of Diadophis punctatus similis. NCBI lineage: Eukaryota > Metazoa > Chordata > Lepidosauria > Squamata > Dipsadidae > Diadophis > Diadophis punctatus. The sequence goes on from JALIGW010000031.1 coordinate 6,274,277, forward strand.
CTCTAATCTATATAAATATAAATAAAAATGTAAATGTTCGTTTGTTCAAAATCTTAAATCTCCGAAAGTTCTTCACCAATTGCTTTGAAATTTTGATACAACATTGCATTCGAATACGTGCGTGTTTCTATATACCTATATTATATAGATGTCACACCTGTGACAGGTAAAACATGCTTTTTAAAAAAAACAGTGCCATCTGTTGGACGTAAAAGCAACATACGCTATACTAAATATTTTGCAGGACGAATTTCATTGCCTCATAACTTCTGCAATTTAGTGTTGTCAAAAGAAGAATTGGTTGAAAAAGTATTTCCCAATATTCAAACCAATTATAAGAATCATGATTGGCTGAGTGAACGAGCTATTCTTGCGGCCAAGAACAAAGACGTCTGCGAACTTAACAATATTATTCTAAGCTCACGGTCTGGCATCACTCAATAGGTTTCCCAGCAGAATTGACGGAGGACAAAGATTGTCGATGCCAGGCCTTCTCTTGGCAGGGACAGTAACTTCTTGTGATGCTTCACACTCTCCCTCTGCATCTGTAAATCAGGCAGGCAAGGGGCTAGGCTGGAAGAGAAGAAGAAAGGGAAGGGAAGGGAAGGAAAGGAAAGGAAAGGAAGAAAAGAAGAAAGAAAAGAGGGGAAGGGAAGGGAAGATAAGGGATAAGATAAGGGATAAGATAAATAAATAAATGAAGAGGGGAAGGGAAGGAAAGGAAGGAAAGGAAAGGAGGAAAGGTAATAGAGAAGATGGAAAGGGAAAAAAGAAGAAGGGAAGGTTAGGGAAGACAACGGAAAGAAAGGAAATAAGAAGAAGAGGGGAAGGAAAAGGAAGGAAAAGGAAACAAAAGAACAGCAAAGAGCAAAGAGGGGAAAGAAAGGGAAGACGAAAGGAATGGAAATAAACCGATGAAGAAGGGAAGGGAAAGGAAAGGAAAGGAAAGGAAAAGAAAGGGGAAGAGGGTTTTTGTGACTCAAGGAAGTAATTCCAGGGTAACTGGGTCTCCCTGTGTGGTGTGGCTGCATCCCGTCCACGAGGCACGAGAGGAAAGGAGATGGGGGGAGAGCAACAGAGAAAAAAACGTGCTTCTAATTAGCAGCAGGGAAGCCAAGGGACAGCAGAGGAAATAATAACAGGCTGGGGTGGGAGGTGGTTCTTTAGAGGGTTCTTTCTTCTCCATTTAACCAGACTGAACCACAGCAACGCGTGGCCGGGTACAGATAGTAAGTAATATGGAAGAACAATGAAAGTACTTGTTAAAATTCTGTCTTGGGATCCATTAGTCTGGGACTTAGTTTTATTCACTCCAGAAATGTTAGTATATTATAAATGCTGTTTTTGCAACTGATAACAAATATTTAATCAGTGCTCACCTTAAATGTTTTAATTATTTACTTCATTTGTACAGGCATTCTAATTGAGGATCAACGGATTTTATTCAAACTTTTTTCATCTTACCTATGGCAGCTAACAATTTACTCTACTAAGGCCTGCCTTCTTCTGTTCTTTTCAGCAGCTCTCCTTACATGTGTTTAATAATATAGCTAGTCCAGCATGCTATTGTTGTATCCCATTGAAACACCAGTACTGTTTTTCTACCTTATTTTTTTCCTCTTTGTTACAACATTATATAGGATCATAAAACCATTGAGATGGAAGGAGCTATTAAGGGCCACGGAGTCAACCCCTGCTCAGCTTAGGAATCCAAATTAAATTTTTTATGATCAGTTAGCCCTCTAGCCTCAAATTTCCTAACCTAGCTAGGAAAATTGATTAGTGCCTTACAGGACAAAAGAATAATTCAAATGACCCTGACATACTTGAACATTGGGTCAAATCCAGATGGATTTGACTATTCATTGGGGTCAAGTGTAATGTCTTGTATCTGGGCTGGAAAAAAATCAAACACATAAATACACGAATGCCTGTGCAATCTTGGGCTGCATTAACAGTAACCAATTGCCTCTCTTTTAGAAGCTTCTATTCACAGAATTAGAATAGAATTATAGAACATAAGGCTTGGAAGAGATCTTGCAGTTCATCTGGTCCAACTGTAAGACTCTACAACTACAGATTCTGACAGATGGCCATCCATATTTTGTTTACACCTTAGATGAAAGAGAGTCAGACTTTTTCTAGAAGAAATTTGGCAGTTTGTGTCTCCAGAGTAATTAAAGCTTCCCACCATTTCTACTTCATGTCTTTATTAAGATATCTGCAATTTGTTTTTGGAAGGCATCATCCACAACTTATCCAGGCAAGAGAAGACAATAGTAGACATCAGCTATGTATGATTCCACTTATATTAACCCAGATGTTCCCTTCAGCATTTCTAAATTTATTCATATGGATTTCTAAGCAAGGTTATTTTTAACATAGACTGCAACCTGTCCTTGTTCTCTCTGTCCTATGGGACAGCGCTCCAGAGGGTTAACATCATTGCCCAGAGGATCATTGGTTTCCCTCTCCCCTCTTTGAAAGAGCTTTATAGTTCCCACTGCCTTAAAAAAGTTCAAAACATTTTTAAAGATCCATCTCATCCTGGGCATCCTTTTTTTGAACTATTACCACCTGGCAGACGGTACAGGATAATAAAAACAAGGACAAATAGGCTGAAAAACAGCTTCTATCCTAGAGCAGTAACTATATTGAATTCTACTGTATAGTGCAATATTAATGCAGTATCAGGGATTTTCAGTTCAATTGTATACAATGTAAAGGATGTATGTTTGTGTTTTTTTAATAGTTATAATGTACACTGAAGATGGCATTTAATTTCATTGTACGAGGTGCAATGACAATAAAGTAAACTAAAAACAAACAAACAAACAAAATACTGCTATATTCCATTCACAAGAACTCAACCTGCCATATCACGTCTATCATTCACATTAAATAGTATTTCCTAATTGTTTATTTTCCATGATCTGAGTATTAATGTACAGAGCACAAAGGCCATTAAATTTATTAGCTTGATTTTCTGGTTTTTCAGTGAATGGTTTAATACCTCCCATTAAAGCTTGCGTTCTGCAGTGCTTACCTCTTTATCTGAGGTCCTTCATTCAGGATTTTTTAGATTTAGATTTATTATTAGAGTTGGAAGGGACCTTGTAGGTCATCTAGTCCAACCCCCTGCTCAAGCAGGAGTTCCTACACCATTTGAGACACATGGCAGTCCAGTCTCACCTTGAAAGTCGCAAGTGTTGGGGCTCTCACAACCTCCGCTGGCAAGCTGTTCCACTGGTTGATCGCTCTTACCGTCAGAAAGTTTCTCCTCACTTCCAGGTTGAATCTCTCCTTGGTCAGCTTCCATACGTTATTCCTTGTTTGGCTTTCTGGTGCCATAGAGAACAGCCTGACCCCCTCCTCTCTGTGGCATCCCCTCAAGTATTGGAACACTGCTATCATGTCACCCCTGGTCCTTCTCTTCGCTAGACTGGCCAAGCTCAGTTCCTGCAACCGCTCTTCATATGTTTTATTTTCCAGACCCTTTATCATCCTGGTTGCTCTCTTCTGCACTTTCTCTAGAGTTTCAATGTCTTTTTTGTAGTGTGGTGACCAAAACTGGATGCAGTACTCTAGGTGTGGTCTGACCAAAGCTTTATAGAGTGGTACTAGTACCTCTCTGGTCCTTGATTGTATCCCTCTATTTATGCAGCTCAGGACTGCGTTGGCCTTTTTGGCTGCTGCTGCACACTGCTGGCTCATATTTAGTTGACTGTCTACCAGGACTCCGAGATCCCTCTTGCAATCGCTGCTATTGAGTGCGGTTTCGCCCAGTTTGTATGTGTATTTTTGATTCTTCTTGCCTAGGTGCAGAATTTTACTTTTCTCTGTGTTAAATTTCATTTTATTGGTTTGGGCCCAGTGTTCGAGTCTGTCGAGGTCCCTCTGGATTTTGAGTCTGTCCTCTGGGGTGTTTGCTACTCCTGCCAGCTTGGTGTCATCTGCAAATTTGGTTAGTTCTCCTGCTATTCCCTCATCTAGGTCATTTATAAAGATATTGAAGAGTACTGGGCCTAGGACGGAACCTTGTGGTACCCCACTGCTTACTTCTCTCCATGTGGACTTAGAGCCATTGAGGACTACTCACTGGGTACGGTTGGTCAGCCAATTGTTAATCCATCTGGTTGTGTAGCTGTCTATCCCGCTTTTTTCTAGCTTATGAAGGAGTAGGTTGTGGTCTACTTTGTCAAATGCTTTGCTAAAGTCCAGGTATATTATGTCTACTGCATTTCGCTGGTCTACTAATTTGGTCACAGTGTTGAAGAATGAAATGAGGTTGGTTTGGCATGACTTGTTCTTAACAAATCTGTGTTGGCTGTTGGTTATTACTTGGTTTGTTTTTAGATGATGGGAGATCTGGTTTTTAATTATTTTTTCCAGTATTTTCCCAGGTATTGATGTTAGGCTGATTGGTCTGTAGTTTCCTGGGTCTGTTTTTTTACCTTTTTTGTAGATGGGGACCACGTCAGCTCTTTTCCAGTCCTTGGGTAGTTCCCCTGTGTTCCAGGATTTGTGGAAGATGTGGTGCAGTGGTTCTGAAATGACTTCTGCTAGTTCTTTAGGACTCTGGGGTGCAATCCGTCTGGTCCTGTTTCTTTGTATTCGTTAAGTTCAGATAGGTGATCTCTTACTGTATTTTTGCTTAGGTTGAGTCTTGCTTCGAATCTGTTTTTTATATTTGTGTTGCTGGGTAGTTGAGCTGCAGTTTCCTTTTGTGTGAAGACTGATGCGAAGAATGTGTTCAGTAGCTCTGCTTTGTCTGTGTTGTCTGTTACTTCTTTGCCATCTTCTCTCTTTAGTGGACCAACTGTTTCTTTGATTTTTTTCTTGTTGTTAATGTGTTGGAAGAAGCTTTTTTTGTTGTCTTTGACTTTTGTTGCGAGTCTTTGTTCGTTCTGGGCCTTTGCTGTCCTGATTGTTTCTTTACAGATTCTGGCTGCCTGTTGGTACTCTGCCTTGGTTATGTGCCCCACTTTCCATTTTTTGTATTTATCTTTTTTTTTCATTCAGTTTATCGGTGAGGTCTTTGTTTAGCCATGCTGGTTTCCTTTTGGATTTCTTGTTTTTCTTCCTCATCGGTATTGTGGTGTTCTGGGCTTTTATGATCGTGTTTTTCAGGATCTCCCAGGCTTCTTGAGTTGTTTTACCCTTTAGTACTTTCATCCAAGGGATCTTCCCCAAGTTTTCTCTGAGTTTATTGAAGTCAGCTTTTTTAAAGTCTGGGATATAGGTGTCATTATGTTCAGTTATTTGTGTTTGCGTGATGGTGAATTTTAGTATTACATGGTCACTCTCGCCCAGTGTTCCTGCTGCTTCGACTCCTTCTATTGTTTCTTCTCTGTTTGTGAGTATTAAATCCAGTATGGCTGCCCCTCTAGTTCCCTCCTCCACTTTTTGGACAATGAAGTTGTCAGCTAGGCTGGTTAGGAATCTGTTAGATTTCTCACTTGGTGCTGAGTTGGTTTTCCAGTTGATGTCAGGGTAGTTGAAGTCTCCTATTATTACAATGTTGGTTTTCTTGCATATGTTCTTTAGCTGTTTGGTAAAAAGGGTGTCCATTGTTTCTGTTTGGTTTGGTGGTCTGTAGTAAACTCCTATTGTTGTGTCGTTCTTTTTTTCTTTTATGTTGACCCATATGCATTCTAATGGGTTTTCTTCCTTGGTTACTTGTAGCTCTGTAGCTACATAGTGGTCCTTTATATACAGTGCAACTCCACCTCCTTTTTTGTGTGATCTGGTTTTTTTGAAGAGTTTGTATCCTTTTATCTGTGTGTTCCAATCGTGTGATTCGTCCCACCAAGTTTCTGTTATTCCGACTATGTCGTGTGTACCTTCGTGCATTAACATTTCAAGTTCACCTTGTTTATTCCCTAGAATTTTTGCTTTTTATCTCTACAAGAATTCAGTTTAATGCATCCTAGAGCAAGCTTACTGTCAGATCTGCCTGAGTCTGATATCTTAAGAAAGTAAAACTCTCGACTCCATTTTGTTGAAATGAAAAGGCACTTTTACTAAGACATGCCGAGGTGGCGCAGTGGTTAGAGGCAGGTACTGCAGGCCACTTTAGCTGACACTGATCTGCAGGTCAGCGGTTCAAATCTCACCGGCTCAAGGTTGACTCAGCCTTCCATCCTTCCGAGGTAGGTAAAATGAGGACCCAGATTGTTGGGGGCAATATAAATATACATTGCTTACTGGTGTAAACCGCTTAGAGAGTGCTTGCACTATGAGGCGGTATATAAATCTCACAAAATAAATAAATAAATAAATGATTGCAGTACAGTCAAGAGGAATCTAAAATTCCTGCGTTCTAATACAGAATTAAAAAGCCCTGGTTTCCCTTAGGTATTACACAACAGTCACACAGGAGCAGCAAGGTATCCAAAAAGAGAAGCCACCTTCTGGTTGGTGATTCAATTATAAGGGATGTAAATTTAGGAAAGGATATGGAGGTTTTGAAAGAGGTCAGGTGTCTGCCAGGTGCTACAGCCAGCAGAGACAAGAGGCGTATTCTTAAGATTGTCGAGAATGCCAGTAAGGACTGTGATGTTGATGCTATTATACATCTTGGCACAAATGATCTGTCCCAAAAAGATGTACTTTCTGTGCAGAATGACTTCCAGAGCTTGGGGTATGAACTTAGTAGTATAGGTTGTAGGCTTATATTTTCAAAGGTTTTACCAGTATATAAGGAACAAAAAGGGAAAGGCCAACGTGTAGCAGAGTTTAATGTGTGGCTAAAGGAGTGGTGTAAAAAGGAAGGCTTTGGTTATATTAGTCATGATGTCTGCAGCTGGTCCAATGAAAAACTGTACAAAAGAGATGGTTTGCATCCATCAAAGAAAGGGTATGAGCTACTTGGTATTAAATTCACAGACTTCCTGGATAAACATTTAAAATGAACAGCAGGGACAGAAAATTAATCAATACAGAACACTTCTGTCCCCAGCAATCTAAAATTAATAGGGATATCAGTGCTCGCAACATAGATGAGTGTGCAGGTAAGTTTACCAGCCCTGCTGTCAAGCAAAGCCAAGCATTTAATAGTGAGGGCCATACCATGTGCACTAATCAAACAGGTGGCAAGAAAGTAAGGGCAGTCAGGCATAACACAGGTTATGTAGACAGTAAACACAGGGTCAATCAAAATGGATCAAATGTCTATACACCAATGCACAGAGTAAGAGGAATAAACAGGGTGAATTAGAAATTCAAGTAAATGAGGGAAGATATGATATAGTTGCCATTTCGGAAACTTGGTGGGATGAAACTGACAAATGGAATATACAGCTAGAGGGATTTAAATTATTTAAAAGAAATAGACCAAATAAAAGAGGAGGTGGAGTTGCACTATACATAAGAAATAACTACATCTCTACAGAAATAGAGCACAACAATAATGAAAATTATCTTGAATCCATCTGGGTCAAAATTAAAGGGGAGGGAAATGACATTGCCATAGGTCTATACTATAGGCCACCCAACCAAACAGAGGAAGTAGATGAACTTTTTGCTAGTCAGCTAACTAAGGTATGTAGGAAGCACATCACAATAGTAATGGGGGATTTTAACTACCCTGACATCAACTGGGAGACAAACTCTGCACCAAGTGGAAGATCCAACAGGTTCCTAACAAACCTAGCAGACAACTTTGTTACCCAAAAAGTAGAGAAGGGAACAAGGGGATCAGCCATAATGGACTTAATTCTCACTAACAGAGATGAAATGATAGAAGGTGTTGAAGCTACAGGAACCTTGGGTATTCAATATTGATCATGCAATATTGGAATTCAACATTATGCAAACACAAGCAGTAGAACAAAGTCAAACTAGAGTCTTGGACTTTAAGAGAGCTAATTTCAATAAACTTAGAGAAAGTTTGGGAAGGATTCCATGGACAAGAATCCTCAAGGGGAAAACAACTCAAGAAGCTTGGGAAATTTTGAAAAGTGAGATTATAAAAGCCCACTCTAGCACAATACCAATGAAGAAGAAAAATAATAGGTCTCAAAAGAAACCAGCATGGCTGCATAAAGAACTCATTGACAAATTGAAAGTCAAAAAGGACAAGTATAAAAAGTGGAAAGAGGGGCAAATAACTAAGGCAGAATACCAGAAAATAGCCCAAGCCTGTAAAGATGAAGTGAGGAAAGCTAAGGCTCACAATGAACAAAGGCTTGCGACAAAAGAAAAAAGTAACAAAAAAGCTTCTTCCAACAAGAAAAAAGTCAAGGAAACAATTGGTCCATTGCAGGGAGAAAGCGACAAGAAGGTGACAAGCAACAGGGAGAAAGCAGAGCTACTTAACTCGTTTTTTGCATCTGTCTTTACACAAAGGGAAAAAATAGTCCAACCCGTCAAAAACAGCATCACAAAAAACATATTAGGAACACAAGTTAAAATAGGGAAGAAAATGGTAAGTGAACACCTGTCTACCCTAGATGAGTTCAAATCACCAGGACCGGATGGATTACACCCCAAGGTTCTGAAGGAACTGGCAGAGATCTCAGAACCACTGAACTATATCTTTCAAAGATCCTGGAGCACCGGGGAACTGCCAGAGGACTGGAAAAGAGCTGATGTAGTTCCCATCTTCAAAAAAGGGAAAAAAATAGATCCAGGAAACTACAGACCTATCAGCCTGACCTCAATACCAGGGAAGATTCTGGAAAAGATAATCAAGCAACGAATCAACGAACACCTAGAAGCAAACAAAGTAATAACCAAAAGCCAACATGGGTTTGTCAAAAACAGATCATGCCAGGCTAATCTTATTGCATTCTTTGACAAAGTGACAAAATTAGTGGACCAGGGGAATGCTGTTGATATAGTTTACTTGGACTTCAGTAAGGCATTTGATAAAGTAGACCATAACCTATTACTAGATAAAGTAGAAAAATGTGGGTTAGACAGCAACACCACCAGATGGATTCAAAACTGGCTGACCAACGCACTCAACAAGTAGTGCTCAATGGAATTGCATCTACATGGAGGGAAGTATGCAGTGGAGTACCCCAAGGCTCTGTTTTAGGCCCAGTACTCTTCAACATCTTCATCAATGACTTGGACGAGGGGATAGATGGGGAACTCATCAAATTTGCAGATGACACCAAACTGGCAGGAATAGCCAACTCTCCAGAAAATAGGTTCAAGATTCAGAAGGATCTTGACAGACTTGAACATTGGGCGCTATCAAACAAAATGAAATTCAATGGTGAAAAAAGTAAGGTTCTATATTTAGGCAAGAAAAACAAAATGCATAGGTAGAGCATATGTGGTACCTTGCTCAACAGTAGTAACTGTGAGAGGGATCTTGGAGTCCTGGTGGACAGCCATTTAAATATGAGCCAGCAGTGTGCAGCAGCTGCCAAAAAAACCAACACAGTTCTAGGCTGCATAAACAGAGGGATAGAATCAAGATCACACGAAGTGTTAATACCACTTTATAATGCCTTGGTAAGGCCACACTTGGAATACTGCATTCAGTTTTGGTCGCCACGATGTAGAAAGGATGTTGAGACTCTGGAAAGAAGGACTAGGGGAGATATGATAGCAGTGTTCCAATATCTCAGGGGTTGCCACAAAGAAGAGGGAGTCAAACTATTCTTCAAAGCACCTGAGGGTAGAACAAGAAGCAATGGGCGGAAACTAAACAAGGAGAGAAGCAACTTAGAACTAAGGAGAAATTTCCTGACAGTTAGAACAATTAATCAGTGGAACAGCTTGCCTCCAGAAGTTGTGAATGCTCCAACACTGGACGTTTTTAAGAAGATGTTGGATAACCATTTGTCTGAAGTATAGGGTTTCCTGCCTAAGCAGGGGGTTGGACTAGAAGACCTCCAAGGTCCCTTCCAACTCTGTTATTATTATTATTATTATAGCCCTTTCCCAATGGTCCAATCCGGCACTGCCAAGATGTTTTGGGAATCACTGAGGTGTTTGGGTTGGTGAAATTCCACTCTCAGGGCAAATGGCCTTGAAGATGCCAGCATACCAGCACAAACCAGATTCCAAAACACTCTGGTCTTCCTCAACTGTCAATTCCCCTCTCCCAGTCCAGTCTCTTCTTGAAAGCTTCCACTGATGAAGCTCCCACAACTTCTGGAGGCAAGCTGTTCCATTGGTTGATTGTTCTCACTGTCAGAAAATTTCTGATTTCCAGGTTGAATCTCTCCTTGTTCAGTTTCCATCCATTATTCCTTGTCTGGCCTTCAGGTGCTTTGGAAAATAGCTTGACCCCTTCCTCTCTGTGGCAGCCCCTCAAATATTGGAACACTGCTATCATGTCTCCTCTGGTCCTTCTCTTCACTAGACTAGCCATGCCCAGTTCCTGCAACCGTTCATCTGTTTCTTTGAGGTGTCGTTTATCTTGGGCCAGCACTATAAATAATTCAGGTCATAATTTGAAAAAAGCTTTACCACAAATATCATTGAATAGGCAATCATTTACTTCAGATATTCTTTCACATCTTCACTGGATTGGAAGGATGGACATGTGAGACCTCCCTGGGATTATCTCAGAAATGGACATTAACATGTTCAATTAATTATCAGTAAGTAACAGAATAACAGAGTTGGAAGGGACCTTGAAGGTCTTCTAGTCCAACCCCCTACTCAAGCAGGAAACTGTATACCATTTGAAACAAAAGGCTGTCCAGACTCTTCTTAAAAACCTTCAGTGATAGAGCACCTACAACTTCTGAAGGCAAGCCATTCAACTGGTTAATTGTTCTCACTGTAAGGAAATTTCTCCTTAGTTCTAGGTTGCTTCTCTCCTTGATTATTTTCCATTCATTCTTTTTGTCTGGCATTCTGGTGCTTTGGAAAATAGGATGACCCCCTCTTTTTTATGGCAGGCCCTCAAATATTGGAACACTGCTATTGTGTCACCCCTCGTCCTTCTTTTCATTAAGACATACCCAATTCCTACAACTGTTCTTCATATGTTTTAGCCTCCAACCCTCTAATAATCTTTGATTGCTCTTTTCTGCACTCTTTCCAGAGTCTCTACATCTTTTGTTATAACATGGTGATCAAAACTGGATGCAGTATTCAAATGTGGTCCTATTAAGGCTTTATAAAGCAGTACTAATACTTCACATAATCTTGATTCTAGGATTGTGTTGACTATTTTGGCTGCCGCCGCACACTGCTGGCTCATATTTAAATGGTTATCTACTAGAACTCCAAGATCCTTTTCACAGTTACTGCTTTTGAGCCAGGTTTTACCTAAACTTTACTTGTACATTTTATTTTTCTTGCCTAAGTGTAAAACCTTACTTTTCTCTACATTTAATTTCATTTTGTTAGATAGAGCCCAAGTTTGTCAAGATCCTTTGGGATCTTGAGCCTATCTTCTAGAATGTTGGCTATTCCTGCCAGTTTAGTGTATATCTGCAAATTTGATGAGTTCCCCTTCTATTCCTTCATCTAAATCATTTATGAAGATGTTGAAGAGTAATGTGCCTAAAACAGAACATTTGGGTGCCCCACTACTTACTTCTCTCCATGAAGATGTAGTTCCATTAAGGACTACACATTGAGTGTGGTTTGTCAGCTAGTTACAAATCCATCTGGCGATTATGCTGTCTATCCCACTTTTTTTAGCTTCCCAAGAAGTAGGTTGTAGTCTACTTTATCAGATGCTTTACTGAAATCCAAGTATATTATGTCCACTGCATTTCTCTGGTCCACTAATTTAGTCACTTTGTCAAAGAATGAAATAAGACCTGTTTGGTATGATCTGTTTTTGACAAAAACATGTGGGTTTTGGTTATAACTGCTTGTTTCTAGGTGTTTGCAGCTCTGTTACTTGATTATCTTTTCCAGGATCTTCCCAGTTATTGATCTCAGACTGATTGGTGTGTAATTTCCTGAATCTGTTTTTTTTCTCTTGAAAATGGGAACCACATCAGCTCTTTTCCAGTCCTCTGGTAGTTCCCCAGTACTCCAGGATCTATGAAAGATATGGTTCAATGGTTCCAAGGTCACATCTGCCAGCTCCTTCAGAACTCTGAACTCAGAATCTCGGTCATGATGGGGAGAGGTAGGTAAAGCGGGAGCAGAGGGGTGGGCCGCTCTCAGGGAATAAGACCTCGCTGTTTAAAAGCGATCCCTTGTTCTGGCCCCTCTGATAGGATTCCATCTTGCTGAACCCGAGTACCTGGTGACCGGGGTTCTCAGGGCCCTGGGCTCAAGCTGATGCTGTTGAATGCCAGGTCAATCATCAACAAAGCCCCCCTGATACGTGATTTAATCACGGGCGAGGGGGTTGACCGGGCATGCATAACTGAGACCTGGCTGGGCCAGGAGGGGGGAGTAGCCCTTTCCGAGATATGCCCAGATGGGTTCTCAGTGTTGCATCAGCCATGACCCCAGGGAAGGGGGGGAGGAGTGGCCATAATAACACGCCGGAATCTGCATCCTCGTAGGATCCCTGCCTCGGAGATTGTCGGGTGTGAGACGCTCCTTCTGAAGTTGGACTTAGGGGTTCAGGTGGGCCTTCTGTTAACGTACCTGCCTCCCAGCTGCATTACGAAGACCCTGCCTGAGCTGCTTGAGGCGGTAGCAGGCCTGGCGGTGGAGTTCCCCAGGCTTATGGTGCTGGGGGACTTTAACCTGCCTTCGGCCGGCGAAACCTCTGGTGCAGCTCAGGAGTTCATGGATTCCATGACAACCATGGACCTGACCCAAGTAATCCAGGGTCCGACTCATGAGGGAGGCCACACGCTCAACCTAGTGTTTCTTTCGGGGCAGTGGAGAGATGATTTGAAGACAGGGGATATAGTCATCACCCCGTTGTCATGATCAGATCATTTCCTACTGAGGTTGGATTTCACAGCCCCACTCCTCCCCCGCAGGGAGGCGGGACCGACTAGGTGGTTCCGCCCCAGGCGCCTAATGGAGCCGGAAGGATTCCAGAGGGAACTTGGGGAAATACCTAAAACCCTGGTACACAATTCGTCTGAGGCCCTGGTGGCTGCCTGGAACACCGCGGCAGCAGGGGCATTAGATTGGATTGCGCCTTTGCGACCTTTCCGTGGCAGTGGATCCCGGAAAGCTCCCTGGTTTACTGAGGAGCTCCGGGAGATGAAACGCCACAAGAGACGTCTGGAGCGACGCTGGAGAGCCAGTAAAATCGAGTCTGATCGAACACTTTTAAGAACTTTTATTAAGTCTTATTTAGTGGCGATAAGGGCGGCAAAACAATCTCATTTTTCCGCTCTTATTGCGTCTGCAGATTCTCGTCCAGCCGCCTTGTTTAGGGTGACTCGTGCCCTCCTTGCAAAAGGGGGGAGCGAAGAACACTTGCAAGGTAGAGCTGAGGAATACTCGCAGTTTCTGACGGATAAAGTCGCTCGGATTCGGTCGAACCTGGACTCTAGCTGGGCAGAGTCCATTGAGTTGACAAGGGCAAGTCTTAGTCCAGCGTTGTGGGAGGAGTTTGAGCCTGTCTCTCCTGATGACGTGGACAAGGCCGTGGTTGTGATTAGCTCTTCCACCTGTTTATTGGACCTGTGCCCCTCCTGGCTGGTTTCGACCAGCAGAGAGGTGGCACGCGGCTGGATCCAGGCGGTGGTCAACGCTTCTTTTAGGGAGGGATCCGTACCACAGTATTTAAAGGTTGCAGTGGTGAGACCCCTCCTTAAGAAGCCTTCCCTGGACCCAGCGGATATGAAGAAATTTCATCCGGTCTCCAACTTACCTTTTATAGGTAAAGTTGTTGAGAAGGTGGTGGCTTTTCAGCTTCTTCGGTTATTGGAGGAAACTGATCATCTGGATTCCAACCAGTCAGGTTTCAGGCGCGGTTACATTACAGAAACTGCCTTGGTCACCCTGATGGATGATCTCTGGCGAGCCCGGGATGGGGGCAACTCTTCCATCCTGGTGCTACTTGACCTCTCAGCGGTTTTCGATACCATCGACCATGGTATCCTTCTGCATTGTCTTGGCGAGGTGGGGGTGGGAGGCACCGTTTTACAGTGGTTCTCCTCTTACCTCGCCGACAGGATGCAGTCGGTGTTAGCAGGAGGACAGAGGTCATCCCCTAGGCCCCTGACTTGCGGGGTGCCTCACGGTTCGGTCCTTTCGCCCATCCTGTTTAACATTTACATGAAACCGCTGGGGGAGATCATCCGTAGACACGGGGTGAGTTTTCAACAGTATGCTGATGACACCCAGCTGTACATCACCACCCCGTCTCAATTCAGGGAGGCAGCCGATGTAATGTGCCGATGCTTGGACAATGTCAGGATCTGGATGGGGAGAAACAGACTCAGGCTCAACCCCGACAAGACTGAGTGGCTCTGGATATTGCCTCCTAAGGACCATGCTGACTGTCCCTCCTTGGTTCTTGAGGGAGAAAAATTAACTCCCTCGGAACGGGTTCACAATTTGGGAGTTCTCCTAGATCCAAAGCTAAAATTAGACCAACATCTCACAGCTGTGGCTAGGGGAACTTTTGCACAGGTTCGCCTGGTGCACCAATTGCGACCATTCTTGGAGAAGGAGGCTTTATTGATGGTCACTCATGCCCTTGTCACCTCCCGCTTGGACTACTGTAATGTGCTCTACATGGGGCTACCCTTGAAGAGTATTCGGAGACTTCAACTGGTACCAAATGCAGCTGCGCATGCTGTGGTGGGTGTTTCAAGATACACCCACATAACACCCCTATTCCGCCAGTTGCATTGGTTGCCCATCAGTCTCCCGGTACAATTCAAGGTGTTGATCATCATCTTTAAAGCCCTACATGGCTTAGGTCCAGGTTTCCTCCGGGACCGCATCCTACCTCACACTTCCCTTCGACCGGTTAGGTCCCACAGAGCGGGTCTCCTCCGGATCCCGTCAGCCAAACAATGCCGGCTGGCGGGGCCTAGGGGGAGGGCCTTCTCTGTAGGGGCTCCTGCTCTCTGGAACCAACTACCCCCAGAGATCAGAGTTATCCCCACCTTGCTGGCCTTCCGAAAAGCCATTAAGACATGGCTCTTCCTGCAGACGGGGTGACCTTGAGACTACTTTCCCCCATGTATACATGTTATTGTATGTTGTTTTTGATACTTTTTAAAATTGTTTTTAATAATTTTAATGTTTAGTTGTTCTTTAAAATGTTGTACGCCGCCCTGAGTCCTCAGGGAGTAGGGCGGCATAGAAGAGCATCTAAATAAATAAATAAACAAATTCTGGGATGTAATCTGTCAGGTCCTCGTGATTTGAACACATCTAGAATGGACAGCTATTATCTTACCATTTTATTATTTATTTTAATTTACATTCCTAGTCTGTCTTCTATTGTTGGTATATTTAGGTAATTAACTTGCATGACACATTAATTAATTTTGGTAGATAGGTAAGTAATTTGCATGACACAAGGAATCTGAATGACTGATTGAATTAGTTAACTTTCTCTGGGTTCCTTTGGTTGGAATCTATTAGATTGGTTTTGGAAATGTGTATGGGACACCAATCCCCACAAACTGGTTAAACATATTGTGCAAACATAACCTTACAATAATACTTTTCTCCTAGTTGCTTTGTGTTTCCTTTGGCACACAGTTTCACACTAACTTGTCTTATGCATCCATGTCTTATGCAGACATAATGTCTTATGTCACACTTATACATGAGAAGGAAACTGTTCTATATGCAGTATTATAGTTTCCAATTAGTTTGTTCCTATAACATGTCACATTGATCTTACTTTCCTGATTGATCAACTTTCTGCACAGAACTCAGTTATAACTTGTAAGCCTTGAAAGAGTCCTTCAGGACTGAAAGCCCAACAGCACTGAAACATCAATGCACTTTGGGGGAAAAAAATCTTGATTTTTTTCCCTCCTAGTTTCCTCCTAGTTTAAAGGCTCTCTCATCTTCCACAAAGTCTTTTTTTGGGGGGGGGGGTATCATTGACATTCAGCTCCCAGCTCTAACAACAACAGAAAGATTGATTTATAAACCCTATTATCATTTTCTTCTCTCCCTCTGGTGCTTCCAGAGATTTTGTGCAGAAGAAAACTAAAGAGTAAATATGGACAGGAAAAAGCATTTTGCCTAGTATGGAGAAAATTGATTACAAATTCCTTTTTCATCTAGGAAGAACATTTCTGCACAATTCAAATAGCCTCAGGGGTTTCTCTAGACAGCCCCAGCTGGAAGTCTGAATAGATGGTAAGATAAGGGCAGTATACCAGAGATCATAAATCCATGATTAATATAAAGGCTGCAGATAGGTTTCCATTTAAAAGCTTTGGCCAAATAGAGTGCTCCTCCCCCCTTTCTTTAAAACTATTCTGTACTAAATACTGTACATTACCTTCTATGCTTATGTTCTCAAAAGTGAGGAACTATTAATGCGGCATACCATGCAGTGTGATGGAGGACTTAGAGCAGGAACAATTTAGAAAATGAGATAGTTTAGTGGGTCTATAAAGTCAGATATATTGTATAAGGTTAGGATTCATCAGCAGGGATTTCTGTGCTTGGTTTCAAAATTATGTACAGAAAACTCTACATCTGAACAGCTAATAATCTATTTAGTAATATCAATGGCACTTAGACTTATATACCACTTTACAGTGCTTTACTGCCCTCTCTAAGCGTAATGCTTTATTATTGTCCTTTACATTTCTTTGCAAATGCAGAAGCATGAATACATATTTTTGTTTCAACAGTGGGAATTATTTACAATTGCTCCATTTTTATTTTCGATTTTATATTGAGGGTTAAGGGGTTAATAAAGAAAAAGGTTCAGTTAGAATCCAGTTATTCCGAGCTTCAGAGATATGTCAACTCTGAGCCTTGAATCGCCAACGTATTTTGAGAAAGAATAAGTCTCTTCTGGGTATGGCTTGCTAAATTTTACATAGACAAGTGTTTTGTACTAAAACTACATAATAATACCATATAAACATAATTAAGTAGACAGGCAATACTAAGAAAGTTATTAACTATATTCTATTTGTTTCAAAACCCTGGAATGTACCAAGTGTGGAAAGTATTTTATTTTAATAATCAATAATAATCATAGGAGATTCTTTATTCCAAATAACTTTATTTCTCTCACTATCTCAGCTATCCCTTAACCATTGATACAAATCCATGATTTATTGAGCCTGGGAAATACATTATAACTATAGATTGCGAAACTACACCTCTGCTAAGCTATCAACTGATAATAGCAAAACCAAGTATCAAACCAAGTACCTCAGCAACAGTAATTAACCAAAGAACCTGTTCAGTCAAACTTCCCCACACTTACAAATAGGCTGCCCGGACACCATCTGAGGGACATAGGTGAATCCATGGCGCAGTTGTGTTTTTGTCTGTCTGAAGAAGCTTTTTGGATGAGAAGCAAAACGTCTTCAAAGAAAAACAAGAAAGTCCAGTTGCCTCTTGAAAAAGTACTTTCGGGACAACCATGACCTGGATGACTGAGAATCTCCATAGACATCTAACTTTTCTTGTAATTTAAATACAGTATTATGTGCATAAAAATACAGTATTGTGTGCATAACTATAGAATGATACAGAGCAGGTCTTGGCTGGAGGAAGTTTACTGCGTCATCTTTTTCAGGAATTTTATAAATAATGAACTCTCTTTGAATGTGATTGTCAAGTTACTTGCTAACCAGAAAGTTAGGTGATACTTTGTTAAATTATATGCTAAAATCAAGATATATATTGTCTATAGCTTTCCATAATCTTTGAGGGAAATCATCCAATCATACAACACAGTTTGGCAAGAGGAATTCTTGACATTTTGGATTTGGAGCAATTGTTATCCTACCAATGCCTGGCAACCATACATATCTTCACTTCAAGAAGGCCACACAGAGAACAACCATACTTCCCTTAAACAAAAGTTCCAAAATTGGGCCTCTGATAAGGCTTTACTTTTAGACATTCTACTAACCAGTAGAACTGTGAATAGATGCTCTCAACTGCATTCAGCTTGCTAGGTGGAATGCGTATTAGACAATATTTTAAGCAGTTAGTTCCTAAATTGTTTAGAAAGTTAACTTATATAGACATACTACTACTGTAGATAGGGTCAGGTAGCTCATGGACAACAAAAGCCATGCTCCTGTGACCACTTAATAATTAGGGCCTGGATTTTGCAATTTCCACATTATCTTCAGGTGTAATCCACAAAGAATGTACTGTAGTAACACATATGTCAGCCCAACAAAGTAGATGAGATTAAGAAATCAAGGTCAGAATTGTTTTTACTGCCATGGTTATACTAACAGAATTTTGCAAGTTTGGATATGCTTCCCCCCCCCCTCTCATTTTATCTTCATGTGAACGAGGGAGAAGCTTCTGTAAGACATTTACTCAAACCAATTTGCTGGATTGGACTCAAGTCCCTTTAATTGACTATTGCTTGCTAGTGACACTTCCTCCTTTCCTTCAAGACTTTCCCCTATTCTGTTGACAATATGACAATCATCCAGGCATGAGAGTTATTGGGATTCACTTAAGGCTTGGTTATTCCAGTTCCAGTAGAATAATAGCTGATGCACCAGCTGAAACTGACCACAGATGGTCATTCCAAATTGTTCTTTTAGTAATAGACTGAAATCAAAGGGAGACCCCAGCTAACCAGCTGTGCATGGAATCATCATTTTATTCAAATTCAGTTTCACTTTATTGCCCTTCATAATTTCCTTCAAAGAACTGCCAACTACCTGCACAGCCCCTCTTGATGAAGGTGGAAAAAGGAAGGGGTGGGTTCCTCCTGGTTCAGACCGATTCACCCAAACCGGTAGTGACCTGCTGGTGATGTCACGATGATGTCACCGAACTGGATCGGTCGATGCCGGTCCATGGGCGCCGACATCTTTTTAATTTTTTTTCCCTTTTTTCCATTTTTTTTCTTCTGAGCATGTGCAGAAGCTGAGTTTCCGGCACTCTGCATGTGGTCGCCATCTTGTTTTCGGCTTCCTTCCATTTTGTTTTGAATTTTTTTGAAAAAAAATTTTGAATTTTATTTTTTATTTTATTTTTCTTCTGAGCATGTGAAGAAGCCGAGTTTCTGGCACTGTACATGCAGTCACCATCTTGTTTTCAACTTTCTTTCTTTTTTTGAATTTTTTAAAATTTAATTTAATTTAATTTTTAATTTTTAATTTTATTTTTCTTCTGAGCATGTGCAGAAGCCGAGTTTCTGGCACTGTGCATGCGATCGCCATCTTGAGGAAGCAAACTGGCAGTGAGGTAAGTTAGAACCCACCCCTGCTTGGGACCCCTCAACTTTTCAGTCCCAGAAAGCGGCTGTAAAATGCCCTTCTCCTGTTTTGCAGCCATGCATGCACCATTTTCTTTCCTTGCCTCCTTCCCATTTTTATTTGGTTTTCCCTCCCACCCTGAAAGCAAAAGGAAGTGAGGGGGGGGGAGAAGGATAGCTTAGACTATTGCTCTGATTTTTTGCTCCTATATTCTGTTGTTTAGGTATAAATTTTGTTAATGTAGAAATTTTACTTAGAGCCTATTAAACAATGGAGCTAGCTGCCTGCCTGCAATCATGTGTATCTAATTAGGAGTAAATCCCACTGAAAGAGAATAGCCTTACTGCCAAGTAAATATGCATAGGCGTTACATAGTTGAGAGATAGGGTATTGATTAGTATCAGGTGTATTATAGAGAGAAATGAAAACTTCTGTAACAACAGATATTTTGTGCCCAGACCAGGTAGGTGTGTGTGTTTGTGTGTGTGTGTGTTTGTGTGTGTGTTTGTGTGTGTGTATGAGAGAGAGAGAGAGAGAGAGAGAGAGAGAGAGAGAGAGAGAGAGAGAGAGAGAGAGAGAGAGAGAGAGAGAAAGAAAGAGAGACAAAGAAAGGAAGGGAGGAAGAAAGAGAAATAGAGAAAGAAAGAAAGAAAGAAAGAAAGAGAAAGAAAGAAAGGAAGGAAGGGAGAATGAGACAAGAAAGAAAGAAAGAAAGAAAGAAAGAAAGAGAAAAAGAAAGAAAGAGAAAGAGAAAGAGAAAGAGAAAGTGAAAGAGAAAAAGAAAGAAAGAGGAAAAAAGGGAGAGAGGAGAGAGAGAGGAGAGAGAGAGAGAGAGAGAGAGAGAGAGAGAGAGAGAGAGAGAGAGAGAGAGAGAGAGAGAGAGAGAGAGAGAGAGAGAGAGAGAGAGAGAGAGAGAGAGAAGAGGAAGGAAGCACCATAGCCTCTGGCACTAGACATGGTTTCAGAAGACACTTTGAAACAGCACAGCAATTTAGGGCTGGAAGACATCTCAGAGGTCATCTAGTCCAACCCCCTGCTGCAGCAGGAAACCTTACATTGTCTGGATTATTTTGGTGCCTCTAACAGAGGAAAATTGCCAGAAAGGAGAAGGAGTTTACTAGGACAAGGCTGCCATGCAGAGGAAGGCAGAGATAGTCCTTGACTTATAACCACAATTGAGGCCAAAATTTTGGTTGCTAAGCAAGAGCATTGTTAAGTGAGTTTCACCACATTTTACTCAATCCATGACATCTCCTAGCTCTAACAGTCATGTGCAAACTAGGGAAGTACATCTGAAGGCATGTAATGTTCTAATGTACAGAAGTTATGGTTAAATGTATGGCACTGGGTGTGTTTTTTCAAACGCAGTAAGTGAGGTTGAATGTGTATAGTTTTAGAAGAAGGGTGTTTGTGTGTGTGTGTGTGTGTACATACACATACAGTATATATAGTAGATAATGTATCTTTTTGTGTGCCTGTGTGTAATATGTGTGTACACATATGGCATATATACATAGGATTAAATAGTATATTTTGGATGTTCAGTAGTAGTAAATAGATAGGGAAATTGTATCTCGTTGAGGCCTTTGAGGCGAGGAGAGGCCAGGCACCCTAACCCTAACCCTTGACGTGAGTGACGTCAAGTTGGCCATGCCCACCCAGACACATGATCACCAAGCCACCCCACCCAGTCACATGACCGCAAAGCCACTCCCACCATCACATGACTGCGAAACCACTCCCACCCAGTCACATGACACAGGAGCTGAGATAGCGCAGTGGTTAAAAGCAGCATTGCGACCTTCAGCTGATTGCTAGTTCAGCAGTCCAGCTGTTCGAATCTCACTAGGCTCAAGGTTGACTCAGCCTTTCATCCTTCCGAGGTGGGTAAAATGAGGACCCAGATTGTTGGGGGCAATATGCTGAACTCTGTAAACCGCTTAGAGAGGGCTGGAAAGCACTATGAAGCGGTATATAAGTCTAAGTGCTATTGCTATTGCTATGACCGTCAAGCCACTCCTACCCAGTCACATGATCGTCAAGCCACTCCCACAAAATTAAGTCACGCCCACAGTGTGGTAGTAAAAACTTTTGGAACCCACCCCTGGAAAAAAGGAAATGCTCTCATTCAATTCCAAATTTCTTGACAACTTCCCCAAGAGCTTAATACAGATATTGAACAATAAGGGAGAAAGAACTGAGCCCTTTTAGACTCTGCCATGCGACTGAACAGAAAGCTCTCAAAATCACTATCTGGTGGTGATCCTACAGGTAGTAATGGAACAACCAAAACCCACCTAAATCATCAAACTGCTGCAGTAATATTACATCATGACCAATAATGTCAAAGTCCTTGGAAAGTTCCAGCAGAATCACAATGTAGAACTCACCTTGTCTCATAGTAAAGGTCAACCATCAGGGCAACCAAGATTTCTTTAATACTATATTCGGGCATGAAGCCAGACTGAAACAGATTTAGATATTTAGCTTTGGAAATAATACATCCTATAAAATTACATTTCATGTAACACTTAGTAGAACCCAAATATATCTCTGTAATCACACAATTTCTCCCCAGAATCTGATTTGTAATTGAAACAGATTTAATTCTTGTCCATTAAGCAACCACTGAACTTGTCCAGTTTACATAAATTAGTAATACATCCCAAAGCCTACTTACTGTTCTGGCATCCCACAGAGATAAAGTCTTGTCTGCAGAGCTGGTGAGAATAATATTGGAGAAAGGAAAAAACTCAATGCTGTTTACTGAATCCTTGTGGCCACGCAAGGTATATCTGCACCGTTCACTGTAAAGTAATATAAATAAGTATCTTGAGCAAGTGTGAAATAAATGAACAAAATCAAAGAACAATATGAGTTGGTATCAACAAAACTCAAATGGACAATAAATTTCCCCCCAATATACTGTATGTATTCTCTTTTTCAGAAATTCAATTATTTATTAAATGTTACAAATGTTACAGTTAAAGGTTCTTGAAAGAAATTACATATTAATAATGTAGTAGCTAATACATATGTAGATGATAAATGTGATATAAACTATGTTTTTAAAAAGATCAAATGTAAAATAAGAAAATTAAAAGCAAATCAGCATGGCAAAGAAACAAACCAAGAGAAAGGCGTATAAGCAGACAAAAATTTAAAAAAGACAAAAAGAAAATACAGAAAAAACCAATGAAGGTACTAAACTATTCAAATTTCAAAGTTCTGCTGCCGTTCAACACTTTTAAATTAGAAATCATTATTTGATTTTGTCTCTTCTTGAGTAGAGAGTGAACATTCAAAGGCTGAGTTTAATTAATTTTGTTACATAGACATCCTTCCGGGAATGCATAATTGCAATCCAAGATATCTAACTAATAAGGAAATGCTAGTGCACTAAGGTTCCTTCCATATTACACCTTCAATACAGAAGGATGACAGTCAACATTATTGCAGGGATTCAATACTCCTCAAATATTTTTAATTTATGCAATTTTTAAAATCATACGATATATATCTAACAATCCTGAATTTTTTAAAGATTTCAGGATTGAAAACAATCCTGAAATCTTTAAAAATGGAAATGAAGGGCACGGTTTCCTCTTATATCCACTATGTCACACTCTGCTACTGCCATCTCTGGTCACTGAAACAAATAAAAATTTCTGCCCTAAATACTAGACTGAGGTTTATAATTGGCTTCTATTGTTAGGGATCAGCAAACTCTTTAAAGGGACAGTAACTTTGTTGCTTGTATCCTTACGATTTATATTGACTGGTTCCTAATATGATTTTATTGCTTATTTGTACCCAGATTACCATTAAGTGTTGTACCTTATGATTCTTGATGAACGTATCTTTTCTTTTATGTACACTGAGAGCATATGCACCAAGACAAATTCCTTGTGTGTCCAATCACACTTGGCCAATAAAAAATTCAATTCAATTCAATTCAATTCAATTCAATTCAGTTCAGTTCAGTTCAGTTCTGTTCTGTTCTGTTCTATTCTATTCTATTCTATTCTATTCTATTCTATTCTATTCTATTCTATTCTATTCTATTCTATTCTATTCTATTCTATTCTGAGCCTGCCCCTCCAAGGTTTTTGCAAGCACAATTGGCAGGTTTGCAGGCCAAAGAATATGGCAGTCATTGGATGGCACTAGTCTGCAAGCAAGAAGGTCACTTTTGCCAGGGACACTCCACTCCCACCCTCATCCCTGGAGCTTGGCTGAGGCTCAGTCCTGGTGATCTTCTACCTGCCCACCTGTCTTTTGCTCTAATAAACAATCTATCTTAATTACAACAGGTACTTCCAATTGAGCAACCAGGTTTTTTTTCTTGATATACTTTAATGTGCAATTTTATATAATGTTAAAATAAACATTGAAAAGACTCGATAGACAAAAATGCCAAACCCAGTCTGAACATCTGGCTGACTATGCAACTAATAATAATTATAGTAATAATAATAATCATCATCATTTGGAACACCACACCAGATATCACAGTTGACGAAAACCAAAGCATACAATTTATTGATATCACTGTACCAGGAGACGCCAGAGTCAAAGAAAAAGAACTGGAAAAATCACGAAAAAAATCACGACCTGGCCATCAAAACTACACGATTATGGATAAAACATGTAATAGTAATACCCATTGTCATCGGGGCACTTGGTACCATGTCCAAGAATTTTATAAAATACATCAAGAAATTGCAGCTTCCTGCAATAACACCAGCGGAACTACAAAAAACTGTGCTACTCAGGACATTGTACATTTTAAGAAGATACTTGGTTGATCCGCAGGTCAGCGGTTCAAATCTCACCGGCTCAAGGTTGACTCAGCCTTCCATCCTTCCGAGGTAGGTAAAATGAGAACCCAGATTGTTGGGGGCAATATAAATATACATTGCTTACTGGTGTAAACCGCTTAGAGAGTACTTGCACTGTGAGGCGGTATATAAATCTCACTAAATAAATAAATAAATAAATAAATAAATAAATAAATAAATAAATAAATAAATAAATAAATAAATACCTAGGATGTTGGCAGCAACCCGTATCAACCATCAGTATCAGTTAATGATATTTGTGATACATTTTTAAATGTCCAGTTGACTGAGTTTCATGTTTAATGAATAAAAGAGATAATAATAATAATAATCCCCCAGTGAGGCACTACCTTGACATGGTTGTGGGGCTTGTGTGCTCTGAGGAAGATGAGAGCTATGCCAGAGGTTCAACCATGCTGGACAGGTCTCATCAGAGGAGTCAGACAAAGAATAGAATAGAATAGAATAGAATAGAATAGAATAGAATAGAATAGAATAGAATAGAATAGAATAGAATAGAATAGAATAGAATAGAATAGAATAGAATTCTTTATTGCCCAAGTGTGATTGGACACACAAGAAATTTGTCTTTGGTGCATATACTCTCAGTGTACATAAAATAAAAGATACATTCATCAGGAATCATAAGGTACAACACTTAATGATAGTCAAAGTGTTGCTCCCATAAAAAAAATATGGTGAAACGTAAATTTCAGAAAGCCATACTGGCTCGGATGACACCCAAGTTAACAAGGTCCACGATGTTGGAGTTCCTGGATATCTGTTGAAAAATGGGCTACATGACTCAGGACTGTTGGCTGAGCAACCAGGGCCAGCAGCTACAGAAGTACTGGAAGAAAAGGTATTTACCCGATTGAAATCAAAGAAATAATGATCTGTTATTATAGAGCAAGCCCAACAAGAAGAGGATATTTGAAACGAATGCACCAGTTCTGGAAAGAACAACATCCAGAATCAGAAATAACAGAACAGAGGTTAGCAGATCAACGTCAATTTATAATACGAAATAAAGTATTCACAGATGCAGAATTGGAAGAACTGCAAAGGTTCACCCAGGGCAAAGAAATCAAAGCCTTGCCAGAAGTAACTCGGAATGGAGAGGCAAACCAGGGACAGTTGATAGTAGAGGAGTCCAGCAAAGATATACAATTGTTTTCATTTGGAAACCAGGCACCCACTCTTCTGCCTCATGAAGAACAAAGCCCTCTAACTAAAGAAGTAAAAGAATTGAAACAAAGAATAACTGAGCAGCACAAAAACATCAGAATAAGAACAACACAAAAACATCAGAACAGCACAAAAACATCAGAATAAGGCTGCCTGCATTGAATCTTATTCCCAAGAAACAGCGTTAAAAGACAAATACTGCAATATCAAGTATAAGCACCAACTCACTGCATGAAACAAACCACCTAATGCACAGTACACAGCTGCAATTATAACTGAATACCTGGGATGCAAAATCAACAGAGAAGGAAAAAACCTAAATAGTGCACCACAAAAATGGAAGATTGGATTGGAAAATAAGATTAGCAAGTTGAGATCAAATGCAAGCAAGATAGAACAGATGAAAGAAAAGAAGCTGAAGAACAAGAAGACAAAAGCATACCTAATCAAGAAATACCACTTAGAAAAACAAGGAAGATCAAGGAAGCACTGAAAATAATAAAGCAGTAAATAACAACTATAGCCAAGAAGATTAGCAGATATGAAACTCGACTTGAAAATTGTAGACAGAACCTCCAATTTCAATCCAATCAGAAAACATTTCTACCAATTCATCCATGGAGAAACTGCAGTGAATCAGTCAGTACCTGATAAGGAAGAAACAGTGCAGATCAAGATTTTCAAGTTTTATCTTCAAGTAGATTAAAAAGAACATAAAAATAGCAATAGCAATAGCAATAGCACTTAGCCTTATATACCGCTTCACAGTGCTTTTATAGCCCTCTCTAAGCGGTTTACAGAATCAGCATATTGCCCCCAACAATCTGGGTCCTCATTTTACCGACCTCGGAAGGATGGAAGGTTAAGTCAACCTTGAATCTGGTGAGATTTGAACTCAGATAATAATAATAATAATAATAATAATAATAATAATAATAATAATAATAATAATAATAATAATAATAATAATAATAATAATAATAATAATAATAATAATAATAATAATAATAATAATAATAATAATAATCGTCATCATCGTCATCGTCATCATCGTCATCATCGTCATCGTCGTCATCGTCATCACTTTTATTCATTAAACATGAAACTCAGTCAACTGAACATTTAAAAATGTGTCACAAATACTATTGACTGGTGCTAATGGTTGATACGGGTTGCTGCCAGTGTCCTAGGTATCAACCAAGTATCTTCTTACTTGGAACATCGTATATTTTAAGAAGATACTTGGTTGATACCTAGGACGCTGGCAGCAACCAGTATCAACCATTAGCACCAGTCAATGGTATTTGTGACACATTTTTAAATGTTCAGTTGACTAAGTTTCATGTTTAGAGAATAAAAGTTTATAATAACATCTCCAAAAAAATTATACAGGTAGTCATTGACTTACAACCACTTGTTTAGTAACCATTTGATTCAGCCTTCCATCCTTCCGAGGTTGGTAAAATGAGGACCTAGATTGTTAGGAGCAATATGCTGACTCTGTAAACCACTTAGAGAGGGCTGTAATAGCAATAGCAATAGCAATAGCCCTTAGACTTATATACCGCTTCATAGTGCTTTACAGCCCTCTCTAAACGGTTTACAGAGTTCAGCATATTGCCCCCAACAATCTGGGTCCTCATTTTACCGACCTCAGAAGGATGGAAGGCTGAGTCAACTGTGAGCCGGTGAGATTTGAACAGCTGAACTGCTGAACTGCAGTGCTGCACTTTAACCACTGCGCCACCTCGGCTCTTAAAAGCACTGTGAAGCAGTATATAAGTCTAAATGCTATTGCTATTGCTATTTTTACGTTCTTTTTAATCTACTTGAAGATAAAACTTCAAAATCTTGTGGGATGTAACGAAGTTCTGCTTGGCAATTTGCCAAGTAGAACTCTATTACAAGGAGGAATAGAAATCATAGGAAGATAAAAATCAATAGTCCTTTCTTTTATTATCATATAATAATGGCTTTTATATTCATTTTACAATAATGGCTTTTATATTCATTTTGTCTAGCATACCTGCCTCCCAGCTGCGTTAGCAAGGCCCTGCCTGAGCTGCTCGAGGCAGTAGCCGGCCTGGCGGTTGAGTTCCCCAGGCTTATGGTGCTGGGGGACTTCAACTTGCCTTCTGCTGGCGAAACCTCTGGGATAGCTCAGGAGTTCATGGATTCCATGACAACCATGGACCTGACCCAAGTAATCCAGGGTCCGACTCATGAGGGTGGTCACACACTCGACCTAGTGTTTCTCTCGGGGCAGTGGAGAGATGATCTGAAGATAAGGGACATAGTCATCACCCCTCTGTCATGGTCAGATCATTTCCTACTGCGGTTGGATTTCGCAGCTCCATTCCTCCCCCGCAGGGAGGCGGGACTGACTAGGTGGTTCCGCCCCAGGCGCCTAATGGAGCCGGAAGGATTCCAGAGGGAACTTGGGGAAATACCTGAAACCCTGGTACGCAATTCGGCTGACTCCCTGGTGGCTGTCTGGAACACTGCAGCATCAGGGGCTTTAGACCGAATTGCGCCTTTGCGACCTCTCCGTGGCAGTGGATCCCGGAAAGCTCCCTGGTTTACCGAGGAGCTCCGGGAGATGAAACGCCAGAAGAGACGTCTGGAGCGACGCTGGAGAGCCAGCAAAACCGAATCCGACCGAACACTATTAAGAATTTACATCAGATCTTATTTAGTGGCGATAAGGGTGGCAAAACGATCTTATTTTTCCGCTCTTATTGCGTCCGCAGATTCTTGCCCAGCCGCCTTGTTTAGGGTGACTCGCTCCCTCCTTGCTAAAGGGGGGAGCGAGGAACACTTGCAAGGTAGAGCTGAGGAATTCGCAGAGTTTCTGTCAGATAAAGCCGCTCGGATTCGGTCGAACCTGGACTCTGGCTGGGCAGAGTCCATGCAGTTGACAGGGGCAAGTCTTAGTCCACCGTTATGGGAGGACTTTGGACCTGTTTCTCCTGAGGATGTGGACAGAGCCGTGGGGGCGATGGGGGCCTCCACCTGTTTATTGGACCCGTGCCCCTCCTGGTTGGTCTCGGCCAGCAGGGAGGTGACACGCGGCTGGATCCGGGCGGTGGTCATCGCTTCTTTGGAGGAGGGATCCGTACCGCAGTCGTTAAAAACTGCGGTGGTGAGACCCCTCCTGAAGAAGCCTTCCCTGGATCCAGCTGATTTGAAGAACTATCGTCCGGTCTCCAACTTACCTTTTTTAGGGAAAGTTGTGGAGAAGGTGGTGGCTGCTCAGCTTCTGCGACTTTTGGATGAAACAGAACATCTAGATGCCTATCAGTCGGGTTTCAGGCGCGGTTACAGTACAGAAACTGCCTTGGTCGCTCTGATAGATGATCTCTGGCGGGCCCGGGATGGGGGAAATTCCTCTATCCTGGTGCTACTTGACCTCTCAGCAGCTTTCGATACCATCGACCATGGTATCCTTCTGCATCGTCTCGGCGAGTTGGGAGTGGGAGGCACCGTTTTACGGTGGTTCTCCTCTTATCTCGCCGATAGGATGCAGTCGGTGTTAACAGGAGGGCAGAGATCCTCCCCTAGGCCCCTGTTATGTGGGGTGCCTCAGGGGTTGGTTCTCTCACCCATCCTGTTTAACATTTACATGAAACCGCTGGGTGAGATCATCCACAGACATGGGGTGCGTTTCCACCAGTACGCTCATGACACCCAGCTGTACATCACCACCCCGTCTGACTTCAGTGCGGCAGTTGATGTAATGTGCCGGTGCCTGGATGACTTTAGGATCTGGATGGGGAGAAACAGACTCAGACTCAGACCCAACAAGACTGAGTGGCTTTGGATATTGCCTCCTAAGGACTATGACAACTGTCCCTCCTTGGTTCTCGAGGGAGCGAAACTGACTCCCTCGGATCAGGTCCGCAACTTGGGGGTCCTCCTAGATCCACAGCTAAAATTGGAGCATCATCTTACTGCTGTGGCTAGGGGGGCCTTTGCACAGGTCCGCCTGGTGCACCAGTTGCGGCCATACTTGGAGAAGGAGGCTCTACTCACGGTCACTCACGCCCTTGTCACCTCCCGTTTGGACTACTGCAATGCGCTCTACATGGGGCTACCCTTGAAGAGTATCTGGAGACTCCAGTTGGTACAAAATGCGGCTGCGCGTGCTGTGGTGGGTGTGCCAAGGTACACCCACGTGACACCTATATTCCGCCAGCTGCATTGGTTGCCCATTAGTCTCCGGGTCCAATTCAAGGTGTTGATCATCATCTTTAAAGCCCTTCATGGCTTAGGACCAGGCTATCGCCGGGACCGCATCCTGCCTCATACTTCCCTTCGACTGGTTAGGGCCCACAGAGTCGGCCTCCTCCAGCTCCCGTCAACCAAGCAATGCCGGCTGGTGGGCCCTAGGGGGAGGGCCTTCTCTGTGGCAGGCCCCGCGCTCTGGAACCAACTTCCTCCAGAGACCCGAACCATCCCCACCCTGCTGGCCTTCCGAAAAGCCGTTAAGACTTGGCTTTTCCTGCAGGCAGGGGGTAGAGCTTAATTCCAGCTGAACTCTCCCCCGCATATGTCTGGTTGTTGAATGGTTTTTTTATACTGTAATTTTTAATTTTTACATTTTGATTTTAATGTAACTGTTTATTGGTTTTTCTTGTATTTTTCCTATGTTGTACGCCGCCCTGAGTCCCTCGGGAGTTGGGCGGCATATAAGAAAACCGAATAAATAAATAAATAAATAAAATGTTATGCATTTTTTTTGCAACTGAAGCAATGTAATAAATCTTGAATAGTGAATTGTGACCACAATAGAGTTGATTGATTAGAATAGTGTATTTAGCAAATGAAGGGACAGCAAAAAAAATATCTTCACAGTTGGAAATATAGTGTGATGCAGATTTACAATCTTGGATTGCCAACATGCATTCACTTTTAAAAAAAATAAACTGGCCCTTTGTACTGTAATGGAAAGTCGTATCAATACTATTGTTTATAGGCAAAGGTTTAATGATGTGTTCAAAGATTCTTCTTCCTGTGCCATATCCGCCATCAGATGTTGGCGATCATGTTGGTGATCCTATTTTTATCAACAGCCGCATGAAAAAGTGCTGCTGTAAGGATTGCCTCTTCCTCTAACTTAAGAAAGTGAGAACTCTTGAAACAATGTATTTCAAAAGGATCTTTTATTAAGCAGAATTGAAAACAATCAGTTCAAAGCAACGTCTGAATACCCTTAGGCAAAACAGGTAGAGTTAAAGCAGTAGAGACCCCTCCCATTAGCCAGAATGCAGATTCTAGCCAATACACAAGTGTGAAAATGTTTTCTTTATCAACTGCTCTGAGAACCGGATAAACATACCGTATTTTTCGGGGTATAAGACGCACCGGAGTATAAGACGCACCTTAGTTTTGGGGGAGGAAAACAAGGAAAAAAGGCCTCTGCCTCCCAGCAATTTGCCAAACAGCAAACAGCAAACAGTACAGATGATATACACTGTTTGCTGTGTATTTCTGTGCATGTGTGCCTGACCCACAGAAATGGCAAAGAATTGGAGAAATGTACATTTATGGCAGTATATTAATCCCAGAAAGTTTTCTTAAATGTAATCACACTAACTCCTCCCAATTATTTAAATAGATCTACTCCAAACATGACTAAGTCAGGGTTTCTCAGCTGCCTTCTTTTAATACTAATACTTAATACTAATACTTAATACTAAAACAGGACATTTCAGATTATACTTTTACAGATCTTTAAAATTGATGTGGCTTTCTGGAAGTATTCTCTGCTATTTAAAAGAAGATACAATAGCACTGGGCCTCTTCAGAGCAAGCATTTATTTTAAAAAGCTTCTTCATTTTGTTAAGTTGTCTAGAAAAATAATAAAGCAGTCTTTAAAAAATAATAATTTGAACACTCTACAAACATTTAACAAAATAACATATTAACAGAATCTGCCTCTACCTAGGATAGAACTCACAATCTCTGAGCCATAGCAGCTATAGCTTGCCTCTTTGCAATTTCAGCAGTCTAATATTGCCAGCAGTTTATCTCCCAGCAATTTGTCACATTACAGCCACCGTAGTTAGTTTCATTTTACCACATGGCTTGCAAGCCTCCGTCAGCTGTAGGTCGGGAGGCAGTTTATCTCTTCTTGTGCTCTTCTTGTGCTTTGCCCTGTTTGCTGCAAAGAGGTAAATTGTTGGCAGGCAGAGGCCAAAGGGTGGGGGTGGCTGGGTGGGGCTACATTCGGTGTATAAGACGCACCCAAGTTTTCACCCTCTTTTTGAGGGTAAAAAGGTGCGTCTTATACTCCGAAAAATACGGTACATTTCTCTGATTGTTTTCCGTTATCCATTAAAGTGGAACATCCCACATTGCCCCTCATAAACCTTCTTCAAAGGTGAAGAGATCTCAAGATGCTTGACACCAAGATATAAGCTGTAAAACATCAGTTGACCCAGGCAATGCTAATAAATCAAACCCAAGCCCCCCCTTCTCTCAACTGAATGGCAGTATCACTCTTTGGGATCTGACAGCTGCTGAGTTTTGTCCAAACCAATCCCTTAGATTTTGAAGCCATGATGTTCTTCTTCTGCCTGGACCTCGTTTGCCTTCAATCTTTCCCTAGAGGATTAAATGAAGTATGCTGTACTTTTCCTTGGCTTTCCCTGGCGGCTTATCGCCTCCTCATTTCTCATTTTGTTAACCCAGCTTATACATAAATGCTGTCTGTAAATCCACATTTCAAATGCTTCTAGTCTCTTCAAGTGGCTTTCAATCAGAGACCAGATAGAAAAGATGTAACATCTGACAAGCCTGATTTTCAATCTTAGGCTTATGTCATGACTTCAGAAGACATTTTCATTTTGAAGAATGCTGCTCGAGCTTTCTATATCCTTATTTTTACTTCAGTGGTCATGTTCCAGCTTTCATGTACATTAGAACTGAGGTATGTGATCCTTTCAACTTTTTCTAGTGATATTCCTTCCGAAGTTATTGGTGGTAAATTAATGGGTTGTTTGCTGATGGCCATGATCTTGGTTTTTGAGGTGTTAAGCTTCAAGCTTTATTTTTCAGATATTTCTGAGACTCTCTTCATGAGGAACTGAAGGTCTTCATGCTTACTGGCAAGCAGCACTGTATCATCAGCATATCTTAAATTATTGATCCGAACACCATTTACTTTGAGGCCAGCATTGATTGTTTTCAAGTGCTTTGTTGAAAATTGATTCAGAGTAGATATTAAACAACAGTGGAGACAGAATACAGCCCTGTCTCACCCATCTTCGTATTTCTGTATCATCTGAGTATTTTTGGCCTAGTCTCACATTTGCTACCTGATGCCAATATAGATTCTTTATGATTTGGATGTCTTTGTCATCTAGTTCCACTTGTTTCAGGATTTGTTAGTTTGCTGTGTCTTATTTTATCAAATGCTTTTTCAAAATCAACGAAGCACATGTAAACATTGTGACTGACATCTCTGCAACACTGTACAAGAACTTGAATGCTGAATAGGGCATCTCGTGTACCAAGATTATTTCTGAAACCAAATTGTGTGTTACTTAGATGCTCCTCAATTTTATTGTATATTCTTGTGTGAATTATTCTCAGGAATATTTTCAGGGCATGACTCATTAACTTATTGTTCTGTATTCAGTACTCTTCTTTGCATTTATTTTTTGGGGATTGTCACAAAAGTTGACTTTAGCCAATCATTTGGTATCTTTCCTATTTCATATATTTGATTGAAGAGCTGCAGTAAAAATTTCTTCCCATTGTCTTCCAGCAATTTTAATATTTCTACTGGAATATAGGCGTTGGACTTACCTGATACTCATCTGCGGGGAGCCAGCATTCAGGATGGGTTGTCCTCGTCCAATCAGATGAAGGACTGAGTCTGTCTATTTTTTTGCTGGGAAGGATCCGCCCTGCTGTAGCCCAGATTTGACGAATCCGAAGACTAGACTCAATGTGGCAAACTGAGACACAGGTAAGTACCTGGTGGACTCCCATCCACCTATGGTAAGAAGAATTTGGAGACAGTTCAAGGGTGGGGCTGAATGCTGGCTCCCCCCGGATGAGAAGAGACATATCAGGTAAGTCCAACGCCTATTCTCCATCCTGGGGTGGAGCCAGCATTCAGACTAGGACATACCAAAGCCTAGAGTGGGTGGGAACTGTCATGGATAACAAATTACTGGACACTCTCCACCACTTGTTGGAGAACTTGCCGACCAAAGGCCGCATCCACGGATGCGTACGAGTCAATTTTGTAGTGCCTGATAAATTGAGTAGGGGAGGCCCAGGTGGCTGCCTGGCACACCTCATCCAGAGAAGCTTGTGTAGCCCATGCGGCCAATATGGCGATACTGTGAGTGGATTCCAGAAGGCTTGGGCAATGCCGCCAGTTCATATGCTTTGGCGATGATGCCCCGAATCCAGCGACCAATGGTGGAAGACGAGACCTTAGTGCCTAAGGAACGAGGATGAAAGGCGATGAATAGGGCTTCCGATTTTCTGAAGGAGCGAGTCCTGTCTATGTAGACTTTGAGAGCCCTCTGACATCCAAAGAGTGCCACTGGCATTCCAACTGGTGAGCTGGTCGGGTGCAGAAAGACGGTAGCACTAGTTCTTGAGATCTATGAAAGACAGTTCACCTTGGGAAGGAAGGTGGGGTCCAAGCATAGGACCACTTTTTCCGCATGGAAAATACATAGGTCTCCTCTCATTGAGAGGGCAGAGAGTTCCGAAATTCGCCGAGCAGATGTGATGGCCACTAAGAATGCCACTTTAAAGGAGAGGTATCTCAAGGATGCCTCCCTGATGGGTTTGTACAGAGGTCCAGTAAGGGATGACAATATGCGAGGGAGGTCCCAGGTAGGATAGCGGTGGACCGCAGGAGGACAAAGGTTGGAGGCTCCTCTCAGAAACCGGCGAATGGTGGGGAACTGAGCAAGTGAGTCCACTTGGTCGCAAGATAGGACCGATGAGAGAGCGGCCACCTGTCTATGGAGTGTATTTGGAGAGAGACCTTTGTGGAAGCTACTTTGCAAAAAACAAAGGATCTTGGGAAGAGGAATCCGAAGGGGAGAGAGGCCTTCTGATCTGCACCAGCTACAGAACTTCCTCCAAGTTGCCGAGTACATACGGTCAGTTGATGGGCGACAGGATACCTGAATTGTCAGGATGACATCCTGATCATAATCCTGCCTAGTCAGGTCGCGCCACTCAATCTCCAGGCGGTTAGTTAGAGCCAAGCCGGGTTCGGGTGTTCCAGGGCTCCCTGGCTGAGCATGCCTGCCGAATGAGGCAACTGCCACACGGGAGCAATTGATAGAGCCTGGAGGTCAGCAAACCAGGCCCGATGGGGCCAGTGGGGAGCCAGTAAGATCACCTCTGCCCGTTCTTGCAGAATCTTCTGGATCAGGTCTGGAATGACCGGGAGTGGGGGAAACACATAAAGGAGTCCTGGGTGCCAGACACTCCTGAGAGTGTTCACCCCCTCCACTCCCTGGGACTGGAAGCGAGAAAAGAATCTTGGAAGATGGGAATTTTGAGGGGTCGCGAAGAGGTCGACCAGTGGGAGTCTAAACTGTTGAGAAATCTGGAGGAAGAGAGAGGGGTGAAGGCGCCATTCCGCTTGATCCACTGTGGCCCGGGAGAGCCAGTCTGCCCGAGTGTTGAAGGTCCCTGAGATGTGATCTGCGGAGAGCAAGAGTAGGTGTTTCTCTGGTCAAAGGTCCAGACGTATTGCTTCTGTCAGGAGGGATTTGGAGCGCGTTCCACCTTGGTGATTGATGTGCGCCTTGGTCCAGATGTTGTTGGTTAGGATCAGTACATGGTGACCTGAGACCTGATGTTGGAATTGCCGCAAAGCCAGGAAGACCACTCGGAGCTCTAGCCAATTGATGGAATGTTGGGCTTCCGCTTGAGACCTTTGGCCCTGCGCCATCATGCCCTGGCAGTGGGCCCCACAGCCTGACCGGCTGGCATCTGTTGTCACCACCACTCTGTGGGAAACTCGGAAGAGGGAGCCCCTGGAGATGGCCGAGGAATTCCACCAGGAGAGAGATCGGAGAACTGGTGATGGGACCAGGACCTTGCGGGATGATGTGCCATGGCCTGATCTCTGGAAAGGCAAAAGGAACCATTGTAGTTCCTGGGAATGGAGGCGGGCCCAGGGAGCTATAGCTATGCACAATATCATCTTACCGAGTAAAGTTGCCAAAAGAGTAATGGGAACCCTGCCCTCTCATTGGACCTGGAGAACCAAATCCCTAATGCTGACCTGCCGTTCCGGGGAAAGGAAGACCTGGCATTGCTCTGAATCAATGATCGTGCCCAAATGGAGAATGGAAGTGGAGGGAAACAGCTGACTCTTTGTCTTATTTATGGAGAAGCCGTGCTGTCTCAAGGTAAGCATGGTGATGCGGAGGTGTTGGAGAGCCAACTCCCTAGAGGAAGCATGGATCAAGATATTGTCTAAATAACATTGGATGTGAATTGGGATTGCTCTAAGGTGAGCAGCTAAAGCCGCCAGCACCTTGGTGAATACCCTAGGGGCGGAGGATAGTCCAAAGGGGAGGGCCCTGTACTGGAAATGTTCCTTGGCGTAACAAAAAAGGAGGAATTTCCGATGTTGCTTGACAATAGGGATGTGGAGGTAAGCCTCTGTGAGATCCAAGGACGCCATGAAATCGCCCTGATGAATGGAGGCCAGAATGGAAGAAAGAGAATGCATCTTAAATTTTCGATACTTGATAAATTTATTCAAACGTTTTAGATCTAAGATCGCCCTCCATCCCCCCGAGGACTTGGGGACCACGAAAAGAACAGAGTAGAAACCCATACCCTGTTGCTCCCGGGGAACCCCCTGGATGGCCATGATGGAAAGAAGGTGCTGAACTGCCTCATCCATCAAGCGCCTCTTAGAAGGAACCTGAGAGACCGAACAGCAGACAAAGGACCTCGGGGGAATGGAGGTGAACTCCAGGGAAAAGCCAAATTGAACTGTATTCCTCATCCAGGCGTCCTGAGTGCTGGCTTCCCAGGCCACATAGAATTTTGACAGGCGACCCCCTATTGGAATGGAGGGATCTTCACCACTTGGATAGTTTGAAAGGCCGATTAGCGGAACCCCCTCTTGACTGTCTACAGAACTGCCTTCCCCTGCCCGCCCTGTCTGCCTGAGGTCACTGGCGGGAGAAATACTGACCTGGGGCCCGGTGGAAGGAGAAATCCTGGTCAGCTGCTCAAAAGGGCTGATGGTAAAAGGGAGCTGCACATGGGGAGCCTCTCCAAGAGAGGGAGGGCAGGACTTTCCTTCTATCGCTGGATTCCACTAGAAGGGGGTCTAGAGCCTCACCAAACAGAGATTTTCCTTTAATGGGGCCGGACGCTAGGCGCCATTTATGGCAAGAGTCCGCAGGCCACTGACGGAACCAGTGCATGCGTCTGGCCACCAAAGAGGAGGACAACACCTTAGAGGCAAATCGTGAGGCCTTCAGCGTGCATCCGCCCGGAACTGGGTGGCAGCAAAAATTTTATTGAGATCTTGTTGCGCTCTCAGATTTGAGGCAGGGATGTGTTCTTGTATTTGGCGGAGCCAGATTAGGGTGGTTCGGGCAAAAAAGGATGATGTTGAAGATGCCTTGACTGACCAAGCCGCAGCTTGGTGAGCATTCGTAAGCGCCTGCTACATTCTCTATCTTCAGGCCTCAGGAGCTCCTCAGCATCCCCTGGCATTGTGGTAGAGGAATGCAGAGCTCTGATAGGTTCGTCCACTGAAGGAACAGAAAGGAGGTCAGATACTGTAGGTTACATGCCACATTAAAGAATCTCTTATCATGAGAGGAAAGTGAGGGACCATAGGCTGGTGAAATCCATTGCCGTTCCACCATGTCCAGGAACAGTTATGGTGCTGGCATTACATCCATCTCACACCTGGTCTCAGAAAACAGGGGGTCGGGATGGCCTTCCATGGAAGAAGTTCCCGTGAATGGAACTTCCATCCCTGCAGCAGCCCGGGCCTTAAAGAGAAGTGATTTGAATAGGCCAGATGGGAACAGCCCTGCTGAAATGGGCTGGTCAGAGGCAATTCCCTCATCCTCCGAGAGGTCCCAGAGAGTGGCCTCTTCCTCGCACTCCTCCTCGGCCCTGCTGCTACCCTCAGAGTCCTCTGAGGAGTGATCCTGACTGACCTGCCTTGCCGAGGGGCCTGGAAGGATCTTGGGCTTGGAGCTGCCCTGCACTTGGGTGGAAGTAGAGGCTATTGGTCCAGCAAAGGATTGTAGACTAGCCGTGAGGGCTTGTTGGAGGGCCGCTGTGATGATGGCCTGGAAATTAGCCTGGTCCATGGCAGAGGTGGGTTCCTGCCAGAGCTGTCCAGTATGCAGCTCCAGTAGGGAGCGGCTGATTGCGCAATTTGCGCGCAACCACTCTGGAGCCCTCTCTGCCGGTTCATCGCATGCATCGCCATCTTTTTCTGTGAATTTTTGGGCGATTTTGCTTCTGCGCATGCACGGAAGCAAAATCTCACCGAAATCTCACGAGGGGATGCGCGCGTGCGAGATTTTGGCAAGATTTTGCTTCTGCACATGCGCGGAAGCAAAATCATGCTGAAATATCACACACACACACGTCCCCTCATGAGACTTTGGCGTGATTTTGCTTCCGCGCATGCGCAAAGCAAAATCACGTGAGGGGGCGTGCACGCGTAGCATGTGCCCACCAAAAATGTGGAGATGCACGCACAGCGCACCGGCACCGGTAAGGAAGCAACCCGCCGCTGGTCCATGGGAACCTGAGAAGCCAAGGCTTAGGGTTGAGCTTGCTCTGTGGCCACAGAGACCGCAGCTGCCTGTACCTGGTCTGTTTGAGACAGGATAGGCCCTGTCTCCTGGTTATTATTCGAGGCCCCCCAAAGGTCTTCTTGGGGCATGGGTAAATTTGGGGCATCCAGGGCCAGAGAGTCCTCCTCTGCCTCAGCCGAGGTGATTGATGGAGAGGGAGCCTGATCTTTGTCCCTACTAGCCTCTTTTTGGCCGATCTATCACAAATCTTTTGTAATGCCCTGTCCCTTCTCTTTTCAGCTCGCTCTGCAGCCTTGGTAGAGATGTGACCTGAGGAGGAGGACTGGTCATCGTCAGAGGTCCCCCTGTTGGACTTTCTGTGTCGCTTGCCACCAAGCCTGTCCTGAGAAGGGGCGTTGTCCGCCATAGAGGTGGTGGGCATAGAGGTCCGCCATAGAGTAAGATGGTAGTTTCAAAATGGTCGATCAAAATGGCCACCCCTGCCTCGTGATCCTCAAGGCCTCTGGGAATCCGCCCTCCCGAGAAAGCTCAAGGGATCAACAATGAATTAGGGCAATTGCAGACACTAGCTGGGCCCTCCCGAGCAGGCTCAGAGGGAATCGGGCCCAGACACTTGGAATTAGTGTTGCCGGTAAGAACGCGGCAGTGCTGGGGCTGTTAGGGCCGCGCGAGCGTTTGCTCCAGTGCCAGAGGCTTGCCTACTCAGTGCGGGACCAGATAAGATCGAGTGTTGAGATCCGGCCCAGATAATTAAGTTAGCGTTGCCAGCAAACACACGGCAGTGCTGAGGCTGCGCGAGCGTTTGCTACAGCATCGGAGGTTTGGGAGCACAGCAGGGAGCCAAATAAGCAGCGGATGGCGAGCCCTTTCGAAAATAAAGCCGAATAGCGATCTCGGAGGTAGGGGCTGAAAAGGCCCGGCCTCGTCATTGTCTCCCTCCCCCAGGCCTGTCGGGTGTGTCCAGGAACGCAAGGAGGGGAGGGGGGAGGGAGGGGGCCAAAACCGCTGTTAGCGCGGAGCCGGAGCTCCTCTTGCCTTCCTCAACGAGCCTTGAGCCGTTTGCAGTCCTCCGGTGATGATCACAATGAAGAAAAATGGAGCAAGAGAGCCACCTGGTGGCTGACTATCAGAGAGTCCCAAGCTAGCAATGTGAACCAGATTGAAAGGAAAATTTGGAAGGAATTAGGCCTAATTAGGTGATTTGATCAGTCTTCAGGATGGGAGTCCGTTTGCCAACGTCCTTCCTGTTGAAGGACCGAGTCAAATCTGGGCTACAGCAGGGCGGATCCTACCAAGCAAAAAAACAGACAGACTCGGTCCTTCATCTGATTGGACGAGGACAACCCATCCTGAATGCTGGCTCGACCCCAGGGTGGAGAATCATCAGGTCCTGTGGCTTTTCTTGTTTTTGCTGTTTTTATTGCATGTCAACCTCCTCCATAATGATGTTTGGTCCAGTTGTTATGCTTCCCTTATCAATATCATCCCTAGTGCCCTCAAAAAGTTCTTCAATATATTACTTCCATCTTATTAGTTTTTCATGCTCATCTAAGATAATTTCCCCCTCCTTGTCAACTAAGTTGTTGGTTTTCTTTTTGTAGAGGCCTGCTGCACTGTAGAGTAGGCAGTGCGGATGTGCATACCTTTCCCAGAAATTATGTCTCTAGATGGTACCATGAGTCATTAGCCTTCCCCCCCTCCTATCCAGCTCCCTCCCCCCATAGTTCATGGCAGACTGGCAACTAGTGAATGTGAAGCACAGGCATGAGATGTCAATTCTGACAAACAGGTTCTTTATTGATTATAAAAGGACCTTTGAGCTTGTGGACCTTCAAACTATTAAAAAAACCATATACAGGACAAAAAGGCATAGTGCAGATGAAACATGGTAAAAAAACAGGTTCTTGTTCACCAGAGAAATTATACAAGGCTGTATACTCCAGTAATGGGTTGCAAATCTCATTGCTACTGGTTCGCATGCACGCTCACGCACGCGTAACACTTCTGCGCATGCACAGAAGCATCCGGGGTGGGTGGGCGGAGCCTCCCACTGCCACTACCGGTTCGTAGATCCGGGCTGTACCAATAGCAACCCACCACTGGTATACTCTCCTCTTTATTTAATCTATATACTGAGTATATATTGAGAGATTAGATTAGAAGAAGAAAAGTGTGCTTTAACGTTGAATTTTTTAAAAAACATCAATAACCTGTACTGATAGTCCTCCACTTACAACCACAATTGAACCTAAAATTTCTGTTGCTAAGCGAGACAGTTGTTAAGTGAATTTTGCCCCATTTTACAACCTCTCTTGTAACAGTTACTAAGTGAATCACTGCAGTTGTTAAGTTAGTAACACAGTTGTTAAATGAATATGGCTCCCTATTGACTGCTTGTCAGAGTTTTGCAAAAGATGATCACATGACCCCGGGACACTGCAACCATCATTAATTGCCAAGCAGCTGAATTTTGATCACATGATTATGGGGAATGCTGCAACGGCTGTGCAGTGTGAAAAGCATTTCTTTCAGTGCTGTTGTAACTTTGAATGGTCATTAAATGAACTGTTGCAAGTCCAGGACTACCTGTTTTATGCAGATGAAGTTACTCTGGAATTACCAAATGATGTTCAAGGAGCACAAAGAAACAAAAATCCCAAGACTATTTTTAATATAAATAAATTAACCACAAATAAAGCCTTAGAATTGATAATGAGTGTATACTGTGTCATTTATAATTTCTCCATATTAGGATTGCCTATCAATTGAAAAATAACCCAAAGTCAAGAAATATGACATAGAAAGCACTTGGTAGAGTAGCACTGAAGACTATAGAAAATATATTCTGATACTGTGATTTGTATTTTCCAATGAATATCAGCATAGTACTATAACTGACTGATAATTATCAGTCAATAATTTTTATGGCATATTATGGACGTGAAAGTTGGATTCTGAAGAAGCAGAATAGAAAAAGTACTGACAGATTTGAACTTTGGTGCTGGAAAAGAGTCCTGAGAACAATACAGATAGCCAAGAAAAGAAACACATGAATCATCCAACGAATCAATGCAGAGTTCTCACTTGAGGCTGAAACAACCAATCTCAAATTAGCATCTGCAACAACTGCTTCTCTCCCCCTTCCTTCAGTCTCCTGAAGCCAAACTGATTTTTTTTTTAAAAAACCTCTTTTTTGTCTGAGCACAGTAGGGATAGGGATCTGATGAGAAAGCAGGCACAAGAGGAATAAGAGTGTGATACAGAAGTGAGGAAGGCAGGGGGATAACTTGCAGAGAACTAGGCATTCTTCATTTGACTTGTACTTTCAGGCTGACTTCCCATTAATGCTTTCAATTCATGTTGCCTATTATTAGTGCTGTGCAGAAAAATTCTCAAAGTTTTTTCTATTACTTGTAATTCATTTTGATGAAAGAAAATTTGCTTTCAAACTTTCTTTCAAAGGAGTGAAGTATATTCAAAATTGCTTCTCTGCCTGCTTACTCATGAGTAATTTGCATTAAATTAAAGTTGTCTGCCAGCAAAGAGTGTGGAGGAGTATCTCTCAGCCAATATTCACCCTGTTCTCCCCCTCCTGCCATCCTTTGTCAACTGCCAGAGCAGAAAGGTAACATAAAATCAAAGAAAAAAACAATAATGAAATAACAATTTTCTTGCCTTTAATATAAAATATCCAGGCATGAATGATTAAATGTAAAATAAATCAAAGCATTCAAATACAGGTAGTCCTCAACTTAGGATCACAAAAGAGCCGCCACCTCTTTGCCAGCACGAGAATCCTCCAGCCGCCGCTCCTGGCTCGGTTTCAGCCGGCAAAGAGATGGCAGCTGCAGGCTTCTCGCACTGAAAAAGAGTGGCGGCTGCAGGCTTCTCATGCTGAAAAAACTGGTGGCTGCAGGCTTCTCGTGCTCAAAAACACCAGCAGCGGCTGCAGGCCAGTGTCTCAGGGTGGGGTTGTGTGCGCAGCTGCACCAACAAAGGCCAGAAGTAGCCGCCCGCCATTTCCTGCTGCAAAAATCTTTTTTAAAACCCTGACTGTCGGGCAGCAAGACCCAGCAAGAGATGAGGCGTTGGAGAATCACCATTGCTGTTGCTGCACAAAGTCTAAGGCTCCGGCCACCGCCGCTTCAGCCCGCCTGCGCCGCCCCACCTTGCCGGGAGTGACATTGAGTTGGCCACACCCACTCAGTCACATGACCTCCCCCAGTTGTGTCCATCCGGTCTTTAGGACAAACTGTTGTTAAATTAGTTGGAGCCCACCACTGGTTTTCAGTCATTATAGCAAGATTAATTGCCATTGTAAATCTCTTCAGATACAGACAAATGTATCCATAAAATGCAAATTAGTCTATCTTGTACTGAAAAAGATTGTTATTCATTTATTTCCAAGTGAAGACAGTATATAATTCAGATAAACCAAAATGGCATTTTAATAGTCTCAGTGTAAAATTGTTTTGTATCTAAGTTATGTCATTTAGAGCTTATGAATCAACAGATTACTGTAGCTGCAGCGAATCTAAGATAACACTGCAAGTTAAATGAAATTTTTTGGGTGGTGGGGAGGAGAATAATACCCTAATCCTTCCTTATAGGTAAATACCATAACCAGAAGGAAAAAGCAGATAGAAATATAAATTGGCCAATGATGTTATTTCAAATTAAAACAATAAAATAATAACATTATACCACAATTTATATCTAAAAGTTTTAGATTACATGTTTGATATAATTCTGTATCTGATGTGTTTAATAAAGTAATAAACTGATCTGGAGCACAGAACAAAATAGTTACCGTATTTTTCGGAGTATAGGATGCACCGGAATATAGGATGCACCTAGATTTTAGAGGAGGAAAACAAGGAAAAAAGTATTCTGAACCAAATGGTGTAGTAATATATTATTTAATAAAATACCAGTGTAGCAGAATAATTTTTACAACCATGTATACTTTTTACAACCATGTATATACTTTTTACAACTATGTACACTTTTTACAAACTTCAAACTTGACAGCTTTAAGACTTGTGGACTTCAACTCCCAGAATTCCTCCTCCAGGCATGCTAGCTCAGGAATGGGAGTTGAGGTCCACAAGTCTTAAACTTGCCAGGTTTGAAGACCCTTGCACCCCTAACCCCTAACTTAGGGGTCTTCAAACTTGGAAGTTGATCTTCAAAGCTGTGGGCTCACTTTGGGCAGCAGCGGCGGCTCCTTAGCTGCCTCAGTAGCAGGCTTCGGCCAGCAACGGCGGCAGGGGCTTTCCTGTGGTCCGGTGGCAGCAGCGGCAGGCATCGGCGGCGGGCATCGGCGGTGGACATCGGCGGTGGGCATCGGCAGCAGGCATCGGCGGCGGGTGGCAGTGGCGAGCAGCAGCGGCGGGCAGCAGCGGCAGGCAGCGGTGGCGGGCAGCGGCGGCAACAGCAGGCAGCGGCAGTGGGCAGCGGCAGTGGACATCGGCGGCAGGCAGCAGTGGTGAACATCGGCGGTGAGCGGCGGTGGCAGGCATCGGCGGCGGGCATCGGCGGTGGACATCGGTGGTGGGCATCGGCGGCGAGCGGCGGTGGCAGGCAGCAGCGGCGGTAAGCGGCGGCTGCAGGCAGCGGCGGTGGGCAGTGGCGGTGGGCTTCAGTGGCAGGCGGCAGCGGCAGGCAGGGGCGGTGGGCATCGGTGGCGGGCAGCGGCGGCAGGCAACGGTGGCGGGTAGCAGTGGTGGGCAGCAGCGGCAGCGGTGGCTTTGATTGGCAGTTGGAACAGTCTCATGGAATATCGCCAATCAGCTGTCTGTTGCCATCCATTGCCGCCGTTGCCGCCATTGCCGCCATTGCCACCATCACATCAACTCCCTCCCCTCCCCCTAATGCAACATCTGGAGTATAAGACGCACCCAGTTTTTGACCCTCTTTTTGGGGGTAATACTTTTTGGGTCTTATACTCCAAAAATATGGTACTTTTCTTGTGAACAAAGTGAATGCTTTTTTGCCTTGAAAATAACAAAAAGGAAAGACAGTAGAAGTGGAAATAGCAAGAACACTGGAGGAAAGTGCTCATATAATATTGGAATTCTTGATGTTCAGTGAATGAGCAGCAACATGATGGCAGATGTCTTGCTCTCCTGAATGCTCTT
Organism: Diadophis punctatus similis; assembly: GCA_023053685.1. Classification (NCBI taxonomy): domain Eukaryota; kingdom Metazoa; phylum Chordata; class Lepidosauria; order Squamata; family Dipsadidae; genus Diadophis; species Diadophis punctatus. The sequence goes on from JALIGW010000031.1 coordinate 6,318,482, forward strand.
GGTTTTAACAAAAACTAAAATAGGGCATAGACATGAAATTTTCATAGCATAAATGCTATTGAAAAAGGAGCTCAAGCAAATTTCCAAACAAGAAAATATTAAAAGCATAATTTCAAATATGATGAAGAGAAAAAATGGAAGATATCAGAAGCCAGGATTAATATTGGAAAAGAAAAAATGAAACATACAGTACATACCTACCTATCTATAATTTAAATGCATTATCATTTAAATTATAGCATTATGCTTATTTTTTGGAATGAAGAGAAATAAAGAACTATTGTATAATCATTGGTAACCAGTTATTTTTACCAAACAACACCTTTTCTTTTTTAAAGAAAGCCCAATATAATTAACATTTATTAGATACTTTTCATATCTTCTACATTTTTAATAAATATGTGGAAAGGGTCCAGTGGGCTTAGAAAATATTCATACAATACTGAACAAACTTCTATAGTGAAATTGGAAAACTGGAGACGTTATAAAGAGTGAGTGGGGGGAAATCCCATTTTTTTAGAATTCTACTTGAACACGATTTTAGGTTGCACCAACAGAAGTATCTTGTCACAGAGAGAAGCCATCTTACCTCTTTATTCTGCACTGCTCAAATTAAACTTAAGAATATTGCATCCAATTATGGGCATAACATTTTAGGAAGATCACTGACTGGATCACATCCAGAGAAGAACAACCAAGAAGATAAGATGCCAGAGAGGTTATGAGAAACAATTGGAAGTATTATGTTTAGATTGGAGAAGAAAATACTGCAGAAATACCTGATGGCTGTCTTCCAATATCTGAGTGGCAATCATGTAGAAAGTTACCTTGGAGTTGTTCCAGAAGACAGGACAACTAAAAATGGTATTATTCACAAGGACTGAGATTTTAGTGGCTATCAGGATTGCTGTTTGACGATGCCTTGGGAGGTGGTACTACTCTCCTACTCCTACTACATAAGCAGAGGCAGGATGACTATCTAATGGGAACGTGATAATAGAGGATTCGAGAACTGGGAAGGAGTTTTAGACTACATGAGACAATGCAGCTGTTAGATTGACTCCAAGTTACAGTTTATCTTCCTAGAATCCCTCTTCAGGATTTACTTATAAGGGGTACAAGTATAGATACAAATGGAATTTTCTGATCATCTGATTTAAACAGTCTGCAAAAGTAAAACATAATTTTTAAATCAGCCTTCTGTTGATGAGCAACTGAAAAATGGCAGTCTAATAGTTCAGATTCAAGGAAAAGCATTTCCTCTTCTGCTGCAATGTAACATGCCTTCTTCATTTGGAAAGTAGAATAACAGGTAGTCCTCAAGTTACGAATGTAATGGAGCCTGCCCATTCCATTCGTAATCCAAGGATTCATGGGAGTGAATCTCGTACCTTGAACAGGATCACTCCTTCCTTTTGCCCACGCATTCGCCATTCAAATGGAGGCCCACGGAGTGCACGTTAAGTGCACATGAGGTATTTCAGGGTGGGGAAGCCAGGGGGGGGGGCTAGTGATGGAACAGACCACCTGCCTAAGACCACCCAAGACCACCCCGACCCACTGAAATACTCATGCTCCCCACAATTGCTTCCCCCATACCCAACCTGTCGTGCCGGGTCAGTTACCTTGTGAAGATCTAGCAAGCAGTATCCTCTCCAAGCCTCTCAGCCGCGTGCGCCCCTCCGATGCTCTGTTTGGGCCTCTGCAGGCCTCCCCCTGCCCGTTGCAGGCCGAAATTGAGCTTCCAAGGGGTGGATCCGCCCCCAGAAGCTCCATTTCACCTACAAAGTGCTCGGGGACGCCTGCGGAAGCCCAAACGGAGCATCAGAGGGGCAAATCCGCTCCTCGGAAGCTCCATTTTGAACTGCAATGTGCAGGACAAATGTTGCAGAGCCTCTGCGGTTGTTTGTAAGGGTGAACAACTGCTGTGGTGCTGCAAGATTCGTAGTTTTGGGACTTGTTCGTAAATGCTAGGGTGCATGTATCACGTAACTTCAAACGTTCGCTAAGGGAATGCTTGTAACTTGGGGATTACCTGTATAAATGACTTGTGAAATAGTGAAGATATTGCAGAAATTACAGAACATTCTCTGTTGTTCAGCTTAGCAATCTATATTGTATATTTCAGATAGATTTAATATGTTTAATGTATAGTTGATGTATAGATGATGTATTTATAATAATAATTTAATAATAAAATAATAAAAATAGATAAAATATTCTATATAGATAATTAATGTATGTTCAAAATCTAAAATCTTTCTTCATGAATTTTTATATAAAAATTAAAAGGAATAACTATATTCCTTTTAGTTCTATATTTAACCATCTGGAGTTCTAATTGCTATTTCTGACTAATTTTATTGCCTATCTTGCAATGAGACATCATTATAAAAACAAACATAATCAAACGTTCCACCACAGCGATTCATTCAAGCAATTACAAGCATTATTTTAGTTTAAAATGCTCCCTAAATTAATTTTACGTTTCCATTTCATAGACAGTCAGTGGCAGTATTCAAAACTTTAATTGCCATAACCTTTATTGGAAGACAAACTTTGCCAAACCTGATCCTTATACCATCCCGGACAAATGATTTTCCAGTCTATTTTAAAAAACCTACAGCAGTGCAACACCTACACTTCTAGGAGACAAAGCTACTCCACTGATTAACTGTTCCCACTGTCAGGAAATTTCTCTTTAGTTCTAGCTTGGATCTCACTTTGATGAGAGTCCACCTTTTTTTGTTCTGCCTCTAGGTGCCTTGGAAAATAAGTTGAACTCCTCTTCTTTGCGACAGCTCCTCAAATACTGGAAGACAGCTATCACATTACCCCTAATTCTTCTCTTTAATAGGCCAGACCAGTGATTGCTAACCTTTTCCGGAGCGAGTGGCCAAACCCTCATGTGCCCGGCCCTCCATGCACATGTGCGCTTCCAAACTCCCAAAATGCAATGTGCACGCAGTCCCTGTGCATGCGCCCTGCCCCTGCGCATGCACATATGCCCTCCCGCATGTGCCCCCACCAGGCGCATGCACGCATGGCCCGTACACACGTACCTCACCCCCGCACCTGCACGGTAGGAACCCGACAACCAGCTAGCCAGAAGGAGGCGCGCGCGCATGCATGGTGGAGCTGAACTAGGGCGACAGCTGGCATGCCCACAAAGAGGGCGCTGCATGCCAATTGTGGCACATGTGCCATAGGTTCGCCATCACGGGGCTAGACTTACCTATTCCCTTAACCATTCATTGTATAACTTAGCCTCCAGACTCCTTTCTCTGAGCCCTTTATTTACAGATAATCAGCAAACTACCTTTGATAATTTTTTTGAAGAGGTTAAATAATAATTTTAAAAATTCAGGTTTATAAGATTGGCTTTTTTGACAAGGTTTATAAGAAATAAATAGTTATATCTGGTTGCCCTTACTGGACTTTTATTGACAAAGATTGATTGATGTAGCATTTGTCTTTGTTTTATTTACCTAAGAGATGACAAGAGAGATTGCTTTATTTAGGTACTGAATAAAAATTTAAAAAATAGTTTTTATTTGCTGGATGAAGGAGGAACTTATGTCTTTTCTCTCTTTTTTTTTTTACACCCCTCCTGCTTTGTATGTTTCTGTTTATACTTTTTGTAGTTTGTACTGACTTTTATTATTTCTGTTTATATTTTTTTATTAAATTATTTGAAAAAAGTAACCTCCCTCTCTCGCATATAAACACATACATACACATGTGTTAACATACCAACAGAAGCAACAAATATGCTTATACACCAGTGGCGGGTTGCCGTCTTACTGGTGCCGGTGCGCTGCGCGCGCATCTCCAAGTTTTGGGGGGGGTGCTCGCTATGCACGTGTGCCCCCTCGCTTGATTTTGCTTCTGCGCATGCGCGGAAGCAAAATCTCACCAAAATCTTGCGAGGGGATGTGCACGCGCATGAGATTTCGGCGCGATTTTGCTTCCGCGCATGCGCAGAAGCAAAATTGGCCAAAAATTAACAAAAAAATTGGCGACGCGCACGGTGGACCGGCAGAGAGGGCTCCGGAGCGGTTGCGCAATTGGCCGCTCCCTACCGGAACTGCGCATCGTGCAGCTCTGGCAGGAACCCACCTCTGTGATACACATATTTACATACAGAGGAAACACCTCCTAGGCTGACAGTGCACGTGCATACACACAGATGCTTTCTATGGCCATAATTGGTAAAAGGCTTAGAAAAAATTCCAGAAGCGAGGCTCTGCAGATCTTTCACAACTCGATGTTGTTTCCAACTCAACAGAATGTTAAAAAGAAACAGTGCAAGGGGCTCAGGACCCAACTGTCAGCAGGATTTATTTGAGCTTGAAACATTCTGACTAGGAATCTAAGCAATTAAGCAAAGCAGCTTTTATAATCATAAGAGAACAATGAGCAATCCACCAAAAAAATCTCACAATGCAATGTTATAGGAAATCCAGTTGGGCAACAGTTCATAAGGTTGCTGACTCCTCTGTTCTAACTGTCCCTCCCAGTCATATGAACCAGGGGATACATAGGATCTGCTGACTTCATCAAAATGATAAGAGTCGTGTCACACTATTGTCATGATCAAAGCTCCTCTGTATTCAAATTGGGGACCAATGCATTTTACAAATGATATGCCTTATTTTACCAACAAGGCAAATAATTTTGATCAGTACTCTTTAATTCAATTAACATTTCTATAATTTTGTTCTGCTTCTTTTGTGTGTTGGGGGTGTGTGAGTATAATCTCTGCATGTATTCCCATGTAGAAGTGTGTCCTTGTGGGGGACATTGCTTCTCCTTGATAAAACATGAAAGCAGAGCTAATTGGTCTCAGCTGGCAAATCAATCTTACTAACTGTGGCTACCGTGCCACTGATAAATGAGTGAAACCAAATGGCAAGTTATTCATCTTAATGAAATGGAACATTGTCATGTTTTGTGGCAAAATTCTGAAGAGGAAATTTGCTTGAATAGCCAACTAAACAAAGTGCCCCTTTGGAAATGGATACAGACTTAGCATTTTAAAAAAACATCCACCACCCATTTTTGGACCTTGATATGGTAAGGGTAAGTTGCTTTACAATAAAGTACAGGAGGTATGCATTAAACGGGGGTGTCTATAAACAGATAGTTGTCTAAATATGGGCAAAGTGACAGATCCATTTAGTCCTAGGCACTAGGAACCAGGAAACGTTGCAGAGGAGGATAAGAGCCCTTATTCATGGTACATACTGTAGACTCCCAAACCTCCAATTACAAAACATAGGATCACATTATGCCTGAACACACTGTACCTATGAGGGTGGGATTCAGATATGTTTCTCTAATTCCACTAATGTTCAAAAACATTATTGAAGCAACAAGCTTTTTAAAAGTAAATATCCTGGAATATAAAATAATGTCTCTCAAAAAAAGATTAGACTGAAATTACAATATCTGCCTATATTACTATATTCTGAACGGATTTTTTTAAAATATTATTTTAGGGGGAAAACCATGTTCTTTCTTTTAGACAAATGCATTCAGTTAAATAAAATTAATTAAACAAAATTCCATCACATATCACCTCTTGGAATATTTCATCAAAAGCATGAATAAACAAAACAATCTTAAATTCTTTGTCCTGTATTCCAGGTAAAAGAACACAATTTGTTTACTTAACTACATATGATATTAATACTATTATTATTCATTAACTTACAGTCGAAGATCAAACCAATACATTTGAAAATTAAGAAGCCTTCCTTCTGATCATAGGAAAAGTGTATAAGGAATCAATCTACTTAAAAAATGAAACATGTTTTTAAGAGCCAGTCATATAAGTTATTGCAGGGGCAAATAAAAAGCAGGCTAGATCACTACAATTATTCTCAGCTTCACAATCTAGGGCTGTAAACCATCATTATAAGTCAACCTAAAGTTTCATATCTGCACAACTGAATGAGTGCTATTATTTACATACTGGTAGTTCAAGCAAGAACAATAACAAAACATGGAACATTATGGTATTTTTAAATATATTACTAAACTGAAACACAAGATGTAAAAGGACATGAGATATTGTACTTACAAAAGGCTCTATTTCTCAAATATATCATGGTAGTAAAAGCAATTTACAATAGAGAAAATCAGGAGGAATTAAGATAACCTATACCAGGGGTGTCAAACTCGCGGCCCGTGGGCCGGATGTGTCACGTGCTATCATGCCTATCCCTGGTTTAGTGAAGGGGAAAAAAGTTGCGATACATCACATGACGACAATGTGACGCTGCAAGTTTGACACCCCTGCCCTACACAGTATTGTTCTGCATAGAATACTGAGTTCATTAAATGGGCAGTAATCTTTCATGACAACCCTGTGCAAAGTAATAGTTTTTATAAAACAATATGATACAATAAATTGTTGTTTTCCTTGCGCTGATGGGTGATGCATAGCAACCTACACTCTTGAGTTCTAATTCCTTTTGCAGTCAAGTAGTTCTGACTTCTCTTAAACTGATCTGTGCCTGCTATGTGATGGGGGAATCAAGGCAGGACAGGGTATCGGATAAAGAGTCTGAACTCTCATCCATTCTTGCTCTGTTCTGCATTTACTTAAGAACCCAGCAATTATTTCTTAAGGTGACCTAAATGTGCTTTTTTCATTTAAGGATAGAATAGCTGCATTCAATTATTACTTTTTGTGCCTTTCAGTCAGGTTTCAATTCATGGCAACTGCCTGGACTGGTACCTGCAATTTTCTTGGTAAGTAAGGTTTTTCAGAAGTGATTTGCCACTGCTTAAGAATGACTGGCCTAAGATCAGCCAGCTGAATTTATGCCTAAGGCAGGACTAGAAGTCATGGTTTTTCTGGTTTCTAACCTAATGCCTTAATTATTACACTAAAGCAGTTATCTAAATTATTTTTTATTTTGTCTAAAAACACCACCCTTTTCTTCCCCCGTTTAAATTTACACATGTAAAAAAAACAGATTATAAAAAATCACGTACCTGTTCAGGTCCCAGACTTTGCTTGTTTCATCCATAGAGGCAGATGCGACAAAATCACCACATGAATGCCAAGAACAATCCAACACTGCATAGCTATGACCTTCTAGTTTCAGAATGCACCCACCCTTCGTGAAGTCCCATACACGGACTGTTTTGTCTCCACTTGAAGTAACAAGTTTGGATCCACTGTCATTGAAAAACATAAATCTGATTTAGACCTTTAGGAAAGTTCTTACACAGCTGTTCAATTAAATTTCCCAAGTCAATATGATGAAAATCTCCATTTTTCATACTACTACCGTGTTTCCCAGAAAATAAGACATGTCCCAAAAATAGGGAGCGGGGGATGGGGCGGGGCGTCCCTGTCGCCGTTGCCTTCCGCACTCACGCCATGCCGCGCCACACCCCATCCCCCGCCCGAAACCCCCGAACTCCTTCAGTAGCATTTTAAAACACTCTAAGCATCGGTCTCTTCATCGCAGGCAAAACGCATCCCTTCAAAATGCTACCTTTGCTTCTCAAGCCCTGTGCTCATCTGGGCGTTTCAAACTGACATAGGCAGAGGCCAGATGAGCACAGGGCTTGAGAAGCAAAACTTCCTTGTCACCATCCCTTTCGGCTTCAGTAGCGTTTTAAAACATGCTTCTGCCTGTGAAGAATAGGAGGCAAGCATCGGTTCCTTCATCGCAGGCAAAACGCATCCCTTCAAAATGCTTCGAAGGAGTTTGGGGGTTTCGGGTGGGGGTGGGGCGGAGCATCCCTGTCACCACCGCCTTCCCCACTCACACCCCGCCCCATCCCCCACCCTAAACCCCCAAACTCCTTTGAAGCGTTTTGAATCCTGCCTGCGATGAACCCAGAGCAGGTGAGCCAGTCTCCTGTAACTTCGGCTCTTCGGCTTCCAAATCCAGCCTGGAAAGCAGTCGCTCTGGATGAGCATCTAGGACGCACGTCTACCTGGGACTTGTCCCGGTACCTCAGTCGCATTCTTATGGTGTTCTCTCCACGGCAGCCCATTGTAAAAGAGAACGTCTTGTGAGTTCAAACTTCTCAAACTCGCGCAATGTTCTTTTAGAACGGGCTGCCCTGAAGAGAACACCGAGGAATGCGACGTCGGTACCAGGACAAGTGTCTGGTAGGACGTGTGACCCGCCTCGCCCCGCCCACCCTGCCAAGAGAGACGCACCACTTACTGGAGTTTTGCAGCTCCGTGGTCTCTCGGCTTGTCTGTTTGCAAGCTTTTTTCCCTAAACACACTAGCCGAGACCACGGAACTGTGAAACTCCAGTAAGTGGTGCGTCTCGCGCCCCGCCCCGCCTGCACCCCAAAAATAATAAGCCTCCCCCAGAAAATAAGGCCAGGGGCATTTTTGGGGGGGTCAAAAAATATAAGCCCCTGTCTTATTTTCGGGGAAACATGGTAGTATTATGATTATTACTGTTTATATATTATTTTCAAATGCTCAAAGAAATGTAATACTTTATATTTCTACTTTATAGGAATATACTGTTGATTGGAAGCTGTGGGAAAGGTTGCCTAATCGTGTTTAAGTACTACACTAAAAACAAAGTAGAGTAAAGGAAGGAAGAGGAATTCAGCTTACTAAGCCCAGTAATAAACAGAGAACTGGTTCCGTTTTTTAAAGATAGGCTTTCAAGAAGGAAACTATTTTTTCTACTTAAAATGTGTAATAGTTTAAACCAAGCAGACACACAACTTTTAATGTTTAAAAATTATTTACATTACAGTATTAAATTCTTAGCAACATCAGCACTTCCCTGAAAACTATTTGTTTAACAAATTGGAAAAATAAAGAAAAAATGCAAATCTAGTTGAATACACCTACATATCTGTCTGCATTTATTACTACTGTTACATAAGATAATTCATATAGGAGTTTAATAGAAGTCTGATTAAAAAAGAAGTTTAATCAAATGTCTGATTAAAAAAGAATGCATTTATTCTCAAAATTTATATGCCACCTGATTCCAGGTAGTTTACAATATAGATAAAATGCCAATAAAAATAATAAATAATAAATAATAAAATCCAGTCATATAACAGATAAATAAGTAAATATTAAAAACAACAAATAAATCCATTGCTCTTAAATGTAATTAAACACTTTAATGACATAAATAAATAAATAAATAAATAAATAAATAAATAAATAAATAAATAAATAAATAAATAAATAAATAAATAAATAACAAATAAATAGGAATGCTCTCTGAAAGAGGACTGTTTTTATTGTCAACTGAAACATTACCAAATAGGACATACCTAAATGTTGGTCCGGGGGGTGGGGAGGAGAAATTGTTCAGATATTTAGGTCCCAGTTGCTATGCTTTCTTTTATGGTGACTTGCTAGAGCAGTGGTTCCCAACCTTTCTAATACCGCGACCCCTTAATATAGTTCCTCATGTTGTGGTGACCCCCAACCATAAAATTATTTTCGTTGCTACTTCATAACTGTAATTTTGCTACTGTTATGAATTGTAATGTAAATATCTAATATGCAGGATGTATTTTCATTGTTACAAATTGAACATAATTAAAGCATAGCGATTAATCACAAAAACAATATGTAATTATGCCAGATCAGAAATTCTCGGCCAGTCTTTGCAAGAGCACAAGGAATATCATCTTCCACAAAAAGTCTACTTCTGTATTTAGACTTGATAACCAACAAGTGTACAACAATATTTCTCAATCTCAGCAACTTTTAAGGTGCCTGGACTTCAAATCCCAGAATTCAAAGCAAAGCTGGCTAGGGAATTTTGGGAGTTGAAGTCCAGGTATATTCAAGTTGTTGAGGTTGAGAAATTGTGGCCTGCAGTGTCGAAAAACTAGAAATCAGATAAACTTCCAGCAAAGTAATCCCTGTTTAGTAGCTTTCTCCCAGGACTCCAAAGTTTCAGGAGGCAAACAGGGGGCAAAAAAAACCATGATTGGTCCAAAAACATTGCCAGGGTCCCCAAAGCCAATTTCCTCTTTTAAGCTCTTTCTTCTTAAAACAGCCCCATATTCCTTCCTCCCCCATGGGGCCTGCTCACCCACCCTTCCCAAAACCCCTGCAAAGACAACGATTTTAATTGCAAGGCTCTTCTTTTAACAGTTTCTTTCTTACTTTCTTTCTTTCTTTCCCTCTCTCACTTATTTCTCTTCCTTCCTCCCAACCTTCCTCTTCTCTTTTTCTTTCTCTCCCTCTCTCTTGCTTTTTTCTCTTCCTTCCTTCCTCCCTCCCTCCCAACCTTCCTCTTCTTCTTTCTTTCTTTCTTTCTTTCTTTCTTTCTTTCTTTCTTTCTTTCTTCTTTCTTTCTTTTCTTTCTTTTCCTCTCTCACTTTTTTCTCTTCCTTGCTTCCTTCCTCCCACCCTCCCACCTAACATTCCTCTCCTTCCTCTCCTTCCTCTCCTTCCTCTCCTTCCTCTCCTTCCCTTCCTTCCTTCCTTCCTTCCTTCCTTCCTTCCTTCCTTCCTTCCTTCCTTCCATCCATCCATCTCTGGTCTTCCTTCCTTTGTTCCTTCCTTCGTTCCTTCCTTCCTTCTCTTTTCTCTTCTTCCCTCTCCTAGCCCTCAGCACCGCAAGATCCGTGCGTGCCAAACTCTCTGGCAATCCGGACAAATAAGCGCATTGTGGTTATTCAGTCACTCCAGGAAAGTGGAGCGAGCAGGGAGGGGATCCTGCCCGCCCTGCCTACACTTGTAGCAAAGCCAGCCTGCCGCACAGAGCCGACCTTGTCTGGGGAACCAGCCAGCCAGCCAGCCCACCCCACCCTCGCCTCGCCTTCTCCAAAAGGCGCCCTCTGCTGCCAGTCATAGAGACCCCCGATTAGAAACCCCCTCCCTCTGCTCTCTCTCCTCCCTCCTGGTGATAGGCATCGTGCTGCCGTCCGTCCTTATCTGCAGCGGAGGAAGAGCCCGGGCGGGCTTGCAAGGCGGGGCTTGGGCGGCTCGGGATCCTCCTGCCTTCCTTCCTGCTCACTCAGTCACCTCTGTGGCTCCTCTCTGCCCCGGTGGTAGTGCCTTTCCCTCCCCAAGCGTGCCCGGGGGGACCCTCTCCAAAGCTGGCCATGCGCCCCGGGCGCGCCGTAGCGCACCTTGTAAACGTTGCCGTAAGTGCCGGAGCCGATGTGCTGGATGAGCTCGTAGCGCAGCTGCGGGTCCTGCATTGAGACGTCCCGCAAGGCACTTATGGTCCCCTCGCCCAGCCGCCTTTTCAAAGATTCCCCTTTGTGGCTGGAGGACAATTCCTTCAAACTCTTCTGTTCCTCCTTCATTCTTTGCAAATTTGATTCATGAGAGACGTCAAACTCTCTCCTTCCTTACACCCATTTGTCCTCTTGGGTTTATATGTCTTCTGCTTTAAGAACTATATTTTATATTTTATTAAATCCTCCCACCCAGACACTCTCTGCTACCCCCTCCGGCATCCCCGTCTCCTCGCTTGCCATGTCCCACATCTCCAACTACAGCCGGAACTCGCAAACCGGGCTGGCCAGGGCTCGCAGCGACAATTTCTTCCCGCTGGTGTCGAAGGGAAAGGGAGTCATGGGGGGAACAGCCAGCCAACGACCACTTAAGTTTAACAGCGCATGACGGCGGGAAGGAGGACAGCCTGATTTGGCTCATCTGTCTGTCCTCTCGCCCTCGGCTGGCGCGGAGACCCAGCGAAGAAAGAGGCAAAGAGGGAGGGAGGAAAGAGAGAGACTGAGAGATATTAGCACAGGGCTAGCCTGATCATATGGAGCAGGGTGGCGGTGATGGACCATGCTCCGGCACCACCTCCTTCTCCAGTTCCCTCTGGCTTAGCTCCTCCTGCCCCCAGTGGTGGCGCCCTCAGCACCGAGGCTGTATGATCAGGCTAGCCCTGCGCTAATATCTCTTAGTCTCTCTCTTCCCTCCCTCCCTGTTTGCCTCTTTGTTCGCTGGGTCTCCGCACCAGCCGAGGGCGAGATGGCAGACAGACGATTCCAACCCAGCTGTCCTCCTTCCCGCCGTCGTCCGCTGTGAAGCTTAAGTGGTCGTTGGCTGGCCGTTCCCTCCTGTGACTCCCTTTCCCTTCGACACCAGCGGGAAGAAACTGCCGCTGTGAGCAGGAGACAGGGGCGGCCACAGATGTCTTAAGCACCGCCTTGTACTCTCCAGCATGCAATCTTGCGATGCCCTTCCCCTTAGTTCGGCCGCCAGGCATCACAAATGCCTCTCACCGAATGGCACCTTTCCCGACCAATTGGAGGGCTCGGGCGAGTTGAGCCGATATGGCCAGGCTTGTGGCAGTGGGGGGGGGGAGCTGAGGATGCCAGGGCGACCCCTGGGAAATGGTCATTCGACCCCCAAAGGGGTCCCGACCCCCAGGTTGGGAACCACTGTGCTAGAGCTTCCTCTTCCTATGAGGTCGTGTAAGTTAGGCATTGAGAAAATAATTCTGACCTCTTTAATTGGTCCTCAAGGCTTACTGGCAATCAGTGCACTTCTGACATAACAGGTGCTATCTTGATAAATTAGTTCGGGTGTCGGCAAGCCGTGGCTCTGGAGCCGCATGCAACTCTTTGGGCCCTCTGCTGTGGCTCCCTGTCGGGTGATCCCACCACTGGCTGGCTCCACCATTTGTCCTCCCCTCCCAGTCACTCCTCACCTGGCCTGAGAAGGTAAGGGGGATGGTGGGGGATGGAGAAATGGCAGGGGCTGATTCTCCAGCGCCTCACTCTTGCTGCAGATTCTTCTGGCCCATATTGGTGCTGGGCATGCCTCAGTCTCTTGGGGAGACGCGCAACCTGATCTCCGCCATGAAACAGTGGCCCAACCCAGCCGTGACTGTTACCGGCCTGGTGGGGTGGGAATAGGATTTGGGATGACGGGATGACGGGGCGACGGAAAGGGGGATGGGCCCGTAGCGCCCAGCAGCAGCTTTAAAACTTGCATGGGGGACTTTTGCCGCCCAGAGGATGCTTTTCTTTTTTTTGTAATTTTTTTTATTTTTTCTCCACAACTTCATATACAATTTAATACATATATACCTTAAAATATAATAAAATACATAGTTTTACATTATAATCAATAATTCAAAAATCAATATCTTATTCAACACTTGCATCATCAATCATCAGTCTGTTCTACTTTTTTCCATTATACTCCCCTCTCTCTATCTCCATCTTCTCCACCTACTTTCTTACTCCTTCACTCCTTCTACTCCTTCTCTTCCTCCCCTTCTACTTCCTCTTTCACCCTCTTAACCTTTCCCTGAGTGCTTTAGGATGCTTTTCAATGAAAGCCGGCAGTGGCACTGCTCCGCTGGAGGAATAAAGAAGCTCAGGGCAGTGGGAAAAGGGGGCTGGCCCCACTGAACCTCACATGCCCACCCCGGGGATCAGGCTTGGAGAAAGCTGGAATGCCCTCGCCAAAGACACTCGCCTGTCAGCCAGTCTCCCCCCTCTCTCTCCCTCCCTCCCTCCCTTTCCTCCCTCCGTGTGTGTGTGTGTGTGTGTGTGTGTGTGTGTGTGCATGTATCTCTCTCGGAAAGTCGAGGCTGGGTCAACCCGGCAAGCTCTCCTTGGGCTCTTCGCTATTCCTTTTCTTTCTTCTTGGCAACTGTTTGGAAATCCTGGCTAGCTGAGGAACAAGCATGAGCTGCGGCAGAGGCTTCCCTTCAGGCAACCCTCCCCCTCCCCCTCCATCTCCTCTCATGACCCCCTGGCCAGCTGTGGCGGGGCTGGGAGGGTGCGCACGAGCAGGGAGACCCTCCTCAAACAAGCAGCCACCTGCCCTGTGCTGTGCTTTGGCCGAGCCCGGCCAAATTAATTAAGGGCCCTTTTAATTATGTTGTCACCTGATGAAAAGTCCTGGAAACCTGTGTAACTTTTGTGATACAGTACCTGGCTTGGCTCTCATATATCATTGTGAAACTATGGTAATTTATTCTTTAGTAAGCTACTGCAACTATTATTTTAAGAATAAATTAAGTAAATCTTTTTGACACATCACTCAAATTAAAAAATATATTCATCTTTAGAGAATTGTGTATGTTGAAGTTAGAGCTCCAGCCTTGCTAACTTTAAGACTTGTGGAGAATTCTGGAAGTTGAAATCCATAAGTTTAGAGTTGCCAAGGTTGGAGTCCCCTCCATCCATCCATCTTTTCATCCATCCATCTCTCCCTCCCTCCCTCCCTCCCTCCCTCCCTCCCTCCCTCCCATCCTCATTGACTACTTCAAGGATGGTCTCAATGACGGCATCTACCACACCTGCATCTCCCGAGGGGCCCTGCGAACCCTACAATGCTAGTATGTGTTGGTGGCGGAAGTGGAGATTGACCTTGCCTGGGACAGAGGCTGGAGGACCAGCAGATGGGGTATTTCCCTCCCATGGGTAAGAAACACCCCAGGAGCACAATGTGCCTCAGATGGGGGGAGGGGCACCGAGTTGCAGCATGCCAATCCAGCAGACCCAACCACAGTGCCACAGCAACCCTGAGAGAGGAGGCAATGAAACCAGCTCCAAGGACCCGAGAGACAGCGCTGAAAGATCTGGAGGTCGTAGAGTTTACCCCTCCTGGCTCTGAGGGGTTGGGAACTCCAACCAACTTGGGTGAGGCTGACAGCGATGGTGACGATGATCCCCTGGTAAGTCGGCGGGTGACCCCTGTAACCCTCCCTGTAGGGTTAGTGGTACCCTCTTCGGGGACCTAAGGGAGGATGCTGGCTTTATTGGACTCAGGCTGCACTAGTCTGAGTATAGTCAGCCCTGAAGTCAGCCCTGAAGTCATTGAAAAGCTGGGACTGAGACTCAAATGGCTGAGGGTGCCCATATCGTTTTGCCAGCTAGATGGGACTGTAGCTGGAGGAGGCCCAGCTCACTTTATAACTGAACCAGTAGAGATGAGAATGGGAAAGCATCAAGAGACTCTGAGTTTTATAGTGGTGCCAGGGATAGAGAGGCCCCTCCTACTTGGACTGTCTTGGCTGCAGAAATGGAACCCTGAAGTGAATTGGAGGAGGGGGCTTTTAAAGATTCAGCAGAAAGTGGCCAAGGAAGAGGAAAAGATCCCAAAACCTGGTGGAGAGAGAAACAAAAGGCAAAGGGAACTGGGGGCAGAAGCTCGAGAGCACTCAATAAGTGAATCCAAAATCCCAAAGGAGTACTGGGACTTGAGAAAGGCTCTGATGCGCTCCCGCCCCATCGCCTCACAGACTGCAGTATTGAAATCCTTCCTGGAGCTAAACTCCCGAAGCCTAAACTTTACTCGATGACTCCACATGAGCTAGGAGAGCTTCGCACTTTCATAGACAAGAACGTAAAACGTGGATTTATCCAACCAGCAAGACCATGAGTGGCAGTCCCAGTTTTGTTCTGGGAGAAGAAAGATGGGACTCTTCGTCTATGTGTTGATTATAGGGGGCTAAACACGGTGTGCATAGAAAATGTCTAACCACTGCCCCTGATGAAGGACATGTTGGTGCATTTAGCCAAAGGAAAAATCTTCACTGTTAGACTTGCAGGAAGCTTACTACTGGGTGCAAATCAAAGAGGGTGACGAATGGAAAACTGCATTTAATTGCTCCCCTGGGATATTTCCAATTCCGGGTGTTCCCTTTCGGCTTACAGGGCCCGCCCCACGGTGTTCATGCAACTGAACAATGAGATGCTGCATGACTTTTTGTACAAGGGAGTGTTGGTGTATTTGGTTGACATTTTAATATACACTGAAACGAGGGAGGAACATGTGAAATTGGTGCAGGCAGTCCTTAAAAGGCTCTGAGCCACTGAACTGTATGCAAAGCTTTCAAAGTGTGAATTTCACCAATATAAGATTGATTACCTAGGTTATTGTATCTCAAATGAAGGCATGGAAATAGATCCAGAAAAGGTAAAGGCAGTGTTAGAGTGGGCCCCTCTCCGCACTAGGAGGCAATTGCAAAGCTTCCTGGGTTTCTACTGACAGTTCATCCCTGCCTTTGCAAAGATCGCATTGCCAATCACCAACCTTTTAAAAACTAAGGGTGAGGGAAAGCTGAAACTGGGTCAGCCATTTAGGTGGACCATGGAGTGCCAAGTAGCGTTTGAAAAGCTCAAACGACTGTTCGCAACAGAACCCGTGCTGAAGCATTTGTAATTCAGGCTGATGTGAGTGATGTTGCCATGGGGGCAGTGTTATTGCAGAGGAATGCTACAGCCATGCGCATACACTTCTAAGAAACTCACCGAGACTGAACAGAGGTGGGCAATATGGGAGAAGGAGGCATATGCAGTGCGGTAGGCCCTACTCACTTGGCAGCATTTCCTGGAAGAGCAAGGACGCCATTTGAGGTATGGACTGATCATAAAAATCAGGAAGCCCTGAAAACTCC
This sequence comes from Diadophis punctatus similis, assembly GCA_023053685.1. Lineage (NCBI taxonomy): Eukaryota > Metazoa > Chordata > Lepidosauria > Squamata > Dipsadidae > Diadophis > Diadophis punctatus. The sequence goes on from JALIGW010000031.1 coordinate 6,334,834, forward strand.
ATGCAGGCTATCCCCTAAATAAATCCGTTGGGCTCAACACTTTAATCGTTTTTCCCTGGGGGGGGGCGAGAATGCTTTGTCTAGATTGCTCCAATACAACAGCGTTAAAGCTGAAGTGGTCAAACCTGTTATCCCCTTGAAGAACTAGCAGCTCCGGTAACCACTAGAGCTCAGGGGAACCTGTTAAGAGGCAGTTTTGGTGGCCTTCCTTTAAGAAAGACATTGAAAGCTATGTGGCCAGCTGTCCAGTTTGTGCTGTGGCAAAGAGACCGCTCGGGAAACCCACAGGGCTTTTATAGATGGTGGCTAACCCCCAGGCACCATGGAAAGAAATATCTATGGACTTTATTGTGGAATTGCCTGAAAGTGGGGGGAACACTGCTATTTGGGTTGTTATGGATCTTTTTTCAAAACAGGTGCACTTTGTTCCCTGCCCCAAAATTCCTTCCACAAAGATGTTAGCTAAATTCTTCATACAACATGTGTATAGGGTGCAGGTGCGCCTGAGCACATTATTTCTGATAGAGGAGTGCAATTTACATCACAGTTTTGGTGGGAATTTTTGAAGCTGTTGGGAACTGCCCAGGGCTAAAGCTCCTCCCATCACCCCCAAACTAATGGGGCTTGTGATAGAACTAACACAGTCCTGAAACAGTACCTCAGGTGCTACATTAATTACCACAGGACAATTGGGCTGACCTTTTGCCTTTTGCAGAGGTAGCATATAACAATTCTGCACATAGTAGCATGGGGTTCACCCCACTTAAGGTGGCCTCCGGTCAGGACTTTGTAGCTATGCCAGAGCTGCCTCAAGAGAAACCACATGTACCCTCCTTAGCAGAGTGGATAGCCCAACTGCAGAACAGTTGGATAGTTGCCCATAAGGCACTGAAGGAGGCATGTCAGGCACATAAGAAACAAGCTGACAAAAAATGTGTGAAGCCAAAATATTTTAAAGTAGGTGACAAAGTTTACCTCTCCACGAAGTAATTACAGTGCACCCAACCATCTAAGAAACTTGGTCCTAAATACGTGGGCCCATTCCCAATTGTTAAAGTAATTAACCCAGTCACTGTACAATTGGAGTTGCCCAAGAACCTCAAGCATATTCACCTTGTATTTCACTGCAGTCTATTGAAACAGTACAACAATGATCAAATAATATTCATTAGACTTCATGAACAAACCTTTAATATGATAATTATCCAAGTTTTTACTACAACCCCTGATGCAAAAGAAATAAAAGTTTGATGAGTTATGATTAGCTTCAGTTTCAAACTGACAGAATATGCAAGCAACATTTGTTAATCAATTCCATAGGAAGACTAAAATTATTATTAAGATCCTGTACCATTATTTCAAATTTTTCAATATTGTTTGAGTATTTAAATAGCCAGTACTGTTGTAATGATTAAGGAGTTGAACTAGGACCAAGGAGAACTACTGTATATACTTGCAGATAAGTAGTGCACAGCAGGGGTGGGTTCCAACTTACTTCGCTGCCGGTTTGCTTCCTCCCATGCAGTACAAAACTCCCCCGCATGCGCGCAGTACAAAAAAACCCCCAAATTTTTTTTAATGCCAAAAACAAAATGGCGACCACATGCACAGTGCCGGAAATTTGGCTTCTGCGCATGCGCAGAAGAAAAAATAAATTTAAAAAAATTCGGGGGAAAAAATCAGAATTTTTTTAAAAAGATGGCGGCACTCACGGATCAGCACCAACCAATTCAGTTCAGTGATGTCATCATGATGTCATCAGCGGGCCGCTACCGGTTCGGGCGAACTGGTCCGAACCGGGAGGAACCCACCCCTGGTGCACAGGTTTTGGAAGTGTATTTTGGAACCTAAAATGCTTGGCTTATCCACGTGTATTTATGATAGGTACAAGAGCACTCTTGGCTTTAAAACTTTCTGCCCGAGCTACCTCATGGCTTGTAATTGTAGGAATAAAGCAAAAGAGATCCCCATGTAAGCTGCCTTGAAGAAAACTAGGATAGAAATTTACCTCATAATCCTATAGAGTGATCTTATTATTTTTATATTTTAGTATTGTGTTAACAATTCTATCTTTTACTTCTCTTTTATGTCTTCCAAGTTCCAATTGTATTATTTAACTTTTCTTGATTGTATTATATGCTGCTCTGTGTCTGAAATAAAGATTTGATTGATTGATTGATCAACAATAACAAATAGACATTCAAAAAATATAATTTTCTACCATTGTTTTCAAGGATTTCCCATCATGCCAGTTGATGACAGAAGCTTTTGCTAGAGAAGCAGATGAACAAAAGGAAGCAGAAGATTGGAGAGAAGGTTTGGACTGAATAAATATTTTTCTATCTCATATATTTTGAAAGATAGAAAGCAAGAACATAATAGAAATATCCAAACTCTTATGTGCATACTTGCACCATAATCTTCCCATGAAAATAGCTTTTTTAAAAAGATGTGATATTCAGTGTTCTTTCACCAGAATACAATTTAAATTATCTCCTCTTATGATATATTTTTCTGATAACCATTCATACATCCAGCTTGGTAAAGATAATAAATTAAAAGTGACAGCACCAAGCCAACTTCATCTTACCTCAAAATCATGAAACAGAATTGGATCTGGCTGGTACCCACATGGGAGTCTACTAGAGAGTTTTAGGACTATAGCCCTGTGGAAAGTTGAACAAACTTTCTAGAAGAATGCAAATGACTTCCACAGCATGGTGTCAACACATGCTAAGTGGAGAACTATACTTTCTTTAAGTTGGGGGGAAAAGTAGAAAAAATTCCATTTCAGGCAATTCAGATATTGGAAACATTAAAGGAAAGTAGCTGGCCTATAATAGAAAATCTGAAGCCCAGGAAAATAAAATGCTAAGAGGACAATCAGGAAAGTAGGTTTTTCTCCTCTCAGGAGGGCTTTATCAAAGGGGAGGACAGTCTTAATTTTATATTGATCACAGTGCATTTATGTTTTCCTCCTTGAAGGCTTGCTGCAGACTAGATAAAAGGAAAGCTCCAGCTGATAGCAACCAAACAGGCATTTAGTGAATTTGGACAGGAAGCTAGGATCAGAGAGATTTGTTGCAGTATAGAGAATATTTTATTTATGGACTGAAATCTAAATTGTGTAAATTTGTTCCGATGTCTGTGCTTATTTAAGAATCTAGAGTGAGCAGGTTATCAGCCTTTTCATGCAACATTTGATCATTCAGGGAGTAGGGCGGCATATAAGAACAGCAAAATAAATAAATAAATAAATAAATTCATTATTTTGCTTTTTTGCTTTTCAATTTTCTTTTCTAACATTGGTTTAGTAAAAAGATTCAATATTTTAATAAACCTTAGTAAATTCTTAGTATTTACTCCAAGAAAACACCTCCCACCTAGTTAAGCTATGGAAAAGGGGGATTTCCACTTACATCCTCATAGATAAATAAGAAGCAGAGATGATTTCCAGCAAGTGGCAGCAAATTCAGATCTGCCCAGGTTTGGAGATGGTTTTTATGAATCAGTGGAGATTTCCCTCACCATATGCTATCCATGCATATATACCCCAATATAAAATAGTATAAATGAGAGCTTTTCCTCAAATCATATACCCTTCTGAACTGAAGAAATGTCTGCTTCTTTAAAGTAATATAGTTCTTCTTTGATTTATGATAGTGAAACAATTACATTCTAATTATTGATATCTAATAATGATTGTTGATGTACCATTGAGAGAGAAATCACACACTTTTCTCTGCATGGACTGGAGAAAACACCAATGATAAAAATAAAACTGTCATTAAAATAAAATTGACATTCACATGTATCTAGTTTGTCTATACAGTATTATAAAACTAAAAGATTAAATTAGATGAGACCTGGAAATTTGATACAGAAGCATGTGGACTAAAATTTATGATGTATTGAAAGTAATCACTTTTAACAGGTTAAGGCCCAAAAGAATCAATGATGGTTTCCAGCACTATTTTTACTTACCTTGGATGGAAGCAGCATCCAGAAAGCCAATCTGTGTGACCTTCACCCTTCACAATAATGTTCCCATTAGGAAAGGCCCACATTTTCCATAAGCGATCATCACTTCCAGTGACAACAATATCTTTTCTTGGATGTAAAGCCAAGCTGTAAGTAGCAAATAGAGAAAGTGAAGATTAAAACTGAACAAAAAATGATATAGTTTAGAAACTGGACTGAAAGAACTCAGAGACAATGCAACACAACCTTTGGAATAAACTACTGTATTTACCAGAAAGGAACATGACCCTGAATTCCAACCCACCAAATCAGTATGCTCCTAACACACTTTCGTACTGTATATCTGTGCATATATTTGCCAAAAGGCAGATTCCAAGAAACAGTAGGACCAAGAAAAAAGAAGGAATTGGTATTAGTTGAACCGATATTATTAATTAAAAATAATTATCTGTGAAAAATGTCCCTTTTATAAAATTAAATTTTTCTTTTCATATACTGTTACACATAGAAATATACATGCAACTTCCCTGTAACAAAAATAGCAAAAAAAAGGGGGGGGAGATGATGTTATCAGGATTTTGTCAGAACAATAAACAGAAAACTGTTGCTCTTAACACAACAACGCAAGGACTTCCGGTGGCGCCGTGAGCTTCGCTGGAAGCTCTTCATGGGCGCCCGATCCAAGGCTCCGTAAAAGCCGCCAGATAAGCCACATCAGCTGTCTGGCCACTTGGAAACTCCCGTCCCGGGCAAAGGGAGGGGAGAAGAGCAGATGGGCCAAGGTAGAGCCCCCCAGCACCCCAGAAGAAGCTCTGGGGTGCGAAGGGTGAGGGCTCCCTAGAAGCCTGTCAACAGCTCCGGACCTGGAATGCCTCCGCTTATTTTTAGCGGAGCAAGAAGCCGCAACCATCTCTGCTGGTAACAAATGGATTTTAATATTCTAGACAATGTAGCAGACGGAACATACCAGGAGAGTCTAACAGCAAATATTTTAACTTAACTCCGGTGATGTTTTTTGGATTTTCTGGAAGTAACAAAGTAGCTAAAGATGGCGCTTGGAATTTGAAAGGGCGTGGAGAAAGTGAAAGCTACTGAAAGCTAGTGAGAGTTCTGCTTCCTAAAAGACACTTGTAAGAAATCTCTCTTATTTCTTACTCTTTACCTTGATGAACTTTGTTTTTGATTTTCTAATAAATATATAAGAATCAATATAAATTGAAGATGTCTTTAAAATTGGCAAAGACTGTTCCTATTAAAGGAATAGAAAGAGTTGAAAATCTTTCCACTCATATTGTCAATCTGCAAGATTTTGCCCCCCCAACACAGACTTTTACGTTTGAAAAGTGGCAGCAAGCCATGAAAGAAATGAAGAGGGAAATTGCTTCAGCAGTTAACAAAAAAATTAAAGAAATCAATGGAAAAATTACTGAAATTAATGGAAAAATACAAGCTGTCTCAGAGGAGTTTTCATCTCAGACTCAACAAACCAGAGATAATGTGGAATCTGCACTTAAGACTGTGGTATCTAACATGGATTTATTGAAACAAGATGTGGCTGAAATTAAACAGACTACGGTGACTTTGGGTGAAAAAGTAACTGAGATGCAGAAAAAAATTGAAGGAACTGAGGCAGAACTAACGATGGTTCAATTTAAAGATATGGAATTTGCTTTACGCCTAAGGGGGGTAAAAGAAAACGGACAAGAAGATTTAAAGGATAAGATTGTGGATGCGCTGGTGCAGATTTTGGGGGAAACAAAAGTGGAATTGGGAGGGCAGATTGAAAAAATATATCGTGTTAATTCTTGGTTTGCAAGACAAAATCATTTGCCAAGAGACATTGTAATATATTTTACTACAAAAACATTGCGAAATCGAATCTTACAGGCGACTTATAAAAATAAGCTGAAGGTGGAAGAACAGGAGGTTTTGATATTTAAGGAAATTCCTCCAAAAATACTGAAAGCACGTAAAGATTATACCTTCCTGATGGCAGAGTTGAAAAAGCAACAGATAAGATATACATGGGGTATCCCGACTGGACTATCTGTTATTTATAGGGCAGAAAGATATAGACTTAATACGATTTCTAAAGCAAATGATTTTTTTGCCAACGTGTTAAAGGTGGGGACACCAAAACCACCAGTAGATAAAGGAAATGAGAATGTTAAAAGAGAGGGAAAGGAAGATTTGTATATTCCACAACAGAAAGGAACTCTGAATAGACAAGAACAAACGATTTAAGACAGATTAGAGAAGTATCTGTTGAAAGTGAAAGTGATGAAAGTGAAGAAGAATCATATTATCTACTTCAGTCTTCAACTCCTCGAAGTGAAGCAAGACTAAATCGACATATTTTCAGATGTCAACTTAAAGAAATATTTAATTCCTCTCGCAGATTTGAAAGCGAGAGGAATTAAAAATTGATGTTTTAGTGATAGTAGGATAAAGTAAAATAAATAAGAATAAAGTTTAAATGTATATATGAGGATGTATAAGATTAGAGGAAGTAAATTACAAGATTATCTATGGGGTTTAACTATAGAAGGCAAAGTGATGTAATAGAGAATAAAGTGGTTTCAAATAATTAGATTAAATTAATAATACAGTTTGGGGAATAAGTATAGAAGGTAATGTAACGTAATAGAGACTAAATTGGTAGAGAATAAGATTAAATTATATTATAGGGTGGAAATAAGTATAGAATGCAATCTAATGTAATTAAATGAATGTGAAGTTGCTAAGTATTTTTTAGATATGGTTTAACCTGCTTTTGAACTTAACAATTGTGGCTAGGTTGTTGGTGATACAAAATTGGAAGTGGAAATTTTAGAACATTTTAAAGGCTATGTAAATGATATATTTGATAATGGAGAAGATGGACGGATCATATTTGAATCAAGTATTAGATTAAGAAGATCAAAATAGACTGTGAAGGATATATTTCAATTCAATCTTTTGTTTAATTTACAGTATAAGGAGTTAAGATTTTATGATATTTGGAAGTTAATAATTTGTTAGTATATATTAGTTTTATATTTGTGTAAACTATATTATACCCTGTGTATGTTCTGGGAAGTCTAGGGAGGGGGAGGGGGAGTTGGGGGGGAGGGATGGGGGGAGAAAATAATAAAAAATGTTTGTACGCATAAAACTTTTTCAATAAAAAAAACCACAACAACGCATGTGCTTCAGGAGGTAATATGAAATAATGAAGAAAGGCATTTGGAAAATATTACTATATCCACTTCAATCTTCTCTTCTTAAAACTAAACATAGTTAGAATGGATTCACATTTATGACTGTGGTGTTCACTTAAAGACTGCAGGTTTGCTTAATGACCATAGTAAAAATGGTCCCCAAATCAGATCTGACTTGACTGCAATGAATTACAATGGAAATTCTGGTCCCAATCATGGTCATAAATCAAAGACAACCTGTAGTTTTCTAATAGCATTCCCATAATTTACTAAGCTAAAACTTGCTCCTCCCAAGTCTATGTTGGTTGCTACTAATTGTTTCCAAGCGGTTACAAATCAATCTTGTTAACCTCTTCTATAGTCATCCTGAATATCATAGTGTTAGAGTAAACTGGATCATTGTTTTTTGGATCATCCTCTCCGCCCACTTCCCAAGACAGAGAATATTCATCAGTTTTCCATGATTTTTAAAAGATTATACATTTCTCAAAGATTACCCAGTTTCCTCAGAATCCTAAATGCTATTCACCTAATCATGCTATTTAGTCTTTCAGAGTAAAACAAACAAAGCTCATTCAAATATATATACATATATTCCATGAGTATGTTTCTTTCAATCAATCTCAATCTTCAATCCTAATCCTAATCTTCAAGATTGCCTGGTAAAGGACTCTCTCTTTTCGTGGAGAAGACTGTGGAAAAATAAAAATTGTCTAGCTCTCCCCAATGGTGTCCATAGGAATTATCACTGGCTTTAAGTGGCAGGCACGACTGAATAATTGTAGTTGCAATTAGTGCAACACAAGTTAAAAAGAGAGAGAGGATGTTGGTTGCCTGATCTTCCACCAATTTGCAACCAGCAACTGTTTAAGACTCTTCCTTATTTTTCTTACTTGTTTCTATTTTTTCATCTTCTCTGAGCAGCTGCTACATGAATTCTTATCTCTTCCTTAAACTTTTAAACATAATCTGCACTTTCTTATTATTCTTTGCCAACCTCAGTTCAATCTGAGCTTTATTTTTCCTGACACTATATCTATAACTCCAAATACCTGCTTGTTCCAGGCAATTTTATTACACTGAGATTTAGTTTTCATTAAAATCAATAATTTTAACACCACATGGTATGCTGCCCAAGTTGTCTCTAGAATTCTAATAAATGAATTAAAATATTTTCTCTAATGTTTTGCTATTTCCTAATGCTCAAATTCTTAATGTAAAACACATAATAAATATATACAAGTTTAGGATTTAACCATATCATATTTAAAATGTTTAGAATACATTGTATACAATATATATTTAAAACAATCTCCCAAGTATAGTACACCTCCCAAATCATGAATCCTGCCATTCTTTCTTTTAAAAATCTTGATTTTTCATAAACAAGTAGAATTTCTTCCTCAAAAACTTATAATTTTTACCAAGTTTGATCACTTGCTATTGGAATATAATGCAAGATCACTGCTCTTTAGTTTAATAAAATGCTCCTTCGGAATGCTAAATCATCTTCTTCTTCTTTTAACGACCCCATAATTCCTTGTGGGGTGGAATCTGGGCAACTGAATGGAGCTAGCAGAGTGTTTACTGGCCGGATGCCTTCCTGTCGCCTTTGCGGAGTTTTGTTCAGCAGATATATTCTCATTGTGCCCAGAGAGAGAAATATCTGCCTCTACCTAGGATTTATTTATTTATTTATTTATTTATTTCGTTTAGCTTATATGCAGCGCAACTCAGCATGTACTCTGGGCGGCTCACAACCAAAAACCAACAAAAACACAATTAAAGCATCTAAAACATCTAAAAACACATTTAAAGTATATCACACATAAAAACCTTACAATCACACATCTTCTTTATGGGTTATTAGTTCCAGGCCTGCCAGAAGAGCCAGGTCTTAACAGCTTTTCGGAAGGCAAGCAAGGTGGGGGTGGTACGGACCTCAGGCAGCAGTTGGTTCCAGAGAGCCGGAGCAGCCACAGAGAAGGCCCTTCCCCATGGTCCCGCCAGCCGACACTGTTTGGCTGATGGGACCCGGAGAAGCCCAACTCTGTGGGATCTTACTGGTCTCTGGGACGTGTGAGGTAGCAGACGGTCTCAGAGATAGTCTGGTCCTGAGCCATGTAGGGCTTTAAAGGTCATAACCAACACCTTGAATTGTGTCCGGAGACCAATGGGTAGCCAGTGCAGCTCACGCAGTATGGGTGTAATGTGGGTGAATGGAGGTGCACCCACCACAGCTCGCGCCGCTGCATTCTGGACTAGCTGAAGTCTCCGAACACTCTTCAAGGGTAGCCCCATGTAGAGCGCATTGCAATAATCAAGACGTGAGGTGATAAGGGCATGAGCGACAGTGAGTAAAGCCTCCTGATTGAGATAGGGTTGCAATTGGTGCACCAGGCGCACCTGTGCAAAGGTCCCCCTAGCCACAGCCGTCAGATGTTGTTCTAAGGTTAGCTGTGGATCTAGGAGGACATCCAAATTGTGAACCCGCTCTGAGGGGGTCAACCTCTCTCCCCCCAGGATTAAAGAAGGACCATCAATGTGGTCCTTCGGAGGAAATATCCATAGCCACTCAGTCTTGTCAGGGTTGAGCTTGAGCCAGTTGACTCCCATCCAGATCCTCACCTCGTCCAGGCATCGGCACATCATTTCTACCGCTTCACTGAACTGACATGGGGTAGATATATATAGCTGAGTATCATCAGCATATTGATGGAACCTCACTCCATGTCGTCGGATGATCTCACCCAGTGGTTTCATGTAGATGTTAAATAGGATAGGCGAGAGGACAGAACCCTGAGGCACCCTGCAAACGAGAGGCCTGGAGGTCGACCTCTGCCCTCCTGTCAACACCGACTATGACCGGTCAGAGAGATAGGAGGAGAACCACCGTAATACGGTGCCTCCCACTCCCAACTCCCTTAACCGGCACAGAAGGATACCATGGTCAATGGTATCAAAAGCAGCTGAGAGGTCAAGTAGCACCAACATAAAGGAATAACCCCTATCTCGGGCTCACCAGAGATCATCCATCACAGTGACCAAAGTAGTTTCCGTGCTGTAGCTGGCCCTGAAACCCGATTAGAGAGGAACTAGATAATCCGCTTCCTCCAACAACCTTGGGGGGTGGAGCGCCACCACTTTCTCTACAACCTTTTCTATAAAGGGAAGGTTGGAGACTGGATGGAAGTTTTTTAAAATCTGCTGGATCCAGGGAAGGCTGATTGAGGAGGGGCCTAACCACCGCAACCTTTAATGGGCGCGGAACGAAACCCTCCCTCAAAGAAGCATTGACCAAAGTCTGGAGCCAGCCTCGTGACACCTCCCTGCTGGACGCAACCAGCCAGGAGGGGCACAGGTCCAACATACAAGTGGAGGAGCTCATCACTCCCATGGCCTTGTCCACTTCCTCAGGAGTTGCGGGTTCAAACTCTTCCCATACAATAGGACTAAGACTTGCCCCTGTCGTCTCGGTCTGCATTGCCCAATCAGAGTCCAGGTCAGTCCGAATCTGAGTGACTTTATCTGACAGAAACTGTACAAATTCCTCAGCTCTGCCCTGTAAGGGTTCCTCCCTTCCCCCTGAATTCAGAAGGGAGTGAGTCACCCTAAAAAGGGCGGCTGGGCGTGAATCCGCAAATGCAATAAGGGCGGAAAAATGCAAACATTTTGCTGCTCTTATCGCCACTAGATAAGACCTAATAAAGGTTCTTAGGAGTGTTCGGTCAGATTCAGATTTACTGGATCTCCAGCGTCGCTCTAGACGTCTCTCATGGCGTTTCATCTCCCAGAGCTCCTCGGTAAACCAGGGAGCTTTCCTGGATCCACTGCCATGGAGAGGTCGCAAAGGCACAATCCGGTCAAGTGTCCCAGACGCCGCCGTATTCCAGGCAGTTACTAGGGATTCAGCCGGATTGTGTACAAGGGATTCAGGAACCTTCTGAAGCTCCTTCTGGAACCCATCAGGGTCCATCAGACGTCTGGGGCGGAACCACTTAATCGGCTCCGCCTCCCTGCGGTGGAGGAGTGAAGTCTCAAAGTCTAACCTTAGCAGGAAATGATCTGACCACGACAAGGGAGAAACGGCTATACCCCTTACTTTCAGATCATCTCTCCACTGCCCCGAGAGAAATTCGAGGTCGAGCGTGTGCCCCCCCCCATGAGTCGGACCTGAACTACTTGGGTTAGGTCCATGGTTGTCATGGAAGCCATGAACTCGTGCACCGCATCAGGTTTCGCCACTGACAGGTAAACTCACAGCCACCTGATTGTGACGTGAGAGCTCCATCTCTAGGCCACCGCATCACTCCTCTCATTAGGAATGCTAAAGTTGCTCAAAAAGTGCACAACTAGAAGCAAATGCTACTTAATTAGTAGCTGGGGATGAGGAAGTGACATAAGTATGCTAAGGTTGCCTCTTGAAATAAGAGATCACATTCATTCTCCAAGGAGTACTAAGCATGTAACATTAATTATATGTTTTATTCAACATTGTTAAAAAGTTTTATTTCATCTTTTCACAGATTTTCTTAGGGCTTTGCAAGCTTTGCATGAAATACTTCAGGCATCACTTAAGTGTAGCAACACTCTGTGATTCATTAAATCAATATTTTTTTCAAACTTCCACTAGTGCTTGAAAACAATTTGCTGGTGCTTTTTCTTTAAAAACTGCATTAGCGTTAATAAATGGACTTTTTAAAACAGCAACAGCTTTTTTTAGTCAGCAGAGAAGCTTGAAACAAGGTCTTCTTTAATGTACATCAAAGGCAGCTTTTTTATGAATGGAGTTGTGCATATTTTTATCAAAATATGCACAACTCCACTAATGATTCCAAATACAATAGTTTTGTAGGCTCAAATGAAAGTATTTTGATAGGGTGTATTTCTGGTGATATAAGTGCACTTTCCACCTTTCTTGAGCAGAAAACTGACTCTTATCATGAAGCAACTATTCATAGGCCACTTTTACATTTACTTGTGCATTTATAATGAAATGAAAAATGTAATTCTCTTCAAGCATGACTTTAAAAAGGCAATTAGCAAAAATATTAAATTAATATTTAAGAATTTGGGTTACAAAATACATAGGTCAAGCAAATTCTCCTGACATTATTATTAAATACATTTATTAAGGATGAGTGATATTGTCAGCCGGATCTCCAGCATGGGATTCTACATTGACGCAAGCTTGCTATCGGTTGCGATAGTAATGGGGAAGTGGGGGGGGGCTTGGCATTTGGGTTGGGGAAGTGAGCTGGTGAGGTGAAGTCCCATGTGAACTAAAAGGGAGGTTTGCTCTCAAGAATTACTGCGCTGCTGAGTGGAGTTGTTTACACCCTGTCAAGGTCAACCGTCCTAGGACTCCAGATGGGAGAAATACCTGAAGATGAGCTTCACACATCATCATATTGGACACTGATTGGACACTCAGCAAGGGACCCTAGGGGGAGGGATTTGGGGAAACTTTCAATCTGTAACTTCCACGCGTTTTGAATCAGATCTTGCCTTGCTTTCGCTGCTATCATTTCAAACTCAGTAAAAGTACCTCTTCTCTATCTCAATGGAGGTGGGGATTTTCTTTCTTGGGTTTTGAACGGAGGCAAGATCTGCTTTATCGGCCAACTCAGAGACCTCAGTCTACTGAGGAGGCTGAGCACACAATGTCAACCCACAGGAGCGACCAGGAAGAGTCCAGAGGCCTGGGGTCAACCTCCCCCCAGCCACACAGGAGCCGCAAGGAGACGGAATGGCTGGAAGAGCTGCAACTCGAGGAGAATCCCGTCTGAGCCAGATGGTTGCTGGGCGTAGGACGCATGGAAGACCCTGAGGAGCACCCCCCCAGGGGTGACTGTCACCAGAGGCCGGTGTGGTGTTTATGCCCTGCCAGAAGCTGACAAAGAGGACCTCCTGCTGACCCATGCCTTGCAACTTCTGCATGAAGCGCTCGAGAGTCAGAGAGCTTGGGGGGCCCTCGCACAGAAGCATGCCCTGCCAGCACATGAAGAGGCTGGTGAGGTAGCAGGGGGAACCGCCATCTCTGCAACCCCAGCAGTGGCCTCTGTTGCCCCACAGGGGCAGCTTTGGCAGTTGCTGCTTCTGCAGCCCAGTCCCCCCAGTGGGGGGAGCCATCCCCCAGAGGCGCCAAATTCCTAAGGTTCCTTCTCTGGGAGTAAAATACAGAGGGGATCCCAAAGCCCTGGGATTCTTGCTAGCTCAAGTCTGGAATCACATGCAGGAGTATAGAGAGGACTTCACATTGGAGGCAGCTAAAGTAAGATGTGTCACCATGGCCCTGAAAGGGGCTGCAGCAGACTGGATGGTTACTCTTCACAATGACAATGCCCCCCAGCTAAGAGATTATGATCAGTTTATGATGGTGCTCCGCAGGTGGTTCTGACCCAGCTCCCCAAAAACAACAAACCCTCTGAAGTTAACTGAATGATTCCTTTATTAGGAGCACCAGAAGCCCCGGTAAAAAGTTTCCTTTCATCGCAGGCTAACAAGTCTATCCAGCAGGGAGATGAATAGTTGTCTGCCACATCTATTCATCTCTGCCCCCCTGCCTTTTATCCCCAGAGCTAGGGTGGGGCTTCACTAGCAGCAATGGCTCTTCCTTCCCAAGGATCGGCCCACGGATTTCGACTGCTCTTTCCTCTGCCTTTTGTGCATCTGCGTGTCAGGCACTGGACCCAGCTGTTCCTCCTCTTCCTCATCAGCCACCTCTCAACCTGGGGACTGTTGACTCTCCATCTGAGGGCTGACGGATGGCCCAGGCTCCACTTCTGTCTCTCTCTCTGCCAGCTCCATTCCCTCTTCCCCCTTGGAGCTCTCAGGTTGCCTTGATGCTGAACCTGACTCCCACGCCTCCTCCTCATCTGATTCGGATGCTGGAGGGGCCGGCGGCCGACAGGCCATAACAACTCCCTAGCCGAACACAAGGCTAGGACCAGGATGAAAACTATAAACCAGGGGTGGAGATCAGTGGCAGAATATCCCCAGGAGTTTCGTGAGCTGGTCTGCCACATGCCTCACTGGCCCCCAGATGTCCTGATGGAATGCTACAAAGATGGGCTTAATGAGGAAATCTATCAAAGCTGCGTCTCCTGGGGGGGCCCTTGAGATATTCAGCGCTGGTATGTGTTAGCAGACGAGGTGGAAATTGATCTGGCTAGAGACTGGTACCATGGAAACCCTGGCTGAAGCAAGCCTTCCCCCTCTGCCCCTAAAGAAGCCCCAAAAGCTGCCAAAAGCGGACCAGCACCCAAACCGAGGTCCACGACGTGCTTCAAGTGTAGGAAGGAGAGGCACCAAGCAATTGATTGCTTCATCAAGCCAAGCTCCAAGCCGGCAACTGCTGGGGGCAGAAAGACTGAAAAGCAGTCAGCAAAGCATTGCAAGACAGTGCTGAAGGGGGCAGAGGTAATTGAGTTTGCCCCTCCTGCCCAAGAGGAGCTGGCAACTCCGACCCCACCAGAGGAGAGTGAGACCCCTGGTAAGTCAACATGTGTCCCCCATGACCATCCTAGTGGAACTACGGGTGCCTTCATCAGGCGCCCAAAGGAAGATGCTAACCCTTTTGAACTCAGGGTGCACCAGATGTATGATTATCCCCGAGGTGGTAGAGAAACTGGGACTGAGACTGAGAACACTGAGGGTGCCCATAGCATTTTGCCAGATGGATGGGTCGGTGGCTGGGGGAAATGGCAGCTTACTTTGTAACCAAACTAGTGGAAATGTGGATGGAGGATCACAGAAAGACATTGAGTTTCATTGTAGCCCCCAGAATGGAGAGACTCTTCTTGCTTGGATTAACCTGGCTCTGAAAACAGAACCCTCATGTGAATTGGAGGAAGGGGCTTTTAAGGATCCAATTCACATGCATGCTGCTCCTGGGCTCGTCGACCTCCGGACGTCAGATTCCCACCACCCAGCACCACTTAAGGGGTTCCTTCCCCCAGGGGAGGGAGGGAGAGAGAGAGAGGGAAAGAGAGGAAAAGAGAGAGAGGGGGAAGAGAGTGAGGGAGGGAAAGAGAGGGGGAGAGAGGGAGAGAGATGGAGGGAAAGAGAGGGGAGGGAAAGAGAGAGTGGGGAGGGAAAGAGAGGGAGGGAGGGAAAGAGAGAGGGAGAGGGAGAGAGGGAGAGAGAGGGAGGGAAAGAGAGAGGGGAGGGAAAGACAGGGGGAGGGAACGAGAGAGAGGGAAAGAGAGAGGGGGAGAGGGAGGGAAAGACAGAGGGGGAAAGAGAGAGGGAGGGAAAGAGAGAGAGGGAGAGAGGGAAAGAGAGAGGGAGAGAAAGAGAGAGGGAGGGAAAAGAGAGACAGAGAAAGAGAGGGGGGGAGGGAGGGGGAGAGAGAAAAAGGGGGAGGGAAAGAGAAAGGGAGGGAAAGAGAGAGGAGGGAGAGGGAAAGAAAGAGAGGGAGGCAAAGAGAGGGGGAAGGGAAAGAGAGAGAGAAACAGATAGACGGAGAGAAAGAGAGAGGGAGAGGGAGAGAAAGGGAGAGGGAGGGAAAGGGAGAGGGAGGGAAAGGGCGAGAGAGAAAGAGAGAGGGAGGGAAAGAGAGAGAGAAAGAGAGGGGGAGGGAAAGAGGGGGAAAGAGAGAGAGAGAGGGAGATGGAATGAGAGAGAGGGAGGGAAAGAGAGAGTGGGGAAAGAGAGAGAGAGAAAGAGAGAGAGGGGGAGAGAGAGAGAGGGAGGGAAAGAGAGAGAGGGAGGGAAAAAGAGAAATGATATTACAAAAGTTTTTCTTTTTTATTGTTGCTAAACGTAATATTTCAAAAGCCGGGAAAAAATGAAGGGGCATAAAAGTGCATTTATCACATTTTTCTTAGAACAATTAGCTGAACTCTGCCTTGTTTATCATTATTTTAGGTAGTAAAACCTCAGTATTCAGGTTAAATTGCCGTGCTGGCACTTTGCGATAAATAAGTGGGCTTTGGGTTGCAGTTTGGGCACTCAGTCTCTAAAATGTATGCCATCACTGCCCTATACCATTCCAGACAGGTGGCTGACCAGTCTCTTCTTGAAAGTCTCCAGTGATGGAGCACCCATAACTTCTGAAGGCAAGCCTTTCCATTTGTTAATTGTTCTCACTATTAGGTAATTTCTCCTTAGTTCTAGGTTGCTCTCTCCTTGATTAGTTTCTTGCACATCTTGCACATGAGTGTTAGAGTACTTTAATATTTACTCTAGATACCTGTGAAATAGGATCTAAGGCCTCCAAACAGTGAACCTGATTCTAAATAAGCAGTGGACCCATGATCAGTGTGGCAGCCTTCTTTGCAACAGTCAAACTTGTTCCTGGGGCTTGAACCACGCAGGATTAGTGAGCTGAAACATATTGAATGGACATCATTTAGATTCCAATGAAGAGTGTTTAAGTAGCCATATTTATTTACTTACTTTTACATACTTCTTTTAAAATTCACAGAGTCATGCTGCAGAATTAACCTCCAAAAAGGATAAAATTCCTGTAGGTGCTTGCACAAGCATTTTGTGAACTGTCAGCAAGTTTGCTAATTATGCACTGGAGTCTCCAAATAGAGAAAGCTTAATTTCCTTAATAATAAATGCTAGCTCATGATTAAAGGAGCCACAAACATACCGTATTTTTTGGTCTATACGACGCACATTTTTCCCTCCCAAAAGTAGGTGAAAATGTCTGTGCGTCTTAGAGAGCGAATATTGCTGAAGCCCCACCCACCCACTGGCCCCCACCCTTTGGCTGTTTTCAGCCTCTGAGCACCCTGTTTTCGGCCTCCATGTGCCCCATTTTTGGCCTCTGCACACCCTGTTTTTGGCCTCCGCGCATCCCATTTTCAGCCCGTTCCATGCGGTGGGGATCGCTACCTCAACCCATCGCCATGGCCCATTGCTGCCGATCGCCACTGCCGGTCGCCGAGGGTGGCGGCGATTGGCAGCGGCAATCCCCGCCGCCTGGAATGGGCTGAAAATGGAACACGCAGAGGCAGAAAATGGGGCATGCGGAGGCCGAAAACGGGATGCGGGGAGGCTGAAAATGGGGTGCACGGAGGCCGAAAACGGGATGCGCAGAGATGGCGATAGGCGGCGGCGATCCCCACAGCCTGGAACAGCTGATCAGCAGTATTCCAGGAGGTTGATCCAACCGCCAATCAGCTGCTCATGCAAATCAGGCTGTGATAACATGCTGAAAGTGACCAGGCTGTTTGCTGTTTGCTGCAAGGATGCTAGTCAGATGAATACCAATGGATGCTGGGAGGCAGAGGCAGATTTTTTTTCTTGTTTTCCTCCCCAAAAGCTAGGTGCATCTTATGGCCCATAGCATATTATAGTGCAAAAAATATGGTAATTAACTCCAACTTTGTATTTAAAAGAACTGCTATGTGTATTAAAACCACAGTCTTCGTTGCAATAGCTTTTGACATACATTCACAAAAATGGCTCAGCACCCCGAAATACAGAGAAGAGTTTAAATAGATCACTTTGAGTTGCAAGGGCATGATCAAAGAAATATTTAACATTAAGGTTTAAATTATTAACATCTAGTGTAGATAGGGAAATCTTGCATATAAGATAATGCACAAAACTCCTCCCCACCCCCAAAAAGGAATATCAGCATGCCATGAAAGTAAGCTTCTTCTGCCGGGAAGTATTCCTAAACAAAGAGAGGCTGCAAGCTGTCCAAAACCTTTTATTCAGCAACTAAGTTTAGTTCTGGCTAGGTCACCATGACTAATCAAAATTACAGTGAAACGAAGAGCATCTCATCAAAAGTAGTTTTCTCTCCTACTAGCATGAAAGACATTTTTTAAAAAACTACAATTCCAAGAGAATAGTAGAGTGTGCTGTTGCCAATGGTAACAGGAATAGCCAGGCTAGATAAGATAATACAATGGTCTGTACAGAAAAGCAAAATGAAATAGACATGATTCCCTGCCCAGGAGAATGCCATTATCAATCAATAATCTTCCTTCAATGGATAAGAGGAGGAGAGAAAAATGTATTTATACTTTTTTAATAAGCTATGGTTCATGAATCATAAAAGATCTGAATAGTAAAAATTAGAACAATGGTGACTTGGCCACATGGAACTGCCAAGGCAAGCTGTAAGGGCCATCAGACTGCACTGGGGCCATCAAAGGAATATTCATTTCTGAAGCACATTTGGTATAAGAAGTCAAGCTGAGAAAGCAGAAAGCAACAGTTCCTGGGTCATAGTGAATGCTTATAACAACATTCACCAAGGTTAATCACAGAATCATAAAGCTGCAATGGACCTTGGAGATCTTCTAGTCAAAGCCCTTCCCCTTATTGCATTCCAGACGAATTGTTGTCCAATCTTGTCTTAAATATCTCCAATGATGGAGCACCCATGACTCCAGGAGATAAGCTGTTCCAATTTTTAATTGTTCTCACTGTCAGGAAATTTCTCCTTAGTTCCAGACAGGATCTCTTGCTTCCATCTCTTGCTTCTTGTCCTGCCCTCAGTTGCTTTGGAGACTCAACGCCCTCTTCTCTGTGAGAGCCCCTCAAGTACTTGAAGACAGATATCATGTCTCTCATAATCCTTCTCTTCATTAGGCTAGATCAGGGGTAGGCAAAGTTGGCTCTTCTATGACTCGTGGACTTCAACTCCCAGAATTCCTAAGCTAGCATGATTGGCTCAGAAATTCTGGGAGTTGAGGTCCATGAGTCATAGAAGAGCCAACTTTGCCTACCCCTGGGTTAGATATACCTAGTTCCCTTAACATTGATCATATGGTTTAGTCTACAGACTACTTGTCATCTTTGTTGCTTTTCTTTGCATTCTTTCTAGGGCCTCAGCATCTTTTTGGTATCATAGTGACCAGAACTGGACACAGTATTCCAAGTATGGCCTCACTGGTGCAGTATAAAGCTGCAGTATCACTTCTCTCTTGATGCTATCCCTCTGTTGATGCAGCCCAGGGCTACTTTGACTTTTTTGGGCACGCTTTTGCCTCATACTTAAATGATGGTCTAGCAAGACACCAAGATTCTTCTCACAGTTGCTACTGTTGAGCCAGGTACTGCTCATTCTATAGGTGTGCATTTGTTTTTTCCTGCCTAAATGCAGGACCTTACTTTTCTCACCACTGAACAGCATTTTATTGGTAAGGGCTCAATGCTCAAATCTGTCAAGATCTTCTTGAATCTATCTTCCGAGTATTAGTAATTCCCCCAAGCTTGGTGTCAGCTGTAAATTTGATGAGTTCCCCTTCTATCCCTTCATCTAGATCGGGGGTCTGCAACCTGTGGCTCCAGAGCCGCATGCGGCTCTTTGGGCCCTCTGTTATGGCTCCCTGTCGGGTGATCCCATCACTGACAGCCCCGCCCCTCGCCCTCCCCTCCCAGTCACTCCTTGCCTAGCCTGAGAAGGTAAGGGCAATGGTGGGGGATGGAGAAGCAACTGGGGCTGATTCTCTGGCGCCTCATTCTTGCTGGAGCTTCTTCCAGCCGTTGTTTGTGCTGGGCGTGCCTCTGTCTCTTGGGGAGATGCACAACCTGCTCTCCGCCCCAAGACACTGGCCCGATCCAGCCGCGACTGACGCCGGCATCACTATCGCGAGGGCTGGAGGGGTGGGAATAGGATCTGGGAGGGGACAACAGAAAGGGGGATGGGCCTGCAGCATCCAGCTGTGGCTTAAAAACGTGCATGGGGAACTTTCACCGCCTGGAGGATGCTTTTCAATTAAAGGTGTGTGTGTGTGTGTGTGTGTGTGTGTGTGTGTGTGTATCTGTATTTCTCTCTGTCTCTGTGTCTCTTCTCTCTCAGAAACCCGGCAAGCTCTCCTTGGGGCTCTTCGCTACTCGTTTTCTTTCTTCTTGGCAACTTTTTGGAAATCCGGGCTGGCTGAGGAACGAGCGCAAGCCACGGTGGAGGCTTTCCTTTGTGCAACCCTCCTCCCCCTCCTTCTCCTCTCGTGATCCCCTGGCCAGCTGTGGTGGGGACGGGAGGGTGCGCACAAGCAGGGAGACCATCCTCAAGCGAGCACCCGCCCGCCCTGTGTGCGCCTTTTCTGCGCTTTCGCCAAGCCCAGCCACTTGCTTGAGGAGCCACAGCCAGCAAGGGGGTCGCGAGAGGGGGAGGAGGAGGAGAAGGGTCACCGGAGCCTTAGTGCAGGAGCGAAGTGGCCCTGTACTTGCCTTTGTGCCACATTTGTGCTCAAGGCAGCCTTTGCCTCCTGCTGCTTGGGGCTGGAGCTCGCACTTGCCACACTCGGCTGAAGAGCTGCTGGGGGGGAGAGGGACATGGCAAGGTGATGGCCGGAGCCTTAGTGCAGGAGCGAAGCGGACCTATATTTGTCTTCAGGCCACATTTGGCTCAAGGCAGCCCTCACCTCCTGCTGCTTTGGGCTCGGATCTGTAATCCCATCCTGTTGCTAGGGGCAAGTGGGACAGGGTCGCATTGTGGCTCCATGTCATAATGGGCTCCAGGAGGAGGGGGGAACCCATCTCCCCCATTGTGAAGCGCACTGTGCTGTACAAGGCACTGCAAGAGTGCCTCATGGCCTGCTCGACGCTTCATATCAGAATCAGAGGGGGGGGAGAGAGGGGGGAGAGAGGGGGAGAGAGGGGGGAGAGAGACATACAGAGAGAGAGACACACACAGAGAGAGACACACAGAGAGAGAGATACAGAGAGAGGGGGGAGAGACATAGAGAGACACACAGAGAGTGAGAGATACAGAGAGAGGGGGAGAGAGGGGGAGATAGAGAGGGAGAGGGGAGAGGGGAGAGAGAGACACAAAGGTACACAGAGATACAAAGAGGGAGGGGGAGAGAGGGGGAAAGAGATATATATAGAGAGATACACAGATACAGAGAGAGGGGGAAGAGAGGGAGGGAGGGAGAGAGAGAGAGAGAGAGAGAGAGAGAGAGAGAGAGAGAGAGAGAGAGAGAGAGAGAGAGAGAGAGAGAGAGAGAGAGAGAGAGAGAGAGAGAGAGAGAGAGAGAGGTCAAAAGTGGTTTGTGGCTCCCGGTGGACAACCAGTTGTCTGCCCTAATGACTGGTTGGGTAGGCGTGGCTTGGAGGATCATGTGACTGGGTGGGAATGAGTGACGTCGAGTTGGCTACGCCCACCCAGGTTTTGTGGCTCCTGATGTTTTCTTTTCTGTGGGAAATGGATCCAAGTGGCTCTTTGAGTGTTTAAGGTTGCAGACCCCTGACCTAGATCATTTATGAAGAACTTGAAGAGCACTGGGCTGAAGATAAAACCTTCAAGTACGCCACTGCATGCTTCTCTTCATGTAGCTGTAGTTCCATTGAGGACTACATGCTGAGTGCAGTTGGTCAGTCAACTACAAATCCATCTGGTGATGGTACTGTCTATCCCACATTATTTTATCTTACCAAGAAGTAGACTATGCCTATTTTCTATATAGTATACTTTGAAGCCCAAGTATACTATATCCATAACATTTCCTTGATCCACTAATTTAATCTCTTTATCAAAGAAGGCAGTAAGGTTGGTTTGGCATGATCTGTTTATAACAAACCCATTCTGGCTTCTAGTAATTGCCTCAGTTGTTTTTAGTTGCTAACAAATCCACTGCTTGATTATCTTTTCCAGGAATTTGTCAGGATGAGATATCAAACGGAACTGTTTTCAGGGTCCCTCCTTCCATTTTTTTATACTTGTCTTTCTCCCTTAGTTTGTCAGAGAGCTCTTTATGCAGCAATGCTGCTTTTGTCTGGGGTCTCCTTTTTTTTTCTTCCTCTATGGCATTGTGTTTTATTGGGCTTTTATAATCTCATTTTTCATTTTCTCAAGCATCTTGAATTGTTGAAATAAATTGAACTGAAACTCCAGTATTTCCATCCATGGAATCTCTCTCCCTCCCTCCCTCCCCCCTCTCCCTCCCTCACAGGGCTGCTTGCATCCCCACAACACAGGATGCAGGTGGCCAAAAGGACAGACATGGGTTTGCATTTATTTAAAATCTTGCTTTATGAATGCATCACTTAGCAACAGAAATTGTTGCCATAACTTGCAGACCACTGCATATAAATTAAGGGCATTTATGGGAGATTTGGTTTTAATTTTGGAAAATTATATGTGAGGAATAGATATATTAATGGAAAACTTTAAAAAATGCTACTTAAGCTGGATTTAAAATTAATAAGAAAAAAATGAAGATGCTAACAAAAAAGACCATAATTATGATGAAGTGTGTAGAATGAAATTAAGAACAATTTTGTAAAATGAAAAACTTATAGTACATTTTAAAATCATTATGTTGGAAGTGCCATATTAAATATATAGAATAAATGCAAACACAGGTTAGCCTGAAAGTATCTTTAATATTCAGAACAGGAAGTATCTTACAAAAAAGAAACACCAGGCAAAGAAAAATGGTCAACATCTCAATATCGATTAATACAGAAAGATGGAGAACTTAAGATGAAGTGAAGAATATTCCAAACAAACAGCAAAGTGATTGTGAATAGGGATTTGATGGAGAATTTCAATATAAGAAAGAGTGCAAGACAAGAATGTCCATTATCCCCATTACTATTTATATTAACATTGGAAGTGTTAAACAGAAATGTTAGACAAGATTTAGAAATAAAAGGGATGGAAATCAAAAAAGAAAAATACAAATTACAAGCATTTGCAAATGACCTGGTCTTTTGATCTTAGAAGAACCACTAGAAACTGGCCCCAAGCTAATAAGAAAAATAGAAAAATATGGAGAAGTTGCAGGATTAAAAATAAATAAAGAAAAAACTAAAATATTAGTTAAAAATCTTCCAGAGAAACAGAAAAATGAGCTGGCTAAGAAGATAAACCTTCAGGTGGTTAAGAAAGTAAAATACTTAGGAATTTATCTAACAATAATATGTGCAACAGTTAAAGAAAATAATTACATAAAATTAATGCAACAAATTAAGCAGGATTTGGAGAAATGGAAGAACCTGCAACTATCGATGGTAGGAAGAATAGCTACCATAAAAATGAATATTTTGCCAAAACTACTTTTTCCGTTTCAAACAATTCCCATAAAATTAGATAAAAGGTTCTGTGATGAATTGAACAAAGTAATGTTAAAATATATTTGGCAAGGGAAAAGAGCAAGAATAAGATTGAAAATGTTGCAAGAATCTAAAAACAACGGGGGTTTGGGTTTGGGAGCTTTACTACCAGGCATCTGTACTTACCTGGGTGAAAGAGTGGGTAAACTTGAGGCATAGAAGACTACTACTATTGGAGGGACATGATTCCAATTGGGGTGGCATGCCTTTTTGTGGTATGATAAGAATAAAATGCATAGATATTTGCAAAGACACTATGTAAGAAATGCAGTATTTTTAGTATGGGAAAAAGTTAAAACAAAAAATTATAGGAAAATACCAGTCTGGCTTTCTGCGATGGAAGCACTGATATATCCAAATGTTATTAACTTGGAAAGAATTGTAACATATAAAGACATTTTAAATAAAGATGGGGAACTTAAAACGACACAGGAATTGCAAAATCAAGGGGTTTAGCATGGTGGCCATACTTACAAATACAATCAAGATATGTGAAAGATGCAAAGACATATGGATTTTATAAAGAGCCAACAGCACTTGATCAGATATTCTTAGGGATGGATGAAAAATTAATAAAGAAAATATATAGTTATTTGTTAAGTATTAAAATGGAAGGTGAACAGGTGAAAGAAACAATGATAGTTTAGACAAAAAACTTTGGATATACCATAGAATTAGATAAGTGGCAAAAACTCTGGGATAGAAATTATGAATTGACAATGGCAACTACTATAACAACTATAAGGAAAACTATATAAAATGTTCTATAGGTGGCATTTGACACACCGGCAAGACTAGCAAAGATGTTTAAAAATATGTCCGCAAAATGTTGGAAATGTAATCAGATACTGGGTTCTTATTTTCACATGTGGTGGACTTGTCCAAAGGCAAAAAAAAAAAAGGACAAAAATACATACCTGGTTAGAGAAAATGACAAAGCAACATATAGATTTAAAACCAGAAATATTTTTATTAGGTATATTACCAAAAAATTATAATAAAGGGATTACATATTTAATAATACATGTGTTGACAGCAGCGAGAATTGTATTTGCACAATATTGGAAAAATGAGGATACACCTACAAATGAAAGTATAATTAGAAAAATATTAGACTGTGCGGAGATGGATAGATTGACATTAATAATAAAAGATAAGGAAGAAACAGAATATTTCTTAATATGGGATATGTTTTATCAATGGTTAGACAAAAGAGATAGAACTTAGAGGATGAAAGATTATAAGTAAATGATGTAAGAATTTTATTATATATAAACAATTATTATTGTTGTTGTTGTTGTTGTTGTTGTTGTTGTTGTTGTTGTTGTATTACCTTTACCATCATTTTATTAAAACTTTGTATAAGCAAATTGATCCAGACAATACACTGTTTATTAAGCACTTATGTATTTTAAAGAAGAAAAAAATGTATAAATAAAATTTAAAAAAAAAGATGAAGTGAAGATTTGTCTGCAGAGGGATTTACTTTTCAAAGGTAAAAGGTACTTTTCAAATATGCATAAATAAGAGAAAGATTTAATATTAATAAAAATAATGAGAATTAAACAACATAAGTATCAAAATAATATGTGGAAATGATGAATGTTTATTGCAAAGATGTATAAACTTTTGTTGAGATTTGAAACAGAAGAGTAAGAAGTTAAGGATTGCATGATAAAATGGGCTAAGCATTTTAGTTATAACATATAGATGGATAATGGGAGAGAATGTGAGTAAATGTAATGAAATTCACATTGTGTTATGGATTGAGAATTTTTATAAAACAATGTACTATTGGTATATAACACCAGAGAAATTAACTGAGATATATAAAAGTACTTCTAGCCAATGTTAGACATATAAAAACTATGAAGGGACATTTTACAGTGCATTATGGATTTGTGAAAAAAGAGATACAATTATGTATGATGATACAAAGAATTTTAATAATTAATATTGAGAAGAAACCCGATTTTTATTAGGGCTTAAGGATAGCAAATTATAAAATATTTTATATATGATAACTGCAATACGATTATAATATGCATAACAATGCAGAAATACTGAAACACCCACAATGGAGGAATGGATTATGAAGGTGATAGAATTGACAGGAATAGGAAAACTGACCTGCTTAGTCAGGAACAAAACAATAAATAAATCTATATACAGTATATAAAAGCGAAATACCATTCACGGATCATCACGAAATCTCCAGAACTGTAAAGGCTACAAACTTGAAACTTGCCACGTATATTCCTCTTGGCTCCTAGGTACTCGCTAAGAAAGGATTTTTCGAAATGACCATCAGATCATTAGTTATTTCTTATATTATTATTAACACGCTCTGATGCTAAGGAGTTAGACGTTCTATTTCCCCTCCCCACCTGAAAAGAACTCTGTTCCAACTGCCAGTGGGCATGGCCAGCACATGACTCATCCGGCCTGTGGGCTGGGAGTTTAGACATTCTACTCCAAGCTAAGGAGTTCAGTTTCGTAGTGAAGCACAGGTATCCAGCTACTAGTACTTTTATAAAAGACTGGAAACCTTTATTGGACTTTTTGCTGAAAATGGAAAAAAGTGAAACAATGATTTCTGATTGAAAAAAAGATTGAATAAGGGGGTTCTTGTAACATTAAAGACAGAGAAGGAATAATGAGTTTCTTTTGAAAAGAAAGTCAACAGTTGCTTATTTTTTTCTACTTCTTGTTTCTGTTATTTTATTTTATTTATATATTTTTATTTGTCTTATCTATGTATAAATTCTCAATAAAAATTACATTTAAAAATGTATTTGAAATCAGCAGCTTTGTTTCAATCTCAAGCCATGCAAAATAGAGATGTGCTTGTTTTGCACACCTCTTTTCTGAAAAGTTGGCACACTCACAAACTGATGTTGGGACCTACAGACAGTAAAAAAGATTTTTTACAGAATAAATGAAAGTCAGTATCTGCAATAGAGAATATCAACCAATAATTTTTAAATATGTTAGAGTGTATTGGTCCTTTGCATAGATAATGTTTAGCTCAGTTATGTGGCAGCATCTAGCCAAACTTGATTTAAGCTTGGAAAGTTAAACAGAGAGTTGAACATGCTTAGTATTTGGGATTGGGAGACCATTAAGAAAACATTAGATTAGAGAATTTAAGAAAACATACTGGTGGAAGGCAATAGTAAATTTGTTCCATACTGCTACAAAGAAACATAGATAATGTCTATAAAGTCACTAGATATTGAAATCTATTCATACACGATATTGCATTTTTAAAATTGGATTAATTATACAACGTTCTTATGCAAGTTCTTAAAGTAAAGTTTAGTTTCACCTAAGATTATAGCTGGGGTGTTTTTTTTATCATTCATGTTTTCAACAGAATCTGTGTAAAGTACCATGTGAATATATGAAAGTAGCTGCCTGTGATTCAATAAGTAAAGGATCTTCCCAGGGGCTTTGCTGGGCAAGTATGGATTTTTTTTTCCTTTTTTTAAAAACCCTCGGCTAACTTTTACTTCGAAAAAGAATCAAAGTAACATTTAACATGCAACAACATGGCGATTGAAGGAGGAGAAGTGAAAGTGATTTCCGTTTTGCTTGTGGTTTTTTTTTTTTATGGAAACTCTTTGTTCTGAAAATTGGCTGTTCTTCTTATATTCTCTGATAACTGATAATTTTTTTTAAAAATAAGGATTATTCGCCTTTGAAAGTGGAAAGTATTTTTTTTAGAGATCTGGCTTTTTAAGGCGTTTTGAAGAAGTTGAAGAGAAGTGAAGGTGATTTTTGCTTTGTTTGTTTGTGGCTCTCTTTCTTATGGAAAATTATAACTCTGAAAACTGATTTTTTTTTCTCTGTCTCCTGATTTTGGAAAGTAAAAAACTCTCTGTCTCTCAAACTGGAAAGAATTTTATTTAGAGTCATGGCTTTTCTTTGTACTTCTCTGGAAATATAAAAATGGTTTCAAAGTTTGGAAAGACTGTTTTTTTTTCTTCTTCTGGTTTTTTCTCCTGTGGAAATTTTGAAAATTGACTTTTACTCTTTGTTCCGTGACTTTGGATTATAACAGCAACTGATAATTTTACTAAAATAAATAAA
Source organism: Diadophis punctatus similis (assembly GCA_023053685.1). Classification (NCBI taxonomy): domain Eukaryota; kingdom Metazoa; phylum Chordata; class Lepidosauria; order Squamata; family Dipsadidae; genus Diadophis; species Diadophis punctatus. The sequence goes on from JALIGW010000031.1 coordinate 6,362,142, forward strand.
TTATAAAAGACTATTTGTCCTGGAAATTGCAAGAATTTTTTTTTCTAAAGATTTGGCCCTCCTTTGCACTTCTTTGGAATTATAATAAAGAAGAAGTGAAAGTTATTTGTGTTTTGCTTGTGGTCTTTGGACTTTGGGAAACTTTTGAACTTGAAAACTGGTTTTTAATTTTTTTTTTTGATTCTCGATTTTGGATTATAAAACAATTGATAGAGATTTGGCATTTTCAGTGTAATTTTTTGGAACTACAACAATGGCTTCAAAGTCTGGAATGATTGCTTTGAATAAAAGGCCTATTTATCCCTCTGCTTATACCTCTAAAATGCAACTTGCTACTGAGTCAACACCTCCACAAGCTTTGACATCTGAAAATTTATTAAATACTTTAAAGATTATGAAACAAGACTTAATTTTGGAATTTAATCAAAAAATTACTGAAATAGAAAAAAAATGCAGGATGCTTTAAAGAATATGGAAAAGCAGCTACGGATGGATATGTTAGAGGTTTGCAAAGGTTTAGCAACAAATATCGATTTTTTGGAGGACTGTATTGAAACAAATAAACAAGCGTTGGCAACTTCGGTAGAATATATAAATAAATTTCAAAAGGACATCGCAAATTTTGAAACAGAGGTGTTGATGTCACAGTTTAGAAGAATGCAATTTGCTATAAGAGTAAGAGGGTTGAAGGAAGGTTTATATGATGATTTGAAAGGAAGAATGATTGAGGCCTTGGTACAAGTTTCTGGAATTTCTAAAGATGAATTGGCTACACAAATTGAAAAGATATACAGGGTCAACTCGTGGTATGCAAAACAAAAACATTTACCAAGGGACATTGTTATATATTTTACCACAAGAGTCTTACGGAACAGAATTATTCAGGCGACGTTTAAGAACAACCTTCAGGTGAATGGTCAGGAACTTAGGATATGGAAAGAAATTCCCTCTAAAATGCTTAAAGCTAGAAAAGAATTTACTTTTTTGATTGATGAACTTAAAAGATTGAATTTACAATATAAATGGGAAGCACCAACAGGAGTAACGGTGAAATTTTTGGAGAAAAGATACCGGCTGAATACGATAAACAAAGCTACTGAATTTTATGTTAATGTTTTAAA